>CM055122.1:825258624-825959854 GCA_029206835.1 Rana muscosa | reverse complement strand
ATGAGCAGGAAAAGACATTAGAGTAGAGAGGACTGGAGGAGAATTAGCCATGATGACACAAAACAAAAAAAAACTATTTTTAAGTGACTCTATCACTTGTCATGTGCTGTCTCCTACCATCAGGTGACAGCTGTGAGGTTTGTGGAGCACAGTGGTGGCAGGTCGAAGGATGACAAATCCATGATGTGCGCAGCATACACAGGCGAAAGCTAGACTGTCCAGCTCTTTTTGGGACTTCAGCTCTTTTTTAGTATATTATAATAAAAACAATAAAAAGACAGTATTCAGCGCTGAAAAATAAAACCAAAGAAAAAAATTAAACCAAAAAATATTGCAGCCAGCACTTTAGGGTAATTCATGAAAAATCCCTTAAACAGAACAAATAACTAAAAAGAGTGCAGCTCAAAAAATTAATCAATAAAAATCCATAAAGGAACAGAAGTCTATAAGATATTAGTTCATAAACAAGCACAGAGTCCATATAGGGTGAGTGGTGAAATTAACAAAGCATGCGATGTGGATCACAGAAAATTGACCATAGAAAAGATCCCTCCACCGCACACAGAGTGGCCTCTCACCTCTATAATTCGACCTTCAAGAGGTCACAGGGCATAGAACAGTAATAGAACAGTAATGCAGATGACATCAAGCGGCTTCTAACCCCCAAACGCCAGTATCAGCTTGGCATGGATAGTAGTCACTTCCAAAACACTTGCTCCACCATGATCCGGTTTATGCAAATAAAGAAGGGGACAACTCCTATTGCTCTCTGACATAAACTGTTTATTTGCTTGTAATCAAAGTTAAAATACTGTGACAGCAGGAAGGTAAAGTCACCTGGTTGCATCCAGGGGGGTAGATATATTTCTCCCAGATTCAGGCTTTATGCCGACTTATACAACTAGGGAGTTGATGAGACCAGCTGAAGCCTGTCAGTTCGTTTAAGGCCTCTATAAAAACTCCCAGCTTCATCAGATGTTAGCTCATGCCTGGAACCAGACCTGTGTGGACTGTCTAGGGAGAGTGAACCCCTGTGCGGTGAGGCAAAGCCTGTGTGGCTATTTGTTTGGACTTTTACTAAACCAGGGACTTAGGGACTAGGACAGCACCAGGCTGATCCCAGTTGTTAGTTTAGGAAACCTGCATGTTTAGTCAGAGGTCAAACTGACCAGGATTTATTTTGTTTGTTTCTTTTTGGCTTTGCTGTGTTTTTGTCACTGTACATAGAGAAATAAACCGCACCTTTTG
This sequence comes from Rana muscosa, assembly GCA_029206835.1. Classification (NCBI taxonomy): domain Eukaryota; kingdom Metazoa; phylum Chordata; class Amphibia; order Anura; family Ranidae; genus Rana; species Rana muscosa. The sequence continues at coordinate 825,958,606 of CM055122.1, read as the reverse complement.
ATTTTGAAAACCACAACCTCCGTCTGCTGGCCCTGTTTTTGTGTGGGGAGCCCAACCAGGGGGTCACACACACCCGCTACCGAGTTAACCCCCTCACAGTTGGTGGAGAACCAGTGGCAGTTTTTTTTAAGCCAGCATGGAGGAGATACTGAAACAGCTGGCTCTAGCAAATGCCAATCAACAGCAGACAAATGCAGGTTTGCAAAGGAGCCTTGCAGCCCAGCAGCAAGCTCATCAACAAGCCCAGCAGCAATCTGAGGCCCGCTTCATAGACCTGTTACAGAAGCAAGAGCAGAGACTACAACAAATGGAAGCAGTAATGCAGCAACGTCCGCAGACCAGTGAGGAAAGCCGTCCCACTAATACCGCGTCCTTTGGGGTGAGTCGTTTATTGACAAAAATGACTGGAGAGGATGATCCAGAGGTATTTTTGACCACATTTGAAAGGACTGCTGAAAGAGAAAAGTGGCCTGAGGAGCAGTGGGCTGGACTGGTGGCTCCTCTGTTAACTGGTGAATCGCAGAAGGCTTACTATGACCTAGAGCCTGACCAAGCAAAAGACTATGTGATGCTAAAAGCTGAAATATTGGCAAGGCTGGGTGTCACCCTGGCTGTCCGGGCTCAGCGTGTGCATAACTGGACTTTCCAGCTTGGAAAACCCCCCAGGTCTCAAATGTATGATCTCATTCACCTGAGCAGGAAGTGGCTACAGCCAGAGACTTTGTCCGCACCAGAGATTGTGGAACGTGTTGTAATGGATCGGTTTTTGAGAGCTCTTCCTACTGCCATCCAAAAGTGGGTAAGCCATGGAGACCCAGAGACGGCCGGTGGTCTTGTGGATCGTGTAGAGAAATACTTGGCTACAGAGAACCTGACGGCCTCTTCCAGAGACTCTCGGACTTTCCACCCTAAGACCAGACCATCCCCAGGGGCGGATAAGAGGATTCCAAGGGGTGAGGGTGGAGAGGGTGAGAGGGTGGGAGCTCTACCCCAAGTTTGGCGAGAACAGCCTGGGAAATCAGCGGCTCAAGAGGCCGCAAGAAGGATCGTTTGCTACCGCTGCCGGCAAGCGGGACATATTGCAGCAAATTGCCCGGTTGTGGAGGAACCCATGCAATGTGACTTTCTGATGGACAGACGTCAGTCGCTGTGTGCGACAGTCGCATGCACTGCCATTCGGGGAACTGAGAAACATTTATGCAAAATGTGTATTAATGGTAGAAATGTTGTGGTATTACTGGATTCAGGTAGCCTTGTGACCCTGATAAAGGCTGAATTAGTTAAAACAGAGGTCTCTGGGAATAGCAAGGTAGCTGTTATTTGTGTGCATGGGGACACCCGAGAGTATCCAGTGACTACAGTGTGTTTCGAGACCCCCAAAGGTACCCTCTCTCATCCAGTGGGGTTAGTATCTCAATTACCGCATGATGCCATTGTGGGAAGGGATTTTCCGAAGTTCTGGGAACTGTGGGATGATCCTGAGCCCCCCACTGGTGCCCCTATGTACCAGGAATGTGATAGCCAGAACTCCTCTGAGAGTGGTGAGGACTCTCCAGAATTTCCCTTGTCAGTATTGGCAGGGGAGACTCAAGAAACTGGAGAGGAGCCCACCTCCTCAGACGAAAACCTACCGTCTGTGGAGTTTTCTGATCTGGAGGTTCACAGGGAAAATTTTGCCACAGAACAGTTAAAAGACCCCGCCCTAATAAAGGCACGGGAAAACGTAGTGGAAATAGATGGCGAGTTAGTGAACCCAGATAATACCTGCACTTACCCATACTTCAGCGTAGAGAAGGACCTACTGTATCGGGTGGCAAAAAGGGCAGAAGAAACCGTTGAGCAGCTGGTGGTGCCCAAACCTTACAGGAAGTTGGTGTTGGAGTTGGCCCATGGGCACATTCTTGGAGGTCATCTGGGGACAGAGAAAACCCGAGAGAGGGTATTACAGAGATTCTATTGGCCTGGGGTGATGAAGGACATAGAAAATTATTGTTCCTCCTGCCCTGTGTGTCAGAGGTCGGCCCCGATGCCACATTTCCGTAGCCCGCTGGTCCCTCTACCCATCATTGAGGTCCCGTTTGAGAGAATCGCAATGGATTTGGTAGGTCCTATAATCAAGTCCGCTAGGGGGCACCAGTACATATTGGTTATAATGGACTATGCCACCCGTTATCCAGAAGCGATCCCTCTCAGAAATACCTCGGCCAAAACCATAGCCAAAGAGCTATCTCTTGTTTTTAGCCGGGTGGGTATTTGTAAAGAACTGCTTACGGACCAAGGTACACCCTTTATGTCCCGGGTTATGAAAGAGCTGTGTAAATTGTTCAAAGTGACGCAATTGCGTACATCTGTGTATCACCCCCAAACCGATGGGCTGGTTGAAAGATTCAACAAAACCCTAAAACAAATGTTGAAGAAAGTGGTGGATAGAGATGGAAAGGATTGGGACTGTCTACTTCCTTATTTGATGTTTGCTATTAGGGAGGTGCCCCAATCCTCTACGGGATTCTCCCCCTTTGAGTTACTGTATGGGAGACACCCAAGAGGGCTGTTGGATATTGCCAAGGAAACTTGGGAAAGTGAGAGTTCTCCCCACAGGAGTGTGATTGAGCATGTCGCCCTGATGCAAGATCGAATTGCACAGGTAATGCCCATCGTGAAGGAACATTTGGCCCAAGCGCAGTTGGCACAGCAGAGAGTGTACAACCGTGGAGCAAAGACCCGTACCTTTTCCCCGGGGGATAGGATATTGGTACTTGTCCCTACGGTTGAAAGTAAATTCCTTGCCAAATGGCAAGGCCCCTACGAGATAATGGAAAAAGTGAGCGAAGTGAATTACAAGGTCAGACAACCAGGAAGGCGAAAGCCCGAACAGATATATCACGTTAATCTGTTGAAAGCCTGGAGGGATAGAGAGTCCCTAGTCGCAGAAACTTGGTCACCAGCTCAAACTGGTTGCGTGATTCCGGAGGTTGGAATAGCAGCCACCTTGTCACAACCCCAACAACAGGAGGTTAAGGAGTTTGTGCTTCGCAACAAGGAGGTGTTCTCTGAGCTGCCGGGACAAACATCTGGGGTAGAGCATGATATTATTACCCCGCCCGGTGAAAGGGTGAAGTTAAAACCCTATCGGATCCCAGAGGCCCGACGGGAGGCAATACGGGAGGAAGTACAGAAAATGCTGAACTTAGGGGTGATAGAGGAGTCCCAAAGTGATTGGTCTAGTCCCATTGTGTTGGTGCCTAAACCGGATGGGAGCTGGCGATTTTGTAACGATTTTCGTCAGTTGAACAAAGTTACAAAATTTGACACCTACCCCATGCCACGTATAGATGAGTTGATCGACCGGCTGGGAACAGCCCGATACATGACGACTCTTGACCTCACAAAAGGGTATTGGCAAATTCCCCTGGCCAAGTCGGCCAAAGAGAAAACCGCATTTGTAACCCCAGACGGGGCGTTCCAATATAAGAGAATGCCGTTCGGGTTACAGAATGCGCCGGCCACATTCCAGCGGAAAATGGACCAGATGCTGAGGCCCCATCGGAAGTATGCTGCGGCTTACCTGGATGACGTAATTGTCCATAGCACAGATTGGGCCTCACATCTGCCAAAAGTGCAAGCAGTCCTGGACTCTGTTCGGGAAGCGGGGTTTACGGCTAACCCCAAGAAGTGTACCATTGGGCAGGAGGAGGCCAAATATCTTGGGTACACCATTGGCAGGGGAGTAATAAAACCCCAACTCAACAAAGTCGAGGCCATCCAGAGTTGGCCACGTCCCAACAGCAAGAAGCAGGTACGAGCCTTTCTGGGAATCGCGGGTTATTATCGGCGCTTCATTCCCCACTTTGCTTCTAAGGCTGTGCCCCTAACCAACCTGACGAAAGGGAAAGGGTCGGTCATGATTAAATGGACCCCCGAGGCTGAGGCAGCATTCCAATTCTTGAAACAAGCCTTATGTAGCCAGCCAGTGTTGTACTCACCCGACTTCTCTAAAGACTTTGTCGTACAAAGTGATGCGTCAGATGTGGGGTTAGGAGCAGTATTGTCCCAGGTCTGGAACGGGGAAGAGCACCCAGTCATTTACCTCAGCAGGAAGTTGAAGTCCCATGAGGTAAATTACGCCACGGTTGAAAAGGAGTGTTTAGCGGTGAAGTGGGCTCTAGATTCCCTTCGGTACTATCTGCTAGGTAGGCACTTTGACATGGTTACGGATCACGCTCCGTTAAAGTGGATGGCTCAAAACAAGGAGACAAATAGAAGAGTGAATAGGTGGTTCCTGGCCCTACAGGAATTCAACTTCACAGTAAAGCATCGCCCTGGCGTTCAAATGGGGAATGTGGATGCTTTGTCTCGAGTACATGAATGCCTGATTGCTGGTGTTCCAACCCCAAGGTTAAAACAAGAGGGGGGGGGTATGTGACAGCAGGAAGGTAAAGTCACCTGGTTGCATCCAGGGGGGTAGATATATTTCTCCCAGATTCAGGCTTTATGCCGACTTATACAACTAGGGAGTTGATGAGACCAGCTGAAGCCTGTCAGTTCGTTTAAGGCCTCTATAAAAACTCCCAGCTTCATCAGATGTTAGCTCATGCCTGGAACCAGACCTGTGTGGACTGTCTAGGGAGAGTGAACCCCTGTGCGGTGAGGCAAAGCCTGTGTGGCTATTTGTTTGGACTTTTACTAAACCAGGGACTTAGGGACTAGGACAGCACCAGGCTGATCCCAGTTGTTAGTTTAGGAAACCTGCATGTTTAGTCAGAGGTCAAACTGACCAGGATTTATTTTGTTTGTTTCTTTTTGGCTTTGCTGTGTTTTTGTCACTGTACATAGAGAAATAAACCGCACCTTTTGATTTTGAAAACCACAACCTCCGTCTGCTGGCCCTGTTTTTGTGTGGGGAGCCCAACCAGGGGGTCACACACACCCGCTACCGAGTTAACCCCCTCACAATACTCACATTCCGAAGCACTCCATACGAGTGCAGACACAACAGCATGTACACCTCGGTAGTGAGTGGCGATCGTAGCAGCGTTCGGCGTAGCTCCTCTCCCCGTACGCGTTACGTCAATGGGCGTGACTTCTTCAGCGTGGGGCGGGGCTTAAGCTCGGAAACGCCGCTACTCTAAATAGGTAAAAAACAAAAAGACAGCTAGCCAATCCCAGGGGACGAACTGGACAACCAATCACGGCCAGTCTAATGAAAAGACTTGCTTCTCAATACATCCAAGGAAAGGAAAGATGTCAACATAAAAAATAATAATAAACAGATAGGTCAAATGACTGCAACCGGTCAGAAGTTGCAGCAGAGATATACTCAATACAAAAGACCCTCTGATTAATTAAAATTTCCTCTTGGAAATAGTAATAAAGGCACACAATTAAGCCAACTAAAAATAATAAAAAATGCAGGACGCCACCCACGATCGTCTCAAACTAATAATACAATTGCATTAAAAATTACATTAAAATCATGAAATATAAACCGAAAAAACATATAACATATATAAAAATAAAAAATAAAATAAAAATACAAAAAATATTCAAAAATATATTAAACATACTATCTATTTGAAATAAAGCAGTTTAAATCAAAATCAACGTTAAGGCCTGCAGGCGAGAAAACTTTGGTCTCAAAAATCCAAAAGGATTGTCGCCGACTCAATTGTCGGATATAGTGCCCGCCCCTCCAGTGCCTTGGTACTTTTTCGATCCCCCAGAATTTGAAACCCTTAGGGTCACGCTGATGGCATCTCCTAAAATGGCGAGAAACACTATGGGTTTTGACCTCCCTTTTTATGTTACTCACATGTTCCCCAACACGTACATGCAAAGCTCTGGATGTGCGCCCAACATATTGAAAACCACAGTCACATTCCAACATGTAGACCACTCCTTCGGTCTTACATGTGATCAGTTGCTTGATTTTATACTCTTTCTGTGTGACTGTTGAAATAAATGCCTTACATTTTCTTATGTTATTTTTGGCATGTTTACAAGTCGCGCAGCGGCCACATGCATAAAACCCAGACAAAAATTCAAAAAGCTTGGGCTGCGCACAAGTGGGCGGATCGATAACTCCAGGGGCTATGCTGTCACGAAGACAAGGTGCTTTGCGGTATATGAATTGTGGGCGTTCAGGCAGAATGGGGCCCAAGATACGATCATATTTAAGGATAGGCCAATGTTTGGCAATAATCCTTTCAAACTTTTTGTGTTGGATGCTAAAATCCATGTAGATCTTGTAACCACTGCCATTATCTTGAGTGGTAGAAACATCTGGATAATTTGTTTGGTGTCATGGAGATAAGCCTCAGTTCCATGCACCAAAGGCTGTAAGAATTTTTTTAGCCAATAGGTTTAAACAAAAAGGGTATACTTCTGAGGGTATAGACAAAGAGATAGAACAAGTAAGGGTTATGGATAGGGGGGCAATTGTGGCAGATAAACCAGCTGTTTCTGCCACTCAAGATAATGGCAGTGGTTACAAGATCATCATGGATTTTAGCATCCAACACAAAAAGTTTAAAAGGATTATTGCCAAACATTGGCCTATCCTTAAATATGATCGTATCTTGGGCCCCGTTCTGCCTGAACGCCCACAATTCATATACTGCAAAGCACCTTGTCTTCGTGACAGCATAGCCCCTGGAGTTATCGATCCGCCCACTTGTGCGCAGCCCAAGCTTTTTGAATTTTTGTCTGGGTTTTATGCATGTGGCCGCTGCGCGACTTGTAAACATGCCAAAAATAACATAAGAAAACGTAAGGCATTTATTTCAACAGTCACACAGAAAGAGTATAAAATCAAGCAACTGATCACATGTAAGACCGAAGGAGTGGTCTACATGTTGGAATGTGACTGTGGTTTTCAATATGTTGGGCGCACATCCAGAGCTTTGCATGTACGTGTTGGGGAACATGTGAGTAACATAAAAAGGGGGGTCAAAACCCATAGTGTTTCTCGCTATTTTAGGAAATACCATCAGCGGGACCCTAAGGGTCTCAAATTCTGGGGGATCGAAAAAGTACCAAGGCACTGGAGCGGCGGGCACTATATCCGACAATTGAGTCGGCGAGAATCCTTTTGGATTTTCGAGACCAACGTTTTCTCGCCTGCAGGCCTTAACGTTGATTTTGATTTAAATTGCTTTATTTCAAATAGATAGTATGTTTAATATATTTTTGAATATTTTTTGTATTTTAAATTTTTTTTTATTTTTTTTTTTATATATGTTATATGTTTTTTCGGTTTATATTTCATGATTTTAATGTAATTTTTAATGCAATTGTGTTATTAGTTTGAGACGATCGTGGGTGGCGTCCTGCATTTTTAATTATTTTTAGTTGGGGTAATTGTGTGCCTTTATTACTATTTCCAAGAGGAAATTTTAATTAATCAGAGGGTCTTTTGTATTGAGTATATCTCTGCTGCAACTTCTGACCGGTTGCAGTCATTTAACCTATCTGTTTATTATTATTTTTTATGTTGACATCTTTCCTTTCCTTGGATGTATTGAGAAGCAAGTCTTTTCATTAGACTGGCCGTGATTGGTTGTCCAGTTCGTCCCCTGGGATTGGCTAGCTGTCTTTTTGTTTTTTACCTATTTAGAGTAGCGGCGTTTCCGAGCTTAAGCCCCGCCCCACGCTGAAGAAGTCACGCCCATTGACGTAACGCGTACGGGGAGAGGAGCTACGCCGAACGCTGCTACGATCGCCACTCACTACCGAGGTGTACATGCTGTTGTGTCTGCACTCGTATGGAGTGCTTCGGAATGTGAGTATTTTAACTTTGATTACAAGCAAATAAACAGTTTGTCAGAGAGCAATAGGAGTTGTCCCCTTCTTTATTTGCATAAACCGGATCATGGTGGAGCAAGTGTTTTGGAAGTGACTACTATCCATGCCAAGCTGATACTGGCGTTTGGGGGTTAGAAGCCGCTTGATGTCATCTGCATTACTGTTCTATTACTGTTCTATGCCCTGTGACCTCTTGAAGGTCGAATTATAGAGGTGAGAGGCCACTCTGTGTGCGGTGGAGGGATCTTTTCTATGGTCAATTTTCTGTGATCCACATCGCATGCTTTGTTAATTTCACCACTCACCCTATATGGACTCTGTGCTTGTTTATGAACTAATATCTTATAGACTTCTGTTCCTTTATGGATTTTTATTGATTAATTTTTTGCGCTGCACTCTTTTTAGTTATTTGTTCTGTTTAAGGGATTTTTCATGAATTACCCTAAAGTGCTGGCTGCAATATTTTTTGGTTTAATTTTTTTCTTTGGTTTTATTTTTCAGCGCTGAATACTGTCTTTTTATTATAATATACTAAAAAAGAGCTGAAGTCCCAAAAAGAGCTGGACAGCCCAGCTTTCGCCTGTGTATGCTGCGCACATCATGGATTTGTCATCCTTTTGACCTGCCACCACTGTGCTCCACAAACCTCACAGCTGTCACCTGATGGTAGGAGACAGCACATGATAAGTGATAGAGTCACTTAAAAATAGTTTTTTTTTTTGTTTTGTGTCATCATGCCACAATTCTGTTAATGGAATGGTAATATTTGTGCACAATATATATAAGAACATTTTAAAAAATTGTAATTCGATTTGATGACAAGGATTTAGGGAAGCGGTTAACATCCATTCTAATATCCATTCTAGATTTTTTTAAATGCATTGATACTTTAAATGTGGAGGTTTTGAATATAGCACAATCAGCTTTCTTGTTGCATACCTTTGTGAATTTTTTTTAGGTAGCAGTATGCCCCCTCACCCACCATAGTCCTTACTAGGGATGAGCTTCGAGTTCGAGTCGAACTCATGTTCGAATCGAACACTGCCTGTTCGCCCGTTCGCCGAACAGCAAACAATTTGGGGTGTTCGTGGCAAATTTGGAAAAAATGCGGAACACCCTGTAAAAGTCTATGGGAGAAATCTAAACTGCTAATTTTAAAGGCTTATATGCAAGTTATTGTCATAAAAAGTGTTTGGGGACCTGGGTCCTGCCCCAGGGGACATGTATCAATGCAAAAAAAAGTTTTTAAAATGTCAGTTTTTTCGGGAGCAGTGATTTTAATAATGCTTAAAGTGAAACAATAAAAGTGCCCTCAACATGGGGAGGATGCTTTGGGGGTCTGTGACCCCTCAAAGCACCATGTCCCCATGTTGATGGGGACAAGGGCCTCATCCCCACAACCCTTTGCGCGGTGGTTGTGGGGGTCTGCGGGCGGGGGGCTTATCGTAATCTGGAAGACCCCTTTAACAAAGGGGACCCCCAGATCCCGGCCCCCCATGTGAATTGGTAAGGGGTACATTGTACCCCTACCATTTCACAAAGCAAGTGTAAAAAAATAAAAAAAAACACACAGACACCGATGAGATAAGTCCTTTATTAAAAATAAAAAAATAAAAATAAAAAAAAGATTCCAGCCATGGTAATCCACTCTCGGTCTCCACTCCAACGATGTCGGTATCCTGCGATGGATGCTCTCCTCTCCGGGGTCCAGCGGTGGATGATCTCCTCTCCATCCAGGTCCAGGCTCCAGCGATGAGATGTCCAGGGCAGCGCATCCTGTCTCCACCGGAGACACCCCGGGAATATCGTTGCCGCAGCCTGACAGGTCTTATGTAGCTAAGGACGGGGCCACCCACCTCGTGACCCCGTCCCCCTCTGACGCAAGGGGAAACCCAGGCTTTCCCAGTGACGTGCGTGTAACCCCGCCCCCTCTGATGTAACGCAGGTTTCCATGTGCACAGCAAAGGATAAATGTATCCATGTAGGAGAAAGTAAAGGAATGAAGGAATATACAAATACATGCATGGAATACATGCACATATATGCATATAACTGGATGAATGGAACAAGGATTAACTTAATTATGAAAATGTGTGATGTCCCATTCGAGATTCATTCCAAAAGGTTTTCTAGTTTTGAAAATGAAATATCCCAAAACCTCCCTCTTACAGAGGCGTTTGAATGTATCTCCTCCTCTTTTAGGGGTCTGAACTCTCTCCAAAATCTGTACCCCCACAGTGGCATTGCTGCCACTGTGATACTGATTGAAATGCCGAACGACATTTGTTGATAAATTCTTCTCAATGCTATACAAATGTTCTTGAAACCTGTCTCTAATGCCGCGTACACACAATCGGACATTCCGACAACAAAACCGTGGATCTTTTTCCGACGGATTTTCTCTGCTTTTCTCTCTACATCCTGACTTGTTCAAAAGTTCCAATCTATTTTTAGAGCCGGCAATCGCACAGGCCCTATCCAGCATGTATCTGGAGTATCCCCTTTGTAGAAAACGAGAGTAAAGTGCTCTTGCTTCTTTCTCATGGGATAGTTGATCGCTGCATATCCTCAAAAACTGACCAACTGGGATACCCCTGACAGTATGCTGGGGATGGCCTGACTTAGCCATGAGTAAGGTGTTTCCCGGACAATGGTTTCCTAAACAAGCTGGTATGCATGTTGTTGTCCGAGCCACACAGATGTACATCCAGGAAATCAATGTTCCTTGGATTACACTTGGCTGTGAACTTTAAAATCCTGTCATTCAGATTAAGATACAGCAAAATATCTTCTAGGGAGCCAAGTTCTCTATTCACAATGAAGATGAGATCATCTACTGTATATAGCGATAGAATAGTTTTATTGATGACCTAAATGCATTGCTGCCGAGGAGGGGGCGTGTCCTGATGTAAGCGGCAGCGGACGTTTTTGCGAGGAGCTCCAGGAATCCTGAGTACCATCCCTTACCATCCGTGCATCTTAACGCCAATCCTCGGCTAAAAAAAACTACCAGCCTGCTCAGCTCAGTCCCCTGCAGTGTCCTGTGCAGTTATTTTGTGGCAATTCTTCCCGTGGACACCCAAGAATCGTCGCCTCCAACTCCCGCGGCCGCCGCCATCTTGCCTGCCTGGGACCTCCCCGAGGGACACGATACCAGCAGTTTCAGAGGTAAGGGACCACCATCCGTCCCCAACTGCCACCCATCAACCTATCTGGAGCAGTCCGGAGGCTGAGCCGGGTCTCGGGGACGTCCGCGGTGGCTGCGGCCTGGTCCGGCCTAGTGCGGCCTAGTGAGGCCTGTGGATCCCCGCTGTTTCCTGAAGCTGTTGTCCCGCGGGAGTGCACCGCGGCCGGTCCGGCCCAGCTTCAGAGGCGTGGATCTCCTCTCTGCATCCACCCGGTCACCCATCCAAGGCCCTGCCACAGCCAAGGGTGCTGCCCTGTACTGCCTGCCTGAACTGTGTTATCCTGAGGCCCAGTGCCTCCAATCTGCTGCCTCTGACACACTGCTCTGAGCCTTCCCACACTGACACTGCTAGCCCCACATCCTTACTACTGTGCCCCTGCCTGTATGTCTGCTGTGTGGGGGGAGACTGCTGGTGCACATTGACTCCCTGTCTACCTTGTGGGAGCCAGAGACTTGAGGCCTACGGCCAGCTTGGGTCGCATCTAGCCATCCACTAGCCACCCATCCGGGCACTATTGATTGACCTCTATAGTGGTCTCCCTGGGTAAAAAAAAAATACCTAATGTCCTCCGCCTCCAAAAAAAAAGGGAAGGGGCACTCTAAAACCACTAAGACGGACACTCCGGTCTGGCTGCCACCGCCCGCCTCCCCGCAAACAGATCCCATCCTGATCAGTCAGCTTCGGGCCCTGCTGGCGAGTCTGGAGATAGAGCCTGGAGAGTCTCAGATGGCGGAGGGGTCAGCCTCACCGTCTCCAGACACTACAGCCACGATCCTTGCTGCGATCGAGCAGAGTAGGACCTCGCTGCTGGTGCGCATTAACCTTGCTGAGGAGTGCAACCTAATACGGAATGACCTCGACAAAATAAGAGGGAGAATGAACGAAACTGAAACCAGAGTGTCTGCCACTGAAGATCTTATAGCCACTCATGCCGCCTCCATCGCTGAGTTGCAGCGCACAGTACAGTCCCTTGTTGCAAAATCTGATGATGCTGAAAACAGATTGAGGCACAACAATATCAGGGTCCTGGGTCTACTCGAGAGAGAAGAGGGAGATCGTCCTGCAGAATTCGCGGAGGAGTTCTTCAAAACTCTCCTGGGCCTTACGGATGTCCCACCGACTTATGTGGTTGAAAGGGCTCACCGGGTGCCCGCTGGCCGTGCCATCCCAGGGAATTTTCCCCGCCCATTTCTGGTCCGCTTCCTCAACTATAGGGACAGGGACAGGATCCTTTCTGAAGCCCAGAAAAATCCCAATCTCAGATATGGCAACTCCTCGGTTCTTCTTTTCCCCGGCTTCTCGGCTGACTTGCAGAGGAAGAGGAAATCCTTCAATGATGTTCGCAGACGACTCAGAGATAAGAACATTAAATACAACATGCTTTACCCCAGCCGCCTGTGGGTCCAATACGAAAGGGCAATCCGTTTTTTTGACAACCCTGCGGATGCAGACGACTGGCTGACCACTCAACAATAAAGAATTCTGCTTATAATTCTACCTGATGCACGGATCTTACATATCCTTGTTCAATTCATCCTACACACCTTCGGCAAATACCGGAGCAACCACAAATGCACTTCTACACGTGACTCACACTTGACCCTCAAGGTTTGGTGTTTTCTGAGAAGAGATAGACCTGGTGCTCTCCATTCTTGTGGAGGTACTCCAATAGCTGGAGGAACTACAACCCCGTTCCAGACTGCCCAGCCCTTCTCACTGTGTTGAGATACACGTCCCCCCACCCTTGCCTACTGTTATTGGTTACACACGAGCTGGGGTGGCTTTGACCAGTTGCATGGTGGTTGGACTGGCACCAGACGTGTAGTGCCCCGAGTTTAGGGGTTCAACTGCAATCTTAAGGTTTTGGTTTAGGGTACAAACTATTCCCAGGCCCTCTCCCCTGTTTTGAGAGAGGGGTGGGATATAGTAGGAAAGGCACCTCGTGCCTGGGTTGTTTAATTCTAGTTTTAGTTTTCTTTTTTTCTCTTTTTTTTTCTTTTTCTGTTACTGGTTTGTAGTGTGTTTAAGTGGTAACGGTACCTGGTGCGATTATATCATGAATTATGCTGCTCTTGTGGTGTTTTTGGGTACGCCCTCCCCTATATCCTTACCTATTGACACCATCTATGCCTAATGGCTAATCAAATTCCTGACTCCTTTACCGTCCTCTCATGGAATGTCAGGGGTCTTAACTCTAAATTCAAGAGAGCCCTCCTATTCCAATATCTAAAATCTCACTCCCTCAGCTCATTCTCCTTCAGGAGACCCACCTCATGCGCAGCAAAATCCTGACATTAAAAAAAACGTGGATACAGCGGGCGGTCCATGCCACATACTCCTCTTATGCCAGGGGTGTTTCGGTTCTCATTCACAAAAGTTTTCCCTGTATGATTGAGGAGGTATGTATGGACCATCAGGGAAAATTTGTAATAGTGTTGTTTACGCTTTGGTCTTAAAGGTATATTGTTATTAACCTGTACATCCCTCCCCCGTTCTCACCTGCATTATTATATGCTGTTTTAGAGAAGATCACACCTTTTTGCCCAGTGAAAATACTAGTTATGGGCGACTTTAATGCCACCATGTCCCCAGACTTGGATAGACCTGCTCCATCTAAAAATCATTGTATGGACCTGTCTGCCTGGGCCCAGGTGGTGGGTCTGGTAGAGATCTGGAGGTGGAAGCACCCCGCCACCAGGGCCTATTCGTTCTTTTCAGCCTCCTACAAGACTGCATCACGAATAGACCTGGCCTTCTCCAACCCCGCGCTGTTAGCGGATGTGTTGGAGGCATCCTATCTACCGAGTGGGCTGTCCGATCATAGCCCATTGGCGGTAGTGTTCCGCTCTCCGGCCTCCCGGAGCGCGGCGCTTTGGAGGTTGGGTGCACACTGGGTTTCTCATCCAGATCTTTCTGATAAAATACCACCCCTGTTGGCTGAGTTTTGGGAACAGAACTCAGGGTCCTCCTCTCCCGACTTTATCTGGGATGCATTTAAGGCATACACTAGGGGGCAATATATTTCTTCTATCGCTAGCATAAAGAAACAGCAGACGATTGAGACCCCATCGCTACAGCAGTCAGGGACGGACCATGCCACTACCTACAGCAATGACCCCTCTCCCGTTCACTTTGATCTGCTGATGGCGGCTCAGAGAGAACTACACTTGCACCTGACCGAGGTCACACGACTGGACACTTACAAAGGTAAACAGAGGACTTTTGAACAGGGTGATAGGAATGGCCATCTTTTGGCCATGATGGCACAATATGACCAACCGCTAACTCTCGTTTCCACCCTGCGGACCCCTGGGGGAGGGAAGGTAACCTTCCCTTCGGACATTTTGCAAACTTTCAATACTTTCTATGAGACTTTATATACCTCCGCTCTACCCTCTGATTTCCAGCCTGAGACATTACGTGCCCTGTTGGACCCGTTGGCACCGTTGGCACTTGGCTGGGTTTCCGACCAGGAGCGAGAGACTTTGGTTCAACCGTTCATGGCCTTGAAAGTTCAAAAAGCCATCCAGTCCTTTCCCTCTGGAAAGGCGCCAGGGCCAGATGGACTCCCGATTGACTTTTATAAGACACATGGAGACTTATTAGCACCTCTATTGGCCCAATTATACACCACCTGTTTAGCTGACAGTAGACTGCTGGAATCCATGTATCATGCATACCTGACACTAATATAAAGGTCCCCCAAAGACCCCGCTTCCTGTGCATCCTACCGTCCCATAGCGTTACTGAATAACGATCTAAAAATCTTAACTAAACTCCTGGCCCTTCGGTTATACCCCTTGTTGCCCTCAGTGATAGACCCAGACCAAACTGGTTTCATGCCCCGTAGGTCCACGGATGTTAATCTTCGAAGGTTGTTCACCAACGTACATACACAACACCTTAACATGGGATCACGGGCGGTGGCTTCACTTGACATAGAAAAGGCCTTTGATACGGTTGAGTGGCCCTTCCTCTGGGAAATGCTGCGCAGAATGGGATTCCCTCTGCTGTTTATCAAATGGATTCAGGTGATCTACAAGTGTCCCACCTCCTCGGTGCGCTTGGGTGGCAGACTGTCTGTCCCCTTCAGGCTCTTCAGAGGAACTAGGCAGGGCTGCCCTCTCTCTCCGACCTTGTTCGCTCTGGCTATTGAACCGGTGGCGGAAGCACTGCGCACATTAAGGGTCTTCGTGTTGGATTGCCGGAGGAGAGGGTAGCCTTGTACGCGGACGATATGTTGCTTTTCCTCAATGATGCCGGTCCGTCGTTGCAGGGTGCACTGACAGTTTTAGATACTTTCACTGCAGTCACTGGACTTAGGGTTTACTGGTCCAAGTCCCTATTTCCAATCGATCAGGCAGCCGAGGCTACATCCACCCCCGATATCCCCCTTCAATAGGTGGATTCCTTTAAATATTTAGGGGTTCACGTCTCCACCCGAGCTTCCGACTTTATTTCGTTAAACCTCACCCCAGTACTTCTTGACACCCAGACAAAACTCAAATCCTGGAGTAACTTGCCCTTGTCCGTTTGGGGGTGAGTCAACCTCCTTAAAATTAAAATCATTCCCAAATTCATCTACCTCTTCCACCATTCCCCACAATGGGTGCCCAAATCCTTCTTTAAAAAACTTAACCAAATTTTCTCCCTTTCTATGGGGTCCCTCACCGCCCAGATACAGACTGTCGACCTTGATGAGGCCAAGGACGCAGGGTGGCATGGCATTCCCGGACTGTTACAAGTACTTCCTAGCCGCACAGCTGGTGACTGCGGCCTGGTGGTGACTCCCGGACAGAACAAACTCATCCACTGTGCTGGAGGCTACGGTGGTAGGCTCAATAGAATCCCTCCAATTTCTAATCTACAGTGGCCCTCGTGCCCCTTATTCCCTGACCCCCTCCATGCTGGCTTGGCGAGCAGGACTAGCTATTGAAAAATGGAAACACTCTGAGGTTTCCCCGAATGCCCTGATCTGGCTGAACCCTAGCCTTCCCCATGTTTATAAACTATTAGACCCCTACGCATGGACCAAGTACGGTCTCAAACTCATTTCTCATATTGTATCACAGAATTCTCTACTCCCCTTATCACATCTCTCCTCCCTTTATAATATGCCTGCACACTACCATTTTCGTTACCTCCAACTATCCCATGCTTTTGCTGCACAATTCCTACACTCCTCCTGTATTATGGCCCAGTCGGAGTTGGAGAGGACACTCAGGTTCAACTGTGCCGAGACACCTACCTCACATTTGTATGCACACTTGATCTTTGTGTCTCTCCCACCTCTTGACAAACTTTGGTCTTGCTGGCTGCGTGACATTCCCACACTAGACAATGATGACTGGGACGATGTTTGGGATTTCCCTTTCAGTTCGCTAGTTTCCATCCGTGACAGACTGGTGCAGTTCAAAATAGTTCATAGGGCATACTTCACCCCACACAGATTTCATAAGATGGACCCTGCAAATTCTTCAGAATGCTGGAGATGTAGAGCCTCGCCGGGAGATTTCTCCCATATCTTCTGGCATTGCCCTAAAGTCCAGCAGTATTGAGGGGCAGTGCTTGACTTGATTAACAGAGTCGCATCAGTCACACTACCATTGGCAATGGAGGTATGCCTCCTAGGACTCATTGAAACTATTATACCGACCATGGCTAAACGCACAATGATTGGCTTGTTACTATTTTACGCCCGGAAAAACATTGCAATGCAGTGGAAGAAACCCACTTCCCCTTCGTTGGTTCAGTGGAAACGGTTGGTGAACAACAGCCTTCCTTTGTACAAAGATACTTACATAAAACAGAGGCTGCCCACTAAAATATGATAAAGTCTGGAGTACATGGTTGGCTGAACCTGAAACGGCCTAAATGATAGGGATTGTGTACCAATCACTTGCTGAGGTATCGGCCAACACCTCATGAGGGGTGGTGGTTTTTGGGCATCGTTATTGTTAGTTTTTTTTTGTTTTTGTTAAAGCCCATTCTGACACTTTCCAAGAGCATGTTCTAGGCGTGAGGTTGCGTACCATACAATTGATGCATCTTTATCCATCACACCCGTATATGCAGAATTGTAATGTAGCACCGTTGTTGTTCATGAGTACTGTAAGCACTTAAGTTGTATGTGTCTTGTTTGTCTATGAAACTTGCAATAAAAATAATAAAAATAAAAAAAATGCATTGCTGCCACCATATATGGTGGTG
The DNA here is from genome assembly GCA_029206835.1 of Rana muscosa. Lineage (NCBI taxonomy): Eukaryota > Metazoa > Chordata > Amphibia > Anura > Ranidae > Rana > Rana muscosa. The sequence goes on along the minus strand of CM055122.1, from coordinate 825,941,408 downwards.
TTCCCACCAACCCATATATAAATTGGCCAATGACGGTGAGAACTTGGCTCCCATAGCTGCTCCACACCTTTGAAGAAACCAGTCTCCATTAAAGGTAAAAAAACTATGTGTCAATAGGTATTGTAGAACATCAAGGACAAACAATCTGTGTTCAGCATTGTACTGTGTGTCTCGCTCCAAATAGAAGGTGATCACTTCTATTGCCTTCTTATGTGGAATGCAGGAATATAGACTAGTGACATCGCAAGTAATCCATAATGAGCTGTCGTCCCATGTCATATCGTTTACAATGCTCAAAAGATGGTTGGTATCTTTAAGATAGCTGGGAAGACCACATACCAGAGGCTGTAGGACACCATCTAACCATTCTCCCAATTTCTCATTGAGGGATCCAATATCTGCAATGATTGGTCTCCCATGCAGTGGATTTAACACTTTATGAGTTTTTGGGAGATGGTGAAAGATCGGGCATACCTGGTATTCAGGAATCAAGTTTGATGCCATTTTCTTGTCAAAAATACCCAGAGACACACCTTCATTAAATAAATTAGTCAGCAACATTCTATATTTTTTACTGGGGTCCCCCGTGAGTCTAGAATAAGTGTCTCGATCGGATAACTGTCTCTTAGCCTCACACTTATACTGTTCAACTCCAATTACTACCACCAGACCTCCCTTTTCGGAATTTTTAATAATTACTGTTTTGTCTTGTTCTAGATTTTTAAGCGCCTTTCTCTCCTGACTAGAGGTTGTCATGTCTCACTGAGCTGTCCAAATTAGATTGTATGAACAGTGCAGTGAAGTCTCTCTCAACAATCTTTTGAAACTTGTCCATCTCGGGACACCGTGCATTGACTGGATAGAAATCTGAGCATTTAGTGACTAAGCTAGAAAGTTGACATATGGACCCACCAATTTTGGGATTTCCAACTGCCCCTTCCCACGAAAACTCCTCCAGATCTCCCAATGCACATTGTTCCCTGAAGGACAAATGGACATCCCCTTCCCATCACTTCTATCAAGTGGAGACCTATCAAAACAATTCTGATCATCAACAATATCAAAACCTGATAGAGAGATATCAGGGGTCCCTTCATTGACCGACACATGATTGTTATAAATTTTTTTCTTAAGTGCCACATTTCTAATTGTAGCGGGTACTTACTTTCCCGGGTGCATTTTTTGAATCTAGCCGTGACATCAGTGCTATGTTCCCGGCGGTCCACGAGGTGGCGCTGCCGCCATGGCCGGAGGGACGAATATCACTGTGTGTCGAATCTCCTTTTTGTCCTCTTTCGGTAGCGGTATGGTGGGGCGGGGAACCCGCCGTGCTTGCTGGGAGAGCGGATAAAAGGGGCCGACCATTTTGGTCACGGGGTCTTCGTCCCAAGCACCTTCAGCTTGCGGACGTGGGTTCGTGCTCGTCCTCTAGGAGGCCTCGGCCTAGAGGACCAACGGAGATCGTGTTCCACCCCAGGCACCTTCAGCCCTGGGGTGAGGTATTTGCAAGAAGGTCCGGAGCTCAGTGCCCAACACTGAGTTCCGCGAGGGAAGGGTCCTAAGGCACTTCGGGGATGGAGGCCTGAATCTAAATAAGACGCAATGGACCGGGGAGAGCTCCTCACTCGAAGACCCGGTGCAGCAGACTGCCGGTGACGGGTGAGTCTCTTGTCGGAGACCGTCCAGAAGGATCCCCTTCCTCTCGTGCGGAGACCATATCCCACTCTCCAGGAGGAGAGTGGAGGAGCGAATTTGTGTCTGGGCCTATTCACACTCACACCTCCTTTTCTGTCCTAACTATCAAGGAAGTCCATGTATGGTGTGTTCTAATAAAGGAGTGTTGGACTTTAATGGTGTGAGGCTCACTTCCTGGCGGACGAAGTTCAAGGTGACTCTTGGAGGGAGGATCCGGGTGCACGGCACAGACCCGAAGGTAAACAGGACATTGCTGATACTACAGGCATTCCCATGTGGTGGAGGCTAGGCATAGCCCACCCGCTCTCTCTCTCTCCACCCTACCAGATACCCCTAGACGAGAGACAGTGCGAGCCGCACAGAGAGAGAAGAGGGGCAGGCGCTACACGTGGGGGCTCGGGTCCGGGATTGTGTTATGCATCACAGTATTGAACAAGTCTGCTGGATGAGTTAACTGAATAGGCCAAAGTGCAGCCCTGCTCGAAGTCGTGGAATTGACCCTAGACAAGGGAAAGGCCCGCGCAGGAAGAGCGGTGAACGGGGGGAGGCCCAGCCGTGTGAGGTACTACACGTGGGGGCTTCTAATTGCACTGCGCCAACAGACACAACCCCCGCCGCTTAGTTCGTGGGCGTTGCTGTAGAATATATGAATTAATATCTAATATTCTTGTATCTTAAGGGCGTTTCTGAATGAATTGCATTCATAGTCAGGTTGACTTAAAAATAAAGTGAGTTTATTACCTCACAGGTGGCATCATAAATACAATGAAAAAAAGGCATAACAGTTCATTTCAGTGTAGGTAAAATGTAGGTAAAAAGATATAAAATAGAATAGATGGTGCTGTAGCAAGCTTATGAAAGCATGTGCCCTTCATACTTGCAGCTTAAGTCTTCCATCTTGCCACAGAGTGTTCCCAAAGTGAAGCCGGAACAGGAAATGACGTTCTTAGGCTTCTGGTAATTCAGCTGTTCTTCTTGTCAATCTTAGTGTAATGTTATCTCTCTAAAGTGGGTGTGAGTGAGTGAGTGAATCTTCATGTGTGTTCGAGTCAGTATGCTGTGCAAGTGTGTCGTATAAGTGTGTTGTGCCAATGTGTAGTGCTCGTGTGTAGTGCCCCTGTGTAGAGCCCCCTCCCATCTCAAACTATGGGCTTATATATATCTTTACAAATGTCGTCATCTCATACAAACTTAGAACCTTGTATGGCACACATTAATTTCTGCTAACTTCAGCAGCAATATGTAATAGAGTCATATGGAGTTTGATTGACAGGCACACATGTAGCACTCTATACTTGGAGTGGTGTGCTGACAATGTAATCCTATATGAACATATATTACTAACAATAAAATAACTATTAATTAATACATACTAGTATGACTAAGACTTCACTTAAACAAAATTAACAAGAGATATAAACAAATATATTATTTATCTCACTACGTAAATACTGATCTATTCTGGAGATCTATTCTTGTCACCCTACACCAAGATGCCTTATATGTCATACTCAAATTGGCTTCACCAGAAATATCCAGCAATACTCATCCTTAGATTGAAGAATCATGTCATATCAATTGATCAAGGTCATTCACTCATACCTAATTTACTATGATTAATCATAAAACCAAATATGTTTTGCAAGCTTGCCTTTATATTAATATAACACCTATAAGTGCCGAATTATGAATTTGGAATAATATTCTAACAATCCCCCCTGAATTATGATTAATCATATTAAAATTATTAAATATCATTCATGCATTCATATCACAATCTCTCCTCCTTGTATCAAATGATCGGACACAATATTCCTCAGAACTGAAGCAGCTAGAAATATTTCTCCTTCTAAATGCTTTTCTCTTTACTTTTAACTCTTCTTAGATCTATCTATTCAAAATTTTAAAATAATGATATAGATTTTTTTTTAAATGTATAACATAATGATGACTAATATGAATAATTAATATCAATAATAATAATATTAATGATAATTATTATTATTAAAATAAGTAAATGATGCAATAATATATTTCCATACTTGTGCTCAAAGAATATTTTAGCTCTTTGGAAATATACTTTACACTCTAAAACTTTTCATAACTTTCCATTTTTCTATTAAGAGTGATATGTTTCTTAAGTTATGAACAAAAGATGTTCTATTAACTAGAATGATTGTGCAATTCATAAATATATGAATAAAGAAAAATAATAATAATAATAATAATCCTAACTTAATATGAACATTAATATCAGAATAATTGGATAATTAAAAAATGTATATGTAGACAAATGTTTCAGTCCTAAATTATTTATCTATAGTAGATAGATAAAGTTCCTTCTGATGAATTTTTTCTTCATGAAATGTCTTTAAAATTTCTTCTTCAAGTTCTGTTAGGTTAGAAAAACCTTGTTGAATAGGATAAAATAGTCAAATATGAAATATAAATCTTTTGTCCAATATTCTTCTCGAAAGGATCTCTTCTTTAACTTTGAATTTCTTGATATTCTCTTTGCTCTTTATATGAGCGTGTTATCCTCCATATTTGTTTTATTTTAGATGCCATATCTGTAAAAGAGAGGCAGTATCATTACTCTGGAATAAAATATTTGCATTAATTCTTGTACATTTTTCTATTTTTTCATATTCTGTGTTGAAGTTCTTATTCTAGTGTTAGACTGTTCTGCAGTAACAAGTACTTCAATGTCTTTCTCAGCTCTTATGCTGGAAACCTGAGATAAGGACTTCTCAGATACAGCTGTATAAACATGTGCTGGTGTACATTTCTGAAGATGTCTTCTGTTCCCATCTATCTGAATGTGTATGGGTAATAAAGCTCTGAACCATAAAGGATATTTTTTCCTAACTTCTCTAAAACTACCTTCCTCGAAAATACCTTTTAGTGAGCAGTCAGGTGTCTGTACAATGATTTTGTTTGATTTCACTATGCTCTCTGTAGCTTTAATTGCATAGTAAACACTTAGTAGTTGCTTTACACCTGGCTCAAAAGTTTTTTCCAAAAATGATAAAACTCTGGAGAAATAGGCAATTATTTTCTCCTTACCTTCTTGTAATTGAGACAATGTTACTGAGATGGCATTCTCAGATACATGAGTTTTCAAAACAAACGATGCTTCAGAACAAACCTCTATTGTACTTAATGCTGGAGCATTCTGCAAATCTTTTTTCAACACTTCAAAAGCATTTTTCTCATTTGGACCCCATTGGTCAAATATATTACCTTTATTCCTCAAAAGATTATATAGTGGATTAACTTTTTCTGAGAAACTATGTACAAACTCTTTGCAATGATTTATTTTATGCAAAAATTGATGCAATACCTTATTTGTTGTTGGAGTTGGGATTACAGTAATATCTCTAACTGTTTCTTGCAACAATTGTCTCTTTCCTTGACTAATTTGCATGTGAAGGTATTTCACTTGACTTTTCATCAGCTGAACTTTTGTTGTGTTTAATTTTAAACCTTCAGCTTGTAACATCATAAACAACTCAGACAAAAGAGCCATATGTTCATCGATATTATGAGTACTCAGCAAAATCGTATCCACATGCTGACAAATACAGTCTGGCCTGGAAAATTTTGAAAGCATTTTTGCTATAGTTTCATGAACTACACCATCACCAATACCTAGACCAGGTATTAATCGAGTGAACGTATAAGTCTCTTTTCTGAATGTGAACGCAAGTTTGTATTGACAACTTTTAGTTAAAGGGATGGAAAAATGACTATTAGCGACTTCTAGTACAGAAAACACTTTGTCCTCAGCATTCAAATTTAACTTTGTTAGATTTATCAGGAAGAACTGGGCTATTTGTGATGTGCTTATTCAATGTCCTTACGTCAACTGATAAAGAATATGAATTATCAATGTTTTAGATAGGCCAAATACAGTTATTTACCACTGATTTAGCTTTCTTTACAATTCCAAGTTGCACAAACTCTTGAATAATGTCAGAAACTGGACCGATTGATTCTAGTGGTAACTCACTCAGATTAAGGGGTTCTGGATCCTTCCCCTCAATATTTAATTCGGTACTTTTCAAAGTTCCAATGTCATTTTTGAACTTTGACCACAAACTTGGAAAACATTGTACCACTTCCTTTAAAGCACAATTTCCATCAACATCAGGCCACTTTTGTTCTGTAGACATATTAGTAATGGAACCAACATTACTGTATACAGAGGGATCAATAAGCACTGATTTGGGCCTGGATGGATCTTTCCAAATACTTTTATTAGCCAAATCAATCACCCACTTTTGTTTGATTACATCAATGCCAAGTATATTCTCTGCTTCTTGACAGACCCAAATGTTAATATTTGTTTTCACTAATCCAGGTACTTCAAATGTTACATTGGATATCTGTCTAGCAGTGGAATTACCTGTATTATTAAAACCCACTATATTACACATAGGAGAATTGGGTTTCACAGATATGTTTTCTTTGGTAAGGCTAATCATAGATCCACTGTCAACGAGACAATTAATATGTTTACCATTCAGCAAACATTGTATATATGGCCTACCATTCTCGTCCAAAATAATTGGTGCTACATATTGTAATGGCAGAGAAATTGAATCCGGGTGTGATTCTATTTTTGGCAATGGCAATAAACCTTCTCTTTCATGGACAGCTCCTTTTGCCATATTATCTGAGCTGCTGTGAACAGTCAAATTACTGATCTGTTTGACTTCAGTGGCATAAGGCAATTCAGTAAAAATATAATCTTGACATGAAAAAGGTTGTTCAAAAGCTGATTTTTCATTCTCCATATCTTTAGTTTTTATTTGTGAGTCTCTTTTAAACTTAAAGCAATGTTTTTTCACATGGCCAGATCCATGACAGTAAAAACACGTCATGGGGTCTCCTTGCCTCACTTGTCTGCACCTGTCGTCGTCATTCCTGCCAAGACCTGTTGTTTCTGACACGTCTGTAGCCTGACTATTTTTGTCACATTGAATTATAGCAACTTCGTGTGTAAGATTGCTTTGATTCAATTGTCTCCTAATTTTATCAATGAAGCTTACTATATCATTTAAATTTTGACGTTCCTGTGCTATGGCTACTGAAGTTGGGTCAAGGTATTTAATTTTTTTTATGAAGGCTATTTTTAAACCTGGGTCATTTTCATCATCTGCTCCAAATATCATTTCATAAACCTTGCAAAATCTTGTCTTAAACAAAAATGGATCTTCTTCTGCAGTAGTCTGTAATAGATCTAACATTTCTATGGTCAGTATTTGCTCACCGGTCATACATAGCAATAATTGTCGCAATCTATCTGTCGCGTCATTTTGTCTTTCCTGACCTTCGTCATCACTAACAAGTGAATGGATTCGTTTAGCAAATTTAACAGGAACCCACAACTGAAATATGTAATTGCGTTGATCATTTGAAAGGTTAAAACGATCTGCAAACATTTCAAATAAATCCCAATTAGAAAATACAGTTGCCTCAACGTCATAAATAGGAAAGTCTTTTAACACTTTCATAAGTTGGTCATGTATTTGCAACTTTAGTTTTGCAGTTCTACATAATAAGTTTTTATGTTTCATTTCAATCTCATTAGAAGCATCAACATTCTCTATTTCCGAACTTTCCGGAAAATAAGATTGTAGCCTTGACTTGGTTTCAGTCTTTTTGTCATCTGTAGTTATTACAGCAATCAGTCTACTGTCATTCTGTGACTCTGAAAAAATCATTTTGTTAGATTCTAATTGCTCTTCAAGATTCTCTATGTAATTACAAAAAATCTCACAGTTAGAACAACTAAGAGACTCTTGGGACACATTTTTATGTATTCCTGTGTTCTGTACATTATCAGTCTCTGTCTGATTTAGTGTACACACATTTTTTGCAGGTAAAATATTAATAATCATCTTATTAAATATTCTTACTAATTTCAATACATTACTTATTTTCTTACGTAATTTATGTACAGTAAACCTGGATTTATCAATCTGTGTATTGGCCTGTAAACATTCATTGTACATATATGACCACAAGTGACTATCATTTGGATAAAAAGACACATCTTTAAACTCTAGCTTGCTATCTCTAGCTATTTCATCAATAAAATCCATAATTTTTACTTGCCGTATTTAGAAGAATTTCACGTCTTCAACCGTCTGTTACTGGACTGTTGTCCACATCTGATACAACACAAACGCCTCTTGATTGATAGGTTCTGAACCGTCTTTTTTCTCGAGACTTGAATATTCGCAAAACTGCGCTAATCTCTCCCCCCTCAGCAAGGGTCGAGATTTCCGTAAAAATAGAGATATGACGGCAATGTCTGGCTCGCCAAATTGTAGAATATATGAATTAATATCTAATATTCTTGTATCTTAAGGGCGTTTCTGAATGAATTGCATTCATAGTCAGGTTGACTTAAAAATAAAGTGAGTTTATTACCTCACAGGTGGCATCATAAATACAATGAAAAAAAGGCATAACAGTTCATTTCAGTGTAGGTAAAATGTAGGTAAAAAGATATAAAATAGAATAGATGGTGCTGTAGCAAGCTTATGAAAGCATGTGCCCTTCATACTTGCAGCTTAAGTCTTCCATCTTGCCACAGAGTGTTCCCAAAGTGAAGCCGGAACAGGAAATGACGTTCTTAGCCTTCTGGTAATTCAGCTGTTCTTCTTGTCAATCTTAGTGTAATGTTATCTCTCTAAAGTGGGTGTGAGTGAGTGAGTGAATCTTCATGTGTGTTTGAGTCAGTATGCTGTGCAAGTGTGTCGTATAAGTGTGTTGTGCCAATGTGTAGTGCTCGTGTGTAGTGCCCCTGTGTAGAGCCCCCTCCCATCTCAAACTATGGGCTTATATATATCTTTACAAATGTCGTCATCTCATACAAACTTAGAACCTTGTATGGCACACATTAATTTCTGCTAACTTCAGCAGCAATATGTAATAGTCATATGAAGTTTGATTGACAGGCACACATGTAGCACTCTATACTTGGAGTGGTGTGCTGACAATGTAATCCTATATGAACATATATTACTAACAATAAAATAACTATTAATTAATACATACTAGTATGACTAAGACTTCACTTAAACAAAATTAACAAGAGATATAAACAAATATATTATTTATCTCACTACGTAAATACTGATCTATTCTGGAGATCTATTCTTGTCACCCTACACCAAGATGCCTTATATGTCATACTCAAATTGGCTTCACCAGAAATATCCAGCAATACTCATCCTTAGATTGAAGAATCATGTCATATCAATTGATCAAGGTCATTCACTCATACCTAATTTACTATGATTAATCATAAAACCAAATATGTTTTGCAAGCTTGCCTTATATTAATATAACACCTATAAGTGCCGAATTATGAATTTGGAATAATATTCTAACAGTGGCTCATCCAAAGAAAGTGAAAAAGCCTGCGAACTGGAGCAAAGGGGAGGAGTCCAATACGTGAGAGGGCTACACGTGGGACATTGGCGCGAAAACTCTGCAGTGCGTGATGGACCAGCAACAAGTCACCAGGTTTGGACATACTTCATGGATTCCAGTTCACCCTGCTACTACCACGATGACTGCTGCTGCTCCGATAACGGATACCGGGATCCGGCTGAAGCCAAGGGGTCGATTCGCCCTGTATTCGTGCATGGACGTAGAGGCCCTGGGTGTAATTTGTCCCGGGTGCTTGGGACTAGTGTTCCACCTGAAGCCCTTCGGACAATGTGAAGCCTGTGGGGAATTCCTGTTCGAGGTGGATCCGGTAGTAGACAGGCCGAGAACCATCTACCCAGGCCGGGCTTTAGGTAACACTACTCGCAGAGGAGGAATTACTGTTGTAAAAGCCATCCCAGCGCGCACTGCAGCGACCGAGGAGAAGGTCGTTAAAACTCAACGGGAGAAATCCGAGGATGCTGACTCGGTCACCACTGTCTCACAGCGTCCGCCACTGAAGAAGAGAACCAGCATGGTGGCCCCGACCAGTGGTGGTGGCGGACCATCTCGCCAGCTTACGCCAGGCCTAGACGGATCCATCGACGAGTGTTCCGGACGTCCTGCTTCAAGTAAAGGCCGAGGTAAGCCGGGCAAAGAGACTTGGTGTAAGGGCGGAGATGCCGGGAAGGCATGGCCCAGTATGTCCGAGGGAGGTGTTAGCTCTGTCTCTACAACGGGCTACATACCCGCGGAGGAGTGTGATACTTCGGATCTGGAGTCGCTCTCTGATGTGGGAGATGACACAGCCATTGACGAACTGTTTGCAGAAAAGGGCTGGGACAAAGTGCCGCTAGCTTCGTTCCGAAGGCCTCGAGATTCACCCATGTCCACGGGGGAGAGTACACCCCGGGTGGAGGCACCAGCGCCTGGACAGGGGTCCTGTCCCCAGCCCGCCTCTACATCTCCGATGCCGCCTGCATCAGGGACCGGGGAGCAGAAGTTGATACTACGGGCACCTATGCCCCAACCAGAAGTGGTCAAGGCCCCTCGCCATCCGGACTCTATAGTTCTGCCCGGCGAAGGGGACAAAGCCACAATGCCTCCGCTGTCAAGGCTTCAGAGACTTTTCGGCCAGAAAGTTGCTGCTGATTACGGGTGGGAATATCTGTACCTTCCCAAGGAGTTACTCTACGAAGTGGAGATGTACCGAGAGCGCTGGTATAATGACTTCGTGTGGACCCACCTTAAGGTCCTACACGCCCGCAGGTATTTGACATGCTCTCCAAAGACATCTCAGCGGTTCAAGGACTGCAAGGCAGAGTGGATGAGGGGAAGACACATCCATGCGGATAAAGTGTTGGTCCGACGCAAAGAAGGCGAGGATGTGGAGTACCATTTGGAGACCATGGATCGGCATCTAAAACCTATCGTTCTGCCGCATCCCCGCTTCTACCTCTGAGAGAAAAAAACAAAGGACTCCATTTGTTTGTTTTTTTGAAAGGACTTTGCACCCCTGAACTTTGCTGTTTGACTTTCTTGTTGGTGCCTTCATCAGTGCTTTTACCCCGCAAGAGGGGTGCTTGTGTCATTCCAAGGAAGAACTGTTCCAGTTGTTGTTCTTTCCTCTCCGGTGAGAAGTTGCAGACTTTGGGGTAGATAGGGCCTGGAATCGAGCAGCAAGAAAAGAAAGATGGTTCAACGGGTGCAGTTACCGCGAGGCTGTCACCAGGTGGCAGTCTTGTGCAACGTTACACATTGTACACGCTCACACTGGAGGAAAAGATATTTCTCTTCGGAGGAGTTTCTTTTCCTATCACACGTACACATGTGTTAGGGTTTATTGTTTCTTTTCTCTTCCCTCTGCAGGAGAGCGTCCCGTCAAGATTATGGAACCTGGGGTGGTTCTTAGTTAGGATGGGAGGGAAAAGTATAATGTTTTAAATGTTGTCTTTCACTTCTCTTTTGTTGCAGGGGCTCAGACACAACTTCTTCATTAGGATAGTTTCCTAAAAAATGTTTTTGTTTTTTCAAATTGTTAGTTGGTTTCTGGATTGGATTATGTCAGCCGTTGAGGGCGTGATTCACTCCAGGCACTGGGGTCCAGTGTCAAAAGACAGGGGGGAATGTGTAGCGGGTACTTACTTTCCCGGGTGCATTTTTTTGAATCTAGCCGTGACATCAGTGCTATGTTCCCGGCGGTCCACGAGGTGGCGCTGCCGCCGTGGCCGGCGGGACGAATATCACTGTGTGTCGAGTCTCCTTTTTGTCCTCTTTCGGTAGCGGTATGGTGGGGCGGGGAACCCGCCGTGCTTGCTGGGAGAGGGGATAAAAGGGGCCGACCATTTTGGTCACGGGGTCTTCGTCCCAAGCACCTTCAGCTTGCGGACGTGGGTTCGTGCTCGTCCTCTAGGAGGCCTCGGCCTAGAGGACCAACGGAGATCGTGTTCCACCCCAGGCACCTTCAGCCCTGGGGTGAGGTATTTGCAAGAAGGTCCGGAGCTCAGTGCCCAACACTGAGTTCCGCGAGGGAAGGGTCCTAAGGCACTTCGGGGATGGAGGCCTGAATCTGAGTAAGACGCAATGGACCGGGAGAGCTCCTCACTCGAAGACCCGATGCAGCAGACTGCCGGTGACGGGTGAGTCTCTTGTCGGAGACCGTCCAGAAGGATCCCCTTCCTCTCGTGCGGAGACCATATCCCACTCTCCAGGAGGAGAGTGGAGGAGCGAATTTGTGTCTGGGCCTATTCACACTCACACCTCCTTTTCTGTCCTAACTATCAAGGAAGTCCCTATATGGTGTGTTCTAATAAAGGAGTGTTGGACTTTAATGGTGTGAGGCTCACTTCCTGGCGGACGAAGTTCACGGTGACTCTTGGAGGGAGGATCCGGGTGCACGGCACAGACCCGAAGGTAAACAGGACATTGCTGATACTACAGGCATTCCCATGTGGTGGAGGCTAGGCGTAGCCCACCCGCTCTCTCTCTCTCCACCCTACCAGATACCCCTAGACGAGAGACAGTGCGAGCCGCACAGAGAGAGAAGAGGGGCAGGCGCTACATAATGAATGTATTGATATCAAGTATTGTTTCAAAAATATTAAAATGTCTCTCAGGACAAAAATTCAGACCTTTAGATAGAAGGGAGGTTTCCTCTGAAGAAAGAAGTCTGTCAGAAAGATTGAGGACGTTGTTGTTGGTCATCATATCCTGCGAGAGGTCCGAAGTGGGTAACGATTGCCACCTCCTTCCGCGTCCTCTTTTTGTCCTCATCTTGTTTTTTGGTGTTTTTGTACTTTTTCTTGTGGGATTTGCGTTTGTGTACCCCGTTTTTTGATGAACTGAGTGTATTGAAACTCCCAGCACGTCCAGCACCCAATGACTGTGTGGTGGAATGGTCCGAATCGGAAGTGACATAGTCCACTTCGGTGTCAGAAAAACTGACGTGTTTACCAGATGTTTGTCCCCAATTACGTTGCCGCTTCCACACATACAGTATTGGTGTCGTAGTCCAATTTATCTCGCAGCATTTTCTCTTTTTTTATCTCAATGTCTTTTTCCAATTTATCAAGTCTGTCATTTAGTGTTGCATCCAAGTCAGTGAAATCACTCTGTAGTCTCTCTATCTCCTTTTTTTTTTGACGAGATTATAATCCTCATGAGAGCAGTAGAGCATTCAGACAGCATGTCAGTCCATTTGTTCTTATGCTCTTCATCATGGAGCTCAAAGGTAGGAAACTTTTTGATGCAGAGGCCTCTTGGGATTCTTCCTAAAGCCACGAATTCAGACAAAGTACTTTTGTACCAAAATGCCCTTATCTCCTTGCTTATTGCCTTTTCAAGCTGACGGAACAGGAGTCTGGCTGAACCTAAATTCCCGTCCAAGTTGCTTTGCAGCGTGTCACGGGCATAGGTTCTAAATGGGTTATCCATAGTACATCTGAAAGTCCGGCTGGTGCCCTGTGCAGTCTGACTGACTGACATAATAAAGATGAGTCTGTGCAACAAATCCTGTGCCGAGCTGGTGTAAAGATGAGATATCGAAACAGCAACCAAAGGGAGACAAAAAAACTTGTCTCAGACAGTAAATTTTGGGTCTTGTGTCAGTAAATTTCAATCTGGTAGGTTGGTAACGCTGCCTCCTGCTCTCTAGCTCCCTTGTCCCCTCCTCCAATGCTCGCCTCCAGGATTTCTCCAGAGCTTCTCCCATTCTTTGGAACTCCCTACCCCCATCTGTCCAACTGTCACCTAATCTATCCATCTTTAGACGATCCCTGAAAACCCTTCTCTTTAATCGGTTCCCGACCGGCACATGCAGATTTACTGCGGCACAATGGCTCTCCTGGGCAAAAATCCCATACATATAGGTGTTTCCCTTTAAGAGCTGCCAGAGGATGCACACGTGCACCCACTGCACGGCGGGGGACCCGATGCGCGTGGCTGGTGGTCACGATCGCTGCATGCCACGTGCGATTGCTTGCACGAGAGCCAGCATGGGGATTTGTGTGTGTAAACACACAAATCCCTGTCCTGTCAGAGGAGAGGAGACAGATCGTCTGTTCCTACTAAGTAGGAACAATGATCTGTCTCTTCTCCTAGTCAGTCCTATCCCCAAACAGTTAGAACACACTGTTAACCCTTTGATCGCCCCCTAGTGTTAACCCCTTCCCTGGCAGTGACATTTACACAGTAATCGGTGCATTTTTATAGCACTAATCGCTGTATAAATGTCAATGGTCCCATAAATGTGTCAAAAGTGTCCGATCTGTCTGACGCCATGTCGCCGTACCGCTAAAAATCGCATATCACCGCCATTACTAGTAAAAAATAAAAAATAAATGCCATACATCTTTCCCATAGTTTGTAGACGCTATAACTTTTGCGCAAACCAATCAATATACGCTTATTGCGTTTTTTTTTTTACCAAAATATGTAGAAGAATATATATTGGCCTAAACTGATGAAGAAATTTGTTTTTTAAAAACATTTTTGGGGATATTTAATATAGCAAAAAATGTAAAAAATTATGTATTTTTTTTCAAATTTTTCGCAATTTTTTTGTTTATAACGCAAAAAATAAAAACCACAGAGGTGATCAAATACCACCAAAAGAAAGCTCTATTTGTGGGAAAAAAAGGACGCAAATTTTGTTTGGGTACAGTGTCGCACGACTGCGCAATTGTCAGTTAAAGCGACGCAGTGCCAAATTGTAAAAAGTGCTCTGGTCAGGAAGGGGGTAAAATCTTCCGGGGCTGAATTGGTTAAAGAAGCCTATCCTGCTTCTAACTAATACACTGTTTCACTTCCTCCATCAGCTCATCCCCCACAGATATTACCTTTTGTATCAATTGACCCTCCCTTTTTAGATTCTAAGCTCTAATGAGCAGGGCCTTCTGATTCCTCTTGTAGCAAATTGTAATGTAACTGTATTTCTGCCTTTATTTTGTTAATTTATGTGGGCAGAATAGCTATTGAAAGCCCACATTTTTAATTTGCTACACTGCACAGAATATGCCATCAATTATCACATCAGAGTGGTGGAAAATGCAGTTCAATGTATTGTGAGGGGGTTAGCTCAGCAGCGGGTGTGTGTGACCCCCTGGATGGGTTCACCACACAAAAACAGGCACAGCAGACAGTGGTAGGAGAAAACAAAAGGGTGTGGTTTTATTTGAACTACATACAGACAAAAAAATACAGCAAAAACAAAAGAAACATGAAAAGAAATCCTGGTCAACTTGACCGCTCACTACACACGTTGGTGTCCCTAACTAACAACTGGGTACAGCCTTGTGCTGTCCCAGTCCCTAGCTCCCTGCTTTTAGAAGTTCTTAGCAATAACCACACAGGCTTTGGCTCACCGCACAGAGATCACACTCCCCAGACTATCCACACAGATCTGGTTCCAGGTTGGAGCATCTCCCTTAGCATGCTGGGAGTTCTTGTAGAGGCCCTAATGAGCCCACTTACTTCAGCTGGGCTCATTCACTCTTCCCCTGCAAGACTCTCCGCACTCCCCCTAGTGGTATAAATCGGCATAAAGCCTGAATCTAGGACATGTATACCTTCCATCCTGGATGCAACCTGGTGATTTTACCTGCCTGCTATTACATACCCCCCCCTCTTGTTTTAACATTGCGGTTGGAACACAAGCAATCAGGCATGCATGTACTCGAGACAAAGCATCCACATTCCCCATTTGAACGCCAGGGCGATGCTTTACCGTAAAGTTGAATTCCTGTAGGGCCAGGAACCACCTATTTACTCTTCTATTTGTCTCTTTGTTTTGAGCCATCCACTTTAAAGGAGCGTGATCAGTAATCATGTCAAAGTGCCTACCTAGCAGATAGTACCGAAGGGAATCTAGAGCCCACTTCACCGCTAAACACTCCTTCTCAATCGTGGCGTAATTTACCTCATGGGACTTCAATTTCCTGCTGAGGTAAATGACTGGGTGCTCTTCCCCGTTCCAGACCTGGGACAATACTGCTCCTAACTCAACGTCGGATGCATCACTTTGTACAACAAAGTCCCTAGAGAAGTCTGGTGAGTACAACACTGGCTGGCTACATGAGGCTTTTTTTAAGAATTGAAATGCTGCCTCAGCCTCTGGGGTCCATTTAACCATAACAGACTCTTTCCCTTTTGTCAGGTTGGTTAGGGGCACAGCCTGAGAAGCAAAGTGGGGAATGAATCGCCGATAATAACCAGCGATTCCCAGAAAGGCTCGTACCTGCTTCTTGCTGTTGGGACGTGGCCAATTCTGTATGGCCTCGACTTTATTGACTTGGGGTTTTATTACTCCCAATGGTGTACCCAAGATACTTGGCCTCCTCCTGTCCAATGGTACACTTTTTGGAGTTGGCCGTAAACCCAGCTTCCCGGATAGAGTCTAGGACTGCTTGCACTTTTGGCAGATGTGAGGCCCAATCTGTGCTATAGATAATTACATCATCTAGGTAAGCCGCAGCATACTTCTGATGGGGCCTCAGTATCTGGTCCATTTTCCGCTGGAATGTTGCCGGCACATTCTGTAAACCAAATGGCATTCTTTTATATTGGAACGCCCCGTCTGGGGTTACAAATGCGGTTTTCTCCTTGGCCGACTTGGCCAGGGGAATTTGCCAATACCCTTTGGTGAGATCAAGAGTTGTCATGTATCGGGCTGTTCCCAACCGGTCGACCAACTCATCTATACGTGGCATGGGGTAGGTGTCAAATTTTGTAACTTTGTTCAGTTGTCGGAAATCGTTACAAAATCGCCAGCTCCCATCCGGTTTAGGCTTTAACACAATGGGACTTGACCAATCACTTTGGGATTCCTCTATCACCCCTAACTTAAGCATTTTCTGTACTTCCTCACGTATTGCCTCCTGTCGGGCCTCTGGGATCCGATAGGGTTTTAGCTTCACCCTTTCACCGGGCGGGGTAATAATATCATGCTCTACCCCATATGTTTGTCCCGGCAGCCAGGGGCGGATCCAGGGGGGGCAACAGGGCAATCCCCCCCGGGACCATCTGTCACACTCACTTGCTTGCTCTGTTTTTTGGACCCCAAACATGGCACACATATAGCCACATGTCTCCTCTACAAGTGTGCAACGTTTGGTGTCTGGAGGACCTACGGCCGGGGAGCACTGATTTTTTAAAGCCGGGCACCCCTTCCATAGACTCCAATGTTAAAAGGTCATTTCTCTGGTGATATTTGCGGACCCGGTACCAGCCGGTTGTAGGTCCCCTGAACCCCAAACTTGCCACACATGTACCCCCATGTCACCTCTACAAGTGTGCAAAGTTTGGTGTCTGGGAGACCTACTGCTGGGGAGAACCGATTTTTCAAAGCCGGGCACTCCTTTTATAGACTCCCATGTTAAACATCAGTCTAGTCATGGGCACAGTGAAGCATGGGCACAGTGAGGCAAAGTGAGGCACAGTGAGGCATGCAGATGGACACCCTAGGCTTATACTCGAGTCAATAAGTTTTCCCAGTTTTTGGGGTAAAATTAGGAGCCTCGGCTTATATTCGGGTCGGCTTATACTCGAGTATATACAGTACTTGTTCTGCGGCTGCCACTGCCTCTCTGAGTCTCTCTCTGTTTCTCACATCAGCCGATCGGCGAAGCCGAGAGAGAGACTCGTCTAATGTAGTTACGCGGCGCATTGACACGATACTAGGAGCGGAGGAGGAGGTGGGTGGAGCCTCTTCCCTGCACTTGTTGCTAACTCCTGGGCCGCTTGGCGTCTAGCAACGAGTGACGTCAGTGAGTCACGTCCGGCCGCTCTGCGAGCAGGTGCGATAGCGTGCGGCTCCACAGACGGGTAAGAAAGCGGGCGGCTCCACTTGCGGCGCGGTTTGTGGGCGGGTGGCACGGTTAGTGGGCAGACCGTGCTGCTCAGTGTGTTGGCAGCGCAGATGAGAGTGAGAGAGCAGGCTCAGTGTGGCAGCTGGCCAATCAGCTAGCCGGGAGCGGGGGGGCAGAGAGATGAGAAAATCTCTCACTGCCCATGCTGGCAGCAGAGAGATTACATTATCTCTCTGCTGCCTGACTCTGGGAGTCTGGGACACAGCAAGAGACAACCAAAACTACACCTTAGCAGGCAAGTTAGTGACAATCCGCAAGGTGTGGCAGGCGACGTGGCTAGTGACAATCCACAAATTGTGTCAGGTGACGTGGCAAATGACAATCTGCATCTGGTGGCAGGCAAGTGACAATCAGCAAGGTGTGGCAGGTGACGTGGCAAGTGACAATCCGCAAGGTGTGGCTAGTGACAATCCGCAAGGTGTGGCAGGTGATGTGGCAAGTGACAATCCACAAGGTGTGGCAAGTGACAATCCACAAGATGTGGCAGGTGACGTGGCAAGTGACAATCCGCAACGTGTGGCAAGTGACACGCTCAGGGCTCACACTAATTGCAGGCGACGGTGGCAAGTGACACACTCGGGGCTCCCACTGATTCTGCATTGAACTATTTAATTTTATATTACAATGTAATAATAGAAATAATGCGCTTCAATCATCCTGACACCATAACAACCATGGTGCCGGTGATCTGCCGACAAACGTCCCCCCGGCGGATTCTGCCCCCAACTGTACTGCGCAGGCGCGGCGCTTGCACAGTACGAACGTCAATGAGCTTCCGAAAATAGCCGAACGTGTAGAGCTGAGAGTCAGCTCTACACGGCGCCTGCGTGGACCTAGATGTAAGTGGCCAGTCGGCCTCACGTCCTCGCTTCGCTCGGACGGCTCGCTACGCTCGCTCGGCCTCCTGGCTCTTTTTTTAACATCCTCCATGTCCACGGGGATGGTAAAGAAAGAGCCTGGATGTCAGCAGTGTAGCACAATTTGGTGTGCGCAGGCGCCATGTAGAGCTGACTCTCAGCTCTACATGTTCGGCTATTTTCGGAAAAAGCGCCGCGCCTGCGCAGTCCAGAGCGGGCAGAATCCGCTGGGGGGCAATGCTCAGCAGTACACCGGGATGATTGAAGCGCTGACACCAGACATTTCCCCGATAAATTTCGCACAAAAAAATACATATTTTTTGGCAGTGCCCCTCCCGAGAAAAGACTCTGGATCCGCCCCTGCCGGCAGCTCAGAGAAAACCTCCTTGTTGCGAAGCACAAACTCCTTAACCTCCTGTTGTTGGGGGTTTGACAAGGTGACTGCTATTCCAACCTCAGGAATCACGCAATCAGACTGAGCTGGTGACAACGTTTCTGCGACTAGGGATTCCCTATCCCTCCAGGCTTTCAACAGATTAATGTGATAGATCTGTTCGGGCTTTCGCCTTCCTGGTTGTCTGACCTTGTAATTCACTTCGCTCACTTTTTCCATTATCTCGTAGGGGCCTTGCCATTTGGTGAGGAACTTGCTTTCAACCGTAGGGACAAGTACCAATATCTGATCCCCCGGGGAAAAGGTACGGGTCTTGGCTCCACGGTTGTACACTCTCTGCTGTGCCAACTGCGCTTGGGCCAAATGTTCCTTTACGATTGGCATTACCTGTGCAATTCTATCTTGCATCAGGGCGACATGCTCAATCACACTCCTGTGGGGAGAACTCTCACTTTCCCAAGTTTCCTTGGCGATATCCAACAGCACTCTTGGGTGTCTCCCATAGAGTAACTCAAAGGGTGAGAAACCCGTAGAGAATTGGGGTACCTCCCTAATAGCAAACATTAAATAGGGAATTAGACAGTCCCAATCCTTTCCATCTTTATCCAGCACCTTCTTTAACATTTGTTTTAGAGTTTTGTTGAATCTTTCAACCAACCCATCTGTTTGGGGGTGATACACAGATGTACGCAATTGTGTCACTTTGAACAACTTGCACAGCTCTTTCATAACCCGGGACGTAAAGGGTGTACCTTGGTCCGTAAGCAGTTCCTTACAAATACCCACACTGTTAAAAACAATAGATATCTCATTGGCTATGGGTTTGGCCGAGGTATTTCGGAGAGGAATCGCTTCCGGATAACGGGTGGCATAGTCCAATATAACCAAAATGTACTGATGTCCCCTAGCGGACTTCATTATCGGACCTACCAAATCCATTGCGATCCTCTCAAAGGGAACCTCAATGATGGGAAGATGTACCAGCGGGTTACGGAAATGTGGCATCGGTGCCGACCTCTGACACACAGGGCAGGAGGAACAATAATTTTCTGTTTCCTTCATGACCCCAGGCCAATAGAATCTCTGCAATACTCTCTCTCAGGTTTTCTCTGTCCCCAGATGACCTCCAAGAATGTGCCCATGGGCCAAATCTAACACCAACTTCCTGTAAGGTTTGGGCACCACAAGCTGCTCAATGGTTTCTTCTGCCCTT
The DNA here is from genome assembly GCA_029206835.1 of Rana muscosa. Classification (NCBI taxonomy): domain Eukaryota; kingdom Metazoa; phylum Chordata; class Amphibia; order Anura; family Ranidae; genus Rana; species Rana muscosa. The sequence goes on along the minus strand of CM055122.1, from coordinate 825,921,440 downwards.
TTAGCCACCCGATACAGTAGGTCCTTTTCCACGATGAAGTATGGGTAAGTGTAGGTCTCATCTGGGTTCACTAACTCGCCATCTATTTCCACTACGTTTTCCCGTGCCTTTATTAGGGTGGGGTCTTTTAACTGTTCTGTGGCAAAAATTTCCTTGTGAACCTCGAGATCAGAAAACTCCACAGACGGCATGTTTTCGTCTGAGGATGTTGGCTCTTCCCCAGTTTCTCGAGTCTCCCCGGCCAATACCGACAAGGGGAATTAGTCCTCACCACTCTCAGAGGAATTCTGGCTATCACATTCCTGGTATATAGGGGCACCAGTGGGGGGCTCAGGATAATCCCATAGTTCCCAGAACTTTGGAAAATCCCTTCCCACAATGGCATCATGAGGCAAGTGAGACACTAACCCCACCTGATGAGAGAGGGTACCTTTTGGGGGTCTCAAAACACGCTGTAGTCACTGGATACTCTTGGGTGTCCCCATGCACACAAATAACAGCTACCTTGTTATTCCCAGAGACCTCTGTAGTAACTAATTCAGCCTTTATCAGTGTCACCAGGCTACCTGAATCCAGCAACACAACAACATTTCTACCATTAATACACATTTTGCATAAATGTTTCTCAGTTCCCCCGAATGGCAGTGCATGCGACTGTCGCAAACAGCGACTGACGTCTGTCCCTTGGAAAGTCACATTGCATGGGTTCCTCCACAACCGGGCAATTTGCTGCATTATGTCCCTCTTGTCGGCAGCGGTAGCAAACAATCCTTTTTGCTGCCTCTTGAGCCCCTGACTTCCCAGGCTGTTCTCCCATACCTTAGGTAGAACTCCCACCCTCTCACTCTCTCCACCCTCACCCCTTGGAATCATCTTACCGGCCACTGGGGATGGTCTGGTCTTAGGGTGGAAAGTCCGTGAGTCTCTGGAAGAGGCAGTCAGGTTCTCTGTAGCCAAGTACTTCTCTACACGATCCACAAGATTATCGGCCGTTTCTGGGTCTCCATGGCTTACCCACTTTTGGATGGCAGTAGGAAGAGCTCTCAAACGATCCATCACAACACGTTCCACAATCTTTGGTACGGACAAAGTCTCTGGCTGTAGCCACTTCCTGCTCAGGTGAATAAGATCATACATTTGAGACCTGGGGGGTTTTCGAAGTCGGAAAGTCCAGTTATGCACACGCTGAGCCCGGACAGCCAGGGTGACACCCAGCCGTGCCAATATTTCAGTTTTTAGCATCACATAGTCTTTTGCTTGGTCAGGCTCTAGGTCATAGTAAGCTTTCTGCGATTCACCAGTTAACAGAGGAGCCACCAGTCCAGCCCACTGCTCCTTAGGCCACTTTTCTCTTTCAGCAGTCCTTTCAAATGTGGTCAAAAACACCTCTGGATCATCCTCTCCAGTCATTTTTGTCAATAAACGACTCACCCCAAAGGACGCAGTATTAGTGGAACTACTTGCCTCACTGGTCTGCAGACGTTGCTGCATTAACGTTTTCATTTGTTGCTGTAGTCTCTGTTCTTGCTTCTGTAACAGGTCTATGAAGCGGGCCTCAGATTGCTGCTGGGCTTGTTGCTGAGCTTCCAGACTCTGTTGCAAAGTTGCATTTGTCAGCTGCTGGGCTGTAAGGCTCTGTTGATGAGCTTGCTGCTGGGCTGCTGTATTTGCACCTACTTCCGGGGAGAGACTGCCACGGGAGTCACTCCACATCCCGTCCCCCCCCCCCCCTGCTGCCTTCTGGGAAATACACTGGTCCCAGGAGACAGCGGGGACCACTGGGAACGCGCCGTGTTACTCGTGCATGCGCAGTAGGGAACCGGGCAGTGAAGCCGCAACGCTTCACTTCCTGATTCCCTCACCGAGGATGGCGGTGGGGGCAGCCAAGAGACGAGCGATTGCTCGGCTTCGGCTGCCGACATTGCGGGCACCCTGGACAGGTAAGTATCCATTTATTAAAAGTCAGCAGATGCCTATCGATAGAGTGATTTCAGACTTTCTCTGGGGGGGGGGGACTCAACGCATTAGATTGCAAGTGTTGCAGCAGCCCTGGAAAGAAGTGGGGTTGGCGGTACCCAATTTTGTTAGATATTTCCTAGCAGGGCAGTTGGTTTTTGCACATAGATGGCTGACTCAACCAGATGAAGCTGCAGTGGTTGGCTCCTATGAGGCACTGTCTGGCCTGTTATACAGGGGAAGAGGGGCCCCTTATCCCATGACGGGGTCCATGCGTTCAGTCATCAGAGCATGGGACTTGACTAGAAGGGCTGCACTTCAGGGTGGGGTAGTGTCACCTCTTACTCCTCTGTGGCGCAATCCGGCCTTCCCCCATTTTTATGCATATCCAGATCCAATAGTCTGGACCAGATATGGGATAAAAACAGTGCGTGTAGTGGTTGGAAATGGGGTCTTGTTGACGTTTCATGCGCTCAGAAGTAAGTTCCAGCTCCCTAGCTCGCACCTGTTCCATTTTTTACTGTTCAAGTATGCTTTTTCGGCCCAGTTTGGGTCCTCCACCCTGAGTGTGCGGGCTGGAGACCTGGAATCACTGCTCAGGGACAAGGACCTACCCAAAATCTTGTCTACTATATACAAGGAATTGTTCACTCATACTACGAAGCTTCTCGCATCCTGTCGTGCTGCATGGACGTTGGATTTCCCGCAGCTTTAAAATGATGATTGGGATGATGTCTGGAGCACCACGTTTGCCAGACTAGTGTCGGCGCGTGATCACCTGATACAATTCAAGTTTCTCCATAGGATATACTACACTCCCGCTAAATTAGCTAGGATTTTCCCTGCGCACCCATTGAACTGCTGGAGGTGTGATGCACCTGGAGCGGATTTTCTGCACATCTTTTGGCTTTGCCCGCACATCCGGCAGTTCTGGGTGGGTATGATGGACTGTGTTAGGTCAGTCACTACAATCCCCATTACACCATCTATTGAAATCTGTCTGTTGGTCTTGGTTGACACATTGGCACCCAAGAATGTGATCCGTACTCACGTGCTTACATTGCTCCTGTACTATGCTCGCAAAGTGATTATCCTATCGTGGAAGAAACCGTTGGCTCCTACCCTTATGGCCTGGAAGGCATTGATTAACAAGGCTCTACCGCTATATGAAGCCACGTATCTCAATAGAGGGGTACCTGATCAATTCAAAAAGGTGTGGGGTGGCTGGATAAACCGCTTCGGATTAACTGTCTTCTCGTGAATGGTTGAACTATGTGGCGGTCTGTGAGGCTTGGATAAGCCTGGATGGGAACTTATAACTTCCTTTAATACTGCTGTAGGGGGATATTATACTGCATATAACAAATGTACATTATGTATGCCCTCCCCCGCTCTCCTTTTTGCCTTTTACTATAATTTCTATATAGAAGGATTTCTGATGTCTGCTATTATTTGATATGGGAGTTACATTGTACACTGGTGCTGGAAATTGTAGTGCTGAATGTTTACTATGTTCTAAGTTTGTATACGTCTTTTTCTACGTTTCTATGTTAAAGAAAACCTTTAATAAAAAGAATTTACAAAAAAAAAAAGTCAGCAGCTGCAGTATTTGTAGCTGCTGGCTTTTAATAAAACATTTTTTTGCAGGACCTCCGCTTTAAGAGTACAATATTGGTGGTACAGTGTTGTCTGTCCAGCACTACAGATTTGGAAGTCATTATTTAAGATGACTGCAAATTGAACAGTGTGGCCATGCAGTGAAAAAATCAAATAGAAATGTAGACTGCATCACTAGAGGCATAGGAGTGCATTCCGGGTGTGCCTGTGCACACCCTAATCACCCCGTGCGGCGCAGATTCCCCCTGCCTAAAACAAAACTCTGCACCACTGACTCCAACCTCTGCCCTACTGATTATATATATATACATATATACATATACACTGTATACTCACACATGTTTGTTTGAGCTTTGGGGTGTGCACCCTAATGCAATAGGCTGTGCACACCTATGACTAGAGGGATCACCAGCAAGAGGAAGGAGGTCCTGATTTCCTATATAGATCTTTAGGTAGACCTCATTAAGAAAAATGTGTCCAGTTCTGGAGACCTCACTTACAAAAAGATATTGATAAGATAGAACAGGTCCAGAGATGGACAACAAAATTGGTGAAAGATCTGAGGGTTGAAACAGGAGAAATTTCAGGAACTTAATATTTAGGGTCTGGGAGAAAGAAGGGACATGGCAGACCTTTAAATACATCAAGGGTGTAATGAGGTTTAGGAGAGCAGTATTTTCAATATGAAGCCAAGATCAAAAACACAAGGACATCACCTCAAACTAGCAGGAGCAGGGATGAGCCGAACACCCCCCTGTTCGGTTCGCACCAGAACCTGCGAACAGACAGAATGTTTGTGTGAACTTTAGAACCCTATTAAATACAATGGACTCGAACGTTCGAAATCTAAAGTGCTAATTATAAAGGCTAATATGCAATTTATTGTCCTAAAAAGTGTTTGGGGACCCGGGTCCTGCCCCAGGGGACATGTATCAATGCAAAAAAAGGTTTAAAAAATAGGCGTTTTTACGGGAGCAGTGATTTTAATAATGCTTAAAATGAAAAAATAAAAGTGAAATTTTCCTTTAAATTTCGTACCTGGGGGGTGTGTATGATATGCATGTAAAGTGGCGCATGTTTCCCGTGCTTAGAATTGTCCCTGCACAAAGTGTCATTTTTGAAGGAAAAAAAGTCATTTAAAACTCACTCGCGGCTATTAATGAATTGTCGGCTTTTATCAATACATAGAAAAGTCATTGATAAAAAAAAAAAAAAAGCGTGGGGGTTCCCCCAAATTCAATTACCAGGCCCTTCAGGTCTGGAATGGATATTAAGGGGAACCCTGCCGCAAATTTAAAAAAAATGGCGTGCGGTTCCCCCTAAATATCCATACCAGGCCCTTCAGATCTGGCATGGATTTTAAGGGGAACTCCACCCCAAATTTTAAAAAAAATGGCGTGGAGTCCCCCCAAAAATCCATACCAGACCCTTATCCGAGCACGCAACCTGGCCGGCCACAGGGGAAGAGGGGGGGACGAGAGAGCAGCCCCCCCTCCCTCCTGAACCGTACCAGGCCACATGCCCTCAACATGGGGAGGATGTCCCCATGTTGATGGGGACAAGGGCCTCATCCCCACAACCCTTGCCCGGTGGTTGTGGAGGTCTGCGGGCAGGGGGCTTATCGGAATCTGTAAGACCCCTTTAACAAAGGGGACCCCCAGATCCCGGCCCCCCCCATGTGAATTGGTAAGGGGTACATTGTACCCCTACCATTTCACGAAGAAAGTGTCAAAAAATGCAAATAAAAACACACAAACACCTTGAAAAAGTCCTTTATTAAAAAAAAAAAAAAACATTCCAGCGATGAAATCCAGTGTCCCGCGGCGATCCCGATGTCCAGCGCTGTCCGTCATTGGTTGAGCCTGAGCGGACCTGATGGGGAACTTCCTCCGCAGTGTTTTAAATGTATAGACCCGCCCCTTCTAAATTTCCCCATCAGGTCCGCTCAGCGAACCAGATGCGGAACGCGAGAAGGGGCGGGTCTATTCATGTATTACACAGCGAACGAAGTTCCCCATCAGGTCCGCCCCCTCGGTATGTCCGACCCCGCCTACGTCATTGGCCTGAGCGGGGAACTTCCTTCACTGTGTAATTTAAATTTACACAGTGAAGGAAGTTTCCTGCTCAGGCCAATGACGTAGGCGGGGTCTGACATACCGAGGGGGCGGACCGGATGGGGAACTTTGTTCGCTGTGTAATACATGTATAGACCCGCCCCTTCTCATGTTCCGCATCAGGTCCTCAGCCTTACACCTAGTCATTGGCTGAGCGGACCTGATGGGGAACTTGAGAAGGGGCGGGTCTATACATGTATTACAAAGTGCGAGAAGTTCCCCATCAGGTCCGCTCAGGCACAACCAATGACGGACAGCACTGGACATCGGGATCGCCACGGGACACTGGATTTCATCGCTGGAATGTTTTGTTTTTTTTGTTTTTTTTTAATAAAGGACTTTTTCAAGGTGTTTGTGTGTTTTTATTTACATTTTTTGACACTTTCTTCGTGAAATGGTAGGGGTACAATGTACCCCTTACCAATTCACATAGGGGGGGCGAGATCTGGGGGTCCCCTTTGTTAAAGGAGTCTTCCAGATTCCGATAAGCCCCCTGCCCGCAGACCCCCACAACCACCGGGCAAGGGTTGTGGGGATGAGGCCCTTGTCCCCATCAACATGGGGACATCCTCCCCATGTTGAGGGCATGTGGCCTGGTACGGTTCAGGAGGGAGGGGGGGCCGCTTTCTCGTCCCCCCCTCTTTCCCTGCGGCCGGCCAGGTTGCGTGCTCGGATAAGGGTCTGGTATGGATTTTTGGGGGGACTCCACGCCATTTTTTTTTATTTGGGGTGGAGTTCCCCTTAAAATCCATGCCAGATCTGAAGGGCCTGGTATGGATATTTAGGGGGAACCGCACGCCATTTTTTTTTTAATTTGTGGTGGGGTTCCCCTTAATATCCATTCCAGACCTGAAGGGCCTGGTAATTGAATTTGGGGGAACCCCCACGCTTTTTTTTTTATCAATGACTTTTCTATGTATTGATAAAAGCCGACAATTCATTAATAGCCGCGAGTGAGTTTTAAATGACTTTTTTTCCTTCAAAAATGACACTTTGTGCAGGGACAGTTCTAAGCACGGGAAACATGCGCCACTTTACATGCATATCATACACACCCCCCAGGTACGAAATTTAAAGGAATATTTCACTTTTATTGTTTTACTTTAAGCATTATTAAAATCACTGCTCCTAAAAAAACGGCCGTTTTTAAAACTTTTTTTTGCATTGATACATGTCCCCTGGGGCAGGACCCGGGTCCCCAAACACTTTTTAGGACAATAACTTGCATATAAGCCTTTATAATTAGCACTTTAGATTTCTCCCATAGACTTTTCGAATTTGCCGCGAACACCCCAAGTTGTTCGGCGAACGGGCGAACAGGCAATGTTCGAGTCGAACATGAGTTCGACTCGAACTCGAAGCTCATCCCTAAGCAGGAGGAAAGTTCAAAACTAATCTTAGAAAGTATTAGGTTACTGAAAGAGTAGTTGATGCTTGGAAAAGACTTCCAGCAGATGTAGTGAGTCAGTCAACAGTAAGTGCATTCAGACATGCTTGGGATAAACATAGATATATACTCAGACAAAGAAGTTAAAAAAGTATAAATATTAAAAAAAGGCTCCTTGGACCACTTGGTCTTTTTTCTGCCTTCACTCTTCTATGTTTCTATGTTGTAAAATTGTAGTCATCAATACTGACAAGGAATTGCTTTAGCCTGCCTTTTTAATGTTTTTATTCCATGCCTTTTTACCATTGCCTAACCTTGCACTATAATCAGACCTTAGAACAGTTCCAGAACTATAGAAACAAATATCAGTCTGGCATGTTATGCTCTGGCTTTATAATAATGAATTTGTGTTTGTTTTCTTTTTTGCTTGAAATGTACGAGATAACTATACTGGACCTCTGATATAATAAGTCTATGACACAATAGCTTGTTTGTTGTAATTTCAGGTTTCAGGTTATATCCAAGAATTGTGGCTATTCCAAACTGAGTGCCTTTTAAGTGACTGGGAGCAACACCACCCTGCAGACATTTTTTTTCAGCCTCAGCCCTTTTCATTTGTAATATATGCACCTCGTGTTGCATTCGCTCCCTTCCAAACTTCTTTACATGTTTCCAGAAGGAATTGTTGAAATAGATATACAATTGCCAGTCAAGGCTGTTCCATCTTTTCACTTTCTCTTGTGTTTCCAAAGTGAGGGCTTTCTTGGTGGTGTTACTTCTCCTATTCAGTGGAAAAGACAAGATATCATCAAATGACCAACAAAGGGCATCCTTCAAAAGAATAAGAGACTCATCAAAGTATTCCATGATAAGCACTAGTTTAAAGATTCTATCTATTGTCCCTTGGGTTGACTTTGCATTTTTAATGGTGTCAAGTCCATTGGGATCAAATCCTAAATCAAAAGTCATTAAGTTTTTAGCTAAGTGGCTTTTGTTCATTTTAACATCATAATATGTAGAGGTATTGCTGAGAAAGTCTTCCAGGTTCTTAGCCTTTGCAAATGGCCCTTTGTCCTTATAGTAAGAAAAAGACGACTCCATTAGAGAAATTGGGTTCCGCAGGACAGTGAAATAAAAAGTGTCATTTGGCATTACTTTTTCAACCTGTAAATAAAAGCACAAATCATTAGTTGGTCTCTGTGACATGAAGGGATGGCTTGGTGCTATACAGTGCCTTGAAAAAGTATTCATACCCTTTGAAATTTTCCAAATTTTGTCATGTTACAACCAAAAACGTAAATGTATTTTATTGGGATTTTATGTGATAGACCAACACAAAGTGGCACATAATTGGGAAGTGGAAGGAAAATGATAAATGGTTTTCAAAGTTTTTTACAAATAAATAATAATAATAAAAGTGTGGCGTGCATTTGTATTCAGCCCCCTTTACTCTGATACCCCTAACTAAAATCTAGTGGAACCAATTGCCTTCAGAAGTCACCTAATTAGTAAATAGAGTCCATCTGTGTGTAATTTAATCTCAATATAAATACAACAGTTCTTTGAAGCCCTGGGAGGTTTGTTAGAGAACCTTAGTGAACAAACAGCATCATGAAGACCAATGAACATACCAGACAGGTCAGGGATAAAGTTGTGGAGAAGTTTAAAGCAGGGTTAGATTATAAAAAAATATCCCAAGGTTTGAACATCTCATGGAGCACTGTTCAATCCATCATCCGAAAATGGAAAGCGTATGGCACAACTGCAAACCTACCAAGACATGGCCGCCCACCTAAACTGACAGGCTGGGCAAGGAGAGCATTAATCATAGAAGCAGCAAAGAGGCCCATGGTAACTCTGGAGGAGCTGCAGAGATCCACAGCTCAGGCTGAAGAATCTGTCCACAGGACAACTATTAGTCCTGCACTTCACAAATCTGGCCTTTATGGAAGAGTGGCAAGAAGAAATCCATTGTTGAAAGAAAGTCATAAGAAGTCCCGTTTGCAGTTTAAGAGAAGCCATGTTGGGTACACAGCAAACATGTGGAAGAAGGTGCTCTGGTCAGATGAGACCAAAATTTTACTTTTTGACCTAAAAGCAAAACGCTATGTGTGGCGGACAACTAACACTGCACATCACCCTAAACACACCATCCCCACCGTGAAACATGGTGATGGCATCTTCATGTTGTGGGGATGCTGTTCTTCAGAAGGGACAGGGAAGCTGGTCACAGTTAATGGGAAGATGGACGGAGCCAAATACACGGCAATCTTAGAAGAAAACCTGTTAAAGTCGTCAAAAGACTTGAAAATGGGGCGGAGGTTCACCTTCCATCAAGAGAATTACCCTAAACATACATCCATAGCTACAATGGAATGGTTTTGATAAAGTCATATTCATGTGTAAAGCCCCATACACACAATCAGACTTTTTGACAACAAACTTCTAAATTTCCAGGTTTTTAAGAACATACGCTCCATCCTATGCGGCAAAGATCATGGCAAGCATATAGGTTGATATCATAAACTTCACATCCAATGGGCTACTGATAAGTAAATGGCTGCTTACCAGATAGATGATGGTATTGGGCTCAGGATTAGGCTGACCTGCCTTCAGGCAATCTATCCTCGGTGTTCCCCACACACGGATCGATCATAGATTCCAGAGTCGGACACCGTGAAGCTGGATCCCAAAAACTGCGGGTAACTCAGTGATCCTTCAGTTGTGGTGAGGTGAATTTGGCAGTTTTTGTAACTCACGTTTTCCACACACTACCAACAAAGATTTGCACCTGAGAGTCGGCAGTCAGTTATCTAGGAGAGGAAGAAGAAAAAATCCTCATGGTGCAGTATTTCCTCGTAAAAAATTTATTTATTTGCAGACTTCGTTACATACTGATATCCATGACACAGAGACAATTTCAAACACAGCCGCGGTTCGCACCAGCTGGCTGGAACGTGATGACATCGGAGACTTGTTGCTCCACCCTACGCGTTTCCCCGTACAAGGATTCTACTGGGAACGAAGGCTGAAGTCCCGACGTCTATCACCATGTTTAAATACCCCTATTGCGGGCGTGACACCAGAAGTAAGTTGCTCAACTTCATCTCCCATGTCACTGATACCGCTCATTAAAAAACATTTAATTGATAAAACAAAAGTAACCAACCGTAATGACATGGTATTGGTTGTTCATCGGCACTGAGATTATAAAAATATCTACAAATAACATATATTACCAAAATTTAAAATGAATTAAAAATGAATTAATTAAGCTATACCATAATGTTTATATGGTAAGCAGCCATTTACTTATCAGTAGCCCATTGGATGTGAAGTTTACAATATCAACCTATATGCTTACCATGATCTTTGCTGCATAGGGATATCTTCACGGCAACATTTGGTGTTTTCATCTTACCTAGGACTTTATCCAACTATAGTATTAATATCTCATGGACTTTTATCATACATAGTTCATGTCTGTTTAAGTGTTCACTGTTTGCACTTGCACTTTGTGAATACTCATTTTTAGCTTTTTCATGTTCATACATCAATTTTTTATCATTTATCACTTTGATTAATTGGGTTGCGCATTTTTTAATAAATTTTTTCCACTATTTTTGAGACATAATGGGACATCGTTTTCCTGGAGAGATATCTCCAGGAGAAAATGATCTCTAGGAGCCTGAGATGGCATGTTTATCCTGATAAAGGAGATAAGGAGATAAACTAATGGTTCTTGTATTTTAATGGAGTGGGTCTGGCCATTTTGGATCTCTTGGTCAACAAAAAGAGGTCCAACGTTGCCAAACTACAACAAGAAATTAATGAGATTAAGGAAAAGCTCATTCCTATGAATAAAGAGGGGCTTTACCAAGTCTATACCAAAGAATTAAGAGAAATAATGGCAGAGGAAGAAGAGCAGAGAATTAAGAAAAGGAAAAAATAGAGATGTGGAAGACTATAAGTCCCATAATGTTTTTAATTGGCAAGAGACCTATAAGGAAATGTATACACAGCCCTCGCAAACTGGACATTAGTGATGGTAATTGTGGTCCACCACCGCCCCAGACCATGGAGAATTCCAGACTTGGTGCTGATATTTCATCCCCAAAATGAAGGGATTTGGGGCCACCAGGTGGAGGGGGTAGTCGGGGACCGCAACAACCCAAAAAGAGGGTGGAATATCACCAGACAAAACCAAACAATGGATGGCGGAATTATCTGCAATATCCCCCATAATAACCAATATCCTCAGCCCAATCAGGGCAAAAATGGGGGGGCAATTCACATTCGGGTTCATTCAGAGGGAATAGACCCCCACAAACCCCAAAGAATTACAATAACACTTACACTTATCCTCAGGGAAGACAGACAAATATGGAATATAATGGAAGATACGAGGATCCTTCTCAAAGAAGGTCCCAGGATCAGTATTATAGAGATGCATCTCTTTCATCTCCAGGGCCTTCATGGAGATATGAGGTCCCAGTAGGTAACAGGTATGGTTCCCTACAAGATTATTATGAGGAGACAGAAGATTACACAGATTTTCAACCTGCTCCCTATGGACCAACCAGGGACACAGAGATCGATTCGCCCTGTGGGGGTCCCGCCAGGAGTAGTTCCCCTAAGAAATAAGACCAATAATAATATTTTTTTTGGGAAGGGCCAAAACAAAAAAGGAAGGTTAAGTGAGGATGCCCGGGAGGGAAGCGGTGCCACTCCAAAGAAAAGGTAAATTTAAATTGTGCTGGGATTTTTAATCTGAGTGGTGAACAACTAACAGATTCAGAGAAAATCACTTTGAGTCAGGGTCTTAAATTTGCCCCAAATAAATCGTTAAATAAATTTCACATGTTCTTAGATGTTCAGAAATATATCAGACGCTTAAACATCAAAAGACATTTTTTATCTATCCCGAATGACACTCCAGCTTCTAATATAGTGAATGCTCAAAAAAAGGGCACTAGTCTTAGGAATGCTTTGTTGTTTTATCCTCCCACTAAACTTGCCCCCAGTGTCACTGTATTTAAAGACTTAGTTCTGAAGGATTTACAGAATGCACATTTCAGAAAAGCATCCCAAAAAAGCATACAGCAGGGTATCGAGTCCCTATGCTCTAACAAAAATGTAATTATTAGACCGGCGGATAAGGGGGGGGGGGGGTATTGTCCTGCTGATTACCTGGATCAGATGGATGATCTTCTATCTGACAGAGACACCTATTCTCTCCTAAAAAAAAGATCCCACTAATGTATATAAAAAATTGCTTAAAGGCATAGTACAAGAGGGGTATAGGAAGGGTATTATAGATCTTAAAGAACAGGAGTTTTTGGTACCTTTGGTTCCCAAGATGCCTATTATATAGTATATACCCAAAGTTCATAAAAATCCCATATGTCCAGCAGACCAGCCCACAGTAAGTGGGATAGATTCCCTTACATTGGTTAGGAAATTCATAGATTTTTATCTTCAACCTCTGGTATCCAAGACACCAGCCTTTTTAAAGTATTCTACCCAGATTATCAATGAAATTTCCCAGTGTGAAGTGGGTGAAGACGTCCTGCTAGTTACAGCAGACGTCTCCTCACTTTACACCATCATTCTGCATGAGTTGGGGTATCATGCGGCTGAATATTTTTTGACTAGAGATCGATCACTGAGGAAACCCATTCGGGATTTTATTTTGGAACTCCTGCGTTTCGCAATGGAACACAATTATTTTTATTACAATGGGCAATATTACTTGCAACGCACAGGAGTAGTGATGGGGGCAAAATTTGCCCCCAGTGACGCTAACCTGTTTATGTCATTATGGGAGAATGACAATTTACTAACTGACAGAGACCCCAGATTGATTTTTTGGCTGCGCTACATAGACAATGCATTTTTTCTCTGGAGAGGGAATGAGGAATTGTTGCATATGTTTATGTCCAGACTGAATACTAACCATTGGGGTATCAAGTTTACCTATGAACATAGTAGCATTTCGGTACATTTTCTGGACCCGATTATTTTTAAGGAACATAACCAATTATTAACTAAAAGTTATTTTAAACCAAGTGATTGTAATGGGTACATCCCAATTGGAAGTTGTCATCACCCCAATTGGTTAAAAGCAGTTCCCAAAGGACGGTTTTGAAGAATGCGCAGAAATTGTCGCAAGCCAATGTCCTTAGTGATCGATTCAAAGAAAAGGGATATGATGCCACTTCATTGAATAAAGAATTGATGGATGTTTCCCTTTTAAATAGAAACAGTTTTTTAACTCTGAGAGTAAGAAACACCCCAGTAAGCAATACATTTTAATGGTCGTTCTTCACCACATTTTCTTCACAATATTGGTGGGTCAATAAGGTGTTTAAAAAACATTGGGAGGTCCTCAAAAATGATAAGATTCTGGGACCAAAACTGCCAGACAAACCGAATATTATCTACAGAAAAAAATCAAACTCTGAAAGATACTCTGGCTCCAAGTATGGTTAACCCCCCCAGAAAAGTTGAGTATGTTCTCGAACTTGAAAGGTTTTTTCCCTGTAAAAGGTGTAAAGTTTGTAAAACATCGAAAACTATTAGAACTTCTTCCTTCTCATCACTAGTTACATCTAAAGAATATAAAATTAATGAATTCATCGTCTGCAGCACAGTAGGGGTTACCTACCTGTTGAGGTGTCCATGTCATCTTCAATATATTGGGAGGACCACTAGAGCACTCAATGTCAGAAATGGTGAACATTTGTCAAACATTAGAAGAGGCTTTGTAGGGCACAGTGTATCAAAACACTTTCGGTTACATCATCAGAGGGATCCCTCCCTTTTTGGAGGTGATTGCTATAGAAAGATACACCCCACATTGGAGGGGAAGCAATCTCAAGAGGCAAATATCCCGAAGAGAAACGAGGCTGATATATGATACGCAGTGTTTCAGCCCATGGGGACTGAACATCGATTGGGATATAAATTTCTATATTGACAATCAGTGAATACAGTTTTTTTCCCCTTTCAAGTATCTGTCTATATTTTGATTTAGTTTGGTCCCACATAGTGAATAATATTGGACTGTCCTAACTATACCCATCATTTGATGTATACATATTTTCTATCAAGACTTATATATATATATATTTTAATCTTAATTTTTATTCTTATATTAATTTTATTTAGTTATAAGTATTAAGAATAGAATAACTTGACAGTAGGAAGACAACAGATTGGACTGTTGTCAGACCTGTCGTAATACTTAGTAGACTCTGGCTGTACATTTCCTTTAACACACAAAATGACATCAATTTATCTGTTCATCTGGAGGTGGGGGGTAATCTCCCTCAGGCAAATCACATCAGATCCCTTCTTTTTCTGGTATGTTTCCCTGTGGAACACATCCTCCGAACACCCCAGTTTGTTTTTAGTAAAGAATAACATTCAGGATGTGGTATTTTGTATGCTGTTAATTACCTGATCATAAGTTCACATCCTGTAGTGGTACTATGATATAAACATTATGGTATAGCTTGATTAATACATTTTTAATTCATTTTAAATTTTGTTAATATATGTTATTTGTAGATATTTTTATAATCTCAGTGCCTATGAACAACCAATACCATGTCATTACGGTCGGTTACATTTGTTTTATCAATTAAATGTTTTTTAATGAGCGGTATCAGTGACACGGGAGATGAAGTTGAGCAACTTACTTCTGGTGTCACCCCGCAATAGGGGTATTTAAACGTTATGATAGACATCGGGACTTCAGCCTCCGTTCCCAGTAGAATCCTTGTACGGGGAAACGCGTAGGGTGGAGCCACAAGTCTCTGACGTCATCACGTTCCAGCCAGCTGGTGCGAACCGCGGCTGTGTTTGAAATTGTCTCTGTGTCATGGATGTCAGTATGTAACGAAGTCTGCAAATAAATAATATTTTTACGAGGAAATACTGCACCATGAGGATTTTTTTCTTCTTCCTTTCCTTGATAACTGACTGCCGACTCTCGGATGCAAATATTTGTTGGTGGTGTGTGGAAAACGTGAGTTACAAAAACTGCCAAATTCACCTCACCGCAACTGAAGGATCACTGAGTTACCCGCAGTCTTTGGGATCCAGCTTCATGGTGTCCGACTCTGGAATCTATGATCGATCCGTGTGTGGGGAACACCGAGGATAGATTGCCTGAAGGCAGGTCAGCCTAATCCTATCTGGTAAGCAGCCATTTACTTTTCAGTAGCACATTGGATGTGAAGTTTACAATATCAACCTATATGCCATGATCTTTGCCGCATAGGAATATCTTCACGGCAACATTTGGTGTTTTCATCTTACCTGGGACATTATCCAACTATAGTATTAATATCTCATGGACTTTTATCATACATAGTTCATGTCTGGTTAAGTGTTCACTGTTTGCACTTGCACTTTATGAATACTAATTTTTAGCTTTTTCATTTATCACTTTGATTAATTGGGTTGCGCATTTTTTTATTTCTTTTTTCCAAGGTTGGTCAAATGCCTGTATATAGAGGTGAAGCTTTGGAAGTATTTTAAGTACTTCCAGAAGACAGCTGGATGTGGAATGGATCAAATGCCTGTTCGTCAAGATGGGAGGATATCATCACAGCAGGACGTCAAAGTTATGCCCTTTTCAATGAATAAAAGGTCCAGGGGTTGGGATCACCCCGCTGGTCAGTATGTGTCCCTTGTGGGATTGGCCATTTACATGACCTTACCATCAGAGGGTGTGACCCTCAAGGACAAACGCGATTACTGCATTTTTTTTTCCTTAATCGCAGAAGGGCAAGCCTAAATTTAATAGTGGCTTTTTCAGACTCTTAGCCTTCAGTCACCTCATCCAGAGTAAGCCTGTCCTGGGAAAGTTGGACAGCACAACGACTGTGGCCTACATCTGGAAACCAGGCTTAGTCTCTCACTTCTGAAGTTTTCTCTGATTCTAGAATTCACCCAAGTCAATCCTCCCAACAATCTGGGACCTATGTGCCTGGTCGGGAGGATCTTCAGACAAACTATTTGTCCAGGTCAAGTCTGGACAACAATGGATGATCCAGACTACTGCGAGTCCTCCGAGAACTAACAGAGCTTGGTGTTTTGTCTGCCAGAGGTAGACCGCTTACATTCCCAATCGGCAAAAAATTATTGAAGTTCCATTTCAGGGCCAGGATCCACAAGCTCTCGGAGTGGAGGTGATGACCGCAGAATGGATCGCCAAGACGGCTTATGACTTTTTCAGCTACTCCCTCTTATTCTTAGCTTCCAGCTAAGGCTGGGGCAAAGGAAGGTGACAGTTTGGTACCCGTTACTCATCATGATGAGTGTCAAGGAGTGACTCCCTCTGCCTGGTAGATCAAATCTTCTCCAGTCCTATTCATCCAGCATCCGACAGGCTCGGGCTAATGGCCTGGGTCGGGAGAGGCAGAGCCTAATGGATGTTGAATGCTCTGTGAAGATTTGAATAGTTCTACGAAACAAAAAAGGACAGCGCTAAGCATGCCTATAGTGGAACAGAGCATATATGCCCAGTATATTCGCTGATCAAGATTTTACGCTGGACTCTTCAGAAGCCTGCTCCGAATGCCTACAGGCGTGGCTTGACTTAGTTCTATGCGCAAGCATGCTATAGGCATGCATTTTGGCTATCTCTGTCTTCACCGGGATTCAGCAAGCTTAATTATACAGTTTTTCAAGATGCAATTTGGTTGAAACCTCAACTTGTTTCTGGAATGAGATATACCAATGCTGATGGATGTTATTTCATCAGATTCCTTCAATCACCCTGTGGTACCTTTTCATTGAAACTGATTTATTGGTGGCAATTACATCAGCATTGATGTCCTTGGGTTTAAAGAACCCATACCCGCGTACTTCCCAGACAGGATGGTGCTCATGCCAATGCTCGAACTTGTGCCTGAACTGACTTTCAGAGTTCATATCACACAAGAGGTTTTCCTCCTATGTTCCCTTTGGGGAATACTCAAGAATTTAGCCCATCGGATGTGGGCTAAGCTCTAAAATATTTAATCAAGGCGACTCCTGCCATCAGGAGGTCTGTACATCTGTTTGTCATTTTCAGGTGGAACACATAATGATTTTACGACTTCCAGCAAGATTATTATCTCTTGGTTGATAACCTCATCTCCTTGGCCTGCAGGTTGTAGGGCTGGCTGTGCCAGGAGAATCACGGCACTCTCACTAGAAGGGTCCGGACCTTGAGAGTGACAGCAGGCCAGGTGTCTCAAACTATCTGCAATACAACTATGTGGACACCAAAAATTGTCATATTCATGAAAGTTGAGTTTGTCAGAGGCATCATGGCTTCTGTTACTGTTTTAGTCAGAATTGGAGTGTGCAGCATTATCCCTACCCTGTTTTGGCTAGTTAATTCCCAGCTGTGCTGACATGGAGCCGTCAGAAAAACTGAAAATTGAATTCAAATACTTACCGTAATTTTCCTTTCCTGACGAGCTCCATGTCAGCACAGAACCCGCCCAGTTAAGTAGTAATAGTTACGAAATGCTGAGGCTGAGGTGAGTGAAAAAATTATAGTTAAGTCCTGATCACGTAGGGGTGGGCGGGGACTCACCCGGCTGTGCTGACATGGAGCTCGTCAGGAAAGGAAAATTACGGTAAGTATTTGAATTAAATTTTCAGTTTTTCTGACGGCTCCATGTCAGCACAGCTGGGAATTAAAATTACGGTAAGTATTTGAATTCAATTTTCCGTTATTTTGCAAAGAAGAATGGGCAAAAATGTCACTCTCTGGATGTGCAAAGCTGGTAAAGACATACCCAAAAAGACCTGCATCTGTAATTGCAGCGAAAGAAGGTTCTACAAAGTATTGACTCAGGGGGACTGAATACAAATGCATTCCACACTTTTCACATATTTATTTGTAAAGAAAAATTAAAACCATTTATCATTTTCCATCCACTTCCCAATTATGTGCAACTTTGTCTTTGTCTATCACATTGTTGTTGTAACATGACAAAATGTGGAAAATTGTAAGGGGTATGAATACCTTTTTAAAGCACTGTGTGTGTGTGTTTATATATATATATATATATATATATATATATACTGTGAGGGGGTTAACTCGGTAGCGGGGGTGTGTGACCCCCTGGTTGGGCTCCCCACACAAAAACAGGGCCAGCAGACGGAGGTTGTGGTTTTCAAAATCAAAAGGTGCGGTTTATTTCTCTATGTACAGTGACAAAAACACAGCAAAGCCAAAAAGAAACAAACAAAATAAATCCTGGTCAGTTTGACCTCTGACTAAACATGCAGGTTTCCTAAACTAACAACTGGGATCAGCCTAGTGCTGTCCTAGTCCCTAAGTCCCTGGTTTAGTAAAAGTCCAAACAAATAGCCACACAGGCTTTGCCTCACCGCACAGGGGTTCACTCTCCCTAGACAGTCCACACAGGTCTGGTTCCAGGCATGAGCTAACATCTAATGAAGCTGGGCTTTCTTATAGAGGCCTAAATGAGCTGACAAGGTTCAGCTGGTCTCCTCATCTCTGTCTGCACGACGCCCCACACTCTCCCTAGAGGTATGAGTCATCCATGAGCCCACTAGCCTTATACAACTCTCCACCTAGTTGTATAAATCGGCGTAAAGCCTGAATCTGGGCGAAATATATCTACCCCCCTGGATGCAACCAGGTGACTTTACCTTCCTGCTGTCACATACCCCCCCCTCTTGTTTTAACCTCGGGGTTGGAACACCAGCAATCAGGCATTCATGTACTCGAGACAAAGCATCCACATTCCCCATTTGAACGCCAGGGCGATGCTTTACTGTGAAGTTGAATTCCTGTAGGGCCAGGAACCACCTATTCACTCTTCTATTTGTCTCCTTGTTTTGAGCCATCCACTTTAACGGAGCGTGATCCGTAACCATGTCAAAGTGCCTACCTAGCAGATAGTACCGAAGGGAATCTAGAGCCCACTTCACCGCTAAACACTCCTTTTCAACCGTGGCGTAATTTACCTCATGGGACTTCAACTTCCTGCTGAGGTAAATGACTGGGTGCTCTTCCCCGTTCCAGACCTGGGACAATACTGCTCCTAACCCCACATCTGACGCATCACTTTGTACGACAAAGTCTTTAGAGAAGTCGGGTGAGTACAACACTGGCTGGCTACATAAGGCTTGTTTCAAGAATTGGAATGCTGCCTCAGCCTCGGGGGTCCATTTAATCATGACCGACCCTTTCCCTTTCGTCAGGTTGGTTAGGGGCACAGCCTTAGAAGCAAAGTGGGGAATGAAGCGCCGATAATAACCCGCGATTCCCAGAAAGGCTCGTACCTGCTTCTTGCTGTTGGGACGTGGCCAACTCTGGATGGCCTCGACTTTGTTGAGTTGGGGTTTTATTACTCCCCTGCCAATGGTGTACCCAAGATATTTGGCCTCCTCCTGCCCAATGGTACACTTCTTGGGGTTAGCCGTAAACCCCGCTTCCCGAACAGAGTCCAGGACTGCTTGCACTTTTGGCAGATGTGAGGCCCAATCTGTGCTATGGACAATTACGTCATCCAGGTAAGCCGCAGCATACTTCCGATGGGGCCTCAGCATCTGGTCCATTTTCCGCTGGAATGTGGCCGGCGCATTCTGTAACCCGAACGGCATTCTCTTATATTGGAACGCCCCGTCTGGGGTTACAAATGCGGTTTTCTCTTTGGCCGACTTGGCCAGGGGAATTTGCCAATACCCTTTTGTGAGGTCAAGAGTCGTCATGTATCGGGCTGTTCCCAGCCGGTCGATCAACTCATCTATACGTGGCATGGGGTAGGTGTCAAATTTTGTAACTTTGTTCAACTGACGAAAATCGTTACAAAATCGCCAGCTCCCATCCGGTTTAGGCACCAACACAATGGGACTAGACCAATCACTTTGGGACTCCTCTATCACCCCTAAGTTCAGCATTTTCTGTACTTCCTCCCGTATTGCCTCCCGTCGGGCCTCTGGGATCCGATAGGGTTTTAACTTCACCCTTTCACCGGGCGGGGTAATAATATCATGCTCTACCCCAGATGTTTGTCCCGGCAGCTCAGAGAACACCTCCTTGTTGCGAAGCACAAACTCCTTAACCTCCTGTTGTTGGGGTTGTGACAAGGTGGCTGCTATTCCAACCTCCGGAATCACGCAACCAGTTTGAGCTGGTGACCAAGTTTCTGCGACTAGGGACTCTCTATCCCTCCAGGCTTTCAACAGATTAACGTGATATATCTGTTCGGGCTTTCGCCTTCCTGGTTGTCTGACCTTGTAATTCACTTCGCTCACTTTTTCCATTATCTCGTAGGGGCCTTGCCATTTGGCAAGGAATTTACTTTCAACCGTAGGGACAAGTACCAATATCCTATCCCCCGGGGAAAAGGTACGGGTCTTTGCTCCACGGTTGTACACTCTCTGCTGTGCCAACTGCGCTTGGGCCAAATGTTCCTTCACGATGGGCATTACCTGTGCAATTCGATCTTGCATCAGGGCGACATGCTCAATCACACTCCTGTGGGGAGAACTCTCACTTTCCCAAGTTTCCTTGGCAATATCCAACAGCCCTCTTGGGTGTCTCCCATACAGTAACTCAAAGGGGGAGAATCCCGTAGAGGATTGGGGCACCTCCCTAATAGCAAACATCAAATAAGGAAGTAGACAGTCCCAATCCTTTCCATCTCTATCCACCACTTTCTTCAACATTTGTTTTAGGGTTTTGTTGAATCTTTCAACCAGCCCATCGGTTTGGGGGTGATACACAGATGTACGCAATTGCGTCACTTTGAACAATTTACACAGCTCTTTCATAACCCGGGACATAAAGGGTGTGCCTTGGTCCGTAAGCAGTTCTTTACAAATACCCACCCGGCTAAAAACAAGAGATAGCTCTTTGGCTATGGTTTTGGCCGAGGTATTTCTGAGAGGGATCGCTTCTGGATAACGGGTGGCATAGTCCATTATAACCAATATGTACTGGTGCCCCCTAGCGGACTTGATTATAGGACCTACCAAATCCATTGCGATTCTCTCAAACGGGACCTCAATGATGGGTAGAGGGACCAGCGGGCTACGGAAATGTGGCATCGGGGCCGACCTCTGACACACAGGGCAGGAGGAACAATAATTTTCTATGTCCTTCATCACCCCAGGCCAATAGAATCTCTGTAATACCCTCTCTCGGGTTTTCTCTGTCCCCAGATGACCTCCAAGAATGTGCCCATGGGCCAACTCCAACACCAACTTCCTGTAAGGTTTGGGCACCACCAGCTGCTCAACGGTTTCTTCTGCCCTTTTTGCCACCCGATACAGTAGGTCCTTCTCTACGCTGAAGTATGGGTAAGTGCAGGTATTATCTGGGTTCACTAACTCGCCATCTATTTCCACTACGTTTTCCCGTGCCTTTATTAGGGCGGGGTCTTTTAACTGTTCTGTGGCAAAATTTTCCCTGTGAACCTCCAGATCAGAAAACTCCACAGACGGTAGGTTTTCGTCTGAGGAGGTGGGCTCCTCTCCAGTTTCTTGAGTCTCCCCTGCCAATACTGACAAGGGAAATTCTGGAGAGTCCTCACCACTCTCAGAGGAGTTCTGGCTATCACATTCCTGGTACATAGGGGCACCAGTGGGGGGCTCAGGATCATCCCACAGTTCCCAGAACTTCGGAAAATCCCTTCCCACAATGGCGTCATGCGGTAACTGAGATACTAAGCCCACTGGATGAGAGAGGGTACCTTTGGGGGTCTCGAAACACACTGTAGTCACTGGATACTCTCGGGTGTCCCCATGCACACAAATAACAGCTACCTTGCTATTCCCAGAGACCTCTGTTTTAACTAACTCAGCCTTTATCAGGGTCACAAGGCTACCTGAATCCAACAATACCACAACATTTCTACCATTAACACACATTTTGCATAAATGTTTCTCAGTTCCTCGAATGGCAGTGCATGCGACTGTCGCACACAGCGACTGACGTCTGCCCGTCAGAAAGTCACACTGCATGGGTTCCTCCACAACCGGGCAATTGGCTGCAATATGTCCCGCTTGCCGGCAGCGGTAGCAAACGATCCTTCTTGCGGCCTCTTGAGCCGCTGATTTCCCAGGCTGTTCTCGCCAAACTTGGGGTAGAGCTCCCACCCTCTCACTCTCTCCACCCTCACCCCTTGGAATCCTCTTATCCGCCCCTGGGGATGGTCTGGTCTTAGGGTGGAAAGTCCGAGAGTCTCTGGAAGAGGCCGTCAGGTTCTCTGTAGCCAAGTATCTCTCTACACGATCCACAAGTTTACCGGCCGTTTCTGGGTCTCCGTGGCTTACCCACTTTTGAATGGCGGTAGGAAGAGCTCTCAAGAAACGATCCATCACAACACGTTCCACAATCTCCGGTGCGGACAAAGTCTCTGGCTGTAGCCACTTCCTGCTCAGGTGAATGAGATCATACATTTGAGACCTGGGGGGTTTTCCAAGCTGGAAAGTCCAGTTATGCACACGCTGAGCCCGGACAGCCAGGGTGACACCCAGCCTTGCCAATATTTCAGCTTTTAGCATCACATAGTCTTTTGCTTGGTCAGGCTCTAGGTCATAGTAAGCCTTCTGTGATTCACCAGTTAACAGAGGAGCCACCAGTCCAGCCCACTGCTCCTCAGGCCACTTTTCTCTTTCAGCAGTCCTTTCAAATGTGGTCAAAAATACCTCTGGATCATCCTCTCCAGTCATTTTTGTCAATAAACGACTCACCCCAAAGGACGCGGTATTAGTGGGACGGCTTTCCTCACTGGTCTGCGGACGTTGCTGCATTACTGCTTCCATTTGTTGTAGTCTCTGCTCTTGCTTCTGTAACAGGTCTATGAAGCGGGCCTCAGATTGCTGCTGGGCTTGTTGATGAGCTTGCTGCTGGGCTGCAAGGCTCCTTTGCAAACCTGCATTTGTCTGCTGTTGATTGGCATTTGCTAGAGCCAGCTGTTTCAGTATCTCCTCCATGCTGGCTTAAAAAAAACTGCCACTGGTTCTCCACCAACTGTGAGGGGGTTAACTCGGTAGCGGGTGTGTGTGACCCCCTGGTTGGGCTCCCCACACAAAAACAGGGCCAGCAGACGGAGGTTGTGGTTTTCAAAATCAAAAGGTGCGGTTTATTTCTCTATGTACAGTGACAAAAACACAGCAAAGCCAAAAAGAAACAAACAAAATAAATCCTGGTCAGTTTGACCTCTGACTAAACATGCAGGTTTCCTAAACTAACAACTGGGATCAGCCTAGTGCTGTCCTAGTCCCTAAGTCCCTGGTTTAGTAAAAGTCCAAACAAATAGCCACACAGGCTTTGCCTCACCGCACAGGGGTTCACTCTCCCTAGACAGTCCACACAGGTCTGGTTCCAGGCATGAGCTAACATCTAATGAAGCTGGGCTTTCTTATAGAGGCCTAAATGAGCTGACAAGGTTCAGCTGGTCTCCTCATCTCTGTCTGCACGACGCCCCACACTCTCCCTAGAGGTATGAGTCATCCATGAGCCCACTAGCCTTATACAACTCTCCACCTAGTTGTATAAATCGGCGTAAAGCCTGAATCTGGGCGAAATATATCTACCCCCCTGGATGCAACCAGGTGACTTTACCTTCCTGCTGTCACAATATATATATATAATGTATATACATACACAGTATATATATTGAAAGTACGTGCCGTTTCCAATATTTTTTTTATTGGTAAATTCCAGGTAGTGCATATCAAACAAATACAAATGTCTAATAGGGCGAATTATATATCATCAAGATCAACCAACGATAACATTCAAAACAGGAAGAGGCCTGGGAATAGGCCTTTATGTCTAACTTCCCTTAAATAGAAGAATTCCCAGGCTCGAGATAACCAGTCTGGGGGTGCAGTTGAAATAGAAAGGAAAAAGGGAAAAGTAAACAATAAGGTGTTTGGTTCGATGATTATACTCCAAGCTTGGACTCCAGAAACATCTTCAGACCCTACAAGTGTCCTATCAGGTAGTTAATCTAAGGTTACTGAAAGTACTTTTTTTCCTACATGGCATATGTACAGCCCTCATTCACATACTCACTTATTGCTCTTTCTTTCTTAAAGTGGATGTAAACCCACTCTCATCCTTTCTAAACTACTGCCATAGTGCTGATCTATAAGGATATACACGCCTCCTGCCTGTATCCTTACCTGTCAAATATCTCCCCTCTGTCTGTTATGAGACCTGAAAAACTGCAGATTCTGTGGGTGGATCTGTTGTCTGGAGCTCGGTGGGTGGAGTCGTGATGTCAGTACACACCCCTTGTCAACATGCAATTTCTCATGTGTATTCCTTACACTGAACTTCTGCTATGATCACTAACATCCAGTCAAAATCCAGAAAAGTAACCACATGACTTCAGAAAAGGAGTGGGGGTGGGAAATAAAAAATAATGCCTGTCTCAGGCTTAGTGCATGAGATATATAAATAACCTGTCATTCACAACAAGGGGGTGGAACGGACAAAAGTTTTCTCCTGTTTGTCCGTTTATCTCACTGAAAAAAGAAAAGAGGATTGCTCAATGCTGGATTAACTCGTTGTGGCAAGACTGGGCACAGATGATAGAAAATCTTATACACTACATTGTGACAGCAAATTTTTTTTTCGGGTTTACATCCACTTTAAAGCTGAATTGCAGTAAATTTCTGTATTGCATGCTTACTTAGGTCTAGCTTGGCACACTGTACTGTATGTATGCATATTTCATACGTGACAGGTCGTTAAGAAAATTCAAAATCACTATAGTGGTCGGTGCTTCTACAGGGATAGTTGCAGTCTCCTGGGTCCTGCTCAGATTCTGTATGAGTGGTTTCTCCTCTGTACACTGACTGTAAGGAGATGCCTACTTGGCACTGCAACCATTTATACGATGTTTGTATTTTTTTAAGTGAGTCCAGTTTGATCTCTGATTGGACGAGGTGGAGATTGTGATATCACCACTCCGCCACCGTACCTTGTGCATATAGAGAACGCTGTGTATTCATTGAAAAATATACAAGGTGTTCTATGATTGGCTTCAGTACTGAGTGGTCAACCCCCTTTGGTCAGTGTGCAGAGGCACAGGCTCAGAGAATCTGCAGTAATTTCCAACTTCCTTGTCCCTCGGGTACGAGATTCATATATATGTAGCGGGGTCCCCATATTTGGGGCCCGCTATATTTGAAATTTAGGGGGTAGCCTGAGCATTAGTTTGGCTCAGACTATTTGTTTCTTTAGGATTGGACTATGCTCTGCTGCGATGTTGTCTGGTCGTACAGTTCCCTTTGACCTGCAGGTGGCGATGTGATCAAGGAACACGCATACAATATGCGTTTATGGTCAGTACCACAATAATATGGACAATGTTTTATCTTTTTATGTATACAACTGCTTATGCATGATCGGCATGGATCAGTGGGCATGCTCTTACATTTGTTTTCTCTTTTCCTTTTTTTGTTTGTTCTGTCTCTCTCTTTCGTTATTGAATACAGATACCATTGTCATCTAAAGTGCAGCATCCCACCCCTGAAAAAGAGGTTCCACCAATATAGAAAACCTCGAAACGTTGGGTTTCTGTCTCACCCTATAGACAGAGCTGGGTCCTGTATTGTACTTTTTTTTGTTTTTGTTTATGTCATCTGTTATTTGTGCCTGTTCCCTATTTGTGCCTGTTCCCTTTTTGTGCCAGCATTCACTTGGATGTGTACTGTACATATGTAGTAGCAGCCTTTCAGACTCTTTCAATAAAATATGTCTAATAAGAACCTTTTGGTACTTAATTTTGTATGAGGTTTAACAGTCACCCAATTCAAAGTCCCACCTGAGGAATCGCACTCTTCGGAGTGCACCTTCATATGCAGGTGGCGATGTTGCCCAGGTCCTAGGTTGAACCACAGGAAATATTGCAGCGTGATTGGGTGTCCTCTCTCGGCAGCCGTGCAGTGGGCGTGGTCTACCTGCTGTGCATGCCGGGAGAGGGTACTTAAGGGGCAGACGCCATTGGCCAGGGGTTCTTCGGTCTTCGTCCTCAGCACGTACCCCACCTTCGGTGGCCCTCATGGCCAGGGGTGCGTTCTGGGTCCCGGGCACCTTTAGCCCAAGGCCTCATTGTTCCAGGTAGGCCCAGTACCTTTAACTGAGGCCTACAACCAAGCAACGGAATCCCAGGGTGCCCGTGGGAGGGTGACCCGCTCTGAAGGAGAGGCAACCAGGGGAGGACCTTTCTAAGGGGATCGGTGAAGGATGTAGCCGTCTCGGGAGAGGCCTTGTTACCTATCAGAGTGAAGGATTCTGTGACACACCGTAAGCTCTTGTAACGTGCCCCATTGGCACCTATGGTCTCTAGTTACAAGTGCTGGAAATTTCGGGACTTAGGAGCTAAAAGGTTCTGTGGCAGAGGATCTTCCTAACACGTCCCTATGAGAAACAAAGCTAAAGTAATTGTTCGTGCTCCACTCCGGCTGCTAGGACCGTGAGAGGGAACTATCCGGGTGAGCAAAACCCACTCAGGCTTGGGTGGCGATGAGGGTAAATAAGTGCCGCGTGCCTGAATCTGCCTCCCTATCCAACTCTGTCTCTATCTTCAACTTTTCCTACTAAGTTACTAGCAAAGAGAAAATAAACTCGTCTGTTGGAGTTTAACACTGTCTGGACATTGGCCTTCTTATTAGAGAAAATACACTTTTCCCTACACTCTAGGGACGAGAACCAACGGAACGAGGTAACTCGCCGCAGGAACCAAAACTGTTAACACCGCTCACCCTCTACACAATGGGGGATACTGGGTATGTGGCATGGTGTGTCCTATCCTGCAAGTGGAGGTAAGCAGGACAGGGATCTTGTGTGCTACATATACATTGTGCCAAGCTGGACCAATGTAAGTACACAATGCAGATAATTGCTTGAGTTTAGCTTTAGAAACCTGGGTCAACTCACATCAGTCCATGTTTTCACTGGAAAGTGGCAGAGAATCACATTTTGAATCCAATAGGGCTGTACATACAATGGGTGTGTGAAACAAGTGCAAGGATTTTTGCCTCCCCATCCTTCAGCCACCCTGCACTGGTACTACTAGACCCCTCCTATCCTCCAGCCACCCCACACTGGTACTGCTAAATCCCCCCCTGTCCTCCACCCATCCCTCGCTAATACTGCAGTACTCCTGGCCTCCAGCCACCCTGCTAATACTGCTGTATCCACCCCACCATCTTCAGTGACCCCACGCTGGTATGCTGGTATGCTGGTACTACTGGACCCCCCCATCCTCCAGCCACCTCACACTTCTACTGCTAGACCCTCTCTGTCCTCCAGCCACTCCACACTGGTACTGCGTCCAGCGACCCTGCTGGCACACTCTTCCAAATTCCCAAGTGGCTGGGGATTCAGGTTTTTAGGGCCCCATCCTGGCACCCTAAGGTGGCTGATGACAGTCCTGCCAGCCAGCATGGTCTGGAGATGAGGCTGTCCCTAGGGAAGATGGGGTCCCTGTCCCTAGGGGAGATGGGGTCCCCAGCCCCAGGGGAGATGGGGTCCCCAGCCCCAGGGGAGATGGGGTCCCCAGCCCCAGGGAAGATGGGGTCCCTGTCCCTAGGCAAGATGGGGCCCCCGTCCCCAGGGGAGATAGGATGCCCCCTTCCCAAGGGGATATGGGGTTCCTGTCCCCAGGTGAGATGGAGTCCCTGTCCTCAGGGAAGATGGAGTCCCTTTCCCCAGGGGATACAGGGTCCCTGTCCCCAGGGGAGATGAAGTCCCTGTCCTCAGGGAAGATGGAGTACCTTTCCCCAGGGGAGACAGGGTCCCTGTCCCCAGGGGAGATGGGGTTCCTGCCCCCAGGGGAGATGGAGTCCCTGTCTCTAGGGAAAATAGGGTCCTTTTCCCCAGGGGAGATGGGATTTCTGTTCCTAGGGAAGATGGAGTGGGGTATGGAAGGTGTATGAGGATATGGGGTCAGGTTGATGGAATGCAGATACTACTAGGAAGCATACAGTGCTGCAGCCAGCCATTCTCCAAGCACTCATCCATGGTTGCCTGGGCTCCCTACAGCAGCAGCATAGACAGGGCGATCAGCATGGGAGGCTCTCCAAAGGGAGATCTGTGTATGATGGGGGGGAGAAGGGGGACTGGGAGAAAAGCCTGCTGTGTCTTCCGGGAAGCTGGCTCGCATAGGGCTGCACCTATCTTCGTTTGTCTGGTAGAAGTGTGCACCCGAGGCACTGGGCTCTGTACAAAGGAATGGATGGAGGTGACTCTGAGGGGGAAGGGAGGGTGCTTATGCTGGCGCTGGCCCTATTTACAGGGGTCTGGGTCGCAATTGTGACCCCTGTAGCTATGCCCCTGGGTGTATCCTACCCTCTTATATGATGTAACTTACTTCCTTACGCATTGTAGTCTCCTGTATTTCCTGCAAGATGCACAATAAGGCTCAGAAAGAAATATTCTATTCGACCTGTAGGCCAGGCATATTACAACAATTGGAGTCAAAATAGGTGATGTAGCCAGAGACAGATGCATCTTGAGAAGGCTACATCACTCGTGCCTTTCCTCTAAGATGATGTGCACTGTCACAGTGCAGGTCTTGGGGTTCCAGTAAGTAAAGATCTAGAGCAGGGGTCTTAAACTGATGGCTCTCCAGCTGTTGGGAAACTGCAAGTCCGGGATTCCCGACTGACTTTTTCCCGTCGGAAAATCCGGCCGTGTGTAAGAGGCATGTAGCAAAAGGTCCGTCGGAAATCCCGAGGGGAAAACCAAGAACCTGCTCTCTACTTTTCCCCCGTTCACACGTTCGGTTTTCCCGTCTGGAAAACTCAGATGAGAGCTTTTCCTCGGGAATCCCGACCGTGTGTATGCTCCATCTGAGTTTTTCCCCACAGGAAAACTGCCAAAAACTGCCATTTTCTGCTACATGCCTCTTACACACGGCCAGGGTTTTCCGACGGGAAAAAGTCCGCCGGGAATCCCGACGGGAAAAAAGAGAGCTGGTTCTCTTTTTTTTTTGCCGGCCGATTACGGCAGTTTTCCCATCAGAAAAACTGCGATGGAGCATACACACGGCCGGGATTCCCGGCCAAAAGCTCTCATCGCAGTTTTCCCGTCGGGAAACCTGGCTGTGTGTACGGGGCATGACAGTTACAAGCATGACTCCCACAGGCAGAGGCATAATGGGACTTGTAGTTTCACAGCAGCTGGAGGGGCGCCAGTTTAAGACCCCTGCTCTAGAGAGTAAAGGAAGATGGATGTATATGCCCTTATTGTAAAAGGCTACTGTGAGAAGAATGGGGAAGAAAAGAAAAATAAGGTATCGATAGAATAAAAAGCCTGGAATCATCTATAAGTATCTGTAAGTTCAAAAGTCTCTCTCACCTCTGTGAACCTGAAGCGCATATGATGGCACATGATGTTGAAATTCTTATTTCCTTTTTCAGAAAAGCTGTCCACATACGAGGCTGAAAAATGTTTTGGGTAAAAGTAATATGTAAAGCGAACAGGTAAGGCAAAGGTCAAATTGTTGAATTCACCGTAGCGCAGAAGAATGTTCATGATGGTGCTACTGGCTGTTTTGTGGGTCTTCAAAAAAAAGATGTTTCTTTTGGGCTGACAGGACCTTCTGCCTTTATTGAGCAGCATTTTCCTGAGGCTTGTTCTGTTCCCAGATCTTAAAACAAAATTAGTTTTTTTTTCTGTGAGTACGCATTTTTGAGTTGTTATTGTCATTTTTACCTTAACCCCCACCAAATTGAAAGTTCAAACGAAAGGTGTGTCGTGAAAGGAGAAAGTCAATACGCCTCTCTCCAAACCCTCTTTCCCTGTCCGACGCCACTGAATAACCCTTTATTCTAACACTTTACAGGTCTTTTCATCTTCTGGTTCCCTGCTACACTCATTGGTTCCTTCCACCGGCCCCTATGTCACCACTGAACGCAGTAGTTATGTAGATGTTGGCAGAAGGAACCACATATCCCTGTAGAGAGCCAGGAGCTTGACACTCCTGAATGTGTCAATTTACAAAGAAACTTCAGCTGGGGATTTCTCTTTATTGGGGAGGTATTCAGTGGTGTAGACAGCAGGAGAGGTAAGCATTTACTTTATTCTTCACAGGTACATAGTTTATTTGGACATCCAGTTAATCACAGGATCATTTTCAAGTATAACTGTATTTAGACTACAGACATTCATATATTAACTGTGTAGCGCCCCCCTTATCCCTGGCATCAGAGAGGGCTTACATTTCACCTCAGGGTGCAAGTTGCTAGGCATGGTGGGCTGTGGACAGTGTAGAAAAATGGGTGTCAGTCATGCTTAATGCTGAACAAAAGTGAGTTTATTGCGAACGCAACAAAAATTCAGGGAGAGAGGGGTAGGGCACAGGACACTCAATAACAAGTAGGCAAGCAGACTAGCAGACTCCTCAAACAAAATTGGAAAGGTAGACCTCAGTACAGAAAAAGAGGCATTTAACCACTTCAATGCCAAGCACTTACACCCCCTTCCTGCCCAAGCCAATTTTCAGCTTTCTGCGCTGTCGCTGTTTAAATTAAGTGCGCGGTCATGCTACACTGTATCCAAACAGAATTTTTATCATTTTGTTCCCACAAATAGAGCTTTCTTTTGGTGGTATTTGATTACCTCTGCGGTTTTTATTTTTTGCTAAACAAAAAAAAAATACCAAAAAAGGTTTTTCTTTTGTTTCTGTTATAAAATTTTGTAAATAAGTAAGTTTTCTCCTTCACTGATGGGCACTGATAAGGCAGCACCAATGAGGGGGCACTGACAATGGGCACTGGTAGGCGGCACTGATATGCAGCACTGATGGGCATTGATAGGCGGCACTGATGGGCACTGGTGGACACTGAAAGGCGACACTGGTGGGCACTGAAAGGCTGCAATGATGGGTACTTATGGGTGGCACTGATAGGTGGCACTGATGGGCACTGATACGTGGCAATGATGGGCACTGATATGCTGCACTGATAGGCATCCCTGGTGGCTCTGGTAGGCATTGTGGATGAGCACTGATTGGCAGTTGTCGGGGCATTGATTGGCAGCTGCCTGGGCACCGATTGGCCATCTCTGGTGGTCCTGGGTGGGCATCCGAGGGGGGGGCTGCGCTGATAAAAAATCAGCACAGACCCCCCCTGTCAGGAGAGCAGCCGATCGGCTCTTCTCTACTTGCGTCTGTCAGACGCAAGTGAGGAAAAGTCGATCAACGTCTCTTCCTGTTTACATAGTGATCAGCTGTGATTGGACACGGCTGATCACGTGGTAAAAAGCGTCCATCGGGGGCTCTTTACCGAGATCGGTGTAGCGGGGACTTCTGGTACTTCATCTCAGGTCTACATCCTTTCCTTAATGAAAGCATACAGGCCCTCAAGTCTAGCCTTGAGTACATGGCTAGACCTTGAGCTTCAGGCTTACCCAGCACAGTAGTTCCTCACACACCCACACCAGGAGGACCCTGACCACTTGACCTCCCCCAATATTTATACTCTCTCCCAGCATGCAACAGTGGAGGAACAATCCTACTGACTGGCTGGCTGAGAGAAGTATGCATATTCATAACCCAGGTTTTACTGCAGCTCATCATACTATTACCAAAGGTACCAGTGACACCCACTGACAAAAGGAACTACAGCTACACTGAACTTAGGGGAAAACCCACATGATCACAAAGACTACAAATAATCCAGGTTACCTACAACCCAGGACAGCTACTTTTACCAGTAGCCCCTGCTTATCTCAGGATGGCTACAACTGTATATGTCAACAAGCAGCAAATGAGTTTAAAAACCAGTGTTCACTGATCTCTGCAGGCTATGTAAACCTATTCATGGAATTTCATATCAGAAGCACTATGGTCATTACCTAAACCAGCTTAGCCCACCCTGCTTTCTTCTTCCAACAGTGCCTCTGTTTTCCAGTCTTCTAACATCTAATGTAAACAGAGCATTTACCCTTGCATGTGCATGTAAATCAATAATTTATTGCTAAATCCTAGAGATCAGGAGGATTTAACACAAGCAAATTCTTGACTTCAAGGAGAATACCATAAAAAAACTTCTAGACACAGGGCTACATGCAAAGACAGAAAAATAGAAAAGCACTCTTAAAGAGACTCTGTCAGTTTGCCCTAAATTAGTCTGTTTAAAGCTCACTCCCCAATCCACCTATACTCACATTTTATGCGCTCAGTCGATCAGTTGCTCCATTGGCGCTGCCACTAAATACCCAGCACTTTTGGATATGGGGGAGCAAGTGACCTCCTCCTAGCATGCAGTGCTTGTTCCTCAGCAGCCAATTGTCATGTGATAGAGGGAATGTATCATTAACCCTGTGTGAGCTCTGGAACTATCCAGTACAGAGCTTAACCATTGTAAGGTCTGTGGAGGAAGCAAGCTGCAGAAAATGTGAATATAAATGGGTCAGAGGGTGTTTAAAAAGAGTCTCTTTAGTGCTTTACAAAAATATCGAAAATAACTCTTATGCCCTGTACACACGATCAGATTTCCGATGGAATAAAATCCGTTGGAATTTTCCGTCGGAATTCCGATGAAGCTGACTTTCATCAGTCTTGCCAACACACCATCAGACAAAATTCCGACCGTCCAAAATGCCGTGACGTGAAATACTCCGAAGAGCCGAGAAAAATTAAGTTCAATGCTTCTGAGCATGTGTCGACTTGATCCTGAGCATGCGTGGGTTTTTTCTCCGTTGGAGTTCCACACAGATGATCAGAATTTCCTATCGGTTTTTTTTTCATTGGAAAAATTTAAAACATGTTCTATTTTTTAACACCGATGGAAAAAAGTCCCATGGGGCCCACACACGATCGTTTTTTCCGATGAAAAAAGTCCATCTGACTTTTTTCATCGGAAAAAACGACCGTGTGTACAGGGTATTAATGTTAGGACCATTGCACTTTGATTTTGAACAACTGTGATGAGATTTCTTGTGGTCCTAATACATTTTGGTACAGATTCACCTGGGAGATTATTTTAAGCCATAGAGCACTGCGTGGCCTTTAAACTATGAACCCTAGAAGGGTCAAAATGGGGGGGAGGGTCTTTTGGATAAGCCAGCTTTAAAACTAACAGGAGGTTACAGAGCAGCCACAGTGTGTCAGTAAACTAGAAGCTATTGTAGGGAAAGCATAAAGAAAGCTGACAAACTGTATAGGTAGAGGTTAGGGTCAGTTAGGGAACTGTACTTTAATTATGATTGTTAGCTCCCTGGGCAACCATCTCTTTTTTTAATTATTATTATTATTATTGGAGACTATTTTGTCTTTCGTTTTATTTTTTGTTGATTTGAGGTCAGCAGTCACTTTTAGCTGCTGTCTCATCCATGACAAACATTTTGCTGCAAGGCTTCCAAAAAAATGGGCTTTTGCTTTATGGGCTGGTATTTTGGGGTTCTCCTTTCTTTATAAAGTCAGCAGGTTTTTGTTACTTTACTGCATTCTCTGCATTAAGGTTTAAAACCTTCTGTATGCAGCTCTCCCTTCTCCCCAGTCCCCTCTAATACATACCTGGGCTCGATCTCGATCCCGTGCTGTGCCCGAGAGCAACATCTTTCTCCACTCTCTCCCTCCTTAAAGAGCAGATTGATAGCAGCAGGAGTCGAGGAGAGGAGGAGCCAGGAATGTCAGTGGGGGACCCTAAAAAAGGAGGATTGGGGCTGCTCTGTGCAAAACCATTGCACAGAACAGGTAAGTATAAAATGTGTATTCATTTTAGGAAAAAAATATTACCCTTTTGCTGCCTTTTGATTGCAGTGCACTGCTTCATTGTTTGAAAGGGAAAAATCTCCACTAGACTTCAGCTGTCCAAATATAAACTTTTATCCTGTTTGGTATTATAACCCAGTGAAACTCTACAAAATGTTCCCAGACACAGCTCACCATGCTGGAGTTGCTCCAAATTGTTATAGGAACAGCAGAAAGGAAGGGATGGACAGCCGCACTCCAAAATAAACCTTAAAGGTTGCTTTTATTGTAAAAAAGATAAAACACATGCACCACAGGTCACAGCAAGGCAGGGATCAGCTGACGCGTTTCACACTACAAATGTTAGTGCTTACTCAAGTTTTTTTTTGGAGTGCGGCTGTCCATCCCTTCCTTTCTGCTGTTCCTGTTTGCCTTGTGCATTGCCAGCGCCCATGGTTTCCTGATTGTTGAAGGATTAACAGAACTCACTCACCTGGAGCGGTAATTTTCTCTCTCCAAATTGTTATATTCTTAATATCAAAAATTTAATTTGGCCATAAAAATATTATTGAGAATATGAATTCCTATAATTGTATGAATGGTTGGGCTTCTGAGTTAATGACTTCCAAATGTGACATTTGAACTTGAGTTTCAGATTCTAGAAACTGTCAGGTTTTTGATGTATTTTGTAAATATATTCTCCCTCCTAGGTGATACTGCTATGTAACAGATATTTTGTTTGAAATATAGAGTTGTTTAGGTTAGCTTCACCATCACCCACATCCTGTAATTAGACACGCTGCTAGAAGCTAGCCATTTCCTATAGAAATAAACCAGATGTTCCTCATATTTCTACTTTGACTCCCTCCTATTCTGGAGGGTGAGAGGGAGGTAATATTGGAAATAATGTGGGAGTGGTTACTTTTCAGCGCAAAGTAAGACAAAGGATGGACTATCTATTTAAAGCTAAGTGCTGGATGAAGCGTCTGTTCATTTCCAGCTGGGCATCTTGAAACATCTATTTTACAGCACACAGACCATACCAGCGTACACAGGGTTAAAGGACATCTTAAAATTTCAGAAGAAGCACGAGGCATCTCATATATTGAACTTTCTTTTATACTTGAACTCTATCTTGAAACCTTTTTGAAGCTATTGAATTAATGTACTATAACTGTACTTATTCTTTTATTAGTGTGTACAATAAAAAACACGGTTTGATTTCAAGCTGATTCACAAATTTTGTCTCAGGCAAATACATTAAGAAGGTTATAAAGGAAAAATCTTTTACGGTAAAACCGTTATTTAACATTGGCTAAGCTCAGCCAGACATCCAGACTTTAACATTGCCGAAGCCGCCAGTCGCTCAAATTTTCGTCAGTTTCTATACAACTGTCTCTATTTGAAAAGAGGGGACACGTCAGTACTGAAAAAACTTCGTAAAGAGTGTAAAAGAACCTAGAAGACAAAGTCAAGAATTCGATCAATGTATTTATCCTGAAGACCGGGAAATAAATTTTGTGCTGAGATCAGCTTAGAGGACTTCTATTTGGTGAGTAGAAATCATGGAATGTGTAAAATGTTTAGCTAATGAATGTACAGGTTTAACGAAACAGGTCTCTTATTCTGTTTTATGGAAATCTATGAATGAACAGTGTTTACAGTCAAATATGGAAATTGATAAGGCGAGATTCTCATTAGCTAAAACAAAGATAAAGTTACGTAATGTAATGAAGTTAGTTACAGGTTCTAATTCTATGGTTTCTGATGTACCAGAAACACATTTGATTTGTGCAGAGAACAAATCAGGAAATGCAGACAATATGCAAACACATGAGAATGTATCTATTGCAGCTAGTTGTTCAAATTGTGACATTCTATGTAATTATGTTGAGCGTTTAGAGAATGAAATAGAAATGGAGAAAGTTATTTCGGTGAATACAGAGAGAAAAGTTAGAACGCAGTCAGATATTGAATTAACCAAATTTGCTCAATGCTCAGATAATCTAGAGGAGAAAACACATGTAGGGAAATTGGATACTATTGTTGCTGCAGATTTAAATAAAAGTGCGGTAACTGTGTTTGAAACTGATTCAGGGTGTGAATCAATAGAGGAAGATGATGAAAGTGTACAGCAATGTGATTCTCCATCGGCATATGTTCAGAGAAAGGTTTATACAAGAAGACCAGCTTGCACATGTTTTTTCTGTAACAGGAGGGGTCATATAGCAAGATTTTGTTGGACAGTGAATAAGGATATGCAAAGAAGATCTTATAAAACTAACCCAAGGCGTTTTGAAGTTTACTCTGTAAGATGGAGTAAAATTTCTAGGCATAAAAGCCAGAGTACACAGATGTATTTCCCTTTTAAAACCCATATGCAATTAAGACAGGAAAGGCATAACTATCAAATATAGCAATGAAGGGAAACAATCAAAACAGTCCTTAGTGAGCTGTATGGATGGTGAGAATTAACTGGTTAATGTTTTTGGGCTATGAGTAAGGTTATGAATAAGGTTTTGATGTGAGTTTTAGAGATTTATTTTTTATGTCAGCTATTCACACAGTTCACAGCACCCTCCCTAGGAATTGGAGAGTAAAAAAAGGTGGGGGTAATGTTTTTTTTAGCTTTGGAGAGATCAGCTGACATGCTGGGACGTGCTGTGAGACTGGAGTCTCACACACACACACACACACTCACATTCTTCATTTTTTTGGATTAAGAAACAAGATGATGAATTATGGTGTTACATGTTCAATGAATGTTTACAAACTAATATTGAGATACAAAAATCGAAATGTACTTTTAAGAAATTCAGCAAACAGATTAGAAATTTGACTAAGCTTGTTAAAGTTTTTGATGCAATGATTTTAGAAGCTTAGAAGCTTTGTACAACAGGGAAAACAGAGGACAATAGATTCTGCTGTACAAGTTATGCGGTCAATAGGGGAATTTGGCCAGGAACATAAAATGTTGTTTAAAACAAAAATATTGAATAAAGCTGCAGCATGTAGACAGAGTTTAGACACACAAAAGAAAGATGGTGAACTCAGAATTGTCACGTGTATGGCCACACCCAGATATGATGAGATACACATCACAGACAGAACACAGGAAATAGGAAATGCTAATTGCTTTCAGAGTAAGGAAAATGGACATATACAGAAAGAAAGTTTGAAATATAAATTAGATTACAGCAAGATATTAATGAAAGGAACATTTTTTTCTTCTGGCAGAGTTGTTGAGAATTCTGGAAGAAGAGGTTAATTCACGTAAGGTCCAGCTTATGATAAGTGAAGTACAATTTTTAGGGATTTTGATTGGTTCAGGAAAGAAAAGCCTTTACAGGAACGTATTGAGACTATTGTTTCTTTACCTGTATCAACAGCATACAAAGCATTACGATAATTAGTGGGTGTGCATTATGCAGTAAAAGCAACTGAGAATATTGTAGGTTTTAACAAAACAACCCCACATAGTACTTTGAAGTTTGTATAGTAACAGTTTTAGCAAAGGAAACAGTTTTGCATGGTGAATTGGTGATTCAACCTGAATTTTAATGTTGTCAGGAAAACAGACACACAGATTCCTTCATTTATAGAGTAATAGAGAATGGATGCGTCTATTTTCTTCCTTTTTGGGTGACTTAAAATCTTAATTTAAATTGTGAAAACGAGATTTTTATGTCATGACTTAAAAAGGTCTGGGTCCTGTTATACCTCAACACCGTCAGGTGGCATTCACTAAATTCAATCATGAAAGTTTAGGTCACATGGGTAAGCAGAAATTGCTAGAAGTTTTTAAAGAAAGTTCTATTAGGACAAATGGAAGAGACAGCAGACAGTGTAATTAAATCTTGTTTGTTTTGATGAAGTGTCAGAAGTACAGCATCTTCTGCAACACAGTGAATTTAATGACAGGAAGGAAAATGTCGCTTGTGTTTCCCAATGATTTTTTGTCTATGCTGCAGAGAGGGGCAATAGAGAAAACATAATGGTTAATGGTGTGAGTTCAAAGACCTCTCAATTCAGTGGATAATGCACGTAGACAACAAAAATGTGGGTATACACTGATCAGTGGAAATTGTATATTATGAGCCAATACTTGTATATTATGAGATAAAAAAAAAATTATATTTAGATAAATGATTATGCTTTTATTTTTTCCTAGGAATGGTTTTTGAACAAACCTGATTAAAGAAGGAAAAATGACAACAAAAGAAAAGTTCTAAAGAGAGAAGGTTGATCAACGGATTCTTCTTTTTCTAGTG
This sequence comes from Rana muscosa, assembly GCA_029206835.1. Classification (NCBI taxonomy): domain Eukaryota; kingdom Metazoa; phylum Chordata; class Amphibia; order Anura; family Ranidae; genus Rana; species Rana muscosa. Next base: position 825,883,390 of record CM055122.1, on the reverse strand, counting down.
ACAATTTTGTCAGTGGTAAACTATATCACAAACTGTTCCAGCCATGCAGAGTTTAACAGGATGGAAGATTTTCACAGCAAAGACATTACATTATTCAGAAACAAAACAGATATAGACACTGATATTAATATAAAGGACAAAAATTATAAATATTGATATTAATACAGAGGACAAAAGTGATAAAGCATATTGATATTGATATAGATGACAAAAGAGATACATTTAGATACACTAATGTCAATACAGCAGAAGATTTGTTGGTATATGTATGTATAGGACATAGACATACTTGCTGTATGGAATTGTACTTCATTCATAGTAATGATGTTGAAGTCACTCGGAAATTACTGTGGTATTCAGTAGAACAGTATTATTAACTGCTACAAAGTTTTGAAAAAATATTAGATCCAGAACATTTAAATATAATTGGAGATGAAAAAGGAGACATTGTAAGAATATGGAATTTTAAAGTGGCAAGGAAACTTGCTCAATTAAGAGTTAAAATTAGTCTCACTGTGGTAGATATTATTGTTCCAGAAATAAAAGTGTCTCCACAGTCCTTAAAAATCATTGAAGATGAAGATAGTCTGAATTTGGTATGTAGTACTCAGATATTTTTGCCTCAAAATTCATTATTGACTTGGAAAAGGAATGGTGAATTTTTGGGTAGCTTTCTTCACAGTACCACTAATATCATTCATAAAGGAGTTTTTGGTACTGTGAATTGGATCAATGATAAATTTATTTATCATCAATCAGGTGTATCTTTAAATGATACCGGTATATATGAGTGCTGCATATTAATAGAAGGTTATCCGTTGAAATGTGCTAATGCAAGTGTTGTTGTAATGTCTCCAATGAAAACTCCATGTGTTGGTAAAAAAAAGCGTTTTTGCTAATCCTTTCCAGATTAACCATTTCCAATCCAGAGCTCTATTGAGGGAAGGAAAGTTTGTCATTATATTGTGGAACTTTAATATTTCAGAATGGAAAATTTCTACAAGGTTTCCACAATGTCAAGGACATTTGGTTAATAGGGATGAGCTTCGTGTTCGAGTCGAACATACGTTCGACTCGAACATCGGCTGTTCGATCGTTCGACGAAGATCGAACGATTTGGGCCGTTCGCGCCAAATTCGAGTGACGCGAACGGCCCACAATGCACTACGCCATCGCAGTGTCATCCAGGCGCTGTGATTGGCCAAGCATGCACTGTGACCCCGCATGCTTGGCCAATCACAGCGCCGGCAGCGAGGAGAGCAATGATTGGCCACAGGCAGGATGCCTGTGGCCAATTATTGCTGAGGGAGTTTAGTACACGCCCCACACTATAAAAGGCCGCCAGCGTGGCGGCCTTGTGTAGTGTGTTCTGGAGCAGGGAAAGAGAAGCTTAGGCAGGGACAGTGTCATTTTTTTTCCTTTACTAATCCTGGATTCCTTGTGTTTAGGGACAAATAAGGATAGGTAGGGAGAGTGTCAGTGTGTTATTCTGTGCTAAACCTTGTTTGTAGGGACAGAGAGGTACAGTGAGGGAAAGTGTCAGTGTGCTATTCTGTGCTAATCCTTGTTTGTAGGGACAGAGAGGTACAGTGAGGGAAAGTGTCAGTGTGCTATTCTGTTCTAAACCAATCTTGCTGAACCATATTTGAAATCCTTGAGTTTAGGGACAGAGAGGTACAGTGAGGGAAAGTGTCAGTGTGCTATTCTGTGCTAAATCTTGTTTGTAGGGACAGAGTAGGACAGTGAGTGAAACTGACAGTGTGCTATTCTGTTCTAAACCAATCTTGCTGAACCATATTTGAAATCCTTGAGTTTAGGGACAGAGAGGTACAGTGAGGGAAAGTGTCAGTGTGCTATTCTGTGCTAAATCTTGTTTGTAGGGACAGAGTAGGACAGTGAGGGAAAGTGTCAGTGTGCTATTCTGTTCTAAACCAATTTTGCTGAACCATATTTGAAATCCTTAAGTTTAGGGACAGAGAAGGACACTCGTGGAAACTATCCGTGTGCTATTCTGTGCTAAATCTTGTTTGTAGGGAGGGACAGAGTAGGACAGTGAGGGAAAGTGTCAGTGTGCTATTCTGTTCTAAACCAATTTTGCTGTTCCATATTTGAAATCCTTGAGTTTAGGGACAGAGGAGGACACTCGTGGAAACTATCAGTGTGCTATTCTGTGCTAAATCTTGTTTTTAGGGAGGGACAGAGTAGGACAGTGAGGGAAAGTGTCAGTGTGCTATTCTGTTCTAAACCAATTTTGCTGTTCCATATTTGAAATCCTTGAGTTTAGGGACAGAGAAGGACACTCGTGGAAAATATCAGTGTGCTATTCTGTGCTAAATCTTGTTTGTAGGGAGGGACAGAGTAGGACAGTGAGGGAAAGTGTCAGTGTGCTATTCTGTTCTAAACCAATTTTGCTGTTCCATATTTGAAATCCTTGAGTTTAGGGACAGAGAAGGACACTCGTGGAAACTATCAATGTGCTATTCTGTGCTAAATCTTGTTTGTAGGGAGGGACAGAGTAGGACAGTGAGGGAAAGTGTCAGTGTGCTATTCTGTTCTAAACCAATTTTGCTGTTCCATATTTGAAATCCTTGAGTTTAGGGACAGAGAGGTACAGTGAGTGAAACTGACAGTGTGCTATTCTGTTCTAAACCAATTTTGCTGTTCCATATTTGAAATCCTTGAGTTTAGGGACAGAGAGGTACAGTGAGTGAAACTGACAGTGTGCTAGTCTGTTCTAAACCAATTTTGCTGTTCCATATTTGAAATCCTTGAGTTTAGGGACAGAGAAGGACACTCGTGGAAACTATCAGTGTGCTATTCTGTGCTAAATCTTGTTTGTAGGGAGGGACAGAGTAGGACAGTGAGGGAAAGTGTCAGTGTGCTATTCTGTTCTAAACCAATTTTGCTGTTCCATATTTGAAATCCTTGAGTTTAGGGACAGAGAAGGACACTCGTGGAAACTATCAGTGTGCTATTCTGTGCTAAATCTTGTTTGTAGGGAGGGACAGAGTAGGACAGTGAGGGAAAGTGTCAGTGTGCTATTCTGTTCTAAACCAATTTTGCTGAACCATATTTGAAATCCTTGAGTTTAGGGACAGAGAGGTACAGTGAGTGAAACTGACAGTGTGCTATTCTGTTCTAAACCAATTTTGCTGAACCATATTTGAAATCCTTGAGTTTAGGGACAGAGAAGGATAGGCAGGGGACAGTGTCAGTGTCATTGTTGCTAAGCCTCCTGCACAGTATACACCTGAAGGTAGCCCTTATTGCTCTTTTTCCCATCTCCCTGCAGGCCATCCATTAAAATGTCTGGAAGGCAAACAAGGAGAGGCAGACAGTCAGGAGGCAAAAAAAGAGGGCAAGCAGGCTCTGTGTCTGGGGGCAACAGTGCTGGTCGTGGACACGGTGCATTGTCATCAGCACATGGCCATGGGACACGCTTGTCCTTCTTTTTGGCAGCTGGACATGTTGAGCCACATCATGCCGAAGACTTGGTAGAGTGGATGACCAAGCCCATCTCATCCTCCTCATCCTCTCTCACCCAGGCTCAGGGTACTGGCAAAGCAGCTGCCAAAGCGTCCTCTTCTCTGGTATCATTATCTTCATTAGTCAATCCTTCCCTAGACCCACCATGTCCTCCTCCTGAGGAGTCCCCCGAACTGTTTGAGCACAGTGTTGGGTACATGCTCCAGGAGGATGCCCAGCGTTTCGAAGGATCTGATGATGATACCCAGATAGAGGAAGGCAGTAGCGTGAGAGCAGAGAGAGGGGATGCTCAAGAAGGACACCAATCTGGCAGTCATGCTCCAGCAGCTGCAGCATACTGCCAGATTGGCTCCAGTGATGAGGAGGGAGGGGATGATGAGGTCACCGACTCCACGTGGGTGCCTAATAGGAGGGAGGAGGATGAGGAGGAGGCACATCTCCAACGAGGCAGGATGCCCTTGGGTGGCCAGCGTATGGGCAGCACACCGACGGAATCACACCGCAGAGCTCTGCCTGTGCAGGGCGCTGCCTCTGCCCGTCATTCAAAAAGTTCTTTGGTGTGGGCCTTTTTTGAGGCGAGTGCATCAGATCGCACAGCTGCTGTTTGCAACATATGTCTCAAGCGTATATCGCGTGGCCAAAACATCAGCCGCTTGGGCACCACATGCTTGATCAGACATATGTTGACCTGCCATGCAGCTCGTTGGCAAGCCTACCTTAAAGACCCACACCAAAGAACAAAGCTGACCTCTTCTTGCACCGCATCAGCTAGGATCTCCAACCCCACTATACCTTCACTCCTAAATACAAACAATATTCGCGCTACTAACAAATGTGAGCAGCTACAATGCCTATGGAAAAAGCAAAAAACAAACAATATACAAAAAATGTAGCGCTATACATAAAAGTTATATACAGACGATGCAAGGTATTGCGAAACGCGTCGGGAGATTCCACTGCTGCCACTGAGTGTTTTGCAAAGCAAAACGTTTACTGCTTGAATGTAAGTGTATCTACCTGCATTTAATAAATAGTATCTACGTTATTACGCTATGTGCCCTCTCCTTCTTCCCTATAATATGGTTCCATTGTGAGCTATCCCATCATCATACTGGGTTCGGATATTTGGTGACACCACTAGACCCTGGATTTTGGACATTGATGTGTGCAACGCCAGCCAGGACTCTAGACCTACGAGTATACATGTACCAAGCCTGTTTGACCCTTTAGACATACGTTTACTGGGTCCATTCCATCTGGTAAGCCTCCTTTCCATTTGGTGGTGGTCACGTTATAGTCATTTGCTTTTTGAAAGTCACCAGTTGTGTTTTGAAAATTTCAAGACTATCCACGTTTGAATGGTCATCAAAGACTTTATTTACACATATATTTTGTCCATTTTGGACTTTTTACGGACTCTTTTACATTTATTTGTTTTGAGCACTACACTTGGGTGTTTTGTATATAACTTTTATGTATAGCGCTACATTTTTTGTATATTATACCTTCACTCCTCTCTGAAACCTGCTCTGAGAGGAATGAAGGTGTAGAATTAGGTGTGTCACAGCCAAGTACTTGCGGGCACTCTGCTAGCAGTACACCAACGTCCGATTCTAGCAGGCAAATTTCCCTGCCCCAGCTGCTGGACCGTCGAAAGAAGTTCACTCCCAGCCATCCACATGCCCAGCGGTTGAATGCTAGCTTGGCTAAATTGCTAGCGCTTCAACTGCTGCCTTTTCAGTTGGTAGACTCGGCCCCCTTCCGTGAGTTTGTGCAATGTGTGGTTCCTCAGTGGCAGGTTCCCAAACGTCACTTTTTCGCACGGAAGGCGATTCCGGCTCTCTACAGGCATGTGGAAGGCAATGTCTTGGCCTCGCTGGACAGGGCGGTCAGCGGTAAGGTGCATATTACCGCTGACTCATGGGCCAGCAGGCATGGACAGGGACGTTACCTTTCTTTCACGGCCCATTGGGTCACTCTTTTGGCAGCTGGGAAGGATGCAGGACAAGGTGCAGTAGTGTTGGAGGTTGTTCCACCGCCACACCTCCAAAATGCTACTACTGGTTGTGACACACCTCTCTCCTCCACCCCCTCCTCTTCTTCCTCTATGGCCTCTTCCTGTGGTTTGTCCTCGGAACCAGCGGTGCTCCGTAGGCGTTCAAGGGGCTACGCAAGTACGCAGGCAAAAAGATGCCATGCCGTGCTTGCGCTGGTGTGTTTGGGGGACAGGAGCCACACTGGGGCAGAGGTCCTGTCTGCTCTGCAGGGGCAGGCCGAGAGGTGGTTGACGCCACGCCAGCTTAAGCCAGGAATGGTGGTTTGCGACAATGGCACCAACCTCCTCTCCGCCCTTCGACAGGGACAACTGACCCATGTGCCCTGTATGGCTCACGTCCTTAACCTGGTGGTGCAGCGGTTCTTGGGCAGGTACCCGGGCATACAGGATGTCCTGAGGCAGGCCAGGAAAGTCTGTGTGCATTTCCGCAGATCTTATAATGCCAGTGCTCGCCTGGCTGAGCTGCAAAAGGAGTTGAACCTGCCCAAGAACCGCCTTATATGTGACATGCCCACCAGGTGGAACTCAACGTTGGCCATGCTGCAGCGGCTGCACACGCAGCAGAGGGCCATCAATGAGTACCTGTGCGACTACGGCACCAGGACAGGGGAGCTCGGGTTTTTTTCACCACGCCAGTGGGGCATGATCAGGGATGCATGCACTGTCCTGGCACCATTTGAGGAGGCCATGAGGATGGTGAGCAGTGACAGTGCATGCATCAGTGACACTGTACCTCTTGTCCACCTGTTGGAGCACACGCTGCGTGGAATAATGGACAGGGCACTTGAGGCAGAACAGAGGCAGGAAGAGGAGGAGGACTTCCAGGAGGAGGAGGACTTCCAGGAGGAGGAGGAGGACTTCGAGGAGGAGGAGGAGGAGGACTTCGAGGAGGAGGAGGAGGACTTGGAGGAGGAGGACTTCGAGGAGGAGGAGGAGGACTTCGAGGAGGAGGAGGAGGACTTCCAGGAGGAGGAGGAGGACTTCCAGGAGGAGGAGGAGGAGGAGGACTTCGAGGAGGAGGAGGAGGACTTCGAGGAGGAGGAGGACTTCGAGGAGGAGGAGGAGGAGGACATCGAGGAGGAGGAGGACATCGAGGAGGAGGAGGACTTCGAGGAGGAGGAGGAGGAGGACATCGAGGAGGAGGAGGACATCGAGGAGGAGGAGGACATCGAGGAGGAGGAGGACATCGAGGAGGAGGAGGACTTCGAGGAGGAGGAGGAGGACTTCGAGGAGGAGGACTTGGAGGAGGACTTGGAGGAGGAGGAGGACTTGGAGGAGGAGGAGGACTTGGAGGAGGAGGACTTGTTGGAGGAGGAGGAGAAGGAGCCTGGCACTCAGCATCATCAGCAGCAATCTTTTAGGGATGATTTACAGTCCCAAGAAACCAGTGGACTTGTACGTGGCTGGGAGGAGGTGGCTGCGGATCAGGTCGTCCTTAGTGACCCAGAGGACTCCAGACTGAATGCCTCAGCTAACCTACGCTGCATGGCCTCCCTGATCCTGCAAAGTCTGCGGAAGGATCCTCGTATTCTTCGGATCAAGGAGAGGGACCATTACTGGCTGGCCACTCTCCTTGATCCACGGTACAAGGGTAAGGTTGCGGACCTTATCTTACCGTCGCAGAGGGAGCAGAGGATGAGACAACTCCGGGAGGCCTTGCAGAAAGGTCTGTGCAACGCGTTCCCAGAGACTGGGAGGTTACAAACTCCTGGTCCTGGACAACGAGTTGCTGAGGCTTCGGGCAGTCAAAGAAGGAGCGGTGGGGAAGGTGGCCGTCTGACCGATGCGTTCAGACAATTCTTTAGTCCGCAGCCCCAAAGTATGATCGGTTCCAGCAACCATCGCCAGCGTCTGATATACATGGTCCAGGAATACCTAGGGGCAAGGTCAGACTTGGACACCTTCCCCACCGAAAATCCTCTGGCTTACTGGGTCTTGAGGATGGATCACTGGCCAGAGCTTGCACAGTATGCAATTGAGCTACTGGCCTGTCCTGCATCCAGCGTTCTTTCAGAACGCACATTCAGTGCTGCTGGAGGATTTGTCACAGATCACAGGGTGCGCCTGTCCACCGACTCGGTTGATCGACTGACTTTCATCAAGATAAACCAGTCTTGGATCACCACCAGCTACCACACACCTGACGCTGATATAACAGACTAATTGATTTTAAAATGTCACATCCCTTCAAGGCTGATGCTGATGCTGAGTGCCTGTGCTGTTATGTTGACTGGCTATCCTCCTCCTCCTCCTCAATGATACGATTAATGATGATAGCTTGGAAGATCATTTTGGTTTATGGGTGACGCCACCAGTGGCTAAGGCCCAATTTTTCAGCCCCTGTTTAACAGGGGCGTGCAATTAAAATTTTTGATGCAATACTTTGCAACAGGCCTCATTGCTGTGCTCCAAGTACAGTATCTGTGAGGGGTTGCAGTGTTGTGCCACCAGTGTCTAAGGCCCAATTTTTCAGCCCCTGTTCCACAGGGGCATGCAATTATAATTATTGATCTAATAATTCACAGCAGGGCCCATTGCTGCGCCCACCAAGAGTAACTGTCAGGCCTTACAGTGTTGTGGCACCAGCACCACCATCACCACCACCACCAAAAGCCTAATTTGTCAGCCCCTGTTCAACAGGGGCATGCAATTATAATTATTGATCGAATAATTCACAGCAGGGCCCATTGCTGCGCCCACCAAGAGTAACTGTCAGGCCTTACAGTGTTGTGGCGCCAGCACCACCATCAACACCACCACCAAAGGCCCAATTTTTCAGCCCCTGTTCAACAGGGGCATGCAATTATAATTATTGATCGAATAATTCACAGCAGGGCCCATTGCTGCGCCCACCAAGAGTAACTGTCAGGCCTTACAGTGTTGTGGCACCAGCACCACCATCACCACCACCACCACCACCAAAGGCCTAATTTTTCAGCCCCTGTTCAACAGGGGCATGCAATTATAATTATTGATCGAATAATTCACAGCAGGGCCCATTGCTGCGCCCACCAAGAGTAACTGTCGGGCCTTACAGTGTTGTGGCACCAGCACCACCATCAAAGGCCCAATTTTTACTACCACTGATCAACAATTATATGCTATTACAATTCCTGATATAATAGTTGACAGCAGGGCGTTCCAGCACCCACCAAGAATAACTGTGAGTGCTTTCAGTGTTGTGCCAACACCAACACCTAAGGGGCCAATTTCTGCAGAGTATATACGGCAGGTCCCTACTTTCAAACATCCAACTTACAAACGACTACTACTTGCAAACGGAAGAAGACAACAGGAAGTGAGAGGAAATCTACCCCTTGGAAGGAAAATTCTCTCCTGTAAGAATTAATATGGGAGAAAGGTGTCTCCTCTCTACTGATGCTTTATCACCAATCCTTGTTTCAATAAAAACACCACATTTCAAAAACAGTTGTCATTGGGACGCAAAGTGAGGTGAAATGTTCTGAACAGGGGCACAGACAGCAAAAAAAATGTGACAGGGGTGATAACCGTTCCCTATGTTTTCCAAAAAGCTAAAAAAAAGGAATTTGGCATGGAGCTACACTTAAACAATGTAGCTGTTCAAAATTACAAACAGATTCTACATAAGAACAAACCTACAGTACCTGTCTTGTATGCACCGCCTGTATACGGCTGTTCAGAGTATATAGGTCCTTTTTTATTTTGTGTGCGGGGTTCCCCTTAATATCCATACAAGACCCAAAGGGGCTGGTAATGGGCTGGGGTAGGGGGGGGTTGATGGGGTAGCTATGCCATTTTTCCTAAAGATTTTCATCCATATTACCGGGACCAGACATTACATTAAAGCCGCAAGCAGTTTTAAATGGCTTTTTTTCCTTTAGAAATGTTATTTTGTGCAGGGACAGTTCTAAACACGGGAAACACGTGGCACTTCACAGGCATACTTTAGACACCCCCCAGGTACAATATTTAAAGGAATATTTGACTTTTTTTTTTTCACTTTATGCATCATTAAAATGACTGCTCCCGGAAAACGTCCGTTTTTAAAACTTATTTTTGCATTGATACATGTCCCCTGGTGCAGAACCCGGGTTCCCAACTCTGTTTCGGACAATAACATGGATAATAGTCGTTATAATTAGCACTTTAGAATCCGAACGTTCGCATCCATTGTATTTAATAGGGTTCTAATGTTCGTGCGAACTTTCGGTCCGTTCACGGTGTGAGGGGGTTAGCTCGGTAGCGGGTGTGTGTGACCCCCTGGATGGGCTCCCCACACAAAAACAGGCCCAGCAGACGGAGGTTGTGGTTTTCAAGATCAAAAGGTGCAGTTTATTTCTCTATTTACAGTGACAAAAACACAGCAAAGCAAAAAGAAACATAAACAAAATAAATCCTGGTCAGCTTGACCTCTGACTAAACATGCAGGTTTCCCTAACTAACAACTGGGATCAGCCTGGTGCTGTCCTAGTCCCTAAGTCCCTGGTTTAGTAAATGTCCAAACAAATAGCCACACAGGCTTTGTCTCACCGCACAGGGGTTCACTCTCCCTAGACAGTCCACACAGGTCTGGGTCCAGGCATGAGCAAACACCTAATGAAGCTGGGAGTTTTTATAGAGGCCTTAAACGAGCTGACAAGCTTCAGCTGGTCTCATCAACTCCCTGCCTGCACGACGCCCAGCACTCTCCCTAGAGGTATGAATCATCCATGAGCCCACTAGCCTCAGCTGGGCTTCATCAACTCTCTCCCTAGTTGTATAAGTCGGCATAAAGCCTGAATCTGGGAGAAATATACCTACCCCCCTGGATGCAACCAGGTGACTTTACCTTCCTGCTGTCACATACCCCCCCCTCTTGTTTTAACCTTGGGGTTGGAACACCAGCAATCAGGCATTCATGTACTCGAGACAAAGCATCCACATTCCCCATTTGAACGCCAGGGCGATGCTTTACTGTGAAGTTGAATTCCTGTAGGGCCAGGAACCACCTATTTACTCTTCTATTTGTCTCCTTGTTTTGAGCCATCCACTTTAACGGAGCGTGATCCGTAACCATGTCAAAGTGCCTACCTAGCAGATAGTACCGAAGGGAATCTAGAGCCCACTTCACCGCTAAACACTCCTTTTCAACCGTGGCGTAATTTACCTCATGGGACTTCAACTTCCTGCTGAGGTAAATGACTGGGTGCTCTTCCCCGTTCCAGACCTGGGACAATACTGCTCCTAACCCCACATCTGACGCATCACTTTGTACGACAAAGTCTTTAGAGAAGTCGGGTGAGTACAACACTGGCTGGCTACATAAGGCTTGTTTCAAGAATTGGAATGCTGCCTCAGCCTCGGGGGTCCATTTAATCATGACCGACCCTTTCCCTTTCGTCAGGTTGGTTAGGGGCACAGCCTTAGAAGCAAAGTGGGGAATGAAGCGCCGATAATAACCCGCGATTCCCAGAAAGGCTCGTACCTGCTTCTTGCTGTTGGGACGTGGCCAACTCTGGATGGCCTCGACTTTGTTGAGTTGGGGTTTTATTACTCCCCTGCCAATGGTGTACCCAAGATATTTGGCCTCCTCCTGCCCAATGGTACACTTCTTGGGGTTAGCCGTAAACCCCGCTTCCCGGATAGAGTCTAGGACTGCTTGCACTTTTGGCAGATGTGAGGCCCAATCTGTGCTATGGACAATTACGTCATCCAGGTAAGCCGCAGCATACTTCCGATGGGGCCTCAGTATCTGGTCCATTTTCCGCTGGAATGTGGCCGGCGCATTCTGTAACCCGAACGGCATTCTCTTATATTGGAACGCCCCGTCTGGGGTTACAAATGCGGTTTTCTCTTTGGCCGACTTGGCCAGGGGAATTTGCCAATACCCTTTTGTGAGGTCAAGAGTCGTCATGTATCGGGCTGTTCCCAGCCGGTCGATCAACTCATCTATACGTGGCATGGGGTAGGTGTCAAATTTTGTAACTTTGTTCAACTGACGAAAATCGTTACAAAATCGCCAGCTCCCATCCGGTTTAGGCACCAACACAATGGGACTAGACCAATCACTTTGGGACTCCTCTATCACCCCTAAGTTCAGCATTTTCTGTACTTCCTCCCGTATTGCCTCCCGTCGGGCCTCTGGGATCCGATAGGGTTTTAACTTCACCCTTTCACCGGGCGGGGTAATAATATCATGCTCTACCCCAGATGTTTGTCCCGGCAGCTCAGAGAACACCTCCTTGTTGCGAAGCACAAACTCCTTAACCTCCTGTTGTTGGGGTTGTGACAAGGTGGCTGCTATTCCAACCTCCGGAATCACGCAACCAGTTTGAGCTGGTGACCAAGTTTCTGCGACTAGGGACTCTCTATCCCTCCAGGCTTTCAACAGATTAACGTGATAGATCTGTTCGGGCTTTCGCCTTCCTGGTTGTCTGACCTTGTAATTCACTTCGCTCACTTTTTCCATTATCTCGTAGGGGCCTTGCCATTTGGCAAGGAATTTACTTTCAACCGTAGGGACAAGTACCAATATCCTATCCCCCGGGGAAAAGGTACGGGTCTTGGCTCCACGGTTGTACACTCTCTGCTGTGCCAACTGCGCTTGGGCCAAATGTTCCTTCACGATGGGCATTACCTGTGCAATTCGATCTTGCATCAGGGCGACATGCTCAATCACACTCCTGTGGGGAGAACTCTCACTTTCCCAAGTTTCCTTGGCAATATCCAACAGCCCTCTTGGGTGTCTCCCATACAGTAACTCAAAGGGGGAGAATCCCGTAGAGGATTGGGGCACCTCCCTAATAGCAAACATCAAATAAGGAAGTAGACAGTCCCAATCCTTTCCATCTCTATCCACCACTTTCTTCAACATTTGTTTTAGGGTTTTGTTGAATCTTTCAACCAGCCCATCGGTTTGCGGGTGATACACAGACGTACGCAATTGCGTCACTTTGAACAATTTACACAGCTCTTTCATAACCCGGGACATAAAGGGTGTACCTTGGTCCGTAAGCAGTTCTTTACAAATACCCACCCGGCTAAAAACAAGAGATAGCTCTTTGGCTATGGTTTTGGCCGAGGTATTTCGGAGAGGGATCGCTTCTGGATAACGGGTGGCATAGTCCATTATAACTAATATGTACTGGTGCCCCCTAGCGGACTTGATTATAGGACCTACCAAATCCATTGCGATCCTCTCAAACGGGACCTCAATGATGGGTAGAGGGACCAGCGGGCTACGGAAATGTGGCATCGGGGCCGACCTCTGACACACAGGGCAGGAGGAACAATAATTTTCTATGTCCTTCATCACCCCAGGCCAATAGAATCTCTGTAATACCCTCTCTCGGGTTTTCTCTGTCCCCAGATGACCTCCAAGAATGTGCCCATGGGCCAACTCCAACACCAACTTCCTGTAAGGTTTGGGCACCACAAGCTGCTCAACGGTTTCTTCTGCCCTTTTTGCCACCCGATACAGTAGGTCCTTCTCTACGCTGAAGTATGGGTAAGTGCAGGTATTATCTGGGTTCACTAACTCGCCATCTATTTCCACTACGTTTTCCCGTGCCTTTATTAGGGCGGGGTCTTTTAACTGTTCTGTGGCAAAATTTTCCCTGTGAACCTCAAGATCAGAAAACTCCACAGACGGTAGGTTTTCGTCTGAGGAGGTGGGCTCCTCTCCAGTTTCTTGAGTCTCGCCTGCCAATACTGACAAGGGAAATTCTGGAGAGTCCTCACCACTCTCAGAGGAGTTCTGGCTATCACCTTCCTGGTACATAGGGGCACCAGTGGGGGGCTCAGGATCATCCCACAGTTCCCAGAACTTCGGAAAATCCCTTCCCACAATGGCATCATGCGGTAGTTGAGATACTAACCCCACTGGATGAGAGAGGGTACCTTTGGGGGTCTTGAAACACACTGTAGTCACTGGATACTCTCGGGTGTCCCCATGCACACAAATAACAGCTACCTTGCTATTCCCAGAGACCTCTGTTTTAACTAATTCAGCCTTTATCAGGGTCACAAGGCTACCTGAATCCAGTAATACCACAACATTTCTACCATTAATACACATTTTGCATAAATGTTTCTCAGTTCCCCGAATGGCAGTGCATGCGACTGTCGCACACAGCGACTGACGTCTGTCCGTCAGAAAGTCACATTGCATGGGTTCCTCCACAACCGGGCAATTTGCTGCAATATGTCCCGCTTGCCGGCAGCGGTAGCAAACAATCCTTTTGGCTGCCTCTTGAGCCCCCGACTTCCCAGGCTGTTCTCGCCAAACCCTGGGCAGAGCTCCCACCCTCTCACTCTCTCCACCCTCACCCCTTGGAATCATCTTATCCGCCCCTGGGGATGGTCTGGTCTTAGGGTGGAAAGTCCGAGAGTCTCTGGAAGAGGCCGTCAGGTTCTCTGCAGCCAAGTATCTCTCTACACGATCCACAAGTTTACCGGCCGTTTCTGGGTCTCCATGGCTTACCCACTTTTGAATGGCGGTAGGAAGAGCTCTCAAGAAACGATCCATCACAACACGTTCCACAATCTCCGGTGCGGACAAAGTCTCTGGCTGTAGCCACTTCCTGCTCAGGTGAATGAGATCATACATTTGAGACCTGGGGGGTTTTCCAAGCTGGAAAGTCCAGTTATGCACACGCTGAGCCCGGACAGCCAGGGTGACACCCAGCCTTGCCAATATTTCAGCTTTTAGCATCACATAGTCTTTTGCTTGGTCAGGCTCTAGGTCATAGTAAGCTTTCTGCGATTCACCAGTTAACAGAGGAGCCACCAGTCCAGCCCACTGCTCCTCAGGCCACTTTTCTCTTTCAGCAGTCCTTTCAAATGTGGTCAAAAATACCTCTGGATCATCCTCTCCAGTCATTTTTGTCAATAAACGACTCACCCCAAAGGACGCGGTATTAGTGGGACGGCTTTCCTCACTGGTCTGCGGACGTTGCTGCATTACTGCTTCCATCTGTTGTTGTAGTCTCTGCTCTTGCTTCTGCAACAGGTCTATGAAGCGGGCCTCAGATTGCTGCTGGGCTTGTTGCTGGGCTGCGAAGCTCTGTTGTTGAGCTGCAAGGCTCTTTTGCAAACCTGCATTTGTCTGCTGTTGATTGGCATTTGCTAGAGCCAGCTGTTTCAGTATCTCCTCCATGCTGGCTTAAAAAAAACTGCCTGTATTCTCCACCAACTGTGAGGGGGTTAGCTCGGTAGCGGGTGTGTGTGACCCCCTGGATGGGCTCCCCACACAAAAACAGGCCCAGCAGACGGAGGTTGTGGTTTTCAAGATCAAAAGGTGCGGTTTATTTCTCTATTTACAGTGACAAAAACACAGCAAAGCAAAAAGAAACATAAACAAAATAAATCCTGGTCAGCTTGACCTCTGACTAAACATGCAGGTTTCCCTAACTAACAACTGGGATCAGCCTGGTGCTGTCCTAGTCCCTAAGTCCCTGGTTTAGTAAATGTCCAAACAAATAGCCACACAGGCTTTGTCTCACCGCACAGGGGTTCACTCTCCCTAGACAGTCCACACAGGTCTGGGTCCAGGCATGAGCAAACACCTAATGAAGCTGGGAGTTTTTATAGAGGCCTTAAACGAGCTGACAAGCTTCAGCTGGTCTCATCAACTCCCTGCCTGCACGACGCCCAGCACTCTCCCTAGAGGTATGAATCATCCATGAGCCCACTAGCCTCAGCTGGGCTTCATCAACTCTCTCCCTAGTTGTATAAGTCGGCATAAAGCCTGAATCTGGGAGAAATATACCTACCCCCCTGGATGCAACCAGGTGACTTTACCTTCCTGCTGTCACAGCGGGTTCTGGTGCGAACCGAACCCGGGGGTGTTCGGCTCATCACTATTGGTTAATATGGAATTGGGTATTGAAAGATGGTTTGGAATTAATAGTAGGAATCATAACAGGAATAAACGTGGTATTGTTGAAGGCATTGTATGAATGGTTGGGCTTCTGAGTTAATGACTTCCAAATGTGACATTTGAACTTGAGTTTCAGATTCTAGAAACTGTCAGGTTTTTGATGTATTTTGTAAATATATTCTTCCTCCTAGGTGATACTGCTATGTAACTGATATTTTGTTTGAAATATAGAGTTGTTTAGGTTAACTTCACCATCACCCACATCCTGTAATTAGACACGCTGCTAGAAGCTAGCCATTTCTAGTTAGCACATTATGTGAAACTTGCCTTAGAACAAAGCCCTCCAGCGGTCTTCCTTCTGGGTTTGTGGACTCCAGCTGTGTGTGTGTGGCCAGAGCCGCAATGACGTCACTCCCGTGCATTATCGCAGGAAGCCGCTGTTCACGGCACAGGACTTTGAAGAAACGGCATGGTATGCCATTCCTTCAGAGCGCATGCGCTGGTGACGTCGCCTACTACATCAAAATTTAATATCTCCTAAGCGGTGCATGTTTAGGAGATATTTACTGAACCTATAGGTAAGCCTTATTAGAGGCTTGCCTATAGGTAAAAGTCATGCATGGGAGTTTACTCCCACTTTAACAGGTTAAAGTTGAACCTCAGGCAGATATAAAAAATACAAACAACTTACCTATGTATTAGGGCCTCTGTAAATGTATTTTTTTATACGTAAGTATCTGAGTTTGACTTGGTATAAACCTTTGCAATCCCTGTACCAGAAAGCCAAGACACTTGGGAGGGGGGGGGGGGGGACAGTGCAAGTAGCCAATTAGATGTGCAAGGAGCATACTGATAGGAGGACAGAGCAGAGTATTACTGAACTACAGCAGAGAAGAATCAGGTCTCCTGTCCCGCCAATGATGAAGTGACTGGATGGACAGAAATACTAATTCCTCGGCATGTACGACTGCTTTCATACATGCTTTTCATCTGTATGTTTACCTGGGTGCAAAGTTCAGCTTTATATTTTCACCTTTGTAGCCAAATTTGAGAATCCTCCACTATAAATTTGTTACGTTCACACAGCATACCTAAAATAATTTAAAAAAATATTTCCTACCTTCTTAACTGTTTCTTTGGAGCAGGATTATACCTAGGACTTAATATGTAGTTTATATTTGTAGCGGTGCCCCCCGTGGGGTCGCTGCGTATTTCAGCGTCCACACATTACCCTGCTGGTCAGACATCCATTTTAGGCAAACTTTTTCCAGTCAATGAATAGTCTCTTGCTTGTTTTTGTTGTTTTAAATAGGGGGTTAAACTTGGATGGGGAAAAGGGACATGGGATGCCCAAATGATGAATACTTCTAGTTAAAATAAAGGTAATTGAATCCAAACTGACAGTCTCTTATACTGCAAATCTCCCCCAGCACACTACTTGACATCACTTGCTTTCCTTACTGTCCAGTTCTAGATTCCTGTCACCGTTAGCACATGGCTAGGGCTCACTCTGAATAAGTTCTAACATTTTCCTAGTAGACATTTTAGATGAAGAAGATAATTGTGCTAACTGATCCTTGGTGGACTACTGCTCCCAGCACGTCCGAAGCAAGTCCTGCCAACCCTCCTGGCTGCAGCAACTTCACTTCAACACCACCACAGTCTCTCCCTCTGGCTCCATATCCAATCCTGGCATGTCTCTCTCAGAGCTTCTCACTCACCGACCCTGGTATGGATCCCTCCTGAATTACTTTCCTGGCCGTGCTCCCCGCTGTCTTCCTCCTGCTCCTGTTCCAGGACACCTCTCAATGACCGTGTAGAGAGAGGCTCCCTCCCAGCTCCCGAGCTCCAGGCCCGAGGTAAACCCCCCCCCAGAAAGGGGGTCCCTCAAGGGCTACCACAGCCTAACACGCCATCATTCAGTTCGTACACCTGACAACTCCTCCCACAACAGGCTGACCATGGGTATATATAGGAGGCCTGCCCCCTGCCAATCCTAGTTGGGGATTAGTCAGGGCTCCCAAACACACCCCATGTCACTCCAGCACTCTACCCTGCCTCTTTTCCAGAACCTTCTCACTGGAAACAGAGGAGGCGCCCAAGAGCTGAAGCACATGTCAATCACCCGCTGCTACACTAAACCACTTCCCTGCCCCCAGATCAAAAACAAACAGGCTTAGCTCAAAGCTAAGCCTGCCTAAATTTACCTGCACTGGGAGTAAAAACAAAAACACTACTCTAGCACTTACCTACCTAAGGTAGAGGGTGCTACATATTACTTTCAAAAGATGGCAAAATGGAGATAAGGGTCAGTCTGGAGAACAAGACTTGGAAAGTGCATTGCATTGCATAGCAATGGAGAACTAAGTAGGATTTTTCCATCCTAGAGTTTTCAGAAAAGAACATTTAGATACGTAAAAAGCATTTTTTATTTATTCATTTATTTTAAAGTTATGCTATGCGCCTGAGAACATGTAATAAAGTATATCTTATTTCACATCTGATTGCAAAAGTAGGAACACGCTTTAAGTAACGCATTTCAATATAGACTGTAGTTGTTTTACATAAAGAGATTAATGGGAGCTGTTTTTGGCTTTCAACTGTACAGAACTGTACATGTCTGCACAGTAAATATTTATCTGATGAATTATATTAGAGCTCCACACTAATTTGGTTTGTTTATAAATCCACCTACCTGTCTGGGACGTTGGAACACCAAATCTGTAAGATCAGGAGCATTGTACCAGTTACAATGAGAATGGCAGTTGCAATTTTCAGATGCGGAACATTGCTGTAGACATAATATAAATAAGAAGGCGGAAACCAGTTATTTCCTGTCACATGACATTGACCTATCCACAAGTGTTTTCTGCAGCAATCTACAGAGAACACCCCAAAGGACATTACATGCCCCATGCTAGGAAGTATTTCCATCAATATGATATGGTTTACAGAGGTTATATGCACTATATTGTCAAAAGTATTGGGACGCCTGCCTTTACACGCACATGAACTTGAATGGCATCCCAGTCTTAGTCCGTAGGGTTCAATATTGAGTTGGTCCACCCTCTGCAGCTATAACATCTTCAACTGTTCTGGGAAGGCTGTTTAGGAGTGTGTCTATGGGAATGTTTGACCATATTTCCAGAAGCGCATTTATGAAGTCAGGCACTGATCTCCCCTCTAATTCATCCCAAAGGTCTTCTATCGGGTTGGTCAGGACTCAATGCAGGCCAGTCAAGTTCCTCCACCCCAAACTCACTCATCCTTGTCTTTAGAGGCCTTGCTTTGTGCACTGGTGCACAGTCATGTTGGAACAGGAAGGGGCCATCCCCAAACTGTTCCCTCAAAGTTGGGAGCAATAAATTGTCCAAAATGTCTTGGTATGCTGATGCCTTAAGAGTTTCCTTCACTGGAACTAAGGGGCCAAGCCCAACCCCTGAAAAACAACCCCACATTATAATCCCCCCTCCACCAAATGATTTGGACAGTGCACAAAGCAAGGTCTATAAATACATGGATGAGCACGTTTTTGCATGTAAAGGCAGGTGTCCCAATACTTTTTAAAATATAGTGTATATTATTGTAGCGCCGGCCCAAAATGGTCCACGCTATGTTTAAAATTAGGGGGTGGTCTGAGTTAATAGATGGACTCAGACTTGTTGATTTCTCTTAAATTCTGCTTCTGCTCTGGTTGTGATAATGCCTGGCAGTTATATTCCCTGTTCGCCTGTAGGTGGCACTGCTACCGCTGGCCCATGTTGGAATATGGGTGTATCACAGCCGTATTGGGTGTCCTTTCTTGGCAGCCATGCAGTAGGGGTGGTTGGCCCGCTGTGCATGCTGGGGAGGGGTACATAAGGGGCAGACGCCATTGTGTTGGGGTTGTTCCTGTGCGCCTCGTGGCCCACATGGCACGGGGTGCATGTGTGTGTTTCAGCCCCGGGCACCTTCAACCCGAGGCTGCATCTCTGCTCGCTAGGCCCAGCTCTGCTGGTTTGGGCCAACATCACTGAGGGTATCCCAAGCTGTCCATCCGTGGGAAGGAAGCTCTTGAGAAGGGGAGCCAGGGGAGGACCTGCCCGAGGAGACTGGCAAGGTGCCAATATCTCGCGAGAGGCCTGGCAACCCATTCAAGGAGGGATCCACTATACTAAAAGCCCTGCAATACGCTGGTCCGGCTTAAAGGCTCTATTATTGCTCGGCTAAAGGTTTGGGACTTTTAAAATCCTGTGGCAGAGGATTCCCGGACGCATCCTAAAGTTTCATCAGGTCTGTGGCAGAGACCCAAGTACACCAGGTCTGTGGCAGAGACCCAAGTACACCAGGTCTGTGGCAGAGACCCAAGTTCATCAGGTCTGTGGCAGAGACCCAAGTTCATCAGGTCTGTGGCAGAGACCTTCATTCACTGATAGCAGTTTGTGGCAGAAACTGTCTAAACTCTGATTATTGCATCATTCCGGCTGCTAGGACCGTGAGAGGGGACTACCCAGGTGAGCAATACCCACTCAGGCTTGAGTGGCGAATATAGTGACTGTTTGCATCTCTTGTACCGTGTGCCTGAACCTTCCCCTACTTCTCTCGTTTCACACTTTCTCTCAAGTTCTAAAGCAAAGGAAAATAAAGCCTTACTGTTGAGGTTTTACATCTGTGTGGACATTGACTTTTCTGAAACTCTTTACCCCTACAACTGAAGCCATGGAGGTAGTTTGCATGACCCAAAATTAATCAGCAGCTCCTTCGGGGGTAAGTGCTACACGATATATGGGTCAACTTTTAAAAAAATGAATACATTTCAGGAAGTATAATTCAGGTCCTTCTTCTACTTCTTTTAAAAAAAAAACTAGCCATCAACATCAGATGTTCTTTAGACATACAAAATTAAGGTGACTACCAAAATCTCAGATTGCCTATGCATACATTATATTGTCTCTGGTGCCGGAGGTGAATGGAAAAAGAGCCACCTGACATCCCAGAGATGGTCTAATCTCAAAAAAAAATGCAGTCCAACTGATTACTAGTTTCCTACAGGTCAGGTCAGCTGTGGTCTAAAACTGCTACACTAGGGGACAATTATGTCATGGGAAAATGAACTAAAGGTGTGAAAGTTAACTTTCCATTAGATCCTAGATACTAGGCACAAAGGAGACTTTCATGGCATAGGAGGAGGAGGAGGCATGCCTCTCATTGTCAAATACCTGAGGCCTCATTCTTCCATATGGTTTGGTCTTGTCCTTCGCTCCAATTGTATTGGAAGGAGGTTGTGTTTGTTCTCAATAGGATATGTCAGTTGACTCTCGGATTTGATTCCATACTATGCTCGTAGGGAGATAATGCTTAAATGGAAATCAACATTTTCATTTGGACAAGCAGACTGCAACATAGACAGTACCCATGCAGCTAAACAGGACATCTTTCAGTGATCCCTAATAAAAGGATAGACATTTGGACTGAATTTTCTTACAGACCAATATGGTACATTGTGACACATGACTGTAAATACCGTTATAATTTGTACACCAGAGCTCTTTTTGTTGTTCCTTTCTATGTAATTGGATCCATTCCCTAATCCCCTAAATTTTTCCAATGAATTTGTAAATTCGATACTTATCACCTCTATAATTCGACCTTCAAGAGGTCACAGGGCATAGAACAGTAATAGAACAGTAATGCAGATGACATCAAGCGGCTTCTAACCCCCAAACGCCAGTATCAGCTTGGCATGGATAGTAGTCACTTCCAAAACACTTGCTCCACCATGATCCGGTTTATGCAAATAAAGAAGGGGACAACTCCTATTGCTCTCTGACATAAACTGTTTATTTGCTTGTAATCAAAGTTAAAATACTCACATTCCGAAGCACTCCATACGAGTGCAGACACAACAGCATGTACACCTCGGTAGTGAGTGGCGATCGTAGCAGCGTTCGGCGTAGCTCCTCTCCCCGTACGCGTTACGTCAATGGGCGTGACTTCTTCAGCGTGGGGCGGGGCTTAAGCTCGGAAACGCCGCTACTCTAAATAGGTAAAAAACAAAAAGACAGCTAGCCAATCCCAGGGGACGAACTGGACAACCAATCACGGCCAGTCTAATGAAAAGACTTGCTTCTCAATACATCCAAGGAAAGGAAAGATGTCAACATAAAAAATAATAATAAACAGATAGGTCAAATGACTGCAACCGGTCAGAAGTTGCAGCAGAGATATACTCAATACAAAAGACCCTCTGATTAATTAAAATTTCCTCTTGGAAATAGTAATAAAGGCACACAATTAAGCCAACTAAAAATAATAAAAAATGCAGGACGCCACCCACGATCGTCTCAAACTAATAATACAATTGCATTAAAAATTACATTAAAATCATGAAATATAAACCGAAAAAACATATAACATATATAAAAATAAAAAATAAAATAAAAATACAAAAAATATTCAAAAATATATTAAACATACTATCTATTTGAAATAAAGCAGTTTAAATCAAAATCAACGTTAAGGCCTGCAGGCGAGAAAACTTTGGTCTCAAAAATCCAAAAGGATTCTCGCCGACTCAATTGTCGGATATAGTGCCCGCCCCTCCAGTGCCTTGGTACTTTTTCGATCCCCCAGAATTTGAAACCCTTAGGATCACGCTGATGGCATCTCCTAAAATGGCGAGAAACACTATGGGTTTTGACCTCCCTTTTTATGTTACTCACATGTTCCCCAACACGTACATGCAAAGCTCTGGATGTGCGCCCAACATATTGAAAACCACAGTCACATTCCAACATGTAGACTACTCCTTCGGTCTTACATGTGATCAGTTGCTTGATTTTATACTCTTTCTGTGTGACTGTTGAAATAAATGCCTTACATTTTCTTATGTTATTTTTGGCATGTTTACAAGTCGCGCAGCGGCCACATGCATAAAACCCAGACAAAAATTCAAAAAGCTTGGGCTGCGCACAAGTGGGCGGATCGATAACTCCAGGGGCTATGCTGTCACGAAGACAAGGTGCTTTGCGGTATATGAATTGTGGGCGTTCAGGCAGAATGGGGCCCAAGATACGATCATATTTAAGGATAGGCCAATGTTTGGCAATAATCCTTTCAAACTTTTTGTGTTGGATGCTAAAATCCATGTAGATCTTGTAACCACTGCCATTATCTTGAGTGGTAGAAACATCTGGATAATTTGTTTGGTGTCATGGAGATAAGCCTCAGTTCCATGCACCAAAGGCTGTAAGAATTTTTTTAGCCAATAGGTTTAAACAAAAAGGGTATACTTCTGAGGGTATAGACAAAGAGATAGAACAAGTAAGGGTTATGGATAGGGGGGCAATTGTGGCAGATAAACCAGCTGTTTCTGCCACTCAAGATAATGGCAGTGGTTACAAGATCATCATGGATTTTAGCATCCAACACAAAAAGTTTAAAAGGATTATTGCCAAACATTGGCCTATCCTTAAATATGATCGTATCTTGGGCCCCGTTCTGCCTGAACGCCCACAATTCATATACTGCAAAGCACCTTGTCTTCGTGACAGCATAGCCCCTGGAGTTATCGATCCGCCCACTTGTGCGCAGCCCAAGCTTTTTGAATTTTTGTCTGGGTTTTATGCATGTGGCCGCTGCGCGACTTGTAAACATGCCAAAAATAACATAAGAAAACGTAAGGCATTTATTTCAACAGTCACACAGAAAGAGTATAAAATCAAGCAACTGATCACATGTAAGACCGAAGGAGTGGTCTACATGTTGGAATGTGACTGTGGTTTTCAATATGTTGGGCGCACATCCAGAGCTTTGCATGTACGTGTTGGGGAACATGTGAGTAACATAAAAAGGGGGGTCAAAACCCATAGTGTTTCTCGCTATTTTAGGAAATACCATCAGCGGGACCCTAAGGGTCTCAAATTCTGGGGGATCGAAAAAGTACCAAGGCACTGGAGCGGCGGGCACTATATCCGACAATTGAGTCGGCGAGAATCCTTTTGGATTTTCGAGACCAACGTTTTCTCGCCTGCAGGCCTTAACGTTGATTTTGATTTAAATTGCTTTATTTCAAATAGATAGTATGTTTAATATATTTTTGAATATTTTTTGTATTTTAAATTTTTTTTTCTTTTTTTTTTTATATATGTTATATGTTTTTTCGGTTTATATTTCATGATTTTAATGTAATTTTTAATGCAATTGTGTTATTAGTTTGAGACGATCGTGGGTGGCGTCCTGCATTTTTAATTATTTTTAGTTGGGGTAATTGTGTGCCTTTATTACTATTTCCAAGAGGAAATTTTAATTAATCAGAGGGTCTTTTGTATTGAGTATATCTCTGCTGCAACTTCTGACCGGTTGCAGTCATTTAACCTATCTGTTTATTATTATTTTTTATGTTGACATCTTTCCTTTCCTTGGATGTATTGAGAAGCAAGTCTTTTCATTAGACTGGCCGTGATTGGTTGTCCAGTTCGTCCCCTGGGATTGGCTAGCTGTCTTTTTGTTTTTTACCTATTTAGAGTAGCGGCGTTTCCGAGCTTAAGCCCCGCCCCACGCTGAAGAAGTCACGCCCATTGACGTAACGCGTACGGGGAGAGGAGCTACGCCGAACGCTGCTACGATCGCCACTCACTACCGAGGTGTACATGCTGTTGTGTCTGCACTCGTATGGAGTGCTTCGGAATGTGAGTATTTTAACTTTGATTACAAGCAAATAAACAGTTTGTCAGAGAGCAATAGGAGTTGTCCCCTTCTTTATTTGCATAAACCGGATCATGGTGGAGCAAGTGTTTTGGAAGTGACTACTATCCATGCCAAGCTGATACTGGCGTTTGGGGGTTAGAAGCCGCTTGATGTCATCTGCATTACTGTTCTATTACTGTTCTATGCCCTGTGACCTCTTGAAGGTCGAATTATAGAGGTGAGAGGCCACTCTGTGTGCGGTGGAGGGATCTTTTCTATGGTCAATTTTCTGTGATCCACATCGCATGCTTTGTTAATTTCACCACTCACCCTATATGGACTCTGTGCTTGTTTATGAACTAATATCTTATAGACTTCTGTTCCTTTATGGATTTTTATTGATTAATTTTTTGCGCTGCACTCTTTTTAGTTATTTGTTCTGTTTAAGGGATTTTTCATGAATTACCCTAAAGTGCTGGCTGCAATATTTTTTGGTTTAATTTTTTTCTTTGGTTTTATTTTTCAGCGCTGAATACTGTCTTTTTATTATAATATACTAAAAAAGAGCTGAAGTCCCAAAAAGAGCTGGACAGCCCAGCTTTCGCCTGTGTATGCTGCGCACATCATGGATTTGTCATCCTTTTGACCTGCCACCACTGTGCTCCACAAACCTCACAGCTGTCACCTGATGGTAGGAGACAGCACATGATAAGTGATAGAGTCACTTAAAAATAGTTTTTTTTTTTGTTTTGTGTCATCATGCCACAATTCTGTTAATGGAATGGTAATATTTGTGCACAATATATATAAGAACATTTTAAAAAATTGTAATTCGATTTGATGACAAGGATTTAGGGAAGCGGTTAACATCCATTCTAATATCCATTCTAGATTTTTTTAAATGCATTGATACTTTAAATGTGGAGGTTTTGAATATAGCACAATCAGCTTTCTTGTTGCATACCTTTGTGAATTTTTTTTAGGTAGCAGTATGCCCCCTCACCCACCATAGTCCTTACTAGGGATGAGCTTCGAGTTTGAGTCGAACTCATGTTCGAATCGAACACTGCCTGTTCGCCCGTTCGCCGAACAGCAAACAATTTGGGGTGTTCGTGGCAAATTTGGAAAAAATGCGGAACACCCTGTAAAAGTCTATGGGAGAAATCTAAACTGCTAATTTTAAAGGCTTATATGCAAGTTATTGTCATAAAAAGTGTTTGGGGACCTGGGTCCTGCCCCAGGGGACATGTATCAATGCAAAAAAAAGTTTTTAAAATGTCAGTTTTTTCGGGAGCAGTGATTTTAATAATGCTTAAAGTGAAACAATAAAAGTGCCCTCAACATGGGGAGGATGCTTTGGGGGTCTGTGACCCCTCAAAGCACCATGTCCCCATGTTGATGGGGACAAGGGCCTCATCCCCACAACCCTTTGCGCGGTGGTTGTGGGGGTCTGCGGGCGGGGGGCTTATCGTAATCTGGAAGACCCCTTTAACAAAGGGGACCCCCAGATCCCGGCCCCCCCATGTGAATTGGTAAGGGGTACATTGTACCCCTACCATTTCACAAAGCAAGTGTAAAAAAATAAAAAAAAACACACAGACACCGATGAGATAAGTCCTTTATTAAAAATAAAAAAATAAAAATAAAAAAAAGATTCCAGCCATGGTAATCCACTCTCGGTCTCCACTCCAACGATGTCGGTATCCTGCGATGGATGCTCTCCTCTCCGGGGTCCAGCGGTGGATGATCTCCTCTCCATCCAGGTCCAGGCTCCAGCGATGAGATGTCCAGGGCAGCGCATCCTGTCTCCACCGGAGACACCCCGGGAATATCGTTGCCGCAGCCTGACAGGTCTTATGTAGCTAAGGACGGGGCCACCCACCTCGTGACCCCGTCCCCCTCTGACGCAAGGGGAAACCCAGGCTTTCCCAGTGACGTGCGTGTAACCCCGCCCCCTCTGATGTAACGCAGGTTTCCATGTGCACAGCAAAGGATAAATGTATCCATGTAGGAGAAAGTAAAGGAATGAAGGAATATACAAATACATGCATGGAATACATGCACATATATGCATATAACTGGATGAATGGAACAAGGATTAACTTAATTATGAAAATGTGTGATGTCCCATTCGAGATTCATTCCAAAAGGTTTTCTAGTTTTGAAAATGAAATATCCCAAAACCTCCCTCTTACAGAGGCGTTTGAATGTATCTCCTCCTCTTTTAGGGGTCTGAACTCTCTCCAAAATCTGTACCCCCACAGTGGCATTGCTGCCACTGTGATACTGATTGAAATGCCGAACGACATTTGTTGATAAATTCTTCTCAATGCTATACAAATGTTCTTGAAACCTGTCTCTAATGCCGCGTACACACAATCGGACATTCCGACAACAAAACCGTGGATCTTTTTCCGACGGATTTTCTCTGCTTTTCTCTCTACATCCTGACTTGTTCAAAAGTTCCAATCTATTTTTAGAGCCAGCAATCGCACAGGCCCTATCCAGCATGTATCTGGAGTATCCCCTTTGTAGAAAACGAGAGTAAAGTGCTCTTGCTTCTTTCTCATGGGATAGTTGATCGCTGCATATCCTCAAAAAC
Organism: Rana muscosa; assembly: GCA_029206835.1. Classification (NCBI taxonomy): domain Eukaryota; kingdom Metazoa; phylum Chordata; class Amphibia; order Anura; family Ranidae; genus Rana; species Rana muscosa. Next base: position 825,856,738 of record CM055122.1, on the reverse strand, counting down.
TGACCAACTGGGATACCCCTGACAGTATGCTGGGGATGGCCTGACTTAGCCATGAGTAAGGTGTTTCCCGGACAATGGTTTCCTAAACAAGCTGGTATGCATGTTGTTGTCCGAGCCACACAGATGTACATCCAGGAAATCAATGTTCCTTGGATTACACTTGGCTGTGAACTTTAAAATCCTGTCATTCAGATTAAGATACAGCAAAATATCTTCTAGGGAGCCAAGTTCTCTATTCACAATGAAGATGAGATCATCTACGGTATATAGCGATAGAATAGTTTTATTGATGACCTAAATGCATTGCTGCCGAGGAGGGGGCGTGTCCTGATGTAAGCGGCAGCGGACGTTTTTGCGAGGAGCTCCGGGAATCCTGAGTACCATCCCTTACCATCCGTGCATCTTAACGCCAATCCTCGGCTAAAAAAAACTACCAGCCTGCTCAGCTCAGTCCCCTGCAGTGTCCTGTGCAGTTATTTTGTGGCAATTCTTCCCGTGGACACCCAAGAATCGTCGCCTCCAACTCCCGCGGCCGCCGCCATCTTGCCTGCCTGGGACCTCCCCGAGGGACACGATACCAGCAGTTTCAGAGGTAAGGGACCACCATCCGTCCCCAACTGCCACCCATCAACCTATCTGGAGCAGTCCGGAGGCTGAGCCGGGTCTCGGGGACGTCCGCGGTGGCTGCGGCCTGGTCCGGCCTAGTGCGGCCTAGTGAGGCCTGTGGATCCCCGCTGTTTCCTGAAGCTGTTGTCCCGCGGGAGTGCACCGCGGCCGGTCCGGCCCAGCTTCAGAGGCGTGGATCTCCTCTCTGCATCCACCCGGTCACCCATCCAAGGCCCTGCCACAGCCAAGGGTGCTGCCCTGTACTGCCTGCCTGAACTGTGTTATCCTGAGGCCCAGTGCCTCCAATCTGCTGCCTCTGACACACTGCTCTGAGCCTTCCCACACTGACACTGCTAGCCCCACATCCTTACTACTGTGCCCCTGCCTGTATGTCTGCTGTGTGGGGGGAGACTGCTGGTGCACATTGACTCCCTGTCTACCTTGTGGGAGCCAGAGACTTGAGGCCTACGGCCAGCTTGGGTCGCATCTAGCCATCCACTAGCCACCCATCCGGGCACTATTGATTGACCTCTATAGTGGTCTCCCTGGGTAAAAAAAAAATACCTAATGTCCTCCGCCTCCAAAAAAAAAGGGAAGGGGCACTCTAAAACCACTAAGACGGACACTCCGGTCTGGCTGCCACCGCCCGCCTCCCCGCAAACAGATCCCATCCTGATCAGTCAGCTTCGGGCCCTGCTGGCGAGTCTGGAGATAGAGCCTGGAGAGTCTCAGATGGCGGAGGGGTCAGCCTCACCGTCTCCAGACACTACAGCCACGATCCTTGCTGCGATCGAGCAGAGTAGGACCTCGCTGCTGGTGCGCATTAACCTTGCTGAGGAGTGCAACCTAATACGGAATGACCTCGACAAAATAAGAGGGAGAATGAACGAAACTGAAACCAGAGTGTCTGCCACTGAAGATCTTATAGCCACTCATGCCGCCTCCATCGCTGAGTTGCAGCGCACAGTACAGTCCCTTGTTGCAAAATCTGATGATGCTGAAAACAGATTGAGGCACAACAATATCAGGGTCCTGGGTCTACTCGAGAGAGAAGAGGGAGATCGTCCTGCAGAATTCGCGGAGGAGTTCTTCAAAACTCTCCTGGGCCTTACGGATGTCCCACCGACTTATGTGGTTGAAAGGGCTCACCGGGTGCCCGCTGGCCGTGCCATCCCAGGGAATTTTCCCCGCCCATTTCTGGTCCGCTTCCTCAACTATAGGGACAGGGACAGGATCCTTTCTGAAGCCCGGAAAAATCCCAATCTCAGATATGGCAACTCCTCGGTTCTTCTTTTCCCCGGCTTCTCGGCTGACTTGCAGAGGAAGAGGAAATCCTTCAATGATGTTCGCAGACGACTCAGAGATAAGAACATTAAATACAACATGCTTTACCCCAGCCGCCTGTGGGTCCAATACGAAAGGGCAATCCGTTTTTTTGACAACCCTGCGGATGCAGACGACTGGCTGACCACTCAACAATAAAGAATTCTGCTTATAATTCTACCTGATGCACGGATCTTACATATCCTTGTTCAATTCATCCTACACACCTTCGGCAAATACCGGAGCAACCACAAATGCACTTCTACACGTGACTCACACTTGACCCTCAAGGTTTGGTGTTTTCTGAGAAGAGATAGACCTGGTGCTCTCCATTCTTGTGGAGGTACTCCAATAGCTGGAGGAACTACAACCCCGTTCCAGACTGCCCAGCCCTTCTCACTGTGTTGAGATACACGTCCCCCCACCCTTGCCTACTGTTATTGGTTACACACGAGCTGGGGTGGCTTTGACCAGTTGCATGGTGGTTGGACTGGCACCAGACGTGTAGTGCCCCGAGTTTAGGGGTTCAACTGCAATCTTAAGGTTTTGGTTTAGGGTACAAACTATTCCCAGGCCCTCTCCCCTGTTTTGAGAGAGGGGTGGGATATAGTAGGAAAGGCACCTCGTGCCTGGGTTGTTTAATTCTAGTTTTAGTTTTCTTTTTTTCTCTTTTTTTTTCTTTTTCTGTTACTGGTTTGTAGTGTGTTTAAGTGGTAACGGTACCTGGTGCGATTATATCATGAATTATGCTGCTCTTGTGGTGTTTTTGGGTACGCCCTCCCCTATATCCTTACCTATTGACACCATCTATGCCTAATGGCTAATCAAATTCCTGACTCCTTTACCGTCCTCTCATGGAATGTCAGGGGTCTTAACTCTAAATTCAAGAGAGCCCTCCTATTCCAATATCTAAAATCTCACTCCCTCAGCTCATTCTCCTTCAGGAGACCCACCTCATGCGCAGCAAAATCCTGACATTAAAAAAAACGTGGATACAGCGGGCGGTCCATGCCACATACTCCTCTTATGCCAGGGGTGTTTCGGTTCTCATTCACAAAAGTTTTCCCTGTATGATTGAGGAGGTATGTATGGACCATCAGGGAAAATTTGTAATAGTGTTGTTTACGCTTTGGTCTTAAAGGTATATTGTTATTAACCTGTACATCCCTCCCCCGTTCTCACCTGCATTATTATATGCTGTTTTAGAGAAGATCACACCTTTTTGCCCAGTGAAAATACTAGTTATGGGCGACTTTAATGCCACCATGTCCCCAGACTTGGATAGACCTGCTCCATCTAAAAATCATTGTATGGACCTGTCTGCCTGGGCCCAGGTGGTGGGTCTGGTAGAGATCTGGAGGTGGAAGCACCCCGCCACCAGGGCCTATTCGTTCTTTTCAGCCTCCTACAAGACTGCATCACGAATAGACCTGGCCTTCTCCAACCCCGCGCTGTTAGCGGATGTGTTGGAGGCATCCTATCTACCGAGTGGGCTGTCCGATCATAGCCCATTGGCGGTAGTGTTCCGCTCTCCGGCCTCCCGGAGCGCGGCGCTTTGGAGGTTGGGTGCACACTGGGTTTCTCATCCAGATCTTTCTGATAAAATACCACCCCTGTTGGCTGAGTTTTGGGAACAGAACTCAGGGTCCTCCTCTCCCGACTTTATCTGGGATGCATTTAAGGCATACACTAGGGGGCAATATATTTCTTCTATCGCTAGCATAAAGAAACAGCAGACGATTGAGACCCCATCGCTACAGCAGTCAGGGACGGACCATGCCACTACCTACAGCAATGACCCCTCTCCCGTTCACTTTGATCTGCTGATGGCGGCTCAGAGAGAACTACACTTGCACCTGACCGAGGTCACACGACTGGACACTTACAAAGGTAAACAGAGGACTTTTGAACAGGGTGATAGGAATGGCCATCTTTTGGCCATGATGGCACAATATGACCAACCGCTAACTCTCGTTTCCACCCTGCGGACCCCTGGGGGAGGGAAGGTAACCTTCCCTTCGGACATTTTGCAAACTTTCAATACTTTCTATGAGACTTTATATACCTCCGCTCTACCCTCTGATTTCCAGCCTGAGACATTACGTGCCCTGTTGGACCCGTTGGCACCGTTGGCACTTGGCTGGGTTTCCGACCAGGAGCGAGAGACTTTGGTTCAACCGTTCATGGCCTTGAAAGTTCAAAAAGCCATCCAGTCCTTTCCCTCTGGAAAGGCGCCAGGGCCAGATGGACTCCCGATTGACTTTTATAAGACACATGGAGACTTATTAGCACCTCTATTGGCCCAATTATACACCACCTGTTTAGCTGACAGTAGACTGCTGGAATCCATGTATCATGCATACCTGACACTAATATAAAGGTCCCCCAAAGACCCCGCTTCCTGTGCATCCTACCGTCCCATAGCGTTACTGAATAACGATCTAAAAATCTTAACTAAACTCCTGGCCCTTCGGTTATACCCCTTGTTGCCCTCAGTGATAGACCCAGACCAAACTGGTTTCATGCCCCGTAGGTCCACGGATGTTAATCTTCGAAGGTTGTTCACCAACGTACATACACAACACCTTAACATGGGATCACGGGCGGTGGCTTCACTTGACATAGAAAAGGCCTTTGATACGGTTGAGTGGCCCTTCCTCTGGGAAATGCTGCGCAGAATGGGATTCCCTCTGCTGTTTATCAAATGGATTCAGGTGATCTACAAGTGTCCCACCTCCTCGGTGCGCTTGGGTGGCAGACTGTCTGTCCCCTTCAGGCTCTTCAGAGGAACTAGGCAGGGCTGCCCTCTCTCTCCGACCTTGTTCGCTCTGGCTATTGAACCGGTGGCGGAAGCACTGCGCACATTAAGGGTCTTCGTGTTGGATTGCCGGAGGAGAGGGTAGCCTTGTACGCGGACGATATGTTGCTTTTCCTCAATGATGCCGGTCCGTCGTTGCAGGGTGCACTGACAGTTTTAGATACTTTCACTGCAGTCACTGGACTTAGGGTTTACTGGTCCAAGTCCCTATTTCCAATCGATCAGGCAGCCGAGGCTACATCCACCCCCGATATCCCCCTTCAATAGGTGGATTCCTTTAAATATTTAGGGGTTCACGTCTCCACCCGAGCTTCCGACTTTATTTCGTTAAACCTCACCCCAGTACTTCTTGACACCCAGACAAAACTCAAATCCTGGAGTAACTTGCCCTTGTCCGTTTGGGGGTGAGTCAACCTCCTTAAAATTAAAATCATTCCCAAATTCATCTACCTCTTCCACCATTCCCCACAATGGGTGCCCAAATCCTTCTTTAAAAAACTTAACCAAATTTTCTCCCTTTCTATGGGGTCCCTCACCGCCCAGATACAGACTGTCGACCTTGATGAGGCCAAGGACGCAGGGTGGCATGGCATTCCCGGACTGTTACAAGTACTTCCTAGCCGCACAGCTGGTGACTGCGGCCTGGTGGTGACTCCCGGACAGAACAAACTCATCCACTGTGCTGGAGGCTACGGTGGTAGGCTCAATAGAATCCCTCCAATTTCTAATCTACAGTGGCCCTCGTGCCCCTTATTCCCTGACCCCCTCCATGCTGGCTTGGCGAGCAGGACTAGCTATTGAAAAATGGAAACACTCTGAGGTTTCCCCGAATGCCCTGATCTGGCTGAACCCTAGCCTTCCCCATGTTTATAAACTATTAGACCCCTACGCATGGACCAAGTACGGTCTCAAACTCATTTCTCATATTGTATCACAGAATTCTCTACTCCCCTTATCACATCTCTCCTCCCTTTATAATATGCCTGCACACTACCATTTTCGTTACCTCCAACTATCCCATGCTTTTGCTGCACAATTCCTACACTCCTCCTGTATTATGGCCCAGTCGGAGTTGGAGAGGACACTCAGGTTCAACTGTGCCGAGACACCTACCTCACATTTGTATGCACACTTGATCTTTGTGTCTCTCCCACCTCTTGACAAACTTTGGTCTTGCTGGCTGCGTGACATTCCCACACTAGACAATGATGACTGGGACGATGTTTGGGATTTCCCTTTCAGTTCGCTAGTTTCCATCCGTGACAGACTGGTGCAGTTCAAAATAGTTCATAGGGCATACTTCACCCCACACAGATTTCATAAGATGGACCCTGCAAATTCTTCAGAATGCTGGAGATGTAGAGCCTCGCCGGGAGATTTCTCCCATATCTTCTGGCATTGCCCTAAAGTCCAGCAGTATTGAGGGGCAGTGCTTGACTTGATTAACAGAGTCGCATCAGTCACACTACCATTGGCAATGGAGGTATGCCTCCTAGGACTCATTGAAACTATTATACCGACCATGGCTAAACGCACAATGATTGGCTTGTTACTATTTTACGCCCGGAAAAACATTGCAATGCAGTGGAAGAAACCCACTTCCCCTTCGTTGGTTCAGTGGAAACGGTTGGTGAACAACAGCCTTCCTTTGTACAAAGATACTTACATAAAACAGAGGCTGCCCACTAAAATATGATAAAGTCTGGAGTACATGGTTGGCTGAACCTGAAACGGCCTAAATGATAGGGATTGTGTACCAATCACTTGCTGAGGTATCGGCCAACACCTCATGAGGGGTGGTGGTTTTTGGGCATCGTTATTGTTAGTTTTTTTTTGTTTTTGTTAAAGCCCATTCTGACACTTTCCAAGAGCATGTTCTAGGCGTGAGGTTGCGTACCATACAATTGATGCATCTTTATCCATCACACCCGTATATGCAGAATTGTAATGTAGCACCGTTGTTGTTCATGAGTACTGTAAGCACTTAAGTTGTATGTGTCTTGTTTGTCTATGAAACTTGCAATAAAAATAATAAAAATAAAAAAAATGCATTGCTGCCACCATATATGGTGGTGTTCCCACCAACCCATATATAAATTGGCCAATGACGGTGAGAACTTGGCTCCCATAGCTGCTCCACACCTTTGAAGAAACCAGTCTCCATTAAAGGTAAAAAAACTATGTGTCAATAGGTATTGTAGAACATCAAGGACAAACAATCTGTGTTCAGCATTGTACTGTGTGTCTCGCTCCAAATAGAAGGTGATCACTTCTATTGCCTTCTTATGTGGAATGCAGGAATATAGACTAGTGACATCGCAAGTAATCCATAATGAGCTGTCGTCCCATGTCATATCGTTTACAATGCTCAAAAGATGGTTGGTATCTTTAAGATAGCTGGGAAGACCACATACCAGAGGCTGTAGGACACCATCTAACCATTCTCCCAATTTCTCATTGAGGGATCCAATACCTGCAATGATTGGTCTCCCATGCAGTGGATTTAACACTTTATGAGTTTTTGGGAGATGGTGAAAGATCGGGCATACCTGGTATTCAGGAATCAAGTTTGATGCCATTTTCTTGTCAAAAATACCCAGAGACACACCTTCATTAAATAAATTAGTCAGCAACATTCTATATTTTTTACTGGGGTCCCCCGTGAGTCTAGAATAAGTGTCTCGATCGGATAACTGTCTCTTAGCCTCACACTTATACTGTTCAACTCCAATTACTACCACCAGACCTCCCTTTTCGGAATTTTTAATAATTACTGTTTTGTCTTGTTCTAGATTTTTAAGCGCCTTTCTCTCCTGACTAGAGGTTGTCATGTCTCACTGAGCTGTCCAAATTAGATTGTATGAACAGTGCAGTGAAGTCTCTCTCAACAATCTTTTGAAACTTGTCCATCTCGGGACACCGTGCATTGACTGGATAGAAATCTGAGCATTTAGTGACTAAGCTAGAAAGTTGACATATGGACCCACCAATTTTGGGATTTCCAACTGCCCCTTCCCACGAAAACTCCTCCAGATCTCCCAATGCACATTGTTCCCTGAAGGACAAATGGACATCCCCTTCCCATCACTTCTATCAAGTGGAGACCTATCAAAACAATTCTGATCATCAACAATATCAAAACCTGATAGAGAGATATCAGGGGTCCCTTCATTGACCGACACATGATTGTTATAAATTTTTTTCTTAAGTGCCACATTTCTAATTGTAGCGGGTACTTACTTTCCCGGGTGCATTTTTTGAATCTAGCCGTGACATCAGTGCTATGTTCCCGGCGGTCCACGAGGTGGCGCTGCCGCCATGGCCGGAGGGACGAATATCACTGTGTGTCGAATCTCCTTTTTGTCCTCTTTCGGTAGCGGTATGGTGGGGCGGGGAACCCGCCGTGCTTGCTGGGAGAGCGGATAAAAGGGGCCGACCATTTTGGTCACGGGGTCTTCGTCCCAAGCACCTTCAGCTTGCGGACGTGGGTTCGTGCTCGTCCTCTAGGAGGCCTCGGCCTAGAGGACCAACGGAGATCGTGTTCCACCCCAGGCACCTTCAGCCCTGGGGTGAGGTATTTGCAAGAAGGTCCGGAGCTCAGTGCCCAACACTGAGTTCCGCGAGGGAAGGGTCCTAAGGCACTTCGGGGATGGAGGCCTGAATCTAAATAAGACGCAATGGACCGGGGAGAGCTCCTCACTCGAAGACCCGATGCAGCAGACTGCCGGTGACGGGTGAGTCTCTTGTCGGAGACCGTCCAGAAGGATCCCCTTCCTCTCGTGCGGAGACCATATCCCACTCTCCAGGAGGAGAGTGGAGGAGCGAATTTGTGTCTGGGCCTATTCACACTCACACCTCCTTTTCTGTCCTAACTATCAAGGAAGTCCATGTATGGTGTGTTCTAATAAAGGAGTGTTGGACTTTAATGGTGTGAGGCTCACTTCCTGGCGGACGAAGTTCAAGGTGACTCTTGGAGGGAGGATCCGGGTGCACGGCACAGACCCGAAGGTAAACAGGACATTGCTGATACTACAGGCATTCCCATGTGGTGGAGGCTAGGCATAGCCCACCCGCTCTCTCTCTCTCCACCCTACCAGATACCCCTAGACGAGAGACAGTGCGAGCCGCACAGAGAGAGAAGAGGGGCAGGCGCTACACGTGGGGGCTCGGGTCCGGGATTGTGTTATGCATCACAGTATTGAACAAGTCTGCTGGATGAGTTAACTGAATAGGCCAAAGTGCAGCCCTGCTCGAAGTCGTGGAATTGACCCTAGACAAGGGAAAGGCCCGCGCAGGAAGAGCGGTGAACGGGGGGAGGCCCAGCCGTGTGAGGTACTACACGTGGGGGCTTCTAATTGCACTGCGCCAACAGACACAACCCCCGCCGCTTAGTTCGTGGGCGTTGCTGTAGAATATATGAATTAATATCTAATATTCTTGTATCTTAAGGGCGTTTCTGAATGAATTGCATTCATAGTCAGGTTGACTTAAAAATAAAGTGAGTTTATTACCTCACAGGTGGCATCATAAATACAATGAAAAAAAGGCATAACAGTTCATTTCAGTGTAGGTAAAATGTAGGTAAAAAGATATAAAATAGAATAGATGGTGCTGTAGCAAGCTTATGAAAGCATGTGCCCTTCATACTTGCAGCTTAAGTCTTCCATCTTGCCACAGAGTGTTCCCAAAGTGAAGCCGGAACAGGAAATGACGTTCTTAGGCTTCTGGTAATTCAGCTGTTCTTCTTGTCAATCTTAGTGTAATGTTATCTCTCTAAAGTGGGTGTGAGTGAGTGAGTGAATCTTCATGTGTGTTCGAGTCAGTATGCTGTGCAAGTGTGTCGTATAAGTGTGTTGTGCCAATGTGTAGTGCTCGTGTGTAGTGCCCCTGTGTAGAGCCCCCTCCCATCTCAAACTATGGGCTTATATATATCTTTACAAATGTCGTCATCTCATACAAACTTAGAACCTTGTATGGCACACATTAATTTCTGCTAACTTCAGCAGCAATATGTAATAGAGTCATATGGAGTTTGATTGACAGGCACACATGTAGCACTCTATACTTGGAGTGGTGTGCTGACAATGTAATCCTATATGAACATATATTACTAACAATAAAATAACTATTAATTAATACATACTAGTATGACTAAGACTTCACTTAAACAAAATTAACAAGAGATATAAACAAATATATTATTTATCTCACTACGTAAATACTGATCTATTCTGGAGATCTATTCTTGTCACCCTACACCAAGATGCCTTATATGTCATACTCAAATTGGCTTCACCAGAAATATCCAGCAATACTCATCCTTAGATTGAAGAATCATGTCATATCAATTGATCAAGGTCATTCACTCATACCTAATTTACTATGATTAATCATAAAACCAAATATGTTTTGCAAGCTTGCCTTTATATTAATATAACACCTATAAGTGCCGAATTATGAATTTGGAATAATATTCTAACAATCCCCCCTGAATTATGATTAATCATATTAAAATTATTAAATATCATTCATGCATTCATATCACAATCTCTCCTCCTTGTATCAAATGATCGGACACAATATTCCTCAGAACTGAAGCAGCTAGAAATATTTCTCCTTCTAAATGCTTTTCTCTTTACTTTTAACTCTTCTTAGATCTATCTATTCAAAATTTTAAAATAATGATATAGATTTTTTTTTAAATGTATAACATAATGATGACTAATATGAATAATTAATATCAATAATAATAATATTAATGATAATTATTATTATTAAAATAAGTAAATGATGCAATAATATATTTCCATACTTGTGCTCAAAGAATATTTTAGCTCTTTGGAAATATACTTTACACTCTAAAACTTTTCATAACTTTCCATTTTTCTATTAAGAGTGATATGTTTCTTAAGTTATGAACAAAAGATGTTCTATTAACTAGAATGATTGTGCAATTCATAAATATATGAATAAAGAAAAATAATAATAATAATAATAATCCTAACTTAATATGAACATTAATATCAGAATAATTGGATAATTAAAAAATGTATATGTAGACAAATGTTTCAGTCCTAAATTATTTATCTATAGTAGATAGATAAAGTTCCTTCTGATGAATTTTTTCTTCATGAAATGTCTTTAAAATTTCTTCTTCAAGTTCTGTTAGGTTAGAAAAACCTTGTTGAATAGGATAAAATAGTCAAATATGAAATATAAATCTTTTGTCCAATATTCTTCTCGAAAGGATCTCTTCTTTAACTTTGAATTTCTTGATATTCTCTTTGCTCTTTATATGAGCGTGTTATCCTCCATATTTGTTTTATTTTAGATGCCATATCTGTAAAAGAGAGGCAGTATCATTACTCTGGAATAAAATATTTGCATTAATTCTTGTACATTTTTCTATTTTTTCATATTCTGTGTTGAAGTTCTTATTCTAGTGTTAGACTGTTCTGCAGTAACAAGTACTTCAATGTCTTTCTCAGCTCTTATGCTGGAAACCTGAGATAAGGACTTCTCAGATACAGCTGTATAAACATGTGCTGGTGTACATTTCTGAAGATGTCTTCTGTTCCCATCTATCTGAATGTGTATGGGTAATAAAGCTCTGAACCATAAAGGATATTTTTTCCTAACTTCTCTAAAACTACCTTCCTCGAAAATACCTTTTAGTGAGCAGTCAGGTGTCTGTACAATGATTTTGTTTGATTTCACTATGCTCTCTGTAGCTTTAATTGCATAGTAAACACTTAGTAGTTGCTTTACACCTGGCTCAAAAGTTTTTTCCAAAAATGATAAAACTCTGGAGAAATAGGCAATTATTTTCTCCTTACCTTCTTGTAATTGAGACAATGTTACTGAGATGGCATTCTCAGATACATGAGTTTTCAAAACAAACGATGCTTCAGAACAAACCTCTATTGTACTTAATGCTGGAGCATTCTGCAAATCTTTTTTCAACACTTCAAAAGCATTTTTCTCATTTGGACCCCATTGGTCAAATATATTACCTTTATTCCTCAAAAGATTATATAGTGGATTAACTTTTTCTGAGAAACTATGTACAAACTCTTTGCAATGATTTATTTTATGCAAAAATTGATGCAATACCTTATTTGTTGTTGGAGTTGGGATTACAGTAATATCTCTAACTGTTTCTTGCAACAATTGTCTCTTTCCTTGACTAATTTGCATGTGAAGGTATTTCACTTGACTTTTCATCAGCTGAACTTTTGTTGTGTTTAATTTTAAACCTTCAGCTTGTAACATCATAAACAACTCAGACAAAAGAGCCATATGTTCATCGATATTATGAGTACTCAGCAAAATCGTATCCACATGCTGACAAATACAGTCTGGCCTGGAAAATTTTGAAAGCATTTTTGCTATAGTTTCATGAACTACACCATCACCAATACCTAGACCAGGTATTAATCGAGTGAACGTATAAGTCTCTTTTCTGAATGTGAACGCAAGTTTGTATTGACAACTTTTAGTTAAAGGGATGGAAAAATGACTATTAGCGACTTCTAGTACAGAAAACACTTTGTCCTCAGCATTCAAATTTAACTTTGTTAGATTTATCAGGAAGAACTGGGCTATTTGTGATGTGCTTATTCAATGTCCTTACGTCAACTGATAAAGAATATGAATTATCAATGTTTTAGATAGGCCAAATACAGTTATTTACCACTGATTTAGCTTTCTTTACAATTCCAAGTTGCACAAACTCTTGAATAATGTCAGAAACTGGACCGATTGATTCTAGTGGTAACTCACTCAGATTAAGGGGTTCTGGATCCTTCCCCTCAATATTTAATTCGGTACTTTTCAAAGTTCCAATGTCATTTTTGAACTTTGACCACAAACTTGGAAAACATTGTACCACTTCCTTTAAAGCACAATTTCCATCAACATCAGGCCACTTTTGTTCTGTAGACATATTAGTAATGGAACCAACATTACTGTATACAGAGGGATCAATAAGCACTGATTTGGGCCTGGATGGATCTTTCCAAATACTTTTATTAGCCAAATCAATCACCCACTTTTGTTTGATTACATCAATGCCAAGTATATTCTCTGCTTCTTGACAGACCCAAATGTTAATATTTGTTTTCACTAATCCAGGTACTTCAAATGTTACATTGGATATCTGTCTAGCAGTGGAATTACCTGTATTATTAAAACCCACTATATTACACATAGGAGAATTGGGTTTCACAGATATGTTTTCTTTGGTAAGGCTAATCATAGATCCACTGTCAACGAGACAATTAATATGTTTACCATTCAGCAAACATTGTATATATGGCCTACCATTCTCGTCCAAAATAATTGGTGCTACATATTGTAATGGCAGAGAAATTGAATCCGGGTGTGATTCTATTTTTGGCAATGGCAATAAACCTTCTCTTTCATGGACAGCTCCTTTTGCCATATTATCTGAGCTGCTGTGAACAGTCAAATTACTGATCTGTTTGACTTCAGTGGCATAAGGCAATTCAGTAAAAATATAATCTTGACATGAAAAAGGTTGTTCAAAAGCTGATTTTTCATTCTCCATATCTTTAGTTTTTATTTGTGAGTCTCTTTTAAACTTAAAGCAATGTTTTTTCACATGGCCAGATCCATGACAGTAAAAACACGTCATGGGGTCTCCTTGCCTCACTTGTCTGCACCTGTCGTCGTCATTCCTGCCAAGACCTGTTGTTTCTGACACGTCTGTAGCCTGACTATTTTTGTCACATTGAATTATAGCAACTTCGTGTGTAAGATTGCTTTGATTCAATTGTCTCCTAATTTTATCAATGAAGCTTACTATATCATTTAAATTTTGACGTTCCTGTGCTATGGCTACTGAAGTTGGGTCAAGGTATTTAATTTTTTTTATGAAGGCTATTTTTAAACCTGGGTCATTTTCATCATCTGCTCCAAATATCATTTCATAAACCTTGCAAAATCTTGTCTTAAACAAAAATGGATCTTCTTCTGCAGTAGTCTGTAATAGATCTAACATTTCTATGGTCAGTATTTGCTCACCGGTCATACATAGCAATAATTGTCGCAATCTATCTGTCGCGTCATTTTGTCTTTCCTGACCTTCGTCATCACTAACAAGTGAATGGATTCGTTTAGCAAATTTAACAGGAACCCACAACTGAAATATGTAATTGCGTTGATCATTTGAAAGGTTAAAACGATCTGCAAACATTTCAAATAAATCCCAATTAGAAAATACAGTTGCCTCAACGTCATAAATAGGAAAGTCTTTTAACACTTTCATAAGTTGGTCATGTATTTGCAACTTTAGTTTTGCAGTTCTACATAATAAGTTTTTATGTTTCATTTCAATCTCATTAGAAGCATCAACATTCTCTATTTCCGAACTTTCCGGAAAATAAGATTGTAGCCTTGACTTGGTTTCAGTCTTTTTGTCATCTGTAGTTATTACAGCAATCAGTCTACTGTCATTCTGTGACTCTGAAAAAATCATTTTGTTAGATTCTAATTGCTCTTCAAGATTCTCTATGTAATTACAAAAAATCTCACAGTTAGAACAACTAAGAGACTCTTGGGACACATTTTTATGTATTCCTGTGTTCTGTACATTATCAGTCTCTGTCTGATTTAGTGTACACACATTTTTTGCAGGTAAAATATTAATAATCATCTTATTAAATATTCTTACTAATTTCAATACATTACTTATTTTCTTACGTAATTTATGTACAGTAAACCTGGATTTATCAATCTGTGTATTGGCCTGTAAACATTCATTGTACATATATGACCACAAGTGACTATCATTTGGATAAAAAGACACATCTTTAAACTCTAGCTTGCTATCTCTAGCTATTTCATCAATAAAATCCATAATTTTTACTTGCCGTATTTAGAAGAATTTCACGTCTTCAACCGTCTGTTACTGGACTGTTGTCCACATCTGATACAACACAAACGCCTCTTGATTGATAGGTTCTGAACCGTCTTTTTTCTCGAGACTTGAATATTCGCAAAACTGCGCTAATCTCTCCCCCCTCAGCAAGGGTCGAGATTTCCGTAAAAATAGAGATATGACGGCAATGTCTGGCTCGCCAAATTGTAGAATATATGAATTAATATCTAATATTCTTGTATCTTAAGGGCGTTTCTGAATGAATTGCATTCATAGTCAGGTTGACTTAAAAATAAAGTGAGTTTATTACCTCACAGGTGGCATCATAAATACAATGAAAAAAAGGCATAACAGTTCATTTCAGTGTAGGTAAAATGTAGGTAAAAAGATATAAAATAGAATAGATGGTGCTGTAGCAAGCTTATGAAAGCATGTGCCCTTCATACTTGCAGCTTAAGTCTTCCATCTTGCCACAGAGTGTTCCCAAAGTGAAGCCGGAACAGGAAATGACGTTCTTAGCCTTCTGGTAATTCAGCTGTTCTTCTTGTCAATCTTAGTGTAATGTTATCTCTCTAAAGTGGGTGTGAGTGAGTGAGTGAATCTTCATGTGTGTTTGAGTCAGTATGCTGTGCAAGTGTGTCGTATAAGTGTGTTGTGCCAATGTGTAGTGCTCGTGTGTAGTGCCCCTGTGTAGAGCCCCCTCCCATCTCAAACTATGGGCTTATATATATCTTTACAAATGTCGTCATCTCATACAAACTTAGAACCTTGTATGGCACACATTAATTTCTGCTAACTTCAGCAGCAATATGTAATAGTCATATGGAGTTTGATTGACAGGCACACATGTAGCACTCTATACTTGGAGTGGTGTGCTGACAATGTAATCCTATATGAACATATATTACTAACAATAAAATAACTATTAATTAATACATACTAGTATGACTAAGACTTCACTTAAACAAAATTAACAAGAGATATAAACAAATATATTATTTATCTCACTACGTAAATACTGATCTATTCTGGAGATCTATTCTTGTCACCCTACACCAAGATGCCTTATATGTCATACTCAAATTGGCTTCACCAGAAATATCCAGCAATACTCATCCTTAGATTGAAGAATCATGTCATATCAATTGATCAAGGTCATTCACTCATACCTAATTTACTATGATTAATCATAAAACCAAATATGTTTTGCAAGCTTGCCTTATATTAATATAACACCTATAAGTGCCGAATTATGAATTTGGAATAATATTCTAACAGTGGCTCATCCAAAGAAAGTGAAAAAGCCTGCGAACTGGAGCAAAGGGGAGGAGTCCAATACGTGAGAGGGCTACACGTGGGACATTGGCGCGAAAACTCTGCAGTGCGTGATGGACCAGCAACAAGTCACCAGGTTTGGACATACTTCATGGATTCCAGTTCACCCTGCTACTACCACGATGACTGCTGCTGCTCCGATAACGGATACCGGGATCCGGCTGAAGCCAAGGGGTCGATTCGCCCTGTATTCGTGCATGGACGTAGAGGCCCTGGGTGTAATTTGTCCCGGGTGCTTGGGACTAGTGTTCCACCTGAAGCCCTTCGGACAATGTGAAGCCTGTGGGGAATTCCTGTTCGAGGTGGATCCGGTAGTAGACAGGCCGAGAACCATCTACCCAGGCCGGGCTTTAGGTAACACTACTCGCAGAGGAGGAATTACTGTTGTAAAAGCCATCCCAGCGCGCACTGCAGCGACCGAGGAGGAGGTCGTTAAAACTCAACGGGAGAAATCCGAGGATGCTGACTCGGTCACCACTGTCTCACAGCGTCCGCCACTGAAGAAGAGAACCAGCATGGTGGCCCCGACCAGTGGTGGTGGCGGACCATCTCGCCAGCTTACGCCAGGCCTAGACGGATCCATCGACGAGTGTTCCGGACGTCCTGCTTCAAGTAAAGGCCGAGGTAAGCCGGGCAAAGAGACTTGGTGTAAGGGCGGAGATGCCGGGAAGGCATGGCCCAGTATGTCCGAGGGAGGTGTTAGCTCTGTCTCTACAACGGGCTACATACCCGCGGAGGAGTGTGATACTTCGGATCTGGAGTCGCTCTCTGATGTGGGAGATGACACAGCCATTGACGAACTGTTTGCAGAAAAGGGCTGGGACAAAGTGCCGCTAGCTTCGTTCCGAAGGCCTCGAGATTCACCCATGTCCACGGGGGAGAGTACACCCCGGGTGGAGGCACCAGCGCCTGGACAGGGGTCCTGTCCCCAGCCCGCCTCTACATCTCCGATGCCGCCTGCATCAGGGACCGGGGAGCAGAAGTTGATACTACGGGCACCTATGCCCCAACCAGAAGTGGTCAAGGCCCCTCGCCATCCGGACTCTATAGTTCTGCCCGGCGAAGGGGACAAAGCCACAATGCCTCCGCTGTCAAGGCTTCAGAGACTTTTCGGCCAGAAAGTTGCTGCTGATTACGGGTGGGAATATCTGTACCTTCCCAAGGAGTTACTCTACGAAGTGGAGATGTACCGAGAGCGCTGGTATAATGACTTCGTGTGGACCCACCTTAAGGTCCTACACGCCCGCAGGTATTTGACATGCTCTCCAAAGACATCTCAGCGGTTCAAGGACTGCAAGGCAGAGTGGATGAGGGGAAGACACATCCATGCGGATAAAGTGTTGGTCCGACGCAAAGAAGGCGAGGATGTGGAGTACCATTTGGAGACCATGGATCGGCATCTAAAACCTATCGTTCTGCCGCATCCCCGCTTCTACCTCTGAGAGAAAAAAACAAAGGACTCCATTTGTTTGTTTTTTTGAAAGGACTTTGCACCCCTGAACTTTGCTGTTTGACTTTCTTGTTGGTGCCTTCATCAGTGCTTTTACCCCGCAAGAGGGGTGCTTGTGTCATTCCAAGGAAGAACTGTTCCAGTTGTTGTTCTTTCCTCTCCGGTGAGAAGTTGCAGACTTTGGGGTAGATAGGGCCTGGAATCGAGCAGCAAGAAAAGAAAGATGGTTCAACGGGTGCAGTTACCGCGAGGCTGTCACCAGGTGGCAGTCTTGTGCAACGTTACACATTGTACACGCTCACACTGGAGGAAAAGATATTTCTCTTCGGAGGAGTTTCTTTTCCTATCACACGTACACATGTGTTAGGGTTTATTGTTTCTTTTCTCTTCCCTCTGCAGGAGAGCGTCCCGTCAAGATTATGGAACCTGGGGTGGTTCTTAGTTAGGATGGGAGGGAAAAGTATAATGTTTTAAATGTTGTCTTTCACTTCTCTTTTGTTGCAGGGGCTCAGACACAACTTCTTCATTAGGATAGTTTCCTAAAAAATGTTTTTGTTTTTTCAAATTGTTAGTTGGTTTCTGGATTGGATTATGTCAGCCGTTGAGGGCGTGATTCACTCCAGGCACTGGGGTCCAGTGTCAAAAGACAGGGGGGAATGTGTAGCGGGTACTTACTTTCCCGGGTGCATTTTTTTGAATCTAGCCGTGACATCAGTGCTATGTTCCCGGCGGTCCACGAGGTGGCGCTGCCGCCGTGGCCGGCGGGACGAATATCACTGTGTGTCGAGTCTCCTTTTTGTCCTCTTTCGGTAGCGGTATGGTGGGGCGGGGAACCCGCCGTGCTTGCTGGGAGAGGGGATAAAAGGGGCCGACCATTTTGGTCACGGGGTCTTCGTCCCAAGCACCTTCAGCTTGCGGACGTGGGTTCGTGCTCGTCCTCTAGGAGGCCTCGGCCTAGAGGACCAACGGAGATCGTGTTCCACCCCAGGCACCTTCAGCCCTGGGGTGAGGTATTTGCAAGAAGGTCCGGAGCTCAGTGCCCAACACTGAGTTCCGCGAGGGAAGGGTCCTAAGGCACTTCGGGGATGGAGGCCTGAATCTGAGTAAGACGCAATGGACCGGGAGAGCTCCTCACTCGAAGACCCGATGCAGCAGACTGCCGGTGACGGGTGAGTCTCTTGTCGGAGACCGTCCAGAAGGATCCCCTTCCTCTCGTGCGGAGACCATATCCCACTCTCCAGGAGGAGAGTGGAGGAGCGAATTTGTGTCTGGGCCTATTCACACTCACACCTCCTTTTCTGTCCTAACTATCAAGGAAGTCCCTATATGGTGTGTTCTAATAAAGGAGTGTTGGACTTTAATGGTGTGAGGCTCACTTCCTGGCGGACGAAGTTCACGGTGACTCTTGGAGGGAGGATCCGGGTGCACGGCACAGACCCGAAGGTAAACAGGACATTGCTGATACTACAGGCATTCCCATGTGGTGGAGGCTAGGCGTAGCCCACCCG
Source organism: Rana muscosa (assembly GCA_029206835.1). Lineage (NCBI taxonomy): Eukaryota > Metazoa > Chordata > Amphibia > Anura > Ranidae > Rana > Rana muscosa. The sequence goes on along the minus strand of CM055122.1, from coordinate 825,837,797 downwards.
CTCTCTCTCTCTCCACCCTACCAGATACCCCTAGACGAGAGACAGTGCGAGCCGCACAGAGAGAGAAGAGGGGCAGGCGCTACATAATGAATGTATTGATATCAAGTATTGTTTCAAAAATATTAAAATGTCTCTCAGGACAAAAATTCAGACCTTTAGATAGAAGGGAGGTTTCCTCTGAAGAAAGAAGTCTGTCAGAAAGATTGAGGACGTTGTTGTTGGTCATCATATCCTGCGAGAGGTCCGAAGTGGGTAACGATTGCCACCTCCTTCCGCGTCCTCTTTTTGTCCTCATCTTGTTTTTTGGTGTTTTTGTACTTTTTCTTGTGGGATTTGCGTTTGTGTACCCCGTTTTTTGATGAACTGAGTGTATTGAAACTCCCAGCACGTCCAGCACCCAATGACTGTGTGGTGGAATGGTCCGAATCGGAAGTGACATAGTCCACTTCGGTGTCAGAAAAACTGACGTGTTTACCAGTTTTTTGTCCCCAATTACGTTGCCGCTTCCACACATACAGTATTGGTGTCGTAGTCCAATTTATCTCGCAGCATTTTCTCTTTTTTTATCTCAATGTCTTTTTCCAATTTATCAAGTCTGTCATTTAGTGTTGCATCCAAGTCAGTGAAATCACTCTGTAGTCTCTCTATCTCCTTTTTTTTTTGACGAGATTATAATCCTCATGAGAGCAGTAGAGCATTCAGACAGCATGTCAGTCCATTTGTTCTTATGCTCTTCATCATGGAGCTCAAAGGTAGGAAACTTTTTGATGCAGAGGCCTCTTGGGATTCTTCCTAAAGCCACGAATTCAGACAAAGTACTTTTGTACCAAAATGCCCTTATCTCCTTGCTTATTGCCTTTTCAAGCTGACGGAACAGGAGTCTGGCTGAACCTAAATTCCCGTCCAAGTTGCTTTGCAGCGTGTCACGGGCATAGGTTCTAAATGGGTTATCCATAGTACATCTGAAAGTCCGGCTGGTGCCCTGTGCAGTCTGACTGACTGACATAATAAAGATGAGTCTGTGCAACAAATCCTGTGCCGAGCTGGTGTAAAGATGAGATATCGAAACAGCAACCAAAGGGAGACAAAAAAACTTGTCTCAGACAGTAAATTTTGGGTCTTGTGTCAGTAAATTTCAATCTGGTAGGTTGGTAACGCTGCCTCCTGCTCTCTAGCTCCCTTGTCCCCTCCTCCAATGCTCGCCTCCAGGATTTCTCCAGAGCTTCTCCCATTCTTTGGAACTCCCTACCCCCATCTGTCCAACTGTCACCTAATCTATCCATCTTTAGACGATCCCTGAAAACCCTTCTCTTTAATCGGTTCCCGACCGGCACATGCAGATTTACTGCGGCACAATGGCTCTCCTGGGCAAAAATCCCATACATATAGGTGTTTCCCTTTAAGAGCTGCCAGAGGATGCACACGTGCACCCACTGCACGGCGGGGGACCCGATGCGCGTGGCTGGTGGTCACGATCGCTGCATGCCACGTGCGATTGCTTGCACGAGAGCCAGCATGGGGATTTGTGTGTGTAAACACACAAATCCCTGTCCTGTCAGAGGAGAGGAGACAGATCGTCTGTTCCTACTAAGTAGGAACAATGATCTGTCTCTTCTCCTAGTCAGTCCTATCCCCAAACAGTTAGAACACACTGTTAACCCTTTGATCGCCCCCTAGTGTTAACCCCTTCCCTGGCAGTGACATTTACACAGTAATCGGTGCATTTTTATAGCACTAATCGCTGTATAAATGTCAATGGTCCCATAAATGTGTCAAAAGTGTCCGATCTGTCTGACGCCATGTCGCCGTACCGCTAAAAATCGCATATCACCGCCATTACTAGTAAAAAATAAAAAATAAATGCCATACATCTTTCCCATAGTTTGTAGACGCTATAACTTTTGCGCAAACCAATCAATATACGCTTATTGCGTTTTTTTTTTTACCAAAATATGTAGAAGAATATATATTGGCCTAAACTGATGAAGAAATTTGTTTTTTAAAAACATTTTTGGGGATATTTAATATAGCAAAAAATGTAAAAAATTATGTATTTTTTTTCAAATTTTTCGCAATTTTTTTGTTTATAACGCAAAAAATAAAAACCACAGAGGTGATCAAATACCACCAAAAGAAAGCTCTATTTGTGGGAAAAAAAGGACGCAAATTTTGTTTGGGTACAGTGTCGCACGACTGCGCAATTGTCAGTTAAAGCGACGCAGTGCCAAATTGTAAAAAGTGCTCTGGTCAGGAAGGGGGTAAAATCTTCCGGGGCTGAATTGGTTAAAGAAGCCTATCCTGCTTCTAACTAATACACTGTTTCACTTCCTCCATCAGCTCATCCCCCACAGATATTACCTTTTGTATCAATTGACCCTCCCTTTTTAGATTCTAAGCTCTAATGAGCAGGGCCTTCTGATTCCTCTTGTAGCAAATTGTAATGTAACTGTATTTCTGCCTTTATTTTGTTAATTTATGTGGGCAGAATAGCTATTGAAAGCCCACATTTTTAATTTGCTACACTGCACAGAATATGCCATCAATTATCACATCAGAGTGGTGGAAAATGCAGTTCAATGTATTGTGAGGGGGTTAGCTCAGCAGCGGGTGTGTGTGACCCCCTGGATGGGTTCACCACACAAAAACAGGCACAGCAGACAGTGGTAGGAGAAAACAAAAGGGTGTGGTTTTATTTGAACTACATACAGACAAAAAAATACAGCAAAAACAAAAGAAACATGAAAAGAAATCCTGGTCAACTTGACCGCTCACTACACACGTTGGTGTCCCTAACTAACAACTGGGTACAGCCTTGTGCTGTCCCAGTCCCTAGCTCCCTGCTTTTAGAAGTTCTTAGCAATAACCACACAGGCTTTGGCTCACCGCACAGAGATCACACTCCCCAGACTATCCACACAGATCTGGTTCCAGGTTGGAGCATCTCCCTTAGCATGCTGGGAGTTCTTGTAGAGGCCCTAATGAGCCCACTTACTTCAGCTGGGCTCATTCACTCTTCCCCTGCAAGACTCTCCGCACTCCCCCTAGTGGTATAAATCGGCATAAAGCCTGAATCTAGGACATGTATACCTTCCATCCTGGATGCAACCTGGTGATTTTACCTGCCTGCTATTACATACCCCCCCCTCTTGTTTTAACATTGCGGTTGGAACACAAGCAATCAGGCATGCATGTACTCGAGACAAAGCATCCACATTCCCCATTTGAACGCCAGGGCGATGCTTTACCGTAAAGTTGAATTCCTGTAGGGCCAGGAACCACCTATTTACTCTTCTATTTGTCTCTTTGTTTTGAGCCATCCACTTTAAAGGAGCGTGATCAGTAATCATGTCAAAGTGCCTACCTAGCAGATAGTACCGAAGGGAATCTAGAGCCCACTTCACCGCTAAACACTCCTTCTCAATCGTGGCGTAATTTACCTCATGGGACTTCAATTTCCTGCTGAGGTAAATGACTGGGTGCTCTTCCCCGTTCCAGACCTGGGACAATACTGCTCCTAACTCAACGTCGGATGCATCACTTTGTACAACAAAGTCCCTAGAGAAGTCTGGTGAGTACAACACTGGCTGGCTACATGAGGCTTTTTTTAAGAATTGAAATGCTGCCTCAGCCTCTGGGGTCCATTTAACCATAACAGACTCTTTCCCTTTTGTCAGGTTGGTTAGGGGCACAGCCTGAGAAGCAAAGTGGGGAATGAATCGCCGATAATAACCAGCGATTCCCAGAAAGGCTCGTACCTGCTTCTTGCTGTTGGGACGTGGCCAATTCTGTATGGCCTCGACTTTATTGACTTGGGGTTTTATTACTCCCAATGGTGTACCCAAGATACTTGGCCTCCTCCTGTCCAATGGTACACTTTTTGGAGTTGGCCGTAAACCCAGCTTCCCGGATAGAGTCTAGGACTGCTTGCACTTTTGGCAGATGTGAGGCCCAATCTGTGCTATAGATAATTACATCATCTAGGTAAGCCGCAGCATACTTCTGATGGGGCCTCAGTATCTGGTCCATTTTCCGCTGGAATGTTGCCGGCACATTCTGTAAACCAAACGGCATTCTTTTATATTGGAACGCCCCGTCTGGGGTTACAAATGCGGTTTTCTCCTTGGCCGACTTGGCCAGGGGAATTTGCCAATACCCTTTGGTGAGATCAAGAGTTGTCATGTATCGGGCTGTTCCCAACCGGTCGACCAACTCATCTATACGTGGCATGGGGTAGGTGTCAAATTTTGTAACTTTGTTCAGTTGTCGGAAATCGTTACAAAATCGCCAGCTCCCATCCGGTTTAGGCTTTAACACAATGGGACTTGACCAATCACTTTGGGATTCCTCTATCACCCCTAACTTAAGCATTTTCTGTACTTCCTCACGTATTGCCTCCTGTCGGGCCTCTGGGATCCGATAGGGTTTTAGCTTCACCCTTTCACCGGGCGGGGTAATAATATCATGCTCTACCCCATATGTTTGTCCCGGCAGCCAGGGGCGGATCCAGGGGGGGCAACAGGGCAATCCCCCCCCGGGACCATCTGTCACACTCACTTGCTTGCTCTGTTTTTTGGACCCCAAACATGGCACACATATAGCCACATGTCTCCTCTACAAGTGTGCAACGTTTGGTGTCTGGAGGACCTACGGCCGGGGAGCACTGATTTTTTAAAGCCGGGCACCCCTTCCATAGACTCCAATGTTAAAAGGTCATTTCTCTGGTGATATTTGCGGACCCGGTACCAGCCGGTTGTAGGTCCCCTGAACCCCAAACTTGCCACACATGTACCCCCATGTCACCTCTACAAGTGTGCAAAGTTTGGTGTCTGGGAGACCTACTGCTGGGGAGAACCGATTTTTCAAAGCCGGGCACTCCTTTTATAGACTCCCATGTTAAACATCAGTCTAGTCATGGGCACAGTGAAGCATGGGCACAGTGAGGCAAAGTGAGGCACAGTGAGGCATGCAGATGGACACCCTAGGCTTATACTCGAGTCAATAAGTTTTCCCAGTTTTTGGGGTAAAATTAGGAGCCTCGGCTTATATTCGGGTCGGCTTATACTCGAGTATATACAGTACTTGTTCTGCGGCTGCCACTGCCTCTCTGAGTCTCTCTCTGTTTCTCACATCAGCCGATCGGCGAAGCCGAGAGAGAGACTCGTCTAATGTAGTTACGCGGCGCATTGACACGATACTAGGAGCGGAGGAGGAGGTGGGTGGAGCCTCTTCCCTGCACTTGTTGCTAACTCCTGGGCCGCTTGGCGTCTAGCAACGAGTGACGTCAGTGAGTCACGTCCGGCCGCTCTGCGAGCAGGTGCGATAGCGTGCGGCTCCACAGACGGGTAAGAAAGCGGGCGGCTCCACTTGCGGCGCGGTTTGTGGGCGGGTGGCACGGTTAGTGGGCAGACCGTGCTGCTCAGTGTGTTGGCAGCGCAGGTGAGAGTGAGAGAGCAGGCTCAGTGTGGCAGCTGGCCAATCAGCTAGCCGGGAGCGGGGGGGCAGAGAGATGAGAAAATCTCTCACTGCCCATGCTGGCAGCAGAGAGATTACATTATCTCTCTGCTGCCTGACTCTGGGAGTCTGGGACACAGCAAGAGACAACCAAAACTACACCTTAGCAGGCAAGTTAGTGACAATCCGCAAGGTGTGGCAGGCGACGTGGCTAGTGACAATCCACAAATTGTGTCAGGTGACGTGGCAAATGACAATCTGCATCTGGTGGCAGGCAAGTGACAATCAGCAAGGTGTGGCAGGTGACGTGGCAAGTGACAATCCGCAAGGTGTGGCTAGTGACAATCCGCAAGGTGTGGCAGGTGATGTGGCAAGTGACAATCCACAAGGTGTGGCAAGTGACAATCCACAAGATGTGGCAGGTGACGTGGCAAGTGACAATCCGCAACGTGTGGCAAGTGACACGCTCAGGGCTCACACTAATTGCAGGCGACGGTGGCAAGTGACACACTCGGGGCTCCCACTGATTCTGCATTGAACTATTTAATTTTATATTACAATGTAATAATAGAAATAATGCGCTTCAATCATCCTGACACCATAACAACCATGGTGCCGGTGATCTGCCGACAAACGTCCCCCCGGCGGATTCTGCCCCCAACTGTACTGCGCAGGCGCGGCGCTTGCACAGTACGAACGTCAATGAGCTTCCGAAAATAGCCGAACGTGTAGAGCTGAGAGTCAGCTCTACACGGCGCCTGCGTGGACCTAGATGTAAGTGGCCAGTCGGCCTCACGTCCTCGCTTCGCTCGGACGGCTCGCTACGCTCGCTCGGCCTCCTGGCTCTTTTTTTAACATCCTCCATGTCCACGGGGATGGTAAAGAAAGAGCCTGGATGTCAGCAGTGTAGCACAATTTGGTGTGCGCAGGCGCCATGTAGAGCTGACTCTCAGCTCTACATGTTCGGCTATTTTCGGAAAAAGCGCCGCGCCTGCGCAGTACAGAGCGGGCAGAATCCGCTGGGGGGCAATGCTCAGCAGTACACCGGGATGATTGAAGCGCTGACACCAGACATTTCCCCGATAAATTTCGCACAAAAAAATACATATTTTTTGGCAGTGCCCCTCCCGAGAAAAGACTCTGGATCCGCCCCTGCCGGCAGCTCAGAGAAAACCTCCTTGTTGCGAAGCACAAACTCCTTAACCTCCTGTTGTTGGGGGTTTGACAAGGTGACTGCTATTCCAACCTCAGGAATCACGCAATCAGACTGAGCTGGTGACAACGTTTCTGCGACTAGGGATTCCCTATCCCTCCAGGCTTTCAACAGATTAATGTGATAGATCTGTTCGGGCTTTCGCCTTCCTGGTTGTCTGACCTTGTAATTCACTTCGCTCACTTTTTCCATTATCTCGTAGGGGCCTTGCCATTTGGTGAGGAACTTGCTTTCAACCGTAGGGACAAGTACCAATATCTGATCCCCCGGGGAAAAGGTACGGGTCTTGGCTCCACGGTTGTACACTCTCTGCTGTGCCAACTGCGCTTGGGCCAAATGTTCCTTTACGATTGGCATTACCTGTGCAATTCTATCTTGCATCAGGGCGACATGCTCAATCACACTCCTGTGGGGAGAACTCTCACTTTCCCAAGTTTCCTTGGCGATATCCAACAGCACTCTTGGGTGTCTCCCATAGAGTAACTCAAAGGGTGAGAAACCCGTAGAGAATTGGGGTACCTCCCTAATAGCAAACATTAAATAGGGAATTAGACAGTCCCAATCCTTTCCATCTTTATCCAGCACCTTCTTTAACATTTGTTTTAGAGTTTTGTTGAATCTTTCAACCAACCCATCTGTTTGGGGGTGATACACAGATGTACGCAATTGTGTCACTTTGAACAACTTGCACAGCTCTTTCATAACCCGGGACGTAAAGGGTGTACCTTGGTCCGTAAGCAGTTCCTTACAAATACCCACACTGTTAAAAACAATAGATATCTCATTGGCTATGGGTTTGGCCGAGGTATTTCGGAGAGGAATCGCTTCCGGATAACGGGTGGCATAGTCCAATATAACCAAAATGTACTGATGTCCCCTAGCGGACTTCATTATCGGACCTACCAAATCCATTGCGATCCTCTCAAAGGGAACCTCAATGATGGGAAGATGTACCAGCGGGTTACGGAAATGTGGCATCGGTGCCGACCTCTGACACACAGGGCAGGAGGAACAATAATTTTCTGTTTCCTTCATGACCCCAGGCCAATAGAATCTCTGCAATACTCTCTCTCAGGTTTTCTCTGTCCCCAGATGACCTCCAAGAATGTGCCCATGGGCCAAATCTAACACCAACTTCCTGTAAGGTTTGGGCACCACAAGCTGCTCAATGGTTTCTTCTGCCCTTTTAGCCACCCGATACAGTAGGTCCTTTTCCACGATGAAGTATGGGTAAGTGTAGGTCTCATCTGGGTTCACTAACTCGCCATCTATTTCCACTACGTTTTCCCGTGCCTTTATTAGGGTGGGGTCTTTTAACTGTTCTGTGGCAAAAATTTCCTTGTGAACCTCGAGATCAGAAAACTCCACAGACGGCATGTTTTCGTCTGAGGATGTTGGCTCTTCCCCAGTTTCTCGAGTCTCCCCGGCCAATACCGACAAGGGGAATTAGTCCTCACCACTCTCAGAGGAATTCTGGCTATCACATTCCTGGTATATAGGGGCACCAGTGGGGGGCTCAGGATAATCCCATAGTTCCCAGAACTTTGGAAAATCCCTTCCCACAATGGCATCATGAGGCAAGTGAGACACTAACCCCACCTGATGAGAGAGGGTACCTTTTGGGGGTCTCAAAACACGCTGTAGTCACTGGATACTCTTGGGTGTCCCCATGCACACAAATAACAGCTACCTTGTTATTCCCAGAGACCTCTGTAGTAACTAATTCAGCCTTTATCAGTGTCACCAGGCTACCTGAATCCAGCAACACAACAACATTTCTACCATTAATACACATTTTGCATAAATGTTTCTCAGTTCCCCCGAATGGCAGTGCATGCGACTGTCGCAAACAGCGACTGACGTCTGTCCCTTGGAAAGTCACATTGCATGGGTTCCTCCACAACCGGGCAATTTGCTGCATTATGTCCCTCTTGTCGGCAGCGGTAGCAAACAATCCTTTTTGCTGCCTCTTGAGCCCCTGACTTCCCAGGCTGTTCTCCCATACCTTAGGTAGAACTCCCACCCTCTCACTCTCTCCACCCTCACCCCTTGGAATCATCTTACCGGCCACTGGGGATGGTCTGGTCTTAGGGTGGAAAGTCCGTGAGTCTCTGGAAGAGGCAGTCAGGTTCTCTGTAGCCAAGTACTTCTCTACACGATCCACAAGATTATCGGCCGTTTCTGGGTCTCCATGGCTTACCCACTTTTGGATGGCAGTAGGAAGAGCTCTCAAACGATCCATCACAACACGTTCCACAATCTTTGGTACGGACAAAGTCTCTGGCTGTAGCCACTTCCTGCTCAGGTGAATAAGATCATACATTTGAGACCTGGGGGGTTTTCGAAGTCGGAAAGTCCAGTTATGCACACGCTGAGCCCGGACAGCCAGGGTGACACCCAGCCGTGCCAATATTTCAGTTTTTAGCATCACATAGTCTTTTGCTTGGTCAGGCTCTAGGTCATAGTAAGCTTTCTGCGATTCACCAGTTAACAGAGGAGCCACCAGTCCAGCCCACTGCTCCTTAGGCCACTTTTCTCTTTCAGCAGTCCTTTCAAATGTGGTCAAAAACACCTCTGGATCATCCTCTCCAGTCATTTTTGTCAATAAACGACTCACCCCAAAGGACGCAGTATTAGTGGAACTACTTGCCTCACTGGTCTGCAGACGTTGCTGCATTAACGTTTTCATTTGTTGCTGTAGTCTCTGTTCTTGCTTCTGTAACAGGTCTATGAAGCGGGCCTCAGATTGCTGCTGGGCTTGTTGCTGAGCTTCCAGACTCTGTTGCAAAGTTGCATTTGTCAGCTGCTGGGCTGTAAGGCTCTGTTGATGAGCTTGCTGCTGGGCTGCTGTATTTGCACCTACTTCCGGGGAGAGACTGCCACGGGAGTCACTCCACATCCCGTCCCCCCCCCCCTGCTGCCTTCTGGGAAATACACTGGTCCCAGGAGACAGCGGGGACCACTGGGAACGCGCCGTGTTACTCGTGCATGCGCAGTAGGGAACCGGGCAGTGAAGCCGCAACGCTTCACTTCCTGATTCCCTCACCGAGGATGGCGGCGGGGGCAGCCAAGAGACGAGCGATTGCTCGGCTTCGGCTGCCGACATTGCGGGCACCCTGGACAGGTAAGTATCCATTTATTAAAAGTCAGCAGATGCCTATCGATAGAGTGATTTCAGACTTTCTCTGGGGGGGGGGGACTCAACGCATTAGATTGCAAGTGTTGCAGCAGCCCTGGAAAGAAGTGGGGTTGGCGGTACCCAATTTTGTTAGATATTTCCTAGCAGGGCAGTTGGTTTTTGCACATAGATGGCTGACTCAACCAGATGAAGCTGCAGTGGTTGGCTCCTATGAGGCACTGTCTGGCCTGTTATACAGGGGAAGAGGGGCCCCTTATCCCATGACGGGGTCCATGCGTTCAGTCATCAGAGCATGGGACTTGACTAGAAGGGCTGCACTTCAGGGTGGGGTAGTGTCACCTCTTACTCCTCTGTGGCGCAATCCGGCCTTCCCCCATTTTTATGCATATCCAGATCCAATAGTCTGGACCAGATATGGGATAAAAACAGTGCGTGTAGTGGTTGGAAATGGGGTCTTGTTGACGTTTCATGCGCTCAGAAGTAAGTACCAGCTCCCTAGCTCGCACCTGTTCCATTTTTTACTGTTCAAGTATGCTTTTTCGGCCCAGTTTGGGTCCTCCACCCTGAGTGTGCGGGCTGGAGACCTGGAATCACTGCTCAGGGACAAGGACCTACCCAAAATCTTGTCTACTATATACAAGGAATTGTTCACTCATACTACGAAGCTTCTCGCATCCTGTCGTGCTGCATGGACGTTGGATTTCCCGCAGCTTTAAAATGATGATTGGGATGATGTCTGGAGCACCACGTTTGCCAGACTAGTGTCGGCGCGTGATCACCTGATACAATTCAAGTTTCTCCATAGGATATACTACACTCCCGCTAAATTAGCTAGGATTTTCCCTGCGCACCCATTGAACTGCTGGAGGTGTGATGCACCTGGAGCGGATTTTCTGCACATCTTTTGGCTTTGCCCGCACATCCGGCAGTTCTGGGTGGGTATGATGGACTGTGTTAGGTCAGTCACTACAATCCCCATTACACCATCTATTGAAATCTGTCTGTTGGTCTTGGTTGACACATTGGCACCCAAAAATGTGATCCGTACTCACGTGCTTACATTGCTCCTGTACTATGCTCGCAAAGTGATTATCCTATCGTGGAAGAAACCGTTGGCTCCTACCCTTATGGCCTGGAAGGCATTGATTAACAAGGCTCTACCGCTATATGAAGCCACGTATCTCAATAGAGGGGTACCTGATCAATTCAAAAAGGTGTGGGGTGGCTGGATAAACCGCTTCGGATTAACTGTCTTCTCGTGAATGGTTGAACTATGTGGCGGTCTGTGAGGCTTGGATAAGCCTGGATGGGAACTTATAACTTCCTTTAATACTGCTGTAGGGGGATATTATACTGCATATAACAAATGTACATTATGTATGCCCTCCCCCGCTCTCCTTTTTGCCTTTTACTATAATTTCTATATAGAAGGATTTCTGATGTCTGCTATTATTTGATATGGGAGTTACATTGTACACTGGTGCTGGAAATTGTAGTGCTGAATGTTTACTATGTTCTAAGTTTGTATACGTCTTTTTCTACGTTTCTATGTTAAAGAAAACCTTTAATAAAAAGAATTTACAAAAAAAAAAAGTCAGCAGCTGCAGTATTTGTAGCTGCTGGCTTTTAATAAAACATTTTTTTGCAGGACCTCCGCTTTAAGAGTACAATATTGGTGGTACAGTGTTGTCTGTCCAGCACTACAGATTTGGAAGTCATTATTTAAGATGACTGCAAATTGAACAGTGTGGCCATGCAGTGAAAAAATCAAATAGAAATGTAGACTGCATCACTAGAGGCATAGGAGTGCATTCCGGGTGTGCCTGTGCACACCCTAATCACCCCGTGCGGCGCAGATTCCCCCTGCCTAAAACAAAACTCTGCACCACTGACTCCAACCTCTGCCCTACTGATTATATATATATACATATATACATATACACTGTATACTCACACATGTTTGTTTGAGCTTTGGGGTGTGCACCCTAATGCAATAGGCTGTGCACACCTATGACTAGAGGGATCACCAGCAAGAGGAAGGAGGTCCTGATTTCCTATATAGATCTTTAGGTAGACCTCATTAAGAAAAATGTGTCCAGTTCTGGAGACCTCACTTACAAAAAGATATTGATAAGATAGAACAGGTCCAGAGATGGACAACAAAATTGGTGAAAGATCTGAGGGTTGAAACAGGAGAAATTTCAGGAACTTAATATTTAGGGTCTGGGAGAAAGAAGGGACATGGCAGACCTTTAAATACATCAAGGGTGTAATGAGGTTTAGGAGAGCAGTATTTTCAATATGAAGCCAAGATCAAAAACACAAGGACATCACCTCAAACTAGCAGGAGCAGGGATGAGCCGAACACCCCCCTGTTCGGTTCGCACCAGAACCTGCGAACAGACAGAATGTTTGTGTGAACTTTAGAACCCTATTAAATACAATGGACTCGAACGTTCGAAATCTAAAGTGCTAATTATAAAGGCTAATATGCAATTTATTGTCCTAAAAAGTGTTTGGGGACCCGGGTCCTGCCCCAGGGGACATGTATCAATGCAAAAAAAGGTTTAAAAAATAGGCGTTTTTACGGGAGCAGTGATTTTAATAATGCTTAAAATGAAAAAATAAAAGTGAAATTTTCCTTTAAATTTCGTACCTGGGGGGTGTGTATGATATGCATGTAAAGTGGCGCATGTTTCCCGTGCTTAGAATTGTCCCTGCACAAAGTGTCATTTTTGAAGGAAAAAAAGTCATTTAAAACTCACTCGCGGCTATTAATGAATTGTCGGCTTTTATCAATACATAGAAAAGTCATTGATAAAAAAAAAAAAAAAGCGTGGGGGTTCCCCCAAATTCAATTACCAGGCCCTTCAGGTCTGGAATGGATATTAAGGGGAACCCTGCCGCAAATTTAAAAAAAATGGCGTGCGGTTCCCCCTAAATATCCATACCAGGCCCTTCAGATCTGGCATGGATTTTAAGGGGAACTCCACCCCAAATTTTAAAAAAAATGGCGTGGAGTCCCCCCAAAAATCCATACCAGACCCTTATCCGAGCACGCAACCTGGCCGGCCACAGGGGAAGAGGGGGGGACGAGAGAGCAGCCCCCCCTCCCTCCTGAACCGTACCAGGCCACATGCCCTCAACATGGGGAGGATGTCCCCATGTTGATGGGGACAAGGGCCTCATCCCCACAACCCTTGCCCGGTGGTTGTGGAGGTCTGCGGGCAGGGGGCTTATCGGAATCTGTAAGACCCCTTTAACAAAGGGGACCCCCAGATCCCGGCCCCCCCATGTGAATTGGTAAGGGGTACATTGTACCCCTACCATTTCACGAAGAAAGTGTCAAAAAATGCAAATAAAAACACACAAACACCTTGAAAAAGTCCTTTATTAAAAAAAAAAAAAAACATTCCAGCGATGAAATCCAGTGTCCCGCGGCGATCCCGATGTCCAGCGCTGTCCGTCATTGGTTGAGCCTGAGCGGACCTGATGGGGAACTTCCTCCGCAGTGTTTTAAATGTATAGACCCGCCCCTTCTAAATTTCCCCATCAGGTCCGCTCAGCGAACCAGATGCGGAACGCGAGAAGGGGCGGGTCTATTCATGTATTACACAGCGAACGAAGTTCCCCATCAGGTCCGCCCCCTCGGTATGTCCGACCCCGCCTACGTCATTGGCCTGAGCGGGGAACTTCCTTCACTGTGTAATTTAAATTTACACAGTGAAGGAAGTTTCCTGCTCAGGCCAATGACGTAGGCGGGGTCTGACATACCGAGGGGGCGGACCGGATGGGGAACTTTGTTCGCTGTGTAATACATGTATAGACCCGCCCCTTCTCATGTTCCGCATCAGGTCCTCAGCCTTACACCTAGTCATTGGCTGAGCGGACCTGATGGGGAACTTGAGAAGGGGCGGGTCTATACATGTATTACAAAGTGCGAGAAGTTCCCCATCAGGTCCGCTCAGGCACAACCAATGACGGACAGCACTGGACATCGGGATCGCCACGGGACACTGGATTTCATCGCTGGAATGTTTTGTTTTTTTTGTTTTTTTTTAATAAAGGACTTTTTCAAGGTGTTTGTGTGTTTTTATTTACATTTTTTGACACTTTCTTCGTGAAATGGTAGGGGTACAATGTACCCCTTACCAATTCACATGGGGGGGCGAGATCTGGGGGTCCCCTTTGTTAAAGGAGTCTTCCAGATTCCGATAAGCCCCCTGCCCGCAGACCCCCACAACCACCGGGCAAGGGTTGTGGGGATGAGGCCCTTGTCCCCATCAACATGGGGACATCCTCCCCATGTTGAGGGCATGTGGCCTGGTACGGTTCAGGAGGGAGGGGGGGCCGCTTTCTCGTCCCCCCCTCTTCCCCTGCGGCCGGCCAGGTTGCGTGCTCGGATAAGGGTCTGGTATGGATTTTTGGGGGGACTCCACGCCATTTTTTTTTATTTGGGGTGGAGTTCCCCTTAAAATCCATGCCAGATCTGAAGGGCCTGGTATGGATATTTAGGGGGAACCGCACGCCATTTTTTTTTTAATTTGTGGTGGGGTTCCCCTTAATATCCATTCCAGACCTGAAGGGCCTGGTAATTGAATTTGGGGGAACCCCCACGCTTTTTTTTTTATCAATGACTTTTCTATGTATTGATAAAAGCCGACAATTCATTAATAGCCGCGAGTGAGTTTTAAATGACTTTTTTTCCTTCAAAAATGACACTTTGTGCAGGGACAGTTCTAAGCACGGGAAACATGCGCCACTTTACATGCATATCATACACACCCCCCAGGTACGAAATTTAAAGGAATATTTCACTTTTATTGTTTTACTTTAAGCATTATTAAAATCACTGCTCCTAAAAAAACGGCCGTTTTTAAAACTTTTTTTTGCATTGATACATGTCCCCTGGGGCAGGACCCGGGTCCCCAAACACTTTTTAGGACAATAACTTGCATATAAGCCTTTATAATTAGCACTTTAGATTTCTCCCATAGACTTTTCGAATTTGCCGCGAACACCCCAAGTTGTTCGGCGAACGGGCGAACAGGCAATGTTCGAGTCGAACATGAGTTCGACTCGAACTCGAAGCTCATCCCTAAGCAGGAGGAAAGTTCAAAACTAATCTTAGAAAGTATTAGGTTACTGAAAGAGTAGTTGATGCTTGGAAAAGACTTCCAGCAGATGTAGTGAGTCAGTCAACAGTAAGTGCATTCAGACATGCTTGGGATAAACATAGATATATACTCAGACAAAGAAGTTAAAAAAGTATAAATATTAAAAAAAGGCTCCTTGGACCACTTGGTCTTTTTTCTGCCTTCACTCTTCTATGTTTCTATGTTGTAAAATTGTAGTCATCAATACTGACAAGGAATTGCTTTAGCCTGCCTTTTTAATGTTTTTATTCCATGCCTTTTTACCATTGCCTAACCTTGCACTATAATCAGACCTTAGAACAGTTCCAGAACTATAGAAACAAATATCAGTCTGGCATGTTATGCTCTGGCTTTATAATAATGAATTTGTGTTTGTTTTCTTTTTTGCTTGAAATGTACGAGATAACTATACTGGACCTCTGATATAATAAGTCTATGACACAATAGCTTGTTTGTTGTAATTTCAGGTTTCAGGTTATATCCAAGAATTGTGGCTATTCCAAACTGAGTGCCTTTTAAGTGACTGGGAGCAACACCACCCTGCAGACATTTTTTTTCAGCCTCAGCCCTTTTCATTTGTAATATATGCACCTCGTGTTGCATTCGCTCCCTTCCAAACTTCTTTACATGTTTCCAGAAGGAATTGTTGAAATAGATATACAATTGCCAGTCAAGGCTGTTCCATCTTTTCACTTTCTCTTGTGTTTCCAAAGTGAGGGCTTTCTTGGTGGTGTTACTTCTCCTATTCAGTGGAAAAGACAAGATATCATCAAATGACCAACAAAGGGCATCCTTCAAAAGAATAAGAGACTCATCAAAGTATTCCATGATAAGCACTAGTTTAAAGATTCTATCTATTGTCCCTTGGGTTGACTTTGCATTTTTAATGGTGTCAAGTCCATTGGGATCAAATCCTAAATCAAAAGTCATTAAGTTTTTAGCTAAGTGGCTTTTGTTCATTTTAACATCATAATATGTAGAGGTATTGCTGAGAAAGTCTTCCAGGTTCTTAGCCTTTGCAAATGGCCCTTTGTCCTTATAGTAAGAAAAAGACGACTCCATTAGAGAAATTGGGTTCCGCAGGACAGTGAAATAAAAAGTGTCATTTGGCATTACTTTTTCAACCTGTAAATAAAAGCACAAATCATTAGTTGGTCTCTGTGACATGAAGGGATGGCTTGGTGCTATACAGTGCCTTGAAAAAGTATTCATACCCTTTGAAATTTTCCAAATTTTGTCATGTTACAACCAAAAACGTAAATGTATTTTATTGGGATTTTATGTGATAGACCAACACAAAGTGGCACATAATTGGGAAGTGGAAGGAAAATGATAAATGGTTTTCAAAGTTTTTTACAAATAAATAATAATAATAAAAGTGTGGCGTGCATTTGTATTCAGCCCCCTTTACTCTGATACCCCTAACTAAAATCTAGTGGAACCAATTGCCTTCAGAAGTCACCTAATTAGTAAATAGAGTCCATCTGTGTGTAATTTAATCTCAATATAAATACAACAGTTCTTTGAAGCCCTGGGAGGTTTGTTAGAGAACCTTAGTGAACAAACAGCATCATGAAGACCAATGAACATACCAGACAGGTCAGGGATAAAGTTGTGGAGAAGTTTAAAGCAGGGTTAGATTATAAAAAAATATCCCAAGGTTTGAACATCTCATGGAGCACTGTTCAATCCATCATCCGAAAATGGAAAGCGTATGGCACAACTGCAAACCTACCAAGACATGGCCGCCCACCTAAACTGACAGGCTGGGCAAGGAGAGCATTAATCATAGAAGCAGCAAAGAGGCCCATGGTAACTCTGGAGGAGCTGCAGAGATCCACAGCTCAGGCTGAAGAATCTGTCCACAGGACAACTATTAGTCCTGCACTTCACAAATCTGGCCTTTATGGAAGAGTGGCAAGAAGAAATCCATTGTTGAAAGAAAGTCATAAGAAGTCCCGTTTGCAGTTTAAGAGAAGCCATGTTGGGTACACAGCAAACATGTGGAAGAAGGTGCTCTGGTCAGATGAGACCAAAATTTTACTTTTTGACCTAAAAGCAAAACGCTATGTGTGGCGGACAACTAACACTGCACATCACCCTAAACACACCATCCCCACCGTGAAACATGGTGATGGCATCTTCATGTTGTGGGGATGCTGTTCTTCAGAAGGGACAGGGAAGCTGGTCACAGTTAATGGGAAGATGGACGGAGCCAAATACACGGCAATCTTAGAAGAAAACCTGTTAAAGTCGTCAAAAGACTTGAAAATGGGGCGGAGGTTCACCTTCCATCAAGAGAATTACCCTAAACATACATCCATAGCTACAATGGAATGGTTTTGATAAAGTCATATTCATGTGTAAAGCCCCATACACACAATCAGACTTTTTGACAACAAACTTCTAAATTTCCAGGTTTTTAAGAACATACGCTCCATCCTATGCGGCAAAGATCATGGCAAGCATATAGGTTGATATCATAAACTTCACATCCAATGGGCTACTGATAAGTAAATGGCTGCTTACCAGATAGATGATGGTATTGGGCTCAGGATTAGGCTGACCTGCCTTCAGGCAATCTATCCTCGGTGTTCCCCACACACGGATCGATCATAGATTCCAGAGTCGGACACCGTGAAGCTGGATCCCAAAAACTGCGGGTAACTCAGTGATCCTTCAGTTGCGGTGAGGTGAATTTGGCAGTTTTTGTAACTCACGTTTTCCACACACTACCAACAAAGATTTGCATCTGAGAGTCGGCAGTCAGTTATCTAGGAGAGGAAGAAGAAAAAATCCTCATGGTGCAGTATTTCCTCGTAAAAAATTTATTTATTTGCAGACTTCGTTACATACTGATATCCATGACACAGAGACAATTTCAAACACAGCCGCGGTTCGCACCAGCTGGCTGGAACGTGATGACATCGGAGACTTGTTGCTCCACCCTACGCGTTTCCCCGTACAAGGATTCTACTGGGAACGAAGGCTGAAGTCCCGACGTCTATCACCATGTTTAAATACCCCTATTGCGGGCGTGACACCAGAAGTAAGTTGCTCAACTTCATCTCCCATGTCACTGATACCGCTCATTAAAAAACATTTAATTGATAAAACAAAAGTAACCAACCGTAATGACATGGTATTGGTTGTTCATCGGCACTGAGATTATAAAAATATCTACAAATAACATATATTACCAAAATTTAAAATGAATTAAAAATGAATTAATTAAGCTATACCATAATGTTTATATGGTAAGCAGCCATTTACTTATCAGTAGCCCATTGGATGTGAAGTTTACAATATCAACCTATATGCTTACCATGATCTTTGCTGCATAGGGATATCTTCACGGCAACATTTGGTGTTTTCATCTTACCTAGGACTTTATCCAACTATAGTATTAATATCTCATGGACTTTTATCATACATAGTTCATGTCTGTTTAAGTGTTCACTGTTTGCACTTGCACTTTGTGAATACTCATTTTTAGCTTTTTCATGTTCATACATCAATTTTTTATCATTTATCACTTTGATTAATTGGGTTGCGCATTTTTTAATAAATTTTTTCCACTATTTTTGAGACATAATGGGACATCGTTTTCCTGGAGAGATATCTCCAGGAGAAAATGATCTCTAGGAGCCTGAGATGGCATGTTTATCCTGATAAAGGAGATAAGGAGATAAACTAATGGTTCTTGTATTTTAATGGAGTGGGTCTGGCCATTTTGGATCTCTTGGTCAACAAAAAGAGGTCCAACGTTGCCAAACTACAACAAGAAATTAATGAGATTAAGGAAAAGCTCATTCCTATGAATAAAGAGGGGCTTTACCAAGTCTATACCAAAGAATTAAGAGAAATAATGGCAGAGGAAGAAGAGCAGAGAATTAAGAAAAGGAAAAAATAGAGATGTGGAAGACTATAAGTCCCATAATGTTTTTAATTGGCAAGAGACCTATAAGGAAATGTATACACAGCCCTCGCAAACTGGACATTAGTGATGGTAATTGTGGTCCACCACCGCCCCAGACCATGGAGAATTCCAGACTTGGTGCTGATATTTCATCCCCAAAATGAAGGGATTTGGGGCCACCAGGTGGAGGGGGTAGTCGGGGACCGCAACAACCCAAAAAGAGGGTGGAATATCACCAGACAAAACCAAACAATGGATGGCGGAATTATCTGCAATATCCCCCATAATAACCAATATCCTCAGCCCAATCAGGGCAAAAATGGGGGGGCAATTCACATTCGGGTTCATTCAGAGGGAATAGACCCCCACAAACCCCAAAGAATTACAATAACACTTACACTTATCCTCAGGGAAGACAGACAAATATGGAATATAATGGAAGATACGAGGATCCTTCTCAAAGAAGGTCCCAGGATCAGTATTATAGAGATGCATCTCTTTCATCTCCAGGGCCTTCATGGAGATATGAGGTCCCAGTAGGTAACAGGTATGGTTCCCTACAAGATTATTATGAGGAGACAGAAGATTACACAGATTTTCAACCTGCTCCCTATGGACCAACCAGGGACACAGAGATCGATTCGCCCTGTGGGGGTCCCGCCAGGAGTAGTTCCCCTAAGAAATAAGACCAATAATAATAATTTTTTTGGGAAGGGCCAAAACAAAAAAGGAAGGTTAAGTGAGGATGCCCGGGAGGGAAGCGGTGCCACTCCAAAGAAAAGGTAAATTTAAATTGTGCTGGGATTTTTAATCTGAGTGGTGAACAACTAACAGATTCAGAGAAAATCACTTTGAGTCAGGGTCTTAAATTTGCCCCAAATAAATCGTTAAATAAATTTCACATGTTCTTAGATGTTCAGAAATATATCAGACGCTTAAACATCAAAAGACATTTTTTATCTATCCCGAATGACACTCCAGCTTCTAATATAGTGAATGCTCAAAAAAAGGGCACTAGTCTTAGGAATGCTTTGTTGTTTTATCCTCCCACTAAACTTGCCCCCAGTGTCACTGTATTTAAAGACTTAGTTCTGAAGGATTTACAGAATGCACATTTCAGAAAAGCATCCCAAAAAAGCATACAGCAGGGTATCGAGTCCCTATGCTCTAACAAAAATGTAATTATTAGACCGGCGGATAAGGGGGGGGGGGGGGGGGGGTATTGTCCTGCTGATTACCTGGATCAGATGGATGATCTTCTATCTGACAGAGACACCTATTCTCTCCTAAAAAAAAGATCCCACTAATGTATATAAAAAATTGCTTAAAGGCATAGTACAAGAGGGGTATAGGAAGGGTATTATAGATCTTAAAGAACAGGAGTTTTTGGTACCTTTGGTTCCCAAGATGCCTATTATATAGTATATACCCAAAGTTCATAAAAATCCCATATGTCCAGCAGACCAGCCCACAGTAAGTGGGATAGATTCCCTTACATTGGTTAGGAAATTCATAGATTTTTATCTTCAACCTCTGGTATCCAAGACACCAGCCTTTTTAAAGTATTCTACCCAGATTATCAATGAAATTTCCCAGTGTGAAGTGGGTGAAGACGTCCTGCTAGTTACAGCAGACGTCTCCTCACTTTACACCATCATTCTGCATGAGTTGGGGTATCATGCGGCTGAATATTTTTTGACTAGAGATCGATCACTGAGGAAACCCATTCGGGATTTTATTTTGGAACTCCTGCGTTTCGCAATGGAACACAATTATTTTTATTACAATGGGCAATATTACTTGCAACGCACAGGAGTAGTGATGGGGGCAAAATTTGCCCCCAGTGACGCTAACCTGTTTATGTCATTATGGGAGAATGACAATTTACTAACTGACAGAGACCCCAGATTGATTTTTTGGCTGCGCTACATAGACAATGCATTTTTTCTCTGGAGAGGGAATGAGGAATTGTTGCATATGTTTATGTCCAGACTGAATACTAACCATTGGGGTATCAAGTTTACCTATGAACATAGTAGCATTTCGGTACATTTTCTGGACCCGATTATTTTTAAGGAACATAACCAATTATTAACTAAAAGTTATTTTAAACCAAGTGATTGTAATGGGTACATCCCAATTGGAAGTTGTCATCACCCCAATTGGTTAAAAGCAGTTCCCAAAGGACGGTTTTGAAGAATGCGCAGAAATTGTCGCAAGCCAATGTCCTTAGTGATCGATTCAAAGAAAAGGGATATGATGCCACTTCATTGAATAAAGAATTGATGGATGTTTCCCTTTTAAATAGAAACAGTTTTTTAACTCTGAGAGTAAGAAACACCCCAGTAAGCAATACATTTTAATGGTCGTTCTTCACCACATTTTCTTCACAATATTGGTGGGTCAATAAGGTGTTTAAAAAACATTGGGAGGTCCTCAAAAATGATAAGATTCTGGGACCAAAACTGCCAGACAAACCGAATATTATCTACAGAAAAAAATCAAACTCTGAAAGATACTCTGGCTCCAAGTATGGTTAACCCCCCCAGAAAAGTTGAGTATGTTCTCGAACTTGAAAGGTTTTTTCCCTGTAAAAGGTGTAAAGTTTGTAAAACATCGAAAACTATTAGAACTTCTTCCTTCTCATCACTAGTTACATCTAAAGAATATAAAATTAATGAATTCATCGTCTGCAGCACAGTAGGGGTTACCTACCTGTTGAGGTGTCCATGTCATCTTCAATATATTGGGAGGACCACTAGAGCACTCAATGTCAGAAATGGTGAACATTTGTCAAACATTAGAAGAGGCTTTGTAGGGCACAGTGTATCAAAACACTTTCGGTTACATCATCAGAGGGATCCCTCCCTTTTTGGAGGTGATTGCTATAGAAAGATACACCCCACATTGGAGGGGAAGCAATCTCAAGAGGCAAATATCCCGAAGAGAAACGAGGCTGATATATGATACGCAGTGTTTCAGCCCATGGGGACTGAACATCGATTGGGATATAAATTTCTATATTGACAATCAGTGAATACAGTTTTTTTCCCCTTTCAAGTATCTGTCTATATTTTGATTTAGTTTGGTCCCACATAGTGAATAATATTGGACTGTCCTAACTATACCCATCATTTGATGTATACATATTTTCTATCAAGACTTATATATATATATATTTTAATCTTAATTTTTATTCTTATATTAATTTTATTTAGTTATAAGTATTAAGAATAGAATAACTTGACAGTAGGAAGACAACAGATTGGACTGTTGTCAGACCTGTCGTAATACTTAGTAGACTCTGGCTGTACATTTCCTTTAACACACAAAATGACATCAATTTATCTGTTCATCTGGAGGTGGGGGGTAATCTCCCTCAGGCAAATCACATCAGATCCCTTCTTTTTCTGGTATGTTTCCCTGTGGAACACATCCTCCGAACACCCCAGTTTGTTTTTAGTAAAGAATAACATTCAGGATGTGGTATTTTGTATGCTGTTAATTACCTGATCATAAGTTCACATCCTGTAGTGGTACTATGATATAAACATTATGGTATAGCTTGATTAATACATTTTTAATTCATTTTAAATTTTGTTAATATATGTTATTTGTAGATATTTTTATAATCTCAGTGCCTATGAACAACCAATACCATGTCATTACGGTCGGTTACATTTGTTTTATCAATTAAATGTTTTTTAATGAGCGGTATCAGTGACACGGGAGATGAAGTTGAGCAACTTACTTCTGGTGTCACCCCGCAATAGGGGTATTTAAACGTTATGATAGACATCGGGACTTCAGCCTCCGTTCCCAGTAGAATCCTTGTACGGGGAAACGCGTAGGGTGGAGCCACAAGTCTCTGACGTCATCACGTTCCAGCCAGCTGGTGCGAACCGCGGCTGTGTTTGAAATTGTCTCTGTGTCATGGATGTCAGTATGTAACGAAGTCTGCAAATAAATAATATTTTTACGAGGAAATACTGCACCATGAGGATTTTTTTCTTCTTCCTTTCCTTGATAACTGACTGCCGACTCTCGGATGCAAATATTTGTTGGTGGTGTGTGGAAAACGTGAGTTACAAAAACTGCCAAATTCACCTCACCGCAACTGAAGGATCACTGAGTTACCCGCAGTCTTTGGGATCCAGCTTCATGGTGTCCGACTCTGGAATCTATGATCGATCCGTGTGTGGGGAACACCGAGGATAGATTGCCTGAAGGCAGGTCAGCCTAATCCTATCTGGTAAGCAGCCATTTACTTTTCAGTAGCACATTGGATGTGAAGTTTACAATATCAACCTATATGCCATGATCTTTGCCGCATAGGAATATCTTCACGGCAACATTTGGTGTTTTCATCTTACCTGGGACATTATCCAACTATAGTATTAATATCTCATGGACTTTTATCATACATAGTTCATGTCTGGTTAAGTGTTCACTGTTTGCACTTGCACTTTATGAATACTAATTTTTAGCTTTTTCATTTATCACTTTGATTAATTGGGTTGCGCATTTTTTTATTTCTTTTTTCCAAGGTTGGTCAAATGCCTGTATATAGAGGTGAAGCTTTGGAAGTATTTTAAGTACTTCCAGAAGACAGCTGGATGTGGAATGGATCAAATGCCTGTTCGTCAAGATGGGAGGATATCATCACAGCAGGACGTCAAAGTTATGCCCTTTTCAATGAATAAAAGGTCCAGGGGTTGGGATCACCCCGCTGGTCAGTATGTGTCCCTTGTGGGATTGGCCATTTACATGACCTTACCATCAGAGGGTGTGACCCTCAAGGACAAACGCGATTACTGCATTTTTTTTTCCTTAATCGCAGAAGGGCAAGCCTAAATTTAATAGTGGCTTTTTCAGACTCTTAGCCTTCAGTCACCTCATCCAGAGTAAGCCTGTCCTGGGAAAGTTGGACAGCACAACGACTGTGGCCTACATCTGGAAACCAGGCTTAGTCTCTCACTTCTGAAGTTTTCTCTGATTCTAGAATTCACCCAAGTCAATCCTCCCAACAATCTGGGACCTATGTGCCTGGTCGGGAGGATCTTCAGACAAACTATTTGTCCAGGTCAAGTCTGGACAACAATGGATGATCCAGACTACTGCGAGTCCTCCGAGAACTAACAGAGCTTGGTGTTTTGTCTGCCAGAGGTAGACCGCTTACATTCCCAATCGGCAAAAAATTATTGAAGTTCCATTTCAGGGCCAGGATCCACAAGCTCTCGGAGTGGAGGTGATGACCGCAGAATGGATCGCCAAGACGGCTTATGACTTTTTCAGCTACTCCCTCTTATTCTTAGCTTCCAGCTAAGGCTGGGGCAAAGGAAGGTGACAGTTTGGTACCCGTTACTCATCATGATGAGTGTCAAGGAGTGACTCCCTCTGCCTGGTAGATCAAATCTTCTCCAGTCCTATTCATCCAGCATCCGACAGGCTCGGGCTAATGGCCTGGGTCGGGAGAGGCAGAGCCTAATGGATGTTGAATGCTCTGTGAAGATTTGAATAGTTCTACGAAACAAAAAAGGACAGCGCTAAGCATGCCTATAGTGGAACAGAGCATATATGCCCAGTATATTCGCTGATCAAGATTTTACGCTGGACTCTTCAGAAGCCTGCTCCGAATGCCTACAGGCGTGGCTTGACTTAGTTCTATGCGCAAGCATGCTATAGGCATGCATTTTGGCTATCTCTGTCTTCACCGGGATTCAGCAAGCTTAATTATACAGTTTTTCAAGATGCAATTTGGTTGAAACCTCAACTTGTTTCTGGAATGAGATATACCAATGCTGATGGATGTTATTTCATCAGATTCCTTCAATCACCCTGTGGTACCTTTTCATTGAAACTGATTTATTGGTGGCAATTACATCAGCATTGATGTCCTTGGGTTTAAAGAACCCATACCCGCGTACTTCCCAGACAGGATGGTGCTCATGCCAATGCTCGAACTTGTGCCTGAACTGACTTTCAGAGTTCATATCACACAAGAGGTTTTCCTCCTATGTTCCCTTTGGGGAATACTCAAGAATTTAGCCCATCGGATGTGGGCTAAGCTCTAAAATATTTAATCAAGGCGACTCCTGCCATCAGGAGGTCTGTACATCTGTTTGTCATTTTCAGGTGGAACACATAATGATTTTACGACTTCCAGCAAGATTATTATCTCTTGGTTGATAACCTCATCTCCTTGGCCTGCAGGTTGTAGGGCTGGCTGTGCCAGGAGAATCACGGCACTCTCACTAGAAGGGTCCGGACCTTGAGAGTGACAGCAGGCCAGGTGTCTCAAACTATCTGCAATACAACTATGTGGACACCAAAAATTGTCATATTCATGAAAGTTGAGTTTGTCAGAGGCATCATGGCTTCTGTTACTGTTTTAGTCAGAATTGGAGTGTGCAGCATTATCCCTACCCTGTTTTGGCTAGTTAATTCCCAGCTGTGCTGACATGGAGCCGTCAGAAAAACTGAAAATTGAATTCAAATACTTACCGTAATTTTCCTTTCCTGACGAGCTCCATGTCAGCACAGAACCCGCCCAGTTAAGTAGTAATAGTTACGAAATGCTGAGGCTGAGGTGAGTGAAAAAATTATAGTTAAGTCCTGATCACGTAGGGGTGGGCGGGGACTCACCCGGCTGTGCTGACATGGAGCTCGTCAGGAAAGGAAAATTACGGTAAGTATTTGAATTAAATTTTCAGTTTTTCTGACGGCTCCATGTCAGCACAGCTGGGAATTAAAATTGCGGTAAGTATTTGAATTCAATTTTCCGTTATTTTGCAAAGAAGAATGGGCAAAAATGTCACTCTCTGGATGTGCAAAGCTGGTAAAGACATACCCAAAAAGACCTGCATCTGTAATTGCAGCGAAAGAAGGTTCTACAAAGTATTGACTCAGGGGGACTGAATACAAATGCATTCCACACTTTTCACATATTTATTTGTAAAGAAAAATTAAAACCATTTATCATTTTCCATCCACTTCCCAATTATGTGCAACTTTGTCTTTGTCTATCACATTGTTGTTGTAACATGACAAAATGTGGAAAATTGTAAGGGGTATGAATACCTTTTTAAAGCACTGTGTGTGTGTGTTTATATATATATATATATATATATATATATATATATATATATATATATATAATGTATATACATACACAGTATATATATTGAAAGTACGTGCCGTTTCCAATATTTTTTTTATTGGTAAATTCCAGGTAGTGCATATCAAACAAATACAAATGTCTAATAGGGCGAATTATATATCATCAAGATCAACCAACGATAACATTCAAAACAGGAAGAGGCCTGGGAATAGGCCTTTATGTCTAACTTCCCTTAAATAGAAGAATTCCCAGGCTCGAGATAACCAGTCTGGGGGTGCAGTTGAAATAGAAAGGAAAAAGGGAAAAGTAAACAATAAGGTGTTTGGTTCGATGATTATACTCCAAGCTTGGACTCCAGAAACATCTTCAGACCCTACAAGTGTCCTATCAGGTAGTTAATCTAAGGTTACTGAAAGTACTTTTTTTCCTACATGGCATATGTACAGCCCTCATTCACATACTCACTTATTGCTCTTTCTTTCTTAAAGTGGATGTAAACCCACTCTCATCCTTTCTAAACTACTGCCATAGTGCTGATCTATAAGGATATACACGCCTCCTGCCTGTATCCTTACCTGTCAAATATCTCCCCTCTGTCTGTTATGAGACCTGAAAAACTGCAGATTCTGTGGGTGGATCTGTTGTCTGGAGCTCGGTGGGTGGAGTCGTGATGTCAGTACACACCCCTTGTCAACATGCAATTTCTCATGTGTATTCCTTACACTGAACTTCTGCTATGATCACTAACATCCAGTCAAAATCCAGAAAAGTAACCACATGACTTCAGAAAAGGAGTGGGGGTGGGAAATAAAAAATAATGCCTGTCTCAGGCTTAGTGCATGAGATATATAAATAACCTGTCATTCACAACAAGGGGGTGGAACGGACAAAAGTTTTCTCCTGTTTGTCCGTTTATCTCACTAAAAAAAGAAAAGAGGATTGCTCAATGCTGGATTAACTCGTTGTGGCAAGACTGGGCACAGATGATAGAAAATCTTATACACTACATTGTGACAGCAAATTTTTTTTTCGGGTTTACATCCACTTTAAAGCTGAATTGCAGTAAATTTCTGTATTGCATGCTTACTTAGGTCTAGCTTGGCACACTGTACTGTATGTATGCATATTTCATACGTGACAGGTCGTTAAGAAAATTCAAAATCACTATAGTGGTCGGTGCTTCTACAGGGATAGTTGCAGTCTCCTGGGTCCTGCTCAGATTCTGTATGAGTGGTTTCTCCTCTGTACACTGACTGTAAGGAGATGCCTACTTGGCACTGCAACCATTTATACGATGTTTGTATTTTTTTAAGTGAGTACAGGTTGTTCTCTGATTGGACGAGGTGGAGATTGTGATATCACCACTCCGCCACCGTACCTTGTGCATATAGAGAACGCTGTGTATTCATTGAAAAATATACAAGGTGTTCTATGATTGGCTTCAGTACTGAGTGGTCAACCCCCTTTGGTCAGTGTGCAGAGGCACAGGCTCAGAGAATCTGCAGTAATTTCCAACTTCCTTGTCCCTCGGGTACGAGATTCATATATATGTAGCGGGGTCCCCATATTTGGGGCCCGCTATATTTGAAATTTAGGGGGTAGCCTGAGCATTAGTTTGGCTCAGACTATTTGTTTCTTTAGGATTGGACTATGCTCTGCTGCGATGTTGTCTGGTCGTACAGTTCCCTTTGACCTGCAGGTGGCGATGTGATCAAGGAACACGCATACAATATGCGTTTATGGTCAGTACCACAATAATATGGACAATGTTTTATCTTTTTATGTATACAACTGCTTATGCATGATCGGCATGGATCAGTGGGCATGCTCTTACATTTGTTTTCTCTTTTCCTTTTTTTGTTTGTTCTGTCTCTCTCTTTCGTTATTGAATACAGATACCATTGTCATCTAAAGTGCAGCATCCCACCCCTGAAAAAGAGGTTCCACCAATATAGAAAACCTCGAAACGTTGGGTTTCTGTCTCACCCTATAGACAGAGCTGGGTCCTGTATTGTACTTTTTTTTGTTTTTGTTTATGTCATCTGTTATTTGTGCCTGTTCCCTATTTGTGCCTGTTCCCTTTTTGTGCCAGCATTCACTTGGATGTGTACTGTACATATGTAGTAGCAGCCTTTCAGACTCTTTCAATAAAATATGTCTAATAAGAACCTTTTGGTACTTAATTTTGTATGAGGTTTAACAGTCACCCAATTCAAAGTCCCACCTGAGGAATCGCACTCTTCGGAGTGCACCTTCATATGCAGGTGGCGATGTTGCCCAGGTCCTAGGTTGAACCACAGGAAATATTGCAGCGTGATTGGGTGTCCTCTCTCGGCAGCCGTGCAGTGGGCGTGGTCTACCTGCTGTGCATGCCGGGAGAGGGTACTTAAGGGGCAGACGCCATTGGCCAGGGGTTCTTCGGTCTTCGTCCTCAGCACGTACCCCACCTTCGGTGGCCCTCATGGCCAGGGGTGCGTTCTGGGTCCCGGGCACCTTTAGCCCAAGGCCTCATTGTTCCAGGTAGGCCCAGTACCTTTAACTGAGGCCTACAACCAAGCAACGGAATCCCAGGGTGCCCGTGGGAGGGTGACCCGCTCTGAAGGAGAGGCAACCAGGGGAGGACCTTTCTAAGGGGATCGGTGAAGGATGTAGCCGTCTCGGGAGAGGCCTTGTTACCTATCAGAGTGAAGGATTCTGTGACACACCGTAAGCTCTTGTAACGTGCCCCATTGGCACCTATGGTCTCTAGTTACAAGTGCTGGAAATTTCGGGACTTAGGAGCTAAAAGGTTCTGTGGCAGAGGATCTTCCTAACACGTCCCTATGAGAAACAAAGCTAAAGTAATTGTTCGTGCTCCACTCCGGCTGCTAGGACCGTGAGAGGGAACTATCCGGGTGAGCAAAACCCACTCAGGCTTGGGTGGCGATGAGGGTAAATAAGTGCCGCGTGCCTGAATCTGCCTCCCTATCCAACTCTGTCTCTATCTTCAACTTTTCCTACTAAGTTACTAGCAAAGAGAAAATAAACTCGTCTGTTGGAGTTTAACACTGTCTGGACATTGGCCTTCTTATTAGAGAAAATACACTTTTCCCTACACTCTAGGGACGAGAACCAACGGAACGAGGTAACTCGCCGCAGGAACCAAAACTGTTAACACCGCTCACCCTCTACACAATGGGGGATACTGGGTATGTGGCATGGTGTGTCCTATCCTGCAAGTGGAGGTAAGCAGGACAGGGATCTTGTGTGCTACATATACATTGTGCCAAGCTGGACCAATGTAAGTACACAATGCAGATAATTGCTTGAGTTTAGCTTTAGAAACCTGGGTCAACTCACATCAGTCCATGTTTTCACTGGAAAGTGGCAGAGAATCACATTTTGAATCCAATAGGGCTGTACATACAATGGGTGTGTGAAACAAGTGCAAGGATTTTTGCCTCCCCATCCTTCAGCCACCCTGCACTGGTACTACTAGACCCCTCCTATCCTCCAGCCACCCCACACTGGTACTGCTAAATCCCCCCCTGTCCTCCACCCATCCCTCGCTAATACTGCAGTACTCCTGGCCTCCAGCCACCCTGCTAATACTGCTGTATCCACCCCACCATCTTCAGTGACCCCACGCTGGTATGCTGGTATGCTGGTACTACTGGACCCCCCCATCCTCCAGCCACCTCACACTTCTACTGCTAGACCCTCTCTGTCCTCCAGCCACTCCACACTGGTACTGCGTCCAGCGACCCTGCTGGCACACTCTTCCAAATTCCCAAGTGGCTGGGGATTCAGGTTTTTAGGGCCCCATCCTGGCACCCTAAGGTGGCTGATGACAGTCCTGCCAGCCAGCATGGTCTGGAGATGAGGCTGTCCCTAGGGAAGATGGGGTCCCTGTCCCTAGGGGAGATGGGGTCCCCAGCCCCAGGGGAGATGGGGTCCCCAGCCCCAGGGGAGATGGGGTCCCCAGCCCCAGGGAAGATGGGGTCCCTGTCCCTAGGCAAGATGGGGCCCCCGTCCCCAGGGGAGATAGGATGCCCCCTTCCCAAGGGGATATGGGGTTCCTGTCCCCAGGTGAGATGGAGTCCCTGTCCTCAGGGAAGATGGAGTCCCTTTCCCCAGGGGATACAGGGTCCCTGTCCCCAGGGGAGATGAAGTCCCTGTCCTCAGGGAAGATGGAGTACCTTTCCCCAGGGGAGACAGGGTCCCTGTCCCCAGGGGAGATGGGGTTCCTGCCCCCAGGGGAGATGGAGTCCCTGTCTCTAGGGAAAATAGGGTCCTTTTCCCCAGGGGAGATGGGATTTCTGTTCCTAGGGAAGATGGAGTGGGGTATGGAAGGTGTATGAGGATATGGGGTCAGGTTGATGGAATGCAGATACTACTAGGAAGCATACAGTGCTGCAGCCAGCCATTCTCCAAGCACTCATCCATGGTTGCCTGGGCTCCCTACAGCAGCAGCATAGACAGGGCGATCAGCATGGGAGGCTCTCCAAAGGGAGATCTGTGTATGATGGGGGGGAGAAGGGGGACTGGGAGAAAAGCCTGCTGTGTCTTCCGGGAAGCTGGCTCGCATAGGGCTGCACCTATCTTCGTTTGTCTGGTAGAAGTGTGCACCCGAGGCACTGGGCTCTGTACAAAGGAATGGATGGAGGTGACTCTGAGGGGGAAGGGAGGGTGCTTATGCTGGCGCTGGCCCTATTTACAGGGGTCTGGGTCGCAATTGTGACCCCTGTAGCTATGCCCCTGGGTGTATCCTACCCTCTTATATGATGTAACTTACTTCCTTACGCATTGTAGTCTCCTGTATTTCCTGCAAGATGCACAATAAGGCTCAGAAAGAAATATTCTATTCGACCTGTAGGCCAGGCATATTACAACAATTGGAGTCAAAATAGGTGATGTAGCCAGAGACAGATGCATCTTGAGAAGGCTACATCACTCGTGCCTTTCCTCTAAGATGATGTGCACTGTCACAGTGCAGGTCTTGGGGTTCCAGTAAGTAAAGATCTAGAGCAGGGGTCTTAAACTGATGGCTCTCCAGCTGTTGGGAAACTGCAAGTCCGGGATTCCCGACTGACTTTTTCCCGTCGGAAAATCCGGCCGTGTGTAAGAGGCATGTAGCAAAAGGTCCGTCGGAAATCCCGAGGGGAAAACCAAGAACCTGCTCTCTACTTTTCCCCCGTTCACACGTTCGGTTTTCCCGTCTGGAAAACTCAGATGAGAGCTTTTCCTCGGGAATCCCGACCGTGTGTATGCTCCATCTGAGTTTTTCCCCACAGGAAAACTGCCAAAAACTGCCATTTTCTGCTACATGCCTCTTACACACGGCCAGGGTTTTCCGACGGGAAAAAGTCCGCCGGGAATCCCGACGGGAAAAAAGAGAGCTGGTTCTCTTTTATTTTTGCCGGCCGATTACGGCAGTTTTCCCATCAGAAAAACTGCGATGGAGCATACACACGGCCGGGATTCCCGGCCAAAAGCTCTCATCGCAGTTTTCCCGTCGGGAAACCTGGCTGTGTGTACGGGGCATGACAGTTACAAGCATGACTCCCACAGGCAGAGGCATGATGGGACTTGTAGTTTCACAGCAGCTGGAGGGCCGCCAGTTTAAGACCCCTGCTCTAGAGAGTAAAGGAAGATGGATGTATATGCCCTTATTGTAAAAGGCTACTGTGAGAAGAATGGGGAAGAAAAGAAAAATAAGGTATCGATAGAATAAAAAGCCTGGAATCATCTATAAGTATCTGTAAGTTCAAAAGTCTCTCTCACCTCTGTGAACCTGAAGCGCATATGATGGCACATGATGTTGAAATTCTTATTTCCTTTTTCAGAAAAGCTGTCCACATACGAGGCTGAAAAATGTTTTGGGTAAAAGTAATATGTAAAGCGAACAGGTAAGGCAAAGGTCAAATTGTTGAATTCACCGTAGCGCAGAAGAATGTTCATGATGGTGCTACTGGCTGTTTTGTGGGTCTTCAAAAAAAAGATGTTTCTTTTGGGCTGACAGGACCTTCTGCCTTTATTGAGCAGCATTTTCCTGAGGCTTGTTCTGTTCCCAGATCTTAAAACAAAATTAGTTTTTTTTTCTGTGAGTACGCATTTTTGAGTTGTTATTGTCATTTTTACCTTAACCCCCACCAAATTGAAAGTTCAAACGAAAGGTGTGTCGTGAAAGGAGAAAGTCAATACGCCTCTCTCCAACCCCTCTTTCCCTGTCCGACGCCACTGAATAACCCTTTATTCTAACACTTTACAGGTCTTTTCATCTTCTGGTTCCCTGCTACACTCATTGGTTCCTTCCACCGGCCCCTATGTCACCACTGAACGCAGTAGTTATGTAGATGTTGGCAGAAGGAACCACATATCCCTGTAGAGAGCCAGGAGCTTGACACTCCTGAATGTGTCAATTTACAAAGAAACTTCAGCTGGGGATTTCTCTTTATTGGGGAGGTATTCAGTGGTGTAGACAGCAGGAGAGGTAAGCATTTACTTTATTCTTCACAGGTACATAGTTTATTTGGACATCCAGTTAATCACAGGATCATTTTCAAGTATAACTGTATTTAGACTACAGACATTCATATATTAACTGTGTAGCGCCCCCCTTATCCCTGGCATCAGAGAGGGCTTACATTTCACCTCAGGGTGCAAGTTGCTAGGCATGGTGGGCTGTGGACAGTGTAGAAAAATGGGTGTCAGTCATGCTTAATGCTGAACAAAAGTGAGTTTATTGCGAACGCAACAAAAATTCAGGGAGAGAGGGGTAGGGCACAGGACACTCAATAACAAGTAGGCAAGCAGACTAGCAGACTCCTCAAACAAAATTGGAAAGGTAGACCTCAGTACAGAAAAAGAGGCATTTAACCACTTCAATGCCAAGCACTTACACCCCCTTCCTGCCCAAGCCAATTTTCAGCTTTCTGCGCTGTCGCTGTTTAAATTAAGTGCGCGGTCATGCTACACTGTATCCAAACAGAATTTTTATCATTTTGTTCCCACAAATAGAGCTTTCTTTTGGTGGTATTTGATTACCTCTGCGGTTTTTATTTTTTGCTAAACAAAAAAAAAATACCAAAAAAGGTTTTTCTTTTGTTTCTGTTATAAAATTTTGTAAATAAGTAAGTTTTCTCCTTCACTGATGGGCACTGATAAGGCAGCACCAATGAGGGGGCACTGACAATGGGCACTGGTAGGCGGCACTGATATGCAGCACTGATGGGCATTGATAGGCGGCACTGATGGGCACTGGTGGACACTGAAAGGCGACACTGGTGGGCACTGAAAGGCTGCAATGATGGGTACTTATGGGTGGCACTGATAGGTGGCACTGATGGGCACTGATACGTGGCAATGATGGGCACTGATATGCTGCACTGATAGGCATCCCTGGTGGCTCTGGTAGGCATTGTGGATGAGCACTGATTGGCAGTTGTCGGGGCATTGATTGGCAGCTGCCTGGGCACCGATTGGCCATCTCTGGTGGTCCTGGGTGGGCATCCGAGGGGGGGCTGCGCTGATAAAAAATCAGCACAGACCCCCCCTGTCAGGAGAGCAGCCGATCGGCTCTTCTCTACTTGCGTCTGTCAGACGCAAGTGAGGAAAAGTCGATCAACGTCTCTTCCTGTTTACATAGTGATCAGCTGTGATTGGACACGGCTGATCACGTGGTAAAAAGCGTCCATCGGGGGCTCTTTACCGAGATCGGTGTAGCGGGGACTTCTGGTACTTCATCTCAGGTCTACATCCTTTCCTTAATGAAAGCATACAGGCCCTCAAGTCTAGCCTTGAGTACATGGCTAGACCTTGAGCTTCAGGCTTACCCAGCACAGTAGTTCCTCACACACCCACACCAGGAGGACCCTGACCACTTGACCTCCCCCAATATTTATACTCTCTCCCAGCATGCAACAGTGGAGGAACAATCCTACTGACTGGCTGGCTGAGAGAAGTATGCATATTCATAACCCAGGTTTTACTGCAGCTCATCATACTATTACCAAAGGTACCAGTGACACCCACTGACAAAAGGAACTACAGCTACACTGAACTTAGGGGAAAACCCACATGATCACAAAGACTACAAATAATCCAGGTTACCTACAACCCAGGACA
The DNA here is from genome assembly GCA_029206835.1 of Rana muscosa. Classification (NCBI taxonomy): domain Eukaryota; kingdom Metazoa; phylum Chordata; class Amphibia; order Anura; family Ranidae; genus Rana; species Rana muscosa. The sequence continues at coordinate 825,803,693 of CM055122.1, read as the reverse complement.
GCTACTTTTACCAGTAGCCCCTGCTTATCTCAGGATGGCTACAACTGTATATGTCAACAAGCAGCAAATGAGTTTAAAAACCAGTGTTCACTGATCTCTGCAGGCTATGTAAACCTATTCATGGAATTTCATATCAGAAGCACTATGGTCATTACCTAAACCAGCTTAGCCCACCCTGCTTTCTTCTTCCAACAGTGCCTCTGTTTTCCAGTCTTCTAACATCTAATGTAAACAGAGCATTTACCCTTGCATGTGCATGTAAATCAATAATTTATTGCTAAATCCTAGAGATCAGGAGGATTTAACACAAGCAAATTCTTGACTTCAAGGAGAATACCATAAAAAAACTTCTAGACACAGGGCTACATGCAAAGACAGAAAAATAGAAAAGCACTCTTAAAGAGACTCTGTCAGTTTGCCCTAAATTAGTCTGTTTAAAGCTCACTCCCCAATCCACCTATACTCACATTTTATGCGCTCAGTCGATCAGTTGCTCCATTGGCGCTGCCACTAAATACCCAGCACTTTTGGATATGGGGGAGCAAGTGACCTCCTCCTAGCATGCAGTGCTTGTTCCTCAGCAGCCAATTGTCATGTGATAGAGGGAATGTATCATTAACCCTGTGTGAGCTCTGGAACTATCCAGTACAGAGCTTAACCATTGTAAGGTCTGTGGAGGAAGCAAGCTGCAGAAAATGTGAATATAAATGGGTCAGAGGGTGTTTAAAAAGAGTCTCTTTAGTGCTTTACAAAAATATCGAAAATAACTCTTATGCCCTGTACACACGATCAGATTTCCGATGGAATAAAATCCGTTGGAATTTTCCGTCGGAATTCCGATGAAGCTGACTTTCATCAGTCTTGCCAACACACCATCAGACAAAATTCCGACCGTCCAAAATGCCGTGACGTGAAATACTCCGAAGAGCCGAGAAAAATTAAGTTCAATGCTTCTGAGCATGTGTCGACTTGATCCTGAGCATGCGTGGGTTTTTTCTCCGTTGGAGTTCCACACAGATGATCAGAATTTCCTATCGGTTTTTTTTTCATTGGAAAAATTTAAAACATGTTCTATTTTTTAACACCGATGGAAAAAAGTTCCATGGGGCCCACACACGATCGTTTTTTCCGATGAAAAAAGTCCATCTGACTTTTTTCATCGGAAAAAACGACCGTGTGTACAGGGTATTAATGTTAGGACCATTGCACTTTGATTTTGAACAACTGTGATGAGATTTCTTGTGGTCCTAATACATTTTGGTACAGATTCACCTGGGAGATTATTTTAAGCCATAGAGCACTGCGTGGCCTTTAAACTATGAACCCTAGAAGGGTCAAAATGGGGGGGAGGGTCTTTTGGATAAGCCAGCTTTAAAACTAACAGGAGGTTACAGAGCAGCCACAGTGTGTCAGTAAACTAGAAGCTATTGTAGGGAAAGCATAAAGAAAGCTGACAAACTGTATAGGTAGAGGTTAGGGTCAGTTAGGGAACTGTACTTTAATTATGATTGTTAGCTCCCTGGGCAACCATCTCTTTTTTTAATTATTATTATTATTATTGGAGACTATTTTGTCTTTCGTTTTATTTTTTGTTGATTTGAGGTCAGCAGTCACTTTTAGCTGCTGTCTCATCCATGACAAACATTTTGCTGCAAGGCTTCCAAAAAAATGGGCTTTTGCTTTATGGGCTGGTATTTTGGGGTTCTCCTTTCTTTATAAAGTCAGCAGGTTTTTGTTACTTTACTGCATTCTCTGCATTAAGGTTTAAAACCTTCTGTATGCAGCTCTCCCTTCTCCCCAGTCCCCTCTAATACATACCTGGGCTCGATCTCGATCCCGTGCTGTGCCCGAGAGCAACATCTTTCTCCACTCTCTCCCTCCTTAAAGAGCAGATTGATAGCAGCAGGAGTCGAGGAGAGGAGGAGCCAGGAATGTCAGTGGGGGACCCTAAAAAAGGAGGATTGGGGCTGCTCTGTGCAAAACCATTGCACAGAACAGGTAAGTATAAAATGTGTATTCATTTTAGGAAAAAAATATTACCCTTTTGCTGCCTTTTGATTGCAGTGCACTGCTTCATTGTTTGAAAGGGAAAAATCTCCACTAGACTTCAGCTGTCCAAATATAAACTTTTATCCTGTTTGGTATTATAACCCAGTGAAACTCTACAAAATGTTCCCAGACACAGCTCACCATGCTGGAGTTGCTCCAAATTGTTATAGGAACAGCAGAAAGGAAGGGATGGACAGCCGCACTCCAAAATAAACCTTAAAGGTTGCTTTTATTGTAAAAAAGATAAAACACATGCACCACAGGTCACAGCAAGGCAGGGATCAGCTGACGCGTTTCACACTACAAATGTTAGTGCTTACTCAAGTTTTTTTTTGGAGTGCGGCTGTCCATCCCTTCCTTTCTGCTGTTCCTGTTTGCCTTGTGCATTGCCAGCGCCCATGGTTTCCTGATTGTTGAAGGATTAACAGAACTCACTCACCTGGAGCGGTAATTTTCTCTCTCCAAATTGTTATATTCTTAATATCAAAAATTTAATTTGGCCATAAAAATATTATTGAGAATATGAATTCCTATAATTGTATGAATGGTTGGGCTTCTGAGTTAATGACTTCCAAATGTGACATTTGAACTTGAGTTTCAGATTCTAGAAACTGTCAGGTTTTTGATGTATTTTGTAAATATATTCTCCCTCCTAGGTGATACTGCTATGTAACAGATATTTTGTTTGAAATATAGAGTTGTTTAGGTTAGCTTCACCATCACCCACATCCTGTAATTAGACACGCTGCTAGAAGCTAGCCATTTCCTATAGAAATAAACCAGATGTTCCTCATATTTCTACTTTGACTCCCTCCTATTCTGGAGGGTGAGAGGGAGGTAATATTGGAAATAATGTGGGAGTGGTTACTTTTCAGCGCAAAGTAAGACAAAGGATGGACTATCTATTTAAAGCTAAGTGCTGGATGAAGCGTCTGTTCATTTCCAGCTGGGCATCTTGAAACATCTATTTTACAGCACACAGACCATACCAGCGTACACAGGGTTAAAGGACATCTTAAAATTTCAGAAGAAGCACGAGGCATCTCATATATTGAACTTTCTTTTATACTTGAACTCTATCTTGAAACCTTTTTGAAGCTATTGAATTAATGTACTATAACTGTACTTATTCTTTTATTAGTGTGTACAATAAAAAACACGGTTTGATTTCAAGCTGATTCACAAATTTTGTCTCAGGCAAATACATTAAGAAGGTTATAAAGGAAAAATCTTTTACGGTAAAACCGTTATTTAACATTGGCTAAGCTCAGCCAGACATCCAGACTTTAACATTGCCGAAGCCGCCAGTCGCTCAAATTTTCGTCAGTTTCTATACAACTGTCTCTATTTGAAAAGAGGGGACAAGTCAGTACTGAAAAAACTTCGTAAAGAGTGTAAAAGAACCTAGAAGACAAAGTCAAGAATTCGATCAATGTATTTATCCTGAAGACCGGGAAATAAATTTTGTGCTGAGATCAGCTTAGAGGACTTCTATTTGGTGAGTAGAAATCATGGAATGTGTAAAATGTTTAGCTAATGAATGTACAGGTTTAACGAAACAGGTCTCTTATTCTGTTTTATGGAAATCTATGAATGAACAGTGTTTACAGTCAAATATGGAAATTGATAAGGCGAGATTCTCATTAGCTAAAACAAAGATAAAGTTACGTAATGTAATGAAGTTAGTTACAGGTTCTAATTCTATGGTTTCTGATGTACCAGAAACACATTTGATTTGTGCAGAGAACAAATCAGGAAATGCAGACAATATGCAAACACATGAGAATGTATCTATTGCAGCTAGTTGTTCAAATTGTGACATTCTATGTAATTATGTTGAGCGTTTAGAGAATGAAATAGAAATGGAGAAAGTTATTTCGGTGAATACAGAGAGAAAAGTTAGAACGCAGTCAGATATTGAATTAACCAAATTTGCTCAATGCTCAGATAATCTAGAGGAGAAAACACATGTAGGGAAATTGGATACTATTGTTGCTGCAGATTTAAATAAAAGTGCGGTAACTGTGTTTGAAACTGATTCAGGGTGTGAATCAATAGAGGAAGATGATGAAAGTGTACAGCAATGTGATTCTCCATCGGCATATGTTCAGAGAAAGGTTTATACAAGAAGACCAGCTTGCACATGTTTTTTCTGTAACAGGAGGGGTCATATAGCAAGATTTTGTTGGACAGTGAATAAGGATATGCAAAGAAGATCTTATAAAACTAACCCAAGGCGTTTTGAAGTTTACTCTGTAAGATGGAGTAAAATTTCTAGGCATAAAAGCCAGAGTACACAGATGTATTTCCCTTTTAAAACCCATATGCAATTAAGACAGGAAAGGCATAACTATCAAATATAGCAATGAAGGGAAACAATCAAAACAGTCCTTAGTGAGCTGTATGGATGGTGAGAATTAACTGGTTAATGTTTTTGGGCTATGAGTAAGGTTATGAATAAGGTTTTGATGTGAGTTTTAGAGATTTATTTTTTATGTCAGCTATTCACACAGTTCACAGCACCCTCCCTAGGAATTGGAGAGTAAAAAAAGGTGGGGGTAATGTTTTTTTTAGCTTTGGAGAGATCAGCTGACATGCTGGGACGTGCTGTGAGACTGGAGTCTCACACACACACACACACACACTCACATTCTTCATTTTTTTGGATTAAGAAACAAGATGATGAATTATGGTGTTACATGTTCAATGAATGTTTACAAACTAATATTGAGATACAAAAATCGAAATGTACTTTTAAGAAATTCAGCAAACAGATTAGAAATTTGACTAAGCTTGTTAAAGTTTTTGATGCAATGATTTTAGAAGCTTAGAAGCTTTGTACAACAGGGAAAACAGAGGACAATAGATTCTGCTGTACAAGTTATGCGGTCAATAGGGGAATTTGGCCAGGAACATAAAATGTTGTTTAAAACAAAAATATTGAATAAAGCTGCAGCATGTAGACAGAGTTTAGACACACAAAAGAAAGATGGTGAACTCAGAATTGTCACGTGTATGGCCACACCCAGATATGATGAGATACACATCACAGACAGAACACAGGAAATAGGAAATGCTAATTGCTTTCAGAGTAAGGAAAATGGACATATACAGAAAGAAAGTTTGAAATATAAATTAGATTACAGCAAGATATTAATGAAAGGAACATTTTTTTCTTCTGGCAGAGTTGTTGAGAATTCTGGAAGAAGAGGTTAATTCACGTAAGGTCCAGCTTATGATAAGTGAAGTACAATTTTTAGGGATTTTGATTGGTTCAGGAAAGAAAAGCCTTTACAGGAACGTATTGAGACTATTGTTTCTTTACCTGTATCAACAGCATACAAAGCATTACGATAATTAGTGGGTGTGCATTATGCAGTAAAAGCAACTGAGAATATTGTAGGTTTTAACAAAACAACCCCACATAGTACTTTGAAGTTTGTATAGTAACAGTTTTAGCAAAGGAAACAGTTTTGCATGGTGAATTGGTGATTCAACCTGAATTTTAATGTTGTCAGGAAAACAGACACACAGATTCCTTCATTTATAGAGTAATAGAGAATGGATGCGTCTATTTTCTTCCTTTTTGGGTGACTTAAAATCTTAATTTAAATTGTGAAAACGAGATTTTTATGTCATGACTTAAAAAGGTCTGGGTCCTGTTATACCTCAACACCGTCAGGTGGCATTCACTAAATTCAATCATGAAAGTTTAGGTCACATGGGTAAGCAGAAATTGCTAGAAGTTTTTAAAGAAAGTTCTATTAGGACAAATGGAAGAGACAGCAGACAGTGTAATTAAATCTTGTTTGTTTTGATGAAGTGTCAGAAGTACAGCATCTTCTGCAACACAGTGAATTTAATGACAGGAAGGAAAATGTCGCTTGTGTTTCCCAATGATTTTTTGTCTATGCTGCAGAGAGGGGCAATAGAGAAAACATAATGGTTAATGGTGTGAGTTCAAAGACCTCTCAATTCAGTGGATAATGCACGTAGACAACAAAAATGTGGGTATACACTGATCAGTGGAAATTGTATATTATGAGCCAATACTTGTATATTATGAGATAAAAAAAATTATATTTAGATAAATGATTATGCTTTTATTTTTTCCTAGGAATGGTTTTTGAACAAACCTGATTAAAGAAGGAAAAATGACAACAAAAGAAAAGTTCTAAAGAGAGAAGGTTGATCAACGGATTCTTCTTTTTCTAGTGACAATTTTGTCAGTGGTAAACTATATCACAAACTGTTCCAGCCATGCAGAGTTTAACAGGATGGAAGATTTTCACAGCAAAGACATTACATTATTCAGAAACAAAACAGATATAGACACTGATATTAATATAAAGGACAAAAATTATAAATATTGATATTAATACAGAGGACAAAAGTGATAAAGCATATTGATATTGATATAGATGACAAAAGAGATACATTTAGATACACTAATGTCAATACAGCAGAAGATTTGTTGGTATATGTATGTATAGGACATAGACATACTTGCTGTATGGAATTGTACTTCATTCATAGTAATGATGTTGAAGTCACTCGGAAATTACTGTGGTATTCAGTAGAACAGTATTATTAACTGCTACAAAGTTTTGAAAAAATATTAGATCCAGAACATTTAAATATAATTGGAGATGAAAAAGGAGACATTGTAAGAATATGGAATTTTAAAGTGGCAAGGAAACTTGCTCAATTAAGAGTTAAAATTAGTCTCACTGTGGTAGATATTATTGTTCCAGAAATAAAAGTGTCTCCACAGTCCTTAAAAATCATTGAAGATGAAGATAGTCTGAATTTGGTATGTAGTACTCAGATATTTTTGCCTCAAAATTCATTATTGACTTGGAAAAGGAATGGTGAATTTTTGGGTAGCTTTCTTCACAGTACCACTAATATCATTCATAAAGGAGTTTTTGGTACTGTGAATTGGATCAATGATAAATTTATTTATCATCAATCAGGTGTATCTTTAAATGATACCGGTATATATGATTGCTGCATATTAATAGAAGGTTATCCGTTGAAATGTGCTAATGCAAGTGTTGTTGTAATGTCTCCAATGAAAACTCCATGTGTTGGTAAAAAAAAGCGTTTTTGCTAATCCTTTCCAGATTAACCATTTCCAATCCAGAGCTCTATTGAGAGAAGGAAAGTTTGTCATTATATTGTGGAACTTTAATATTTCAGAATGGAAAATTTCTACAAGGTTTCCACAATGTCAAGGACATTTGGTTAATAGGGATGAGCTTCGTGTTCGAGTCGAACATACGTTCGACTCGAACATCGGCTGTTCGATCGTTCGACAAAGATCGAACGATTTGGGCCGTTCGCGCCAAATTCGAGTGACGCGAACGGCCCACAATGCACTACGCCATCGCAGTGTCATCCAGGCGCTGTGATTGGCCAAGCATGCACTGTGACCCCGCATGCTTGGCCAATCACAGCGCCGGCAGCGAGGAGAGCAATGATTGGCCACAGGCAGGATGCCTGTGGCCAATTATTGCTGAGGGAGTTTAGTACACGCCCCACACTATAAAAGGCCGCCAGCGCGGCGGCCTTGTGTAGTGTGTTCTGGAGCAGGGAAAGAGAAGCTTAGGCAGGGACAGTGTCATTTTTTTTCCTTTACTAATCCTGGATTCCTTGTGTTTAGGGACAAATAAGGATAGGTAGGGAGAGTGTCAGTGTGTTATTCTGTGCTAAACCTTGTTTGTAGGGACAGAGAGGTACAGTGAGGGAAAGTGTCAGTGTGCTATTCTGTGCTAATCCTTGTTTGTAGGGACAGAGAGGTACAGTGAGGGAAAGTGTCAGTGTGCTATTCTGTTCTAAACCAATCTTGCTGAACCATATTTGAAATCCTTGAGTTTAGGGACAGAGAGGTACAGTGAGGGAAAGTGTCAGTGTGCTATTCTGTGCTAAATCTTGTTTGTAGGGACAGAGTAGGACAGTGAGTGAAACTGACAGTGTGCTATTCTGTTCTAAACCAATCTTGCTGAACCATATTTGAAATCCTTGAGTTTAGGGACAGAGAGGTACAGTGAGGGAAAGTGTCAGTGTGCTATTCTGTGCTAAATCTTGTTTGTAGGGACAGAGTAGGACAGTGAGGGAAAGTGTCAGTGTGCTATTCTGTTCTAAACCAATTTTGCTGAACCATATTTGAAATCCTTAAGTTTAGGGACAGAGAAGGACACTCGTGGAAACTATCCGTGTGCTATTCTGTGCTAAATCTTGTTTGTAGGGAGGGACAGAGTAGGACAGTGAGGGAAAGTGTCAGTGTGCTATTCTGTTCTAAACCAATTTTGCTGTTCCATATTTGAAATCCTTGAGTTTAGGGACAGAGGAGGACACTCGTGGAAACTATCAGTGTGCTATTCTGTGCTAAATCTTGTTTGTAGGGAGGGACAGAGTAGGACAGTGAGGGAAAGTGTCAGTGTGCTATTCTGTTCTAAACCAATTTTGCTGTTCCATATTTGAAATCCTTGAGTTTAGGGACAGAGAAGGACACTCGTGGAAACTATCAATGTGCTATTCTGTGCTAAATCTTGTTTGTAGGGAGGGACAGAGTAGGACAGTGAGGGAAAGTGTCAGTGTGCTATTCTGTTCTAAACCAATTTTGCTGTTCCATATTTGAAATCCTTGAGTTTAGGGACAGAGAGGTACAGTGAGTGAAACTGACAGTGTGCTATTCTGTTCTAAACCAATTTTGCTGTTCCATATTTGAAATCCTTGAGTTTAGGGACAGAGAGGTACAGTGAGTGAAACTGACAGTGTGCTAGTCTGTTCTAAACCAATTTTGCTGTTCCATATTTGAAATCCTTGAGTTTAGGGACAGAGAAGGACACTCGTGGAAACTATCAGTGTGCTATTCTGTGCTAAATCTTGTTTGTAGGGAGGGACAGAGTAGGACAGTGAGGGAAAGTGTCAGTGTGCTATTCTGTTCTAAACCAATTTTGCTGTTCCATATTTGAAATCCTTGAGTTTAGGGACAGAGAAGGACACTCGTGGAAACTATCAGTGTGCTATTCTGTGCTAAATCTTGTTTGTAGGGAGGGACAGAGTAGGACAGTGAGGGAAAGTGTCAGTGTGCTATTCTGTTCTAAACCAATTTTGCTGAACCATATTTGAAATCCTTGAGTTTAGGGACAGAGAGGTACAGTGAGTGAAACTGACAGTGTGCTATTCTGTTCTAAACCAATTTTGCTGAACCATATTTGAAATCCTTGAGTTTAGGGACAGAGAGGTACAGTGAGTGAAACTGACAGTGTGCTATTCTGTTCTAAACCAATTTTGCTGAACCATATTTGAAATCCTTGAGTTTAGGGACAGAGAAGGATAGGCAGGGGACAGTGTCAGTGTCATTGTTGCTAAGCCTCCTGCACAGTATACACCTGAAGGTAGCCCTTATTGCTCTTTTTCCCATCTCCCTGCAGGCCATCCATTAAAATGTCTGGAAGGCAAACAAGGAGAGGCAGACAGTCAGGAGGCAAAAAAAGAGGGCAAGCAGGCTCTGTGTCTGGGGGCAACAGTGCTGGTCGTGGACACGGTGCATTGTCATCAGCACATGGCCATGGGACACGCTTGTCCTTCTTTTTGGCAGCTGGACATGTTGAGCCACATCATGCCGAAGACTTGGTAGAGTGGATGACCAAGCCCATCTCATCCTCCTCATCCTCTCTCACCCAGGCTCAGGGTACTGGCAAAGCAGCTGCCAAAGCGTCCTCTTCTCTGGTATCATTATCTTCATTAGTCAATCCTTCCCTAGACCCACCATGTCCTCCTCCTGAGGAGTCCCCCGAACTGTTTGAGCACAGTGTTGGGTACATGCTCCAGGAGGATGCCCAGCGTTTCGAAGGATCTGATGATGATACCCAGATAGAGGAAGGCAGTAGCGTGAGAGCAGAGAGAGGGGATGCTCAAGAAGGACACCAATCTGGCAGTCATGCTCCAGCAGCTGCAGCATACTGCCAGATTGGCTCCAGTGATGAGGAGGGAGGGGATGATGAGGTCACCGACTCCACGTGGGTGCCTAATAGGAGAGAGGAGGAGGAGGAGGATGAGGAGGAGGCACATCTCCAACGAGGCAGGATGCCCTTGGGTGGCCAGCGTATGGGCAGCACACCGACGGAATCACACCGCAGAGCTCCGCCTGTGCAGGGCGCTGCCTCTGCCCGTCATTCAAAAAGTTCTTTGGTGTGGGCCTTTTTTGAGGCGAGTGCATCAGATCGCACAGCTGCTGTTTGCAACATATGTCTCAAGCGTATATCGCGTGGCCAAAACATCAGCCGCTTGGGCACCACATGCTTGATCAGACATATGTTGACCTGCCATGCAGCTCGTTGGCAAGCCTACCTTAAAGACCCACACCAAAGAACAAAGCTGACCTCTTCTTGCACCGCATCAGCTGGGATCTCCAACCCCACTATACCTTCACTCCTAAATACAAACAATATTCGCGCTACTAACAAATGTGAGCAGCTACAATGCCTATGGAAAAAGCAAAAAACAAACAATATACAAAAAATGTAGCGCTATACATAAAAGTTATATACAGACGATGCAAGGTATTGCGAAACGCGTCGGGAGATTCCACTGCTGCCACTGAGTGTTTTGCAAAGCGCTACGTTTACTGCTTGAATGTAAGTGTATCTACCTGCATTTAATAAATAGTATCTACGTTATTACGCTATGTGCCCTCTCCTTCTTCCCTATAATATGGTTCCATTGTGAGCTATCCCATCATCATACTGGGTTCGGATATTTGGTGACACCACTAGACCCTGGATTTTGGACATTGATGTGTGCAACGCCAGCCAGGACTCTAGACCTACGAGTATACATGTACCAAGCCTGTTTGACCCTTTAGACATACGTTTACTGGGTCCATTCCATCTGGTAAGCCTCCTTTCCATTTGGTGGTGGTCACGTTATAGTCATTTGCTTTTTGAAAGTCACCAGTTGTGTTTTGAAAATTTCAAGACTATCCACGTTTGAATGGTCATCAAAGACTTTATTTACACATATATTTTGTCCATTTTGGACTTTTTACGGACTCTTTTACATTTATTTGTTTTGAGCACTACACTTGGGTGTTTTGTATATAACTTTTATGTATAGCGCTACATTTTTTGTATATTATACCTTCACTCCTCTCTGAAACCTGCTCTGAGAGGAATGAAGGTGTAGAATTAGGTGTGTCACAGCCAAGTACTTGCGGGCACTCTGCTAGCAGTACACCAACGTCCGATTCTAGCAGGCAAATTTCCCTGCCCCAGCTGCTGGACCGTCGAAAGAAGTTCACTCCCAGCCATCCACATGCCCAGCGGTTGAATGCTAGCTTGGCTAAATTGCTAGCGCTTCAACTGCTGCCTTTTCAGTTGGTAGACTCGGCCCCCTTCCGTGAGTTTGTGCAATGTGTGGTTCCTCAGTGGCAGGTTCCCAAACGTCACTTTTTCGCACGGAAGGCGATTCCGGCTCTCTACAGGCATGTGGAAGGCAATGTCTTGGCCTCGCTGGACAGGGCGGTCAGCGGTAAGGTGCATATTACCGCTGACTCATGGGCCAGCAGGCATGGACAGGGACGTTACCTTTCTTTCACGGCCCATTGGGTCACTCTTTTGGCAGCTGGGAAGGATGCAGGACAAGGTGCAGTAGTGTTGGAGGTTGTTCCACCGCCACGCCTCCAAAATGCTACTACTGGTTGTGACACACCTCTCTCCTCCACCCCCTCCTCTTCTTCCTCCATGGCCTCTTCCTGTGGTTTGTCCTCGGAACCAGCGGTGCTCCGTAGGCGTTCAAGGGGCTACGCAAGTACGCAGGCAAAAAGATGCCATGCCGTGCTTGCGCTGGTGTGTTTGGGGGACAGGAGCCACACTGGGGCAGAGGTCCTGTCTGCTCTGCAGGGGCAGGCCGAGAGGTGGTTGACGCCACGCCAGCTTAAGCCAGGAATGGTGGTTTGCGACAATGGCACCAACCTCCTCTCCGCCCTTCGACAGGGACAACTGACCCATGTGCCCTGTATGGCTCACGTCCTTAACCTGGTGGTGCAGCGGTTCTTGGGCAGGTACCCGGGCATACAGGATGTCCTGAGGCAGGCCAGGAAAGTCTGTGTGCATTTCCGCAGATCTTATAATGCCAGTGCTCGCCTGGCTGAGCTGCAAAAGGAGTTGAACCTGCCCAAGAACCGCCTTATATGTGACATGCCCACCAGGTGGAACTCAACGTTGGCCATGCTGCAGCGGCTGCACACGCAGCAGAGGGCCATCAATGAGTACCTGTGCGACTACGGCACCAGGACAGGGGAGCTCGGGTTTTTTTCACCACGCCAGTGGGGCATGATCAGGGATGCATGCACTGTCCTGGCACCATTTGAGGAGGCCATGAGGATGGTGAGCAGTGACAGTGCATGCATCAGTGACACTGTACCTCTTGTCCACCTGTTGGAGCACACGCTGCGTGGAATAATGGACAGGGCACTTGAGGCAGAACAGAGGCAGGAAGAGGAGGAGGACTTCCAGGAGGAGGACTTCCAGGAGGAGGAGGAGGACTTCCAGGAGGAGGAGGAGGACTTCCAGGAGGAGGAGGAGGACTTCGAGGAGGAGGAGGAGGAGGAGGACTTCGAGGAGGAGGAGGAGGAGGAGGACTTCGAGGAGGAGGAGGAGGAGGACTTCGAGGAGGAGGAGGAGGACTTGGAGGAGGACTTGGAGGAGGAGGACTTGGAGGAGGAGGACTTGGAGGAGGAGGACTTCGAGGAGGAGGAGGAGGACTTCGAGGAGGAGGAGGAGGAGGACATCGAGGAGGAGGAGGACATCGAGGAGGAGGAGGACTTCGAGGAGGAGGAGGAGGAGGACTTCGAGGAGGAGGACTTCGAGGAGGAGGACTTGGAGGAGGAGGAGGACTTGGAGGAGGAGGAGGACTTGGAGGAGGAGGAGGACTTGGAGGAGGAGGAGGACTTGGAGGAGGACTTGGAGGAGGACTTGGAGGAGGAGGAGGACTTGGAGGAGGAGGAGGACTTGGAGGAGGAGGACTTGTTGGAGGAGGAGGAGGAGCCTGGCACTCAGCATCATCAGCAGCAGTCTTTTAGGGATGATTTACAGTCCCAAGAAACCAGTGGACTTGTACGTGGCTGGGAGGAGGTGGCTGCGGATCAGGTCGTCCTTAGTGACCCAGAGGACTCCAGACTGAATGCCTCAGCTAACCTACGCTGCATGGCCTCCCTGATCCTGCAAAGTCTGCGGAAGGATCCTCGTATTCTTCGGATCAAGGAGAGGGACCATTACTGGCTGGCCACTCTCCTTGATCCACGGTACAAGGGTAAGGTTGCGGACCTTATCTTACCGTCGCAGAGGGAGCAGAGGATGAGACAACTCCGGGAGACCTTGCAGAAAGGTCTGTGCAACGCGTTCCCAGAGACTGGGAGGTTACAAACTCCTGGTCCTGGACAACGAGTTGCTGAGGCTTCGGGCAGTCAAAGAAGGAGCGGTGGGGAAGGTGGCCGTCTGACCGATGCGTTCAGACAATTCTTTAGTCCGCAGCCCCAAAGTATGATCGGTTCCAGCAACCATCGCCAGCGTCTGATATACATGGTCCAGGAATACCTAGGGGCAAGGTCAGACTTGGACACCTTCCCCACCGAAAATCCTCTGGCTTACTGGGTCTTGAGGATGGATCACTGGCCAGAGCTTGCACAGTATGCAATTGAGCTACTGGCCTGTCCTGCATCCAGCGTTCTTTCAGAACGCACATTCAGTGCTGCTGGAGGATTTGTCACAGATCACAGGGTGCGCCTGTCCACCGACTCGGTTGATCGACTGACTTTCATCAAGATAAACCAGTCTTGGATCACCACCAGCTACCACACACCTGACGCTGATATAACAGACTAATTGATTTTAAAATGTCACATCCCTTCAAGGCTGATGCTGATGCTGAGTGCCTGTGCTGTTATGTTGACTGGCTATCCTCCTCCTCCTCCTCAATGATACGATTAATGATGATAGCTTGGAAGATCATTTTGGTTTATGGGTGACGCCACCAGTGGCTAAGGCCCAATTTTTCAGCCCCTGTTTAACAGGGGCGTGTAATTAAAATTTTTGATGCAATACTTTGCAACAGGCCTCATTGCTGTGCTCCAAGTACAGTATCTGTGAGGGGTTGCAGTGTTGTGCCACCAGTGTCTAAGGCCCAATTTTTCAGCCCCTGTTCCACAGGGGCATGCAATTATAATTATTGATCTAATAATTCACAGCAGGGCCCATTGCTGCGCCCACCAAGAGTAACTGTCAGGCCTTACAGTGTTGTGGCACCAGCACCACCATCACCACCACCACCACCACCAAAAGCCTAATTTTTCAGCCCCTGTTCAACAGGGGCATGCAATTATAATTATTGATCGAATAATTCACAGCAGGGCCCATTGCTGCGCCCACCAAGAGTAACTGTCAGGCCTTACAGTGTTGTGGCGCCAGCACCACCATCAACACCACCACCAAAGGCCCAATTTTTCAGCCCCTGTTCAACAGGGGCATGCAATTATAATTATTGATCGAATAATTCACAGCAGGGCCCATTGCTGCGCCCACCAAGAGTAACTGTCAGGCCTTACAGTGTTGTGGCACCAGCACCACCATCACCACCACCACCACCACCAAAGGCCTAATTTTTCAGCCCCTGTTCAACAGGGGCATGCAATTATAATTATTGATCGAATAATTCACAGCAGGGCCCATTGCTGCGCCCACCAAGAGTAACTGTCAGGCCTTACAGTGTTGTGGCGCCAGCACCACCATCAACACCACCACCAAAGGCCCAATTTTTCAGCCCCTGTTCAACAGGGGCATGCAATTATAATTATTGATCGAATAATTCACAGCAGGGCCCATTGCTGCGCCCACCAAGAGTAACTGTCAGGCCTTACAGTGTTGTGGCACCAGCACCACCATCACCACCACCACCAAAGGCCTAATTTTTCAGCCCCTGTTCAACAGGGGCATGCAATTATAATTATTGATCGAATAATTCACAGCAGGGCCCATTGCTGCGCCCACCAAGAGTAACTGTCAGGCCTTACAGTGTTGTGGCACCAGCACCACCATCAAAGGCCCAATTTTTACTACCACTGATCAACAATTATATGCTATTACAATTCCTGATATAATAGTTGACAGCAGGGCGTTCCAGCACCCACCAAGAATAACTGTGAGTGCTTTCAGTGTTGTGCCAACACCAACACCTAAGGGGCCAATTTCTGCAGAGTATATACGGCAGGTCCCTACTTTCAAACATCCAACTTACAAACGACTACTACTTGCAAACGGAAGAAGACAACAGGAAGTGAGAGGAAATCTACCCCTTGGAAGGAAAATTCTCTCCTGTAAGAATTAATATGGGAGAAAGGTGTCTCCTCTCTACTGATGCTTTATCACCAATCCTTGTTTCAATAAAAACACCACATTTCAAAAACAGTTGTCATTGGGACGCAAAGTGAGGTGAAATGTTCTGAACAGGGGCACAGACAGCAAAAAAAATGTGACAGGGGTGATAACCGTTCCTTATGTTTTCCAAAAAGCTAAAAAAAAGGAATTTGGCATGGAGCTACACTTAAACAATGTAGCTGTTCAAAATTACAAACAGATTCTACATAAGAACAAACCTACAGTCCCTGTCTTGTATGCACCGCCTGTATACGGCTGTTCAGAGTATATAGGTCCTTTTTTATTTTGTGTGCGGGGTTCCCCTTAATATCCATACAAGACCCAAAGGGGCTGGTAATGGGCTGGGGTAGGGGGGGGGGGGGTTGATGGGGTAGCTATGCCATTTTTCCTAAAGATTTTCATCCATATTACCGGGACCAGACATTACATTAAAGCCGCAAGCAGTTTTAAATGGCTTTTTTTCCTTTAGAAATGTTATTTTGTGCAGGGACAGTTCTAAACACGGGAAACACGTGGCACTTCACAGGCATACTTTAGACACCCCCCAGGTACAATATTTAAAGGAATATTTGACTTTTTTTTTCACTTTATGCATCATTAAAATGACTGCTCCCGGAAAACGTCCGTTTTTAAAACTTATTTTTGCATTGATACATGTCCCCTGGTGCAGAACCCGGGTTCCCAACTCTGTTTCGGACAATAACATGGATAATAGTCGTTATAATTAGCACTTTAGAATCCGAACGTTCGCATCCATTGTATTTAATAGGGTTCTAATGTTCGTGCGAACTTTCGGTCCGTTCGCGGTGTGAGGGGGTTAGCTCGGTAGCGGGTGTGTGTGACCCCCTGGATGGGCTCCCCACACAAAAACAGGCCCAGCAGACGGAGGTTGTGGTTTTCAAGATCAAAAGGTGCGGTTTATTTCTCTATTTACAGTGACAAAAACACAGCAAAGCAAAAAGAAACATAAACAAAATAAATCCTGGTCAGCTTGACCTCTGACTAAACATGCAGGTTTCCCTAACTAACAACTGGGATCAGCCTGGTGCTGTCCTAGTCCCTAAGTCCCTGGTTTAGTAAATGTCCAAACAAATAGCCACACAGGCTTTGTCTCACCGCACAGGGGTTCACTCTCCCTAGACAGTCCACACAGGTCTGGGTCCAGGCATGAGCAAACACCTAATGAAGCTGGGAGTTTTTATAGAGGCCTTAAACGAGCTGACAAGCTTCAGCTGGTCTCATCAACTCCCTGCCTGCACGACGCCCAGCACTCTCCCTAGAGGTATGAATCATCCATGAGCCCACTAGCCTCAGCTGGGCTTCATCAACTCTCTCCCTAGTTGTATAAGTCGGCATAAAGCCTGAATCTGGGAGAAATATACCTACCCCCCTGGATGCAACCAGGTGACTTTACCTTCCTGCTGTCACAGCGGGTTCTGGTGCGAACCGAACCCGGGGGTGTTCGGCTCATCACTATTGGTTAATATGGAATTGGGTATTGAAAGATGGTTTGGAATTAATAGTAGGAATCATAACAGGAATAAACGTGGTATTGTTGAAGGCATTGTATGAATGGTTGGGCTTCTGAGTTAATGACTTCCAAATGTGACATTTGAACTTGAGTTTCAGATTCTAGAAACTGTCAGGTTTTTGATGTATTTTGTAAATATATTCTTCCTCCTAGGTGATACTGCTATGTAACTGATATTTTGTTTGAAATATAGAGTTGTTTAGGTTAACTTCACCATCACCCACATCCTGTAATTAGACACGCTGCTAGAAGCTAGCCATTTCTAGTTAGCACATTATGTGAAACTTGCCTTAGAACAAAGCCCTCCAGCGGTCTTCCTTCTGGGTTTGTGGACTCCAGCTGTGTGTGTGTGGCCAGAGCCGCAATGACGTCACTCCCGTGCATTATCGCAGGAAGCCGCTGTTCACGGCACAGGACTTTGAAGAAACGGCATGGTATGCCATTCCTTCAGAGCGCATGCGCTGGTGACGTCGCCTACTACATCAAAATTTAATATCTCCTAAGCGGTGCATGTTTAGGAGATATTTACTGAACCTATAGGTAAGCCTTATTAGAGGCTTGCCTATAGGTAAAAGTCATGCATGGGAGTTTACTCCCACTTTAACAGGTTAAAGTTGAACCTCAGGCAGATATAAAAAATACAAACAACTTACCTATGTATTAGGGCCTCTGTAAATGTATTTTTTTATACGTAAGTACCTGAGTTTGACTTGGTATAAACCTTTGCAATCCCTGTACCAGAAAGCCAAGACACTTGGGAGGGGGGGGGGACAGTGCAAGTAGCCAATTAGATGTGCAAGGAGCATACTGATAGGAGGACAGAGCAGAGTATTACTGAACTACAGCAGAGAAGAATCAGGTCTCCTGTCCCGCCAACGATGAAGTGACTGGATGGACAGAAATACTAATTCCTCGGCATGTACGACTGCTTTCATACATGCTTTTCATCTGTATGTTTACCTGGGTGCAAAGTTCAGCTTTATATTTTCACCTTTGTAGCCAAATTTGAGAATTCTCCACTATAAATTTGTTACATTCACACAGCATACCTAAAATAATTTAAAAAAATATTTCCTACCTTCTTAACTGTTTCTTTGGAGCAGGATTATACCTAGGACTTAATATGTAGTTTATATTTGTAGCGGTGCCCCCCGTGGGGTCGCTGCGTATTTCAGCGTCCACACATTACCCTGCTGGTCAGACATCCATTTTAGGCAAACTTTTTCCAGTCAATGAATAGTCTCTTGCTTGTTTTTGTTGTTTTAAATAGGGGGTTAAACTTGGATGGGGAAAAGGGACATGGGATGCCCAAATGATGAATACTTCTAGTTAAAATAAAGGTAATTGAATCCAAACTGACAGTCTCTTATACTGCAAATCTCCCCCAGCACACTACTTGACATCACTTGCTTTCCTTACTGTCCAGTTCTAGATTCCTGTCACCGTTAGCACATGGCTAGGGCTCACTCTGAATAAGTTCTAACATTTTCCTAGTAGACATTTTAGATGAAGAAGATAATTGTGCTAACTGATCCTTGGTGGACTACTGCTCCCAGCACGTCCGAAGCAAGTCCTGCCAACCCTCCTGGCTGCAGCAACTTCACTTCAACACCACCACAGTCTCTCCCTCTGGCTCCATATCCAATCCTGGCATGTCTCTCTCAGAGCTTCTCACTCACCGACCCTGGTATGGATCCCTCCTGAATTACTTTCCTGGCCGTGCTCCCCGCTGTCTTCCTCCTGCTCCTGTTCCAGGACACCTCTCAATGACCGTGTAGAGAGAGGCTCCCTCACAGCTCCCGAGCTCCAGGCCCGAGGTAAACCCCCCCCCAGAAAGGGGGTCCCTCAAGGGCTACCACAGCCTAACACGCCATCATTCAGTTCGTACACCTGACAACTCCTCCCACAACAGGCTGACCATGGGTATATATAGGAGGCCTGCCCCCTGCCAATCCTAGTTGGGGATTAGTCAGGGCTCCCAAATACACCCCATGTCACTCCAGCACTCTACCCTGCCTCTTTTCCAGAACCTTCTCACTGGAAACAGAGGAGGCGCCCAAGAGCTGAAGCACATGTCAATCACCCGCTGCTACACTAAACCACTTCCCTGCCCCCAGATCAAAAACAAACAGGCTTAGCTCAAAGCTAAGCCTGCCTAAATTTACCTGCACTGGGAGTAAAAACAAAAACACTACTCTAGCACTTACCTACCTAAGGTAGAGGGTGCTACATATTACTTTCAAAAGATGGCAAAATGGAGATAAGGGTCAGTCTGGAGAACAAGACTTGGAAAGTGCATTGCATTGCATAGCAATGGAGAACTAAGTAGGATTTTTCCATCCTAGAGTTTTCAGAAAAGAACATTTAGATACGTAAAAAGCATTTTTTATTTATTCATTTATTTTAAAGTTATGCTATGCACCTGAGAACATGTAATAAAGTATATCTTATTTCACATCTGATTGCAAAAGTAGGAACACGCTTTAAGTAACGCATTTCAATATAGACTGTAGTTGTTTTACATAAAGAGATTAATGGGAGCTGTTTTTGGCTTTCAACTGTACAGAACTGTACATGTCTGCACAGTAAATATTTATCTGATGAATTATATTAGAGCTCCACACTAATTTGGTTTGTTTATAAATCCACCTACCTGTCTGGGACGTTGGAACACCAAATCTGTAAGATCAGGAGCATTGTACCAGTTACAATGAGAATGGCAGTTGCAATTTTCAGATGCGGAACATTGCTGTAGACATAATATAAATAAGAAGGCGGAAACCAGTTATTTCCTGTCACATGACATTGACCTATCCACAAGTGTTTTCTGCAGCAATCTACAGAGAACACCCCAAAGGACATTACATGCCCCATGCTAGGAAGTATTTCCATCAATATGATATGGTTTACAGAGGTTATATGCACTATATTGTCAAAAGTATTGGGACGCCTGCCTTTACACGCACATGAACTTGAATGGCATCCCAGTCTTAGTCCGTAGGGTTCAATATTGAGTTGGTCCACCCTCTGCAGCTATAACATCTTCAACTGTTCTGGGAAGGCTGTTTAGGAGTGTGTCTATGGGAATGTTTGACCATATTTCCAGAAGCGCATTTATGAAGTCAGGCACTGATCTCCCCTCTAATTCATCCCAAAGGTCTTCTATCGGGTTGGTCAGGACTCAATGCAGGCCAGTCAAGTTCCTCCACCCCAAACTCACTCATCCTTGTCTTTAGAGGCCTTGCTTTGTGCACTGGTGCACAGTCATGTTGGAACAGGAAGGGGCCATCCCCAAACTGTTCCCTCAAAGTTGGGAGCAATAAATTGTCCAAAATGTCTTGGTATGCTGATGCCTTAAGAGTTTCCTTCACTGGAACTAAGGGGCCAAGCCCAACCCCTGAAAAACAACCCCACATTATAATCCCCCCTCCACCAAATGATTTGGACAGTGCACAAAGCAAGGTCTATAAATACATGGATGAGCAAGTTTTTGCGTGTAAAGGCAGGTGTCCCAATACTTTTTAAAATATAGTGTATATTATTGTAGCGCCGGCCCAAAATGGTCCACGCTATGTTTAAAATTAGGGGGTGGTCTGAGTTAATAGATGGACTCAGACTTGTTGATTTCTCTTAAATTCTGCTTCTGCTCTGGTTGTGATAATGCCTGGCAGTTATATTCCCTGTTCGCCTGTAGGTGGCACTGCTACCGCTGGCCCATGTTGGAATATGGGTGTATCACAGCCGTATTGGGTGTCCTTTCTTGGCAGCCATGCAGTAGGGGTGGTTGGCCCGCTGTGCATGCTGGGGAGGGGTACATAAGGGGCAGACGCCATTGTGTTGGGGTTGTTCCTGTGCGCCTCGTGGCCCTCATGGCACGGGGTGCATGTGTGTGTTTCAGCCCCGGGCACCTTCAGCCCGAGGCTGCATCTCTGCTCGCTAGGCCCAGCTCTGCTGGTTTGGGCCAACATCACTGAGGGTATCCCAAGCTGTCCATCCGTGGGAAGGAAGCTCTTGAGAAGGGGAGCCAGGGGAGGACCTGCCCCGGAGGAGACTGGCAAGGTGCCAATATCTCGCGAGAGGCCTGGCAACCCATTCAAGGAGGGATCCACTATACTAAAAGCCCTGCAATACGCCGGTCCGGCTTAAAGGCTCTATTATTGCTCGGCTAAAGGTTTGGGACTTTTAAAATCCTGTGGCAGAGGATTCCCGGACGCATCCTAAAGTTTCATCAGGTCTGTGGCAGAGACCCAAGTACACCAGGTCTGTGGCAGAGACCCAAGTACACCAGGTCTGTGGCAGAGACCCAAGTTCATCAGGTCTGTGACAGAGACCCAAGTTCATCAGGTCTGTGGCAGAGACCTTCATTCACTGATAGCAGTTTGTGGCAGAAACTGTCTAAACTCTGATTATTGCATCATTCCGGCTGCTAGGACCGTGAGAGGGGACTACCCAGGTGAGCAATACCCACTCAGGCTTGAGTGGCGAATATACTGACTGTTTGCATCTCTTGTACCGTGTGCCTGAACCTTCCCCTACTTCTCTCGTTTCACACTTTCTCTCAAGTTCTAAAGCAAAGGAAAATAAAGCCTTACTGTTGAGGTTTTACATCTGTGTGGACATTGACTTTTCTGAAACTCTTTACCCCTACAACTGAAGCCATGGAGGTAGTTTGCATGACCCAAAATTAATCAGCAGCTCCTTCGGGGGTAAGTGCTACACGATATATGGGTCAACTTTTAAAAAAATGAATACATTTCAGGAAGTATAATTCAGGTCCTTCTTCTACTTCTTTTAAAAAAAAAAATAGCCATCAACATCAGATGTTCTTTAGACATACAAAATTAAGGTGACTACCAAAATCTCAGATTACCTATGCATACATTATATTGTCTCTGGTGCCGGAGGTGAATGGAAAAAGAGCCACCTGACATCCCAGAGATGGTCTAATCTCAAAAAAAAATGCAGTCCAACTGATTACTAGTTTCCTACAGGTCAGGTCAGCTGTGGTCTAAAACTGCTACACTAGGGGACAATTATGTCATGGGAAAATGAACTAAAGGTGTGAAAGTTAACTTTCCATTAGATCCTAGATACTAGGCACAAAGGAGACTTTCATGGCATAGGAGGAGGAGGAGGCATGCCTCTCATTGTCAAATACCTGAGGCCTCATTCTTCCATATGGTTTGGTCTTGCCCTTCGCTCCAATTGTATTGGAAGGAGGTTGTGTTTGTTCTCAATAGGATATGTCAGTTGACTCGGATTTGATTCCATACTATGCTCGTAGGGAGATAATGCTTAAATGGAAATCAACATTTTCATTTGGACAAGCAGACTGCAACATAGACAGTACCCATGCAGCTAAACAGGACATCTTTCAGTGATCCCTAATAAAAGGATAGACATTTGGACTGAATTTTCTTACAGACCAATATGGTACATTGTGACACATGACTGTAAATACCGTTATAATTTGTACACCAGAGCTCTTTTTGTTGTTCCTTTCTATGTAATTGGATCCATTCCCTAATCCCCTAAATTTTTTCAATGAATTTGTAAATTCGATACTTATGTACAATAAAATTACCTAATACTTTTATTTATGAGTTAATACATTATTGAAGCTGTGCATAAGCCACTGAGAGTTTCTTTCCTTTTTTCTTCAAATGGAAATCAACTAACCCTCACTTGGTAGCGTCATGGCGTAATGCTCTCAATTCAGTTCTGCCGTTACACAAACTTACCTACATAAATCACAATTGTCCCAAGAAATTTGACTAAGATTTGATCTGCGTGGATAGACTCCTGGGGCTCAGATATTGATCTGGATGTACAGTCCTGACTGGTTTTAAATGTTCTAGTCCCTAACCATATTTTCCCTTCCCCCTGCCCTTTCCTGCCCCTCTCTTTCCCTTACTCCCTGTTTTCATTTTTGATTTGTTAAGGTATCCATGTCCTTTTTTTAAAAGCCGCAGAACCAATGAGAAATTTCCTTTACCTTTTAGGTTGGTTCCCTAGTGCTGTCACATTTTTGGCTATCAGTGTAGGTGTACTATTTACTATTTATTAGGCTTCATGTACACGGGATGTTGTTCAACCTCTCTTGAACGGTTTAACCACTTCAGCCCCGGACCATTTTGCTGGTCAAAGACCAGGCCCCTTTTTGCGATTCGGCACTGCGTTGCTTTAACTGACAATTGTGCGGTCGTGCGACGTGGCTCCCAAACAAAATTGACGTCCTTTTTTTCCCATAAATAGAGCTTTCTTTTGGTGGTATTTGATCACCTCTGCCTTTTTTATTTTTTGCGCTATAAACAAAAAATAGAGCGACAATTTTTAAAAAAATTACATATTTTTTACTTTTTGCTATAATAAATATCCCCAAAAAATATATAAAAAAACTTTTTTTATCCTCAGTTTAGGCCGATACGTATTCTTCTACATATTTTTGGTAAAAAAAAAAATCGCAATAAGCGTTTATTGATTGGTTTGCGCAAAAGTTATAGTGTCTACAAAATAGGGGGTAGTTTTATGGCATTTTTATTAATATTTTTTTTTTTTACTAGTAATGGCGGCGATCAGCGATTTTTATCATGACTGCAACATTATGGCAGACACATCGGACACTTTTGACACATTTTTGGGACCATTGTCATTTTTACAGCGATCAGTGCTATACATATGCACTGAATACTGTGAAAATGACACTGGCAGTGAAGGGTTTAACCTCTAGGTGGCACTGTAGGGGTTAAGTGTGACCTAATGAGTGATTCTTACTGTAGGGGGGCATGGCTTGGCGTGTGACGTCACTGATCATCATTCCCTATGACAGGGAACAGACGATCACTGACATGCCACTAGGAAGAATGAGGAAAAGTTTGTTTACACTTACCTCTACCCGTTCTTCAGCTCTGTGACCCAATCGCGGGACACTGGCGGCGATCGGGTCCGCGGGTCCCGCGGGCACGGTCATGGAGCTTCGGGCCGGGTCGCGAGTGCACCCGCGGCGGCGCTAGCGCGACCCATGGACAGGTTCTTGTGCCTGTCCGTGCCATTCTGTTGACGTACATCGTTATGCGGCGGTCCTTAAGTGGTTAACTTGACAGCTAAAAAACAGTGTCTAAAAACAGCCGTTTAGCCGCGTTTACATGCCGCGTTTAGCCGCGTTTGCGTCTAGAAGCATTTAAAAAAAAATTATTATTATTTTTTTGTTAAAATGAAAAACGTCTCTAAACGAAACGCTGCTAAACACGAGTTGCCGCGTTTAGCCGCATTTGACGCTTCAACTGCCTCTAAACACAGCTTCTGAACGCATTTTTTGGGGTTTAAGAAGAAGCCTCTAAACACAACTGCCTAGAAATGAATATAAACGAACCAGTGTACATGTACTGATAAGATAACATAGAGGAGGGTTCAGGAGCAGTTGAAAAAAATGCTCAACTGCTCCTAAACGTCCGTTTACCAGCAGCAGTGTACATGAGGCCTATGTTTTTTTGTAAACTGCTCGTGCTTATTTCTTGTGTGCTGTGTGTAATGTTGCAACTGTTGGAATTATTATTTCAATAAGGTTTCTTGTAAAGAAAAAAAAAAGGTGTACTATTATCAACTATACACACACAACACCATACATTGTTAATTCGCGGAATATGCAATTACCTTGGGGGATGAGAAAGAATTGTTTGCCTCGCTGGAGCAAATCTGACTGTTTTTTTTAATCTTCCTCTGGATCAACTGTAGGTTTAAGGTTCTGTATAAACAGGTTTTCTGATTAATGTATTCATTTTCTAGTTGATTGGTTGGTTTTCAATTTCATTCTATTGGTTGATCTCAATGGATATCTTTTTTTTCAACCTGACTATGTAACTATGTAACACATATCACGCCCATTGCAGTGGTGCAGTTTTGTTATGTGTTAGATATATTTCTCTATGTAGCAATAAAGATACAGTATAACTTATTTTAGCAGATAGTAAGCAGACGTTTCTTTGTGAGCTAGTTGCAGAAGATTTTATTCTCTTCTAGGCTACCGTCGCCATACAACTGCACATTTATAAAGTACAGAAATGTGTTTTTAATAAAATAAATGTGCATTGTGCTCCGCTGTGAGATTCTGCAGCTGTTGGAGTGCAATAGTGAATGGAGAGCTCTTAAGCTGAATGACCTCCATGTTTGTGCGTGTGGGGGAGAGGGGGGATGTGCTTAAACATGTTAAAAGGGTAAACTTATCCTTATAGCACTTTGAGAACAATGAAATGAAATAAACATTCCCCAGTAAACTATTAACTATTAACTCTGAGCTTCCAGGCCTTACAGGAAAGAGTTACTGTATTATCAGTGGATTGCAGTTTGAACCCAGTCTGTTAATTTGGAGAAGAGAGCAGGGGATTGCCTTGCTATCCTAGACAGTGGGGCTGTGCAGCCAGTGTCTCTCCCTGCTCTCACAGCTCCTGCTGAGTGAAACTGTGTAATCCCCCACTCGCTCTTCCCCCATCCTGGCAGTCAGATCGGATCCAATCAGGGGAAGGGAGATTGAGAGCCAATGGGAACAGAGGAGAGGAATTGCAGGCAGACACAAGAAGGATGCTAGGACACATTGGGGCTGATTTACGAAACGTTTGTGCCATGAGTATCGGCACATCTGCGTGCTCAACGGCTGTTTTGGTATTTACAAAAGATTTGCGCCGGTAGAGCAGCGCTATTCCCCATTTACTATAGTGTTCTCGGCGCACGGGAGGAGGCGCTCAGTGCGCCACTATGGACCTGGCGCATGGCATCTTAAAATCTAAATATAAAGAAGCTGGAAGTGCCAATATAATGGGGGTGACATGGGGTGATGTGAGGAAGTGTAGTGACACCTGCCCAAGTAACAAATATGCCCAAAATAGAGTGAGAAAGTAACTTTTTCTGAACCAGCCCGCTGTGCCGGCAATTAGGTTTAGAACTGCGAGAGGTTTTTTTGTGCTCAGCGCGGGAATTTCACTTGTTCAAACGCACCGGGACACTGCGCCGGCAAAATCTTCGTAAATGTCAAGTCACGTAAATCAATTTGCATAAGTTGAACAAGCGCAGCTCTGAACTTGCCGTTATATAACAGTGCGCCAGCAAAATGACATTTCTAAAGGAAAAAAAAGGCATTTAAAAGCACCCGCGGCTATAATGAATTGACGGCTCCCGTCAATATAGAGAAAAGTCATTGATAAAAAATAAAAAAAATGCGTGGGGTCCCCCCAAATTCTATTACCAGGTCCTTCAGGTCTGGTATGGATTTTAAGGGGAACCCCCGTGCCAAACTTAAAAAAAAATTGCGTGGGGTCCCCCTAAAAATCCACACCAGACCCTTATCCGAGCACGCAACCTGGCAGGCCGCAGGAAAAGAGGGGGGGACGAGAGAGCGCCCCCCGTCCCTCCTGAACCGTACCAGGCCACATGCCCTCAACATGGGGAGGATGTCCCCATGTTGATGCAGACAAGGGCCTCATCCCCACAACTCTTGCCTGGTGGTGGTGGGGGTCTACGGGCGGGGGCTTATCGGAATCTGGAAGACCCCTTTAACAAAGGGGACCCCCAGATCCCGGCCCCCCCTGTGTGAAATGGTAATGGGGTACAAATGTACCCCTACCATTTCACAAAAAAAGTGTCAAAAATGTTAAAAATGACAATAGCCGGTTTTTGACAATTCCTTTATTAATGTCCTCTCCTTTCTTCCATCTTCTTCCATCTTCTTCTTCCATCTTCTTCTTCCAGCTTCTTATTTTCTCCTTTCGGGTTTCTTCCTCCATCTTGTTCTTCATCTTCCTCTTCATCTTCATCTTCCTTCTTCCTTCGGTGTTCTCTTCCGCATCTTGCTCCGGCTTCTTGTCCCCTTCTTCTTTCTCCGGCCGCTCCGCTTGAATTCGAGGTTCCCGCTGTGTGACGCTTCAGTTCTCCTCTGGGTCCGCTGCCACCCGGTGGCCCCGCCCCCCTCTGACACCACGGGGAAAGTCCCCGTGAAATCAATGTGCGTCAGAGGGGGGCGGGGTCACCGGGTGGCAGCGGACCCAGAGGAGAACTGAAGAACTGAAGCGTCACACAGCGGGAACCTCGAATTCAAACGGAGCGGCCGGAGAAAGAAGAAGGGGACAAGAAGCCGGAGCAAGATGCGGACGAGAACACCAAAGGAAGAAGGAAGATGAAGATGAAGAGGAAGATGAAGAACAAGATGGAGGAAGAAACCCGAATGGAGAAAAGAAGAAGCAGGAAGAAGAAGCTGGAAGAAGATGGAAGAAAGGAGAAGACATTAATAAAAGAATTGTCAAAAACCGGCTATTGTAATTTTTAACATTTTTGACACTTTTTTGTGAAATGGTAGGGGTACATTTGTACCCCATTACCATTTCACACAGGGGGGGCAGGCATCTGGGGGTCCCCTTTGTTAAAGGGGTCTTCCAGATTCCAATAAGCCCCCCCGCAGACCCCCACAACCACCGGCAAGGGTTGTGGGGATGAGGCCCTTGTCCCCATCAACATGGGGACATCCTCCCCATGTTGAGGGCATGTGGCCTGGTACGGTTTAGAAGGGAGGGGGCGCTTTCTCGTCCCCCCTCTTTTCCTGCGGCCTGCCAGGTTGCGTGCTCGGATAAGGGTCTGGTGTGGATTTTTAGGGGGACCCCACGCAATTTTTTTTTAAGTTTGGCATGGGGGTTCCCCTTAAAAACCATACCAGACCTGAAGGGCCTGGTACGGATTTTGTGGGGAACCCCACGCCATTTTTTTTATTTTGCGCAGAGTTCCCCTTAATATCCATACCAGACCTGAAGGGCCTGGTAATGGAATTTGGGGGACCCCCACGCATTTTTATTTGTTTTTCAAAGACTTTCAATTACTTTTATCTGTATTGACGGGAACCAGCAATTCATTACAGCCGCGAGTACTTTTAAATGACTATTATTTCACTTTAGAAATGTCATTTTGCTCTCGAACTGTTATAAACATGGAAAACATGCGCTACTTTACAGGCATACTATAGACACCCCCCAGGTATGATATTTAGGGCCAGTTCACACAGGATGCAGTGCAGTGCGTTTTTTTGATGCATGAAAAAACGCAAAGAAAGTTGATCACATTAATGCCAATGGCATAGTTCACACCACTGCAGTCCGTTCCAGTGTGTTTCAGAAAGGAAAAAAAATTGGTCATGCTGCATTTTTTAGGTACAGAACTGTACTGGACCGCAGTAAAACACATCAAAAATGCAACGGAACGTACCAAAAACGCACTGGAATGCACCGGAACGCACCTAAATGCACCAAAGACGCACTGCAACACACTTGTCCTAAGTGAAAAGAGGGGGAAAAAAAACACTGGACTGCATCAAAAACGCATCAAAAATGCACTGGAACTAGTCAAAAATGCGCATTCAGAAAAGCACCTGGAACTAGAGCCAGTTCACACCATAGAAACGCAATCCGGATGCGTTCCAGGTGCTTTTTTGCTTTCACATTTTTGATGCGTTCCAGTGCATTTTAGGTACGTTTTTGATGCAGTCCAGTGCTTTTTTTCACCCCTCTTTTTTATTAACCATAGATAAGGACAAGTGTGTTCCAGTGCATTTTTGGTGCATTTAGGTGTGTTCCTGTGCGTTCCAGTGCCTTTATGATGCATTTTGCTGCGTTCCAGTACAGTCCAGTGCAGGTAAAATGCAGCATGTTCTACTTTTTTTGTGGAACTGGAACGCACTGGAACAAACACTGCCATTTAGAACCATATAACCAACTTTCCATGCATTTTTTATGCATAAAAAACACAATGGACTGCATGTGGTGTGAAATGTCCCTTTGGGTGGGACCTGGGCCCCCATTTTAAGGCCAATAACTAGAAGATAAGCCAGCCAAGTGGGGACTAGCAAAATTAACAAGTCAGTTCCCATAGACTGCAATGGTATTTGGTTGGTGGGGGGGGTGGTGTTTGTCCCATCTCTAATTTTGTAGCATGCTGGATGATGTGCTTAATTTTGGACCGGGGGGGGGGGGGGTTATTTTCTGCTAGCTGCATTTGTATTGGTCTGAGCATGCCCAGGCAGTTAGTTTTTTTTGTTGGTGCTTTTTCTGTGTGAACAGCACCTGGATATTTCTGGGCATGCTCAGAGAGTGTTTTTATGGGTTAGTAATTGAAGGACATCCTTAACAGGTGTACCCACTTTGAAGTTCAGTCTCTACATTGGGTGAACTTGCATTTTGGGTGTTTCATGGACTACATGTGTTTTCAATTGCCTCGTTAGCACACAAACCTATGTTATATAAAGCTCGCAGGTAGCATTCTCTCCCTTGCCCTGAAAAGAGGCAAGTGTGTGTGTGTGCGTGTCCAGCAAAAAGTACATTTTGTTGTCCTTATCGAGTTTGTAACACATGTATTTTATTTGTTATGTCTTTGCAAAACAGGTGTTTGTTTTACTTTTGTTGATTGTAATTTTTTGTGTGGGGAAATGTTCCCCGGAAATAATTTTGATGTTGTTAATGTGTGTCGTTTGTTCACTTTGATTTAATTGTCTGTGCTGCATTATTTTGCCAAATCTTTCTCAAGATGTTGTGAGTCTGTGACTAATGTTTCAAATTGACCATGTTTTTTATTTTGGCTTCCCTTTGTTTTGTTGACCAATAAAATTTGATGCAAAGTTTTGATGTTTGTTTTGTGTTTTCTTTGCAACAAATGTGACAGCTGATTGGCATGTCAAAACAAAACAGGTGTGATTTGTCTACCCTGGTGCCTTCATGCTAGCATATGCATGTATTGTGTGCTGCCATGGATAGTCACCAGGAAATGAAAAATACAGAGCGGTAAGTATTCAATTTTCCTTTTTACTGCAGTGGTTCTCAGCCTCAGTCCTCAAGTACTCCCAACAGGACATGTTTTGTGAATTTATCTTATCGAGAATTGCTGTCCAAAATACAAAACCATTGACTGTGATTTAAAGCACATGTGCAAGATGAAGGAAAACCTGCAAACATGGCCTGTTGGGGGTACTCGAGAAGCACTGATTTAGAGCACTGCACTTAAAAATAGCTCAAGGCAATACGATTCTAATTGTGGGCATTTTGAGGGAAACAAAGTAAGTGTTAGAACCACTGCTTGTTTTTTTTGTTTGGTTTTTTTAGGTTGTGCTTTGTGTCCCCTTTTAGTAAAATTGGCTTCACTTCCTGTCACACAGCTAAACAGGAAGTGAAGGTAAAGCCCTACCAATGTCTTTTCTTGGGGACACACAGATCAATCTAACTAGTGTCCCCATTAAGCAAATTGCACTCTAGCACTTTGTTGTGTACACCCCAAATCATTGGGTAGTTTGGGGTTTAGTAAAGACAAATCCACTCTGCAGTAAAAGTGTAGCTGCTGAAAATCTGAGGGGAAGCACTGGTGATTGTAACATCCAATCATGTAAAAGCAAAGATGGTGTTTTTTTTGTTTGCTAGCATGTCCCCCTCGGATATCCAGCAAGTGCACTTGTAGTGCAAAGTAGATTTGCCTTTAGTAAATAAACCCCAAAGTCCCTAATACCTAATAATTTGGGGTGTACCCCGCAAAATGCTGGAGTGTAATGTACATAATGGGGAAAGTATTTAGATTGACATGTGTGTCCCCAAGGAAAGACATTGGTAGGGATTTCCCCTCACTTCCTGTGTGGCTATGTGACAGGAAGTGAATTATTTGTAGCAAAATGGGGGGGGGGAAAGTTGGGACTTTGAATGAGGCCATAGGCCTGGTAAGGCCAATGCCTCCATCCCATTGGGACTTTGAATAAGGCCATAGGCCTGGTAAGGCCATGTGCCTCCATCCCTGTTAATTAGAAAAAAATGAAGCAAAAATACAGCCATATAGGCGTCAGAGTGCAACGAAGAGGGGGAAAAAGTTGGGACTTTACATGAGGCTCTTGGTAACAATTTGATAGAGTGGTGGGTGGTAAGGCATTTATTGGTACAAGGATGCATGTTAGAATACATTGATTACATATACATAAAACGCACATTTGATAGTGCCAATTCCTTAAACGGTAATTTCAGGTAGTAACGCATTACAGACTTAGAATACATTACATATACATAAAACGCACATTCAATAGTGCCAATTATTTGGAAGGATAAAGTGGCCACATTTGGGAGTTGTCTTCACCCTATCAGGGCCCAGGGTGCAGACATCCCCAAAAACTGTCTAGACTTCTAATCCCTCTGCACTCTATCCCCAAGCAAAAATAAGAAAGGATTTCATTTAGTTTAACTTTGCAAAGACACATTCCTAAGTTGAATTGTGATGCATATCAATGGCCCATTTAGACCCTCTTTAATCATTTGAGATCAGCGCTATAACTGATCGATGGCCACAGCACGGTCCTCAATTGCCAGGAGTCCGTCAATAGACGTCCTCCCTTTTGCGCGTGCGCTGTGGTCACCGAGTCACTGAGACTCGGGTGATGACAGATCCGAGGAAGGCGCCGATCCCTGCCCCTTACCATGTGATCATCTGTCAGCCAATGACAGCTGATCACGTGATGTAAACAAAAGCTGGGTAATGGTTTTTGTTTTCTCCTTGTGCTGACAGCGTGAACATAAAAAAAGGCAATCACCGGCTTATGTGCAAGGGACATCGGGCCCGAAGAGGAAGAGGTAATTCTGCTTCATCTGTGACAATCAGTAGCCCCTGCCAGTGCCACCTATCAATGCCCACCACTGGTGCCAATCAGTGCTACCTAGCAGTGCTGCCTATCAGTGCCCATCACTACCAACTATCATTGCCACCTAGCAGTGCCACTTCTCAATGCCCACCAGTGCAAACTAGCAATGCCACCTCTCAGTGCCCACCCTTGCCACCTTATCGGTGCCCATCAGTGCAGTCTCATCAGTGTAAATCAATGAATGAGAAAAATTACCTTTTTTCAAAATGTTCGCAATATTAACCACTTTCCTACTGCCCACCGTCAAATGACGTCCTTGGCTTTGTGCGGTGACATCTGAATGATGCCTGCAGTTGCAGGCATCATTCAGATATCATTCTTTTCAGTAGGCGATTCTGTGCACGATAAAAATGATCATAGCAGCAGTTCAGCCGCTTGATCGTTCTTATAGGCGGCGGGAGGGGAGGCCCCCCCCTCCGCCGCCATCCGGTGCTTCTCCGAGCTCTCCCGTGCCATCTGGGGCTCGGAGAACGAATTGTCCGGCGTCGGATGGGAAGCATAGAGATGACTGGTGACCAGATGGTCACCAGTCATCTCTATGACCGTCGGAGGCCCGGGGGCGACGTTATGACATCACGCCGGGTTCCCGTATGTAAACAAAGCCGTGATCTCGGCTGTCAGCATGAGATCTGTGAATTTCCAGCCTGGAGGAGAGATGTGGGGTCTTATTGACCCTGCATCTCTCCATAAAGAGGACCTGTCACAATAGATTCCTATTACAAGGGATGTTTACATTCCTTGTAATAGGAATAAAAGTGATCAAAAAAACAAAAAATAAAAAAAAAAGAGTAAGAAATACAAAAAAGTAAAAAACCAAAAAAATAATAATAAAAAAAAAAATGTCCATGTCCCCGGTAGCTCGTGCTCAGAAGCGAACACACACGTAAGTCCCGTCCACATATGTAAACGCCATTCAAACCACACATGTGAGGTATTGCTGCGTGCGTTAGAAAGAGTGCAACAATTCTAGCACTAGACCTCCTCTGTAATGCGAAAATGGTAACGTGTAAAAAATTATAAAGCATCGCCTAGGGAGATTTTTAAGTACTGAAGTTTGGTGTCATTCCATGAGTGTGCGCAATTTTAAAGCGTGACATGTTAGGTATCTATTTAATCAGCATACAACATCTTTCACATTATACCAAAAAATTGGGCTAACTTTACTGTTTTGAAATTTTTTTAAATTCATGAAACCATTTTTTTTCCCCAAAAAAGGCGTTTGAAAATTTATTGCGCAAATAACGAGCGAAATAAAAATGATTGCAATGACCGCCATTTTATTCCCTAGGGTGTCTGCTAAAAAACATATATAATGTTTGGGGTTTTGAAGTAATTTTATAGCCATAAATTTATGATTTTTACATCAAGGAGAGAAGTGCCAGAATAGGCCCAGTGCTGAAGTGGTTAACCACTTAACGACCGCTCACTGTATATATACGTCGGCAGAATGGCACCAACAGGCACAATCACGTAGAGTGTACGTGATTGCCTTTGTACAGTTGGGGGGTCCAATCGGACCCCCCTTCTATACAGTGAGCGGTGGCTAAGTGTCCGGGAGCGTTCCGGGATGAGGGGGCAGCCATTCGTTTCTGGCCACCCCCTCGCGATCGCTCCCGGCGAATAGAAATGCCCCCTCTGTCTGTGTCAGACAGAGGGAGCAGGAGGAAGTGATGTCATCTCTGGTGCGGCGCTCACATATACCGAGCGCCGTACAAGAGAAGATATCAGGTCAGTGCACACAACACTACACTGACACCAGGACACATAGGGACATAAATCGCCCCCCAGGCCCCCCCAGACACCCCAGATCACCCCCCAGATCACCCCCCCCCCCAGCCCCCAGTCACAGTGTCACTGATTGCAGTGACCATTTATTTAGTGATCACTGCAATCAGTGACATTTGTGACTGTAAAAGTGTCACCAAAGTTTAGTCTTAGGTCCAGTGTAGCCCCCTAACCCCCCCTAATAAAGGTTTAACCCCCTGATCACCCCCCAGATAACCCTTTCACCCCCTATCACCACTGTCGCTTAGCGATCATTTTTCTGATCGCTGTCTTAGCGTCAGTGATGCCGATCGGCAGCCAGTAATTTTTTTTAGGTTCGCCGCAGGTTTTTATAGCGTCAGGTACCCCAATATATTATCTAATAAAGGTTTAACCCCCTTGATCGCCCCCCAGGTAACCCTTTCACCCCCTATCACCACTGTCGCTAAGCAATTGTTTTTCTAAACGCTGTCTTAGTGTCGGTGATGCAGATCGTAGCCAGTAATTTTTTTTAGGTTCGCCGCATGTTTTTATAGCGTCAGGTACCCCAATATATTATCTAATAAAGGTTTAACCCCCTTGATCGCCCCCCAGGTAACCCTTTCACCCCCTATCACCACTGTCACTAAGCGATCGTTTTTCTAAACGCTGTCTTAGTGTCTGTGATGCAGATCGGTAGCCGGTAATTTTTTTTAGGTTTGCCGCAGGTTTTTATAGCGTCAGGTACCCCAATATATTATCTAATAAAGGTTTAACCCCCTTGATCGCCCCCCAGGTAACCCTTTCACCCCCTATCACCACTGTCGCTAAGCAATTGTTTTTCTAAACGCTGTCTTAGTGTCGGTGATGCAGATCGTAGCCAGTATTTTTTTTTAGGTCCGCTGCATGTTTTTATAGCGTCAGGTACCCCAATATATTATCTAATAAAGGTTTAACCCCCTTGATCGCCCCCCAGGTAACCCTTTCACCCCCATCACCACTGTCGCTAAGCAATCGTTTTTCTAAACGCTGTCTTAGTGTCGGTGATGCAGATCGGTAGCTGGTAATTTTTTTTAGGTTCGCGGCAGGTTTTTATAGCGTCAGGTACCCCCATATATTATCTAATAAAGGTTTTAACCCCCTGATTGCCCCTAGTTAACCCTTTCACCAGTGATCACCATATAAGTGTTACGGGTGACGCTGGTTAGTTAGTTTGCTTTTTATAGTGTCAGGGCACCCGCCGTGTATATAACCCAATAAAGGTTTAACCCCCTGATCGCCCGGCGGGTGATATCAATTAGGTTTTAGCGTCAGAGAGGGTCTGAGTCACACCCCAGGCAGCGTCAGGTTAGTGCCAGTAACGCTAACACCCACGCGTGAAGCATACACCCCCCTTAGTGGTATAGTATCTGAACAGATCAATATCTGATCTGATCAGATCTATACTAGCGTCCCCAGCAGTTTAGGGTTCCCAAAAACGCAGTGTTAGCGGGATCAGCCCAGATACCTGCTGGCACCTGCGTTTTGCCCCTCCGTCGAGCCCAGGCCACCCAAGTGCAGTATCGATCGATCACTGTCACTTACAAAACAAAAACACACATAACTGCAGCGTTCGCAGAGACAGGACTGATCCCTGCGACTCCAGTGCTGTAGGAGGTGATTTCACCACCACAGTTAAAAAAAAAAAGCAAATATGCCGAAGCATTGGGGCAGCAGGGGCGGAGGAGCGATTTTGCTCCTAATGCCGCGTACATACGGTCGAAATTCCGACGGAGGCTTGCCCGTGGAAAAGTCCGACCATGTGTGTGCGGCATAACTTTTTTGCGGGAGGATGCCCCCATGCTTCGGCATATATAAATGGTGCGTGTATGCCCATCATTGGAAGTGGGTGGATGAAGGGCGGTATTCTAATGGTGGGCATACCCACCGATCAATCTCTTTTTTCGTTCAGCCAACTGGCTGCATGAAATAAAAAGATTACAATACATGTCCAACAAGGACCAGCAACGTACTGGTATGTTGCTGGACTTTGAATGTTTATACCAGAATGATGCCTGCGGGTTTAGGTATCATCTTGGTATCATTCTTTTTAGTCTGTGGCCGGCTTTCATGTAAAAGCAATCCTAGCGGCTAATTAGCCTCTGGACTGCTTTTACAAGCAGTGGGAGGGAATGCCCCCCCCCGGATATAAAAAGCGCCATTGGGAAATTGGGAAAGCATTTTATCACACCGATCTTGGTGTGGTCAGATGCTTTGAGGGCAGAGGAAAAATCTAGGGTCTAGAAGACCCCAGTTTTTTCAAAAAAAGAGTACCTGTCACCACCTATTGCTATCATAGGGGATATTTACATTCCCTGAGATAACAATAAAAATTATAAAAAAAAAAAAATACTTGGAAGGAACAATTTAAAAATAAAATATAAAAGCAAAATTAATAATAAAAAAAAAAAAAAAGCACCCCTGTCCTGCCCTGCTCTTGCCCAATGTCGAAGGCAAGCGTCGGTCTGGCGTCATATGTAAACAGCAATTGCACCATGCATGTGAGGTATCACCGCGAAGGTCAGATCGAGGGCAATCATTTTAGCAGTAGACCTCCTCTGTAAATCTACTGGGGTAACCTGTAAAGGCTTTTAAAGGCTTTTAAAAATGTATGTAGTTTGTCGCCAATGCGCGTTTGTGCGAAATTTTAAAGCATGTCGTGTTTGGTATCTATGTACTCGGCCTAAGATCATCTTTTTTATTTCATCAAACATTTGGGCAATATAGTGTGTTTTAGTGCATTAAAATTAAAAAAAGTGTATTTTTTAACCCAAAAAATGCGTTTGAAAAATCGCTGCGCAAATACTGTGTAGAAAAAAAAAATGCAACACCCACCATTTTAATCTGTAGGGCCTTTGCTTTAAAAATATATATATAATGTTTGGGGGTTCAACATAATTTTCTTGCAAAAAAAAAATGTTTTCATGTAAACAAAAAGTGTCAAAAGGGGCTTTGTCTTCAAGTGGTTAGAAGAGTGGATGTAAGCTTCCTAATGTTGTGTATAATGCCAGAACAGTTCAAAACCCCCCCAAATGACCCCATTTTGGAAAGTAGACACCCCAAGCTATATACTGAGAGGCATGTCGAGTCCATGGAATATTTTATATGTTGACACAAGTTGCGGAAAAACGACAATTTTTTTTTTTTTTTTTTGCACAAAGTTGTCACTAAATGATATATTGCTCAAACATGCCATGGGCATATGTGGAATTACACCCCAAAATACATTCTGTTGCTTCTCCTGAGTACGGGGATACCACATGTGTGAGACTTTTTGGG
The DNA here is from genome assembly GCA_029206835.1 of Rana muscosa. Lineage (NCBI taxonomy): Eukaryota > Metazoa > Chordata > Amphibia > Anura > Ranidae > Rana > Rana muscosa. Next base: position 825,766,915 of record CM055122.1, on the reverse strand, counting down.
AGCCTAGCCATGTACGGGACCCCAAAAACCAAGCACCGCCTTCAGGCTTTCTAAGGGTGTAAATTTTTGATTTCACTTCTCACTGCCTATCACAGTTTCGGAGGCCATGGAATGCCCAGATAGCACAAAACCCCCCCAAATGACCCCATTTTGGAAAGTAGACACCCCAAGCTATTTGCTGAGAGGTATTGTGAGTATTTTGCAGATCTCGCTTTTTGTCACAAAGTTTTGAAAATTGAAAAAAAAAATATATATATATATATATTTTCTTTCTTCATTTTCAAAAACAAATGAGAGCTGTAAAATACTCGCCATTCCTCTCAGCAAATAGCTTGGGGTGTCTATATTCCAAAATGGGGTCATTTGGGGGGGTTTTGTGCGATTTTGGCATTTTATGGCCTTCGAAACTGTGATAGGTAGTGAGGAGTGAAATCAAAAATTTGTGCCTAGAAATCCTGAAGGCGGTGCTTGGTTTTCGGGGTCCCGTACGCGGCTAGGCTCCTAAAAAGTCCCACACATGTGGTATCCCCGTACTCAGGAGAAGCAGAAAATGTATTTTGGGGTGTAATTCCACATATAACCATGGCATGTGTGAGCAATATATCATTTAGTGACAACTTTTTGTAATTTTTTTTTTTTTTTTTTTTTGTCATTATTCAATCACTTGGGACAAAAAAAATTATATTCAATGGGCTCAACAGGCCTCTCAGCAATTTCCTTGGGGTGTCTACTTTCTAAAATGGGGTCATTTGGGGGGGTTTTGTGCTATTTTGGCATTTTATGGCCTTCGAAACTGTGATAGGTAGTGAGGAGTGAAATCAAAAATTTGCGCCCTTAGAAATCCTGAAGGCGGTGCTTGGTTTCCGGGGTCCCGTACGCGGCTAGGCTCCCAAAAAGTCCCACACATGTGGTATCCCCGTACTCAGGAGAAGCAGCAAAATGTATTTTGGGGTGAAATTCCACATATAACCATGGCATGTGTGAGCAATATATCATTTAGTGACAACTTTTTGTAATTTTTTTTTTTTTTTAGTCATTATTCAATCACTTGGGACAAAAAAATAAAAAATTCAATGGGCTCAACATGCCTCTCAGCAATTTCCTTGGGGTGTCTACTTTCCAAAATGGGGTCATTTGGGGGGGTTTTGTACTGCCCTGTCATTTTAGCACCTCAAGAAATGAGATAGGCAGTTATAAATTTAAAGCTGTGTAAATTTCAGAAAATGTACCCTAGTTTGTAAACTCTATAACTTTTGCGCAAACCAATAAATATACGCTTATTGACATTTTTTTTACTAAAAACATGTGGCTGAATACATTTTGGCCTAAATGTATGACTACAATTGAGTTTATTCGATTTTTCTTATAACAAAAAGTAGAAAATATCATTTTTTTTCAAAATTCTCGGTCTTTTTCCGTTTATATCGCAAAAAATAAAAATCGCAGAGGCAATCAAATACCATTAAAAGAAAGCTCTATTTGTGGGAAGAAAAGGACGCAAATTTCGTTTGGGTACAACATTGCATGTCCGCACAATTTACAGTTAAAGCAGCGCAGTGCAAAATTCTGAAATCACCTCTGGTCCTCTAGCTACCAAATGGTCCGGGGCTTAAGTGGTTAAAATATCCTAATTTTTTTTTTTTTAGTCTGTCTTTTGTATTTATAGAAAAAAAAAAACGCAGAGGTGATCAAATAGCACCAAAAGAAAGCTCTATTTGTGTGCAAAAAAATAATACATTTTCATTGGGTTACAGTGTTGTATGAGCGCGCAATTGTCATTCAAAGTGCATCAGCGCTGAAATTTGAAAATTGGTCTGGGCAGGAAGGGGGTTTAAGTGGCCAGTGCGCAAGTGGTTAATATAAGGCTACATGCACACGGACGTTTTTCCAGCCGCTTGTTTGAGTGTTTTTTGCAGCTTAAAAACGTCTCTCCATGTTAGCCTATGGCCTCATGGCCACCATGGCGTTTTTGAGCTGTAAATGGCATAGGCGTTTTTAGGCCACATGTACACGGGCGCTGGTGCAAAGTCTTCAGAACTAAGGTTGAAAGCAGCGTTTAGAAAGGCGCGCTTTGTGGCATTTGCATGCCGCGTTTTACCACATTTGCGTCTATATGCGTTTAGTTAGGAAACATCATAAGGTGGTGTACTTGTATTTAGCATGTCACTTGCCACATCACTTGCCACAAGTTGTGGATTGTCCACTTGCCACGTCACCTGCCCCAAGTTGTGGATTGTCCACAATGCAATGGAAGCAATTTCATTTTTTTGGCATATATATATATTTTTAATGGTTTTTCCTCATTTGACATAATTTTTGAGTTTATCAATGTAAAAAAATAGGTCACCTTTAAAAACGCTTCTAAACTAAAATGCGGCTAAACGCCGGTACCGCGTCTGAAACGTGGAAATCTTTGGCGTCTGAAGGCATTTTTTGGCTTTGTGAAAAACGAGGTTAAACGCAACTGCAGATTTTTTTTTCCAGGCCAAAAACAGTGTTTTGGATGTAATAGAATTCAATGGACCCGCAACCAAAACGCAAGTACCGCGATTTTGCTGCGATTTGCTTTTTTTTTAACCTGTTTATAGCTGGTTGTTAAAGGAAATGTAAAAAAAATAAACATTGGCGGCTCTAAAAAAAAAAAATCTAGAAAAAAAACAGCGTGGGGTCCCCCCCCCAGGTCCATACCAGGCCCTTGGGTCTAGTATGGATTTAAAGGGGACCCCCCCCCACCAAAATGAAACAAAAAATGGCATGGGGGTCCCCCCAAAATCCATACCAGGCCCTTCAGGTCTGGTATGGATTTTAAGGGGAACCCCGCGCCAAACTTAAAAAAAAATAGCGTGGGGGTCCCCCTAAAAATCCACACCAGACCCTTTATCCGAGCATGCAACCTGGCAGGCCGCAGAAAAAGAGGGGGGACGAGAGAGCCGTTGGTTGTCGGGGTCTGCGGGTGGGGGGCTTATCGGAATCCGGGAGCCCCCTTTAATAAGGTGGGACCCCAGATACCGGCCCCCCACCCTATGTGAATGAGTATGGGGTACATCGTACCCCTACCCATTCACCTGGTGGCAAAAAAAGTCAATAAAAAACACAACACAGGTTTTTAAAGTAATTTATTAGGCAGCTCCGGGGGTCTTCTTCCGACTTCGGGGGTCTTTCTGCCGGGCGCCCCGCTATCTTCTTCCAGCTCTTTTGCTAGCCCGACTTCGGGGGGTCTCTTGTTCTGTTCTCCGGTGTCGTCTCCGCGCTCTCCGGTTCTTCTCCTGCTCTCCTGTGCCTTCTCCACGATCTCCGGTTCTTTATGCCTTCTGCCGGGCGCCCCGCTATCTTCTTCCAGCTCTTTTGCTAGCAGGGTCCCAGTCTTCATCGTCGTCTTCTTCCCTATTCTCTCCGCCCGATGTTGCCTCGTCGCTGTCTGCCGCTACAATGCTCTGTCCGCAGAGCGCACCCACTTATATTGGCATGGGGCGTGGTCATCGGGTGATGCCACCTGCTGACCCCGCCCCCGTATGACGTCACAGTCCCGGGGAATGATGGGACTGTGACGTGATACGGGGGCGGGGACCCCGCTAGCAAGAGAGCTGGAAGAAGATAGCGGGGCGCCCGGCAGAAAGACCCCCGAAGTCGGAAGAAGACGACGATGAAGACCGGGACCCCGCTAGCAAAAGAGCTGGAAGAAGATAGCGGGGCGCCCGGCAGAAAGACCCCCGAAGTCGGAAGAAGACCCCCGGAGCTGCCTAATAAATTACTTTAAAAACCTGTGTTGTGTTTTTTATTGACCTTTTTTTCCACCAGGTGAATGGGTAGGGGTATGATGTACCCCATACTCATTCACATAGGGTGGGGGGGTCGGGATCTGGGGGCCCCCCTTATTAAAGGGGGCTCCCGGATTCCGAAAAGCCCCCCGCCCGCAGACCCCGACAACCAACGGCCAGGGTTGTCGGGAAGAGGCCCTTGTCCCCATCAACATGGGGGCAGGTGCTTTGGGGTGGGGGAGCGCAGGGCGCCCCCTGCCCCAAAGCACCCACCCCCCCATATTGAGGGCATGTGGCCTGGTACGGTTCAGGAGGGGGGCACGCTCGCTCGCCCCCCCTTTCCTGACCTGTCGGGCTGCGTGCTCGGATAAGGGTCTGGTTTGGATTTTGGGGGGACCCCCACGCCGTTTTTTGGCTTAGAGGGTTTCCCTTAAAATCCATACCAGACCTAAGGGCCTGGTATGCTCCTGGAGGGGAACCCATGACGGTTTTTAATTAAAATTTGCTGTGGAGTTCCCCTTCATGATTCATACCAAACACAGGGGACAGCGAGCAAGAGGCTTGCAGTACCCTGTGCCGAGAACCAGCGCGATGGCATCGCGCTGGAGACATTCTCGGGCAGGTAGTCACCTCTAGGACATGACTTGAGCGGCTGCTTCACGCTCAAGTCGTGTCCAAGTTGCCTCGCAAAGTCGCGCTGTCCCTTTGTCAACCGGTACACGAGTCGCCCCGCGAGTCGGATCGTCTTCATCCGACTTCCCGGGCGACCTCTATTCAAATCAATGGGCTATCATAGGGAACCATTCATTTTGAATAGAGCGCCGCTCAAATTTTTATTTACTATAGCAGTGCGCCGCCGGTTCCTGCATTCAATTAAGGATTTATCCGGCGCTTTCAAAGCTTTCAAAGCGCTTTTAAGGCGATTTGGAAGCGCTGCCTATTCATTGCAATGGACAGGGTGTTTTGGGAGCGCTAAATACAGTGCTCCCAACCCGCCTCAAAGATGCTGCTTGCAGTACTTTTCGTAACGCCCCGCAAGCGCACCGCCCCCAGTGTGAAAAAACACACTGCAATGAATGGAAGGTGGTTTTCAGGAGCTTTTCCGAGGCTATTTCTATGAAGTGGAAACTGTACAATGTAATTTGAATTGCTACAGAACTACAATATTCACATTTTCCTAGTCACAGAGGAGAGGAGAGCATGTTTTTTCGCAGGCAAAAATTACCAGAGTCGGAGATAGTTTGAGGTGGCAGCCAGCGAGTGAGGATCTGCTATTGGGGGTGTTTATATCTATAGACCCCAGTGGGCCGAGAGGCTGAACAGCTGTGGATCTTTCAAGTGTTTGCAGAACTGGAGCAGTGCAGACCCAACATGTCCCCATACCAGGGACCACGGGACTGAGTTGCTGGGAGGCATTCAGCTTCACTGGAGCCCAAAGGGACCTGTCCCATGGGTGCCTACACCCTGGGTGAGCCTGCAAGGACTGAATCATGAGACTTGAGGACCCCGAGACAGTTCCCCCCGGGTTTTTGGAATCAGATCTGTTGCCGGCCACGAGTGGTGAGTTGAGCTATACGCCTTAGACATTTGCTACACATTGCCCACTCATATGGAGACTGCCTCCACATAGCAGCCAATCTGACATTCCTTACCCACACTTTTAAAGGGACAACTCATGTGCACCACCTACAGAAGGGCCCCGCCACAAGCCAGACAACACTAACTTCAGGTGCCAGACACCTTGCAATCACATTCTATGGTACATCGCTTAGGAATAATTACAGATACCCACAGATAAGTATAAGTTTACAGTGCACAAGAACATTCTTATTGCATTAGCTGGGTCTAACCATGCTCACTGCTGGTTACCTTATTTCAATTTTGATTTAACTTTTCTACAGTTCACTTGTTTCATCCTGTCATAAGCCAGAGTTCAATGGACCTAACTCTGCCTCTTTAAAGAATTCTATTGTTTGATGCCAATTTACCCACTGTTTCCTTGCTTTTATTATAATACAGTTACTTAATCTACAATCTGGTGGTCTGCAGTTTAATTTCTGTGCATTGTTTTAAAGTGGTAGCTCATTAATTATTTAGTCACACAGGTGTGAGCGAGGCTCAAGCCACAGCCAGGTGTGTCAGTGGGGAATGCGCCGTTTACTGAGTCATGGCAGAACCCTTCATCACCTGTGGCTCCTGCGGGGGTAAGCACTACACTATAATGCACACAGTGTTGTATGGCTCCATAGGATATTTCTAGCCATCAAAATCTTTGATCTGCCTGTCTCTTCCAAAGTTTTGCTGGCGCTAATCAGAACAGATTTCTTTCACAAATCATATCATTAGAAGATCTAAATAAAGTAATCTTTTTTGCAGTTTGGAAGTTTATGCTGAGTATATGTGTTTATGTGAAGAAAAATATATTTTATCAGTTGGATTATACAGAAATATCTAATTAGTGTACAATATTTAGGCCGGGTTCACACTGGTCCGACAAACGCTCCGACATTGGGAGCTCATGTCGCATGACGTGTGAAAATCAATGTTTCCCTATGGGAGCCGTCTTAACTGGTCCGACACATGTCGGTCCGACTTTGAAAATGCTCCCTGTACTACTTTGGTCCGACTTTGATCCGACTTCAGCCCATTGACTATCATTGAAGTCGGAACAAAGTCGGACCGCAGTCTTGCATGATCCGACTTTGGCATGCGACTTGTGCTCTGCTGCTCTTGAGGGGGAACTCCAGGCCAAATTTTAAATAAAAAACCGGCATGGGTTCCCCTCCAAGAGCATACCAGGCCCTTGGGTCTGGTATGGATTTTAAGGGGAACCCCTACGCCGAAAAAAACGGCGTGGGGGTTCCCCCAAAATCCAAACCAGACCCTTATCCGAGCACGCAACCTGGCAGGCCGCAGGGGAAGAGGGGGGACGAGAGAACGGCCCCCCTCCCTCCTGAACCGTACCAGGCCGCATGCCCTCAGCATGGGGGGTTTGGTGCTTTGGGGCAGGGGGGCGACCTGCGGCCCCCCATCCCAAAGCACCCAGCCCCCATGTTGATGAGGACAGGGCCTCTTCCCGACAACCCTGGCCCTGGCCCCCCCGCCCACAGACCCCGACAACCAACGGCCAGGGTTGTCGGGAAGAGGCCCTGTCCTCATCAACATGGGGGCTGGGTGCTTTGGGGTGGGGGGGCCGCAGGTCGCCGGATAAGGGTCTGGTTTGGATTTTGGGGGGACCCCCACGCCGTTTTTTTGGCGTAGGGGTTCCCCTTAAAATCCATACCAGACCCAAGGGCCTGGTATGCTCTTGGAGGGGAACCCATGCCGGTTTTTTATTAAAAATTTGGTGTGGAGTTCCCCCTCAAGATTCATACCAAACACAGTGCCTGCTATTGGCGGGGATCCAAGTCGGATCCCCGTTTATTGAAAGTCGGACATATGTCGGCTTCATGTCGCAGGGCATAGTCGGATCCAAAGAAGGACGGCTGTCGTGTCGCACGAGTGTGAACCCGGCCTAAGGGGCAAGTTTTTGATGTAGGACCACAAAGACTGCTAGTTATGTCCATGAAGAAAAAGACCAGCAAAATGATTGGCTATTTCTGAAATTAAAAGGTGAGCGAGGGTGGTCTTATTACAAATTATTCATATGATATGATTTAATGGTATTGTAATCAGATGAAGAACATAGCTTCCAGATTAAGGGGAATGATGGTCATGTCATGCAGACCCACAAAGCGAGATCTTGAACAGCCTGAGCATTGCTTCTGCTGCATACATGGGACTGGAATAAATCCTAAATTGAATAAATTTGTACTGGCCATACAGCAACATATCTTTTAACATAAAGGGTGGCCATACATGACGTAAACCATACAACAAAGCACATCTTGTGACAAGAATATTTGGGTCATCGTTACAGGATGAGAGCAAGTGCTTCTAATGCCGCGTACACACACACTATCAGATTTTCCGTCGGAAAAACCTTCGATGGTTTTTCTGACGGAATTCCGCTCAAGCTTGGCTTGCATACACACGATCACACAAAAGTTCTCTGAACTTTCGACCATCAAGAACGCGGTGACGTACAACACTACGACGAGCCGATAAAATGAAGTTCAATGCTTCCGAGCATGCGTCGAATTGTTTCCGAGCATTCGTCTGAATTTTGCGCGTCGGAATTGCTACAGACGATCGGAATTTCCGATTGGAATTTTTTTCCCTCGGAAAATTTGAGAACTAGCTCCCAAATTTTTGCTGTCGGAAATTCCGACAGGAAAAGTCAGATGGAACCTACACACGGTCGGAATTTCCGACCAAAAGCTCACATCGGACTTTTCTTGTTGGAATTTCTGATCGTGTGTACGCGGCATTAGAGTTATAAGTGCTTTGCTAACCAAAGTCACTAAAGGGCACTTGTTCAAGAAAGACTTTAAAGCGGAGGTCCACCCTGAAAACATTTTTACACTAAAATTTAAAAAAAAAAAAAAAGAAAAAAATTTATAGAAAAAAATCAATTTATACTCCCCCCGAAATGCCCGTTGCTATGCAGAAGTCCCCAAATCTGCCTCTAATATGCCTCTTCCTTATCCACGGATTGAGAACTTCTGTTTCCTCTTCTTGTGAATGGGGCGCGCTGCCTTCTGGGAACTGTGTGTATCCCAGGAGGCAAGCCCCCCATTCACAAAGCGCCGTGCGAGTGGCGCATGCGCAGTAGGAAACAGGCAGTGAAGCCGTAAGGCTTCACTGCCTGTTTCCCTTAGTCAGGATGGAGGAGCTGGGACCTGCCAGCAGCGATCGATTGCCGTCGAGGGACCGACATCGCGGGCAAGTAGGACAGGTAAGTGTCCTTATTAAAAGTCAGCAGCTACAATGTTAGTAGCTGCTGACTTTTAAAAAAAAATAAAAAATCTGGGTGGACCTCCGCTTTAAGTCGAATTGGTGTCAGGCCCTCACTGACCTCTGTAGCTGCAGACACTGTGGAGCAATTCACCCACAATGTTCACAGCAGGAGCCCTAAAGTTATCTCTCAGCCATCTCGGTTCATCGTGCTCCTAACTTAGAGCAGAGTGAGTTGACAAGAGATAATAAATTTAGTACTTGTATTAAAGCTCTTTTAATTCTATTAAGATTATACACATACTTAAATGTTTATAGCTTGGCCACCTGTTTACTTTAAAGTGACACTAAACTCTAGTTTAAAAAAAAATAAAAAATAACTTGAATTGCTGTTAGCCAGTCTCCTTTTTTGCTGCTGTGATCCATATTCTTGATAGAAGGTGGCTACGTTCGTTCTCCATGGCCCCACTCTATGTAGAAATGTAGCCACCCTTTTCTTGCTCACTCCTGAGATGGACTAGGCAAGATGGACTATGGGATATGTAGTGTACATAGACCAGTGCATATGACTACAACTAACATGCACACAAGTGAGGGAGCTCGCAAAGAACGTTATAAGAAGGCAAAAAATAAATAAATTAAGAAACAATTTCTAGAAAAATTGATTACAGGGTCATTAACCGCTTGCCGACCGCAAGTATGATGATGTACATCAGCAGAATGGCGCGGCTGCGCAAAGGGTCATACCTGTATGCCCTCTTTAAATCGCGGCATAGTGGGCGCGCACGCACCGCCGCATTCTCCGTGACCGTGCCTGCGGGAGCGGCGAACTCGATGCTCGCTGGCGGCCCGCGATCGTGTCACGGAGCGGCAGAACGGGGAGATGCCTATGTAAACAAGGCATTTCCCTGTTCTGCCTAGCAACATGACAGAGATCTACTGCTCCCTGTCATCGGGAGCAGTAATCTCTACCATGCTGTAGTGAGCCCATCCCCCCCACAGTTAGAATTACTCCCTAGGACACACTTAACCCCTTCATCGCCCCCCTAGTGTTTAACCTTTTCCCTGCCAGTGTCATTTACACAGTAATCAGTGCATTTTTATAGCACTGATCGCTGTATAAATGACAGTGGTCCCAAAATAGTGTCAAAAGTGTCCGATGTGTCGCCATAATGTCGCAGTCAGGATAAAAATCGCAGATCGCCGCCATTACTAATAAAAAAATAATAAAAATGCCATAAAACTATTCCCTATTTTGTAGACGCTATAACTTTTGCGTAAACCAATCAATATACGCTTTTTGAGATTTTTTTTTAACAAAAATATGTAGAAGAATACATATCGGCTTAAACTGAGAAAAAAAAATGTTTTTTTATATATTTTTTGGGGATATTTATTGCAGCAAAAAGTAAAAAATATTGCTTTTTTTCAAAATTGTCGCTCTTTTTTGTTTATAGCGCAAGAAAAAAAAAACGCAGAGGTGATCAAATACCACCAAAAGAAAGCTCTATTTGTGGGGAAAAAAGAACGTAAATTTTGTTTGGGTGCAACGTTGCACGACCGCGCAATTGTCAGTTAAAGCGACGCAGTGCCGAATCGCAAAAAGTGCTCTGGTCAGGAAGGGGGTAAATTCTTGCGGGCTGAAGTGGTTAATGAATGTACATGAATTATTTTTGTAAAATAATGATGATGTTTGGTGTCACTTCAAGCACATGATATATTTTATATGAATAGCCTACAAATACGTTGTATGCAAAAACTTAATTTTCTTCCCCTTTCTATGCTATGGGCTCTGGAGAGATTGATGCCAGAAGAATCCTTGATCAAGGAACGTGTACTCCTAATTTGTAAACCACCATCTGCACATTTTGACTATATTAGGCTCACCAAAGGCAAGTCAAATAACTAAAAGTAAGCCCACCTAATGCACTTCTGTACTTGGCTACACTGATAAAACAGACAATTGCTGCTAGACATAATAACTTTGTGCACCAAATCTCCCGAGATCTACCTCAATTGGCAGCACAGACTGCCTAAGGCACCTTTCACACTTATATGACTTGTCCCACGATTTGTGATGGCAAAGTAGCATGACAAGTCGTTTCCTATGATTTCCAATGACAACCATTCATATTAGTACGACTTCAAGTCGTTCCGACTTCAAAGTAGTCCCTGCACTACTTTGGTCCGATTTTGATGCCACTTACACAGGCATTACCTGAAATTGCGGCAAAATCGCGGTAAAATCGCGCGACTTTGATGTCGCAGTAGTGTGAAAGGGGCCTAAGCAAAATATACATTGTACATTTTGTAAGGAAAATAGAAAAATGAAAACTATAATACTTTATTAATAAACCTATATAATTTTGAAAATAACTTTCACTGGCAGTTCATTTTTTTAATCTTAAGACACCAAGGTGCATTGGTTCTTGATTAAGGGTCTGCATGTAATATGCAATATACACAAGGATTAATTATTATAACATGAGTTATATGTTATTTAAATTACAATACTCATAAAATATACAGGTACAGGATACTGCAAGTTAATCAATAATAGATGTAAATATCACACTTTTCTCACCTGCAATGCACCGTTCGCTTTGACATCATGAAATAGCACTTTACAGCAATCACTGTTAAATAAGATATTTTTCGCAACACCAGGATTTCAGTTTCATAGACTTCTGTCCTTATTCCTCATCATCCTTCTATATTCCTCTATGATCTGTCTCCTGCATTTGCTCACATCTCTACTTACTCTGTGTACTCAGGTAAGAGCTCTCGTCTTTCACTCTCTCTTTAAAGAAAAAGTAAACCCTGATGGGTTTTACTTCCTCTTTATTTCCCTGGAAAGGTAAAGCATAATGGGCTATTATGCATCGCATAGTTTACATACACCTGTTTACATAGTTTACATTACCTGTAGGTCAGTTGCTCCGTCAACCATGACCCAATGGAAATTTTTCATCCTTATTTAATAGGTTATTAAAGTTGTCCATGAGTGTAAATTAACTATCCTAATATCGGCAAATAGTTTAATTTATAAAGGTATCATTCCTTAAAGCAGTTCTTCGCCTTGTTTGGAAAAAAATAAAAGTCAGCAGCTACAAATACTAAAGCTGATGACTTTTAATAAAAGGACACTCAGCAGAAGTATAGGAAGTGTAGCGGGGTGTTCCCCTATATTGGGAAGAAACTACATTACCCATAACCCCATTCTTGTTGTGACGTTCCACCGCAGAGACTCATGGGAGGGGTTATAAAAGGAAGAGGCGGGGCCGGGCTCGGCCTCTTTGGCGACACGAGACTTCACGGACGGATCCTCCTGTGCGGATGTGTCGGAGGGGCAAGGCCTGAAGCCTGAGGCCTTGCTCTGCACCGAAGAGCCTTCCATCCTCCCCTCTGCGAGCCTGGGTGGCATCTGACTTTGTGAGCTACCGCCTTGTCGGATCGGGGACCCGATCGTTGGAGAGATCGAGAGTGTGTGACACGGCCGGTGGAGGTTTTCCCGGACTGGATCCGTAGTCCGGCGGGTGAGAGGGCATAAGCCCAGCTTAGATACTGTTGCTGTGTATAGGCCTATAGACTGCCGTGGCCTACAAGTTATTTTCATACCCCTTGGATTACAAAGCTATACTCTGTTTAAGTGCACCACCATTACAGACCTGCCGGTGAAGAAAGAAGGACTAAGCTAAATATTAGAACCAGGCCTGGTGGGGATTCTAGCGTGTTTGATTGCTGCGCCATAGGGCACTTAGTTAACGGTCGCCCGTATGGCGCACTTGTAGCGTGTGTTACTATATAGTGTGTTAGAGTGGCAGGACGCTGCCCTTAGGAGTGATTGTTTAGAACTGTAATTATTGTTACCCCTTTTATTCATATTGAGAATTGATGAGTAAAACAATTTACCTATTACAATTCATTACTGTGTCCTTGCTTAGTTATTCTATTGCATAGGACATATCATTGATTGTTAGTACTAGCTGTGCCAGAAGGGGATAGAGCCTATTGCCGGGGGTTGGCGGAGCTGCACTCAGGGCCCAAAATCTAATTCTGCGGCCTCCTTAGTTGGAGGTATCGCTACACGTGGGGGCTCGTCCGGGATCCTGATGCAGCAAGCGAACGCCAGAAGTGCCGGCATGGACCCCATGGATCCAAGAGCGGTAGAAGAGTGGTGCAAAGCCGCTAATACAGAGCCAAAACAGTCGATAGCCATTAGCCTTCCTGGCGAGAAATGGTCAAGTGAGACGGTAGAGGAACTGCTGAGTTCAGTGTCCCCAGATCACACACCGTGGGTGATCGACATGAAGACAGACCCAAACATCTCATATCAATACGCATTAGTGGAATATTGGGATGGGATGCCAGATGCCTGTAAGCACAAGTGTCTGCGGACGCCAGACAACAGAACATTTAGGCTGGCGCACGCAATAACTGTAGAAAGGGAACCATCCCCTACGGGATCGCCACAGGCTGCGGCCCGAACTACACCTGAAAGAGAAGACAGGGCGCCACCTCCGGTGGCACCTGCATCGGCCACTGCTATATCACCAGAACTGATAAATGCAATAGGGGATTTGCTAGCCAAATGTCAGAAGACAAGTACGGTGCATGTGGAAACTAGCTTCCGGAGACTAAAAATATTCTCGGGGAAGCTCCCTGTCCCGGCAGGGGAAGAAGATTTTGATACTTGGGTGGAACAGGCATTACAGGCAGTGGAGGCATGGGAGGTGCCGGAGGCACAGAAGAGGCAGCGAGTGTTAGAAAGCCTTAAAGGTGCAGCAGCAGAAGCAGTGAAAAGTTTCCGGTTTGGGAATGCAGGGTGCACGGCGCAGGATTGTCTAGCTATGCTGCAGGAAGAGTTTGGTCAATTAGACAAGGTGACAGAGACGGTCTACCAGTTTGAACACACTTTCCAAAAACCGGAGGAGAAACTTTCCGAGTATGTCAGAAGGCTAAACAGGCTGCTGTGCAAGATTGTGTTAAAGAAAGGGATGAAGCCCCAAGATGCCGATGCGGCAAGAATGAAGCAAGTCTTAAAGGGAGCGCTACGCTCCGATCCAGTCTGGCTGCACCTGAAAACCTTGGGAGGAGGAATGTTGCTGACTTATGCTGATTTAATAAAAATTATCAGAGATGAGGAGGCGCTGCAACAGGACCAGCAGAAGGATAAGACAAGTGTTGTACCCGCACAGGTGCTGGTCAATCCAGTGATGACCCCTGAAAGAGAGGCGGAGATAGACACCCTAAAAACTTAGATGTCCAAGGTATTAGAGATATTGACCTCTCTGATAGCAAAAGACACAGAGTGTCCCAAGAAGAAGGAAAGTCCAAGGAAGGAATTGTTCCCGATTGCCTCAGCACCCGAACCTTTACAAGAATGGGGAGATATAGTCTGCTTCAACTGTGGGGGAGTTGGCCACATTGCAGCCACATGTTCTAGTCCGAAGAAGAAGAGACCAGACAACCGCAAGCCGGCGGGAAACTTCAGAGGGCCCCGGTGAAGGAGTCAACCGGGTGCCCACCATCTTCAGTAAACTCCAAGCTGAATGCAAAGAAAAACAAAAAGAGAGATAGAACACCAAAGGGGAAACATAATACCCCTCAACAAAGCTATACTCCAAGAAGAAGGGGGGAGACCCCTCAGGAGAGGCACGGCACCCCCCAAAGGGGGTGCCCACCCAAGAAAAATAATAGTACACCTCAGCGGGTTCCTACACCCATTAAAAGGAGGGAAGTCAGTGCATACCAGGCTCAAGAAAGGTTCAAGTCCAAAGGGAATAGGACAAGAGAGAGTCCAAAGGGAAAAGGTCTGAAGAAGGCAGCTCCTGCCAGACCATATCCAGAGAAGCTGGTAGGCCCATCCCCTATAGTGCCCATTCAAGTGGAGGGAGTCTACACCAGGGGCCTCCTGGACACCGGGGCACAAGTGACCCTACTATGCCGGGACTTCTACGACAGGCACCTGAGTCATCTGCCTATCCAGAAGATAGAGGAGCTGGAAATATGGGGAATTGGAACCCAGAGTTTCCCTTACGATGGCTACCTTCCCGTCCAAATAACCTTTGACCCATCCGTGGCTGGGAAGGCCGAAGTGTTTGACACCCTGGCAGTTGTGTGTCCTAGGCCGCCTGGAGCCAACAAGAATTCCCTTATAATAGGGACGAACACGGACCTGGTCCGAAGACTCCTGACCCCTCTAGTGACGGAAGAAAGACAAGCAGCTACCAAGATCCATCCCATGCTGAAGACAGCCTACCAACGGCTGGTCCAAGAGCGGGAGACCCCTGGAGAGGAGATAGGGAAGGTGTGGAGACTTGGAAGAGAAGGGGTAGTGTTGCAGCCCGGTGAAGTAACCTGTCTCAGGGCCACTGTGAAGCTTACTTGGGAACAGCCTGGTCCCTTTGTCATGCTGGAGTCAGACCCAAGGGGTGAATCCTCAGGCCTGGAGGTGATACCGGAAGTGATTCCGCTGAAGGTCCTGAAGAAGGCCCATTATAGAGTTCCAGTGAGTGTTAGGAATACTACCAAAGACCCCATGGACATCCCAGCCAGAATGTTGCTAGGCCAGGTGAGCCCGGCGGCCCCTGTTACCCTGTCAGAAGTGAAGAGGACAGGTGAAGAAGCGGATGTTTGGGAGGAGCTGACCATGGAAAACCCGAATCTGTCCAGGGCTTGGAAAGAGAGAGCCAAGGCCCAGTTGAATAGATGGGAGAAGATCTTCTCTAGGGATGAGTTTGATGTGGGGTGTGCAAGAAGTGCCACCCATCGGATCCGCCTCCAAGAAGATAAGCCCTTCCGAGAGAGAGTCAGACGGGTCCCGCTAGCAGATCTGGAGGATCTGAGGGAACAACTTGCAGAACTCAAGAGGACTGGTGTGATACGGGAGTCCAGAAGCCCCTATGCCTCTCCCATAGTAGTGGTCCGAAAGAAGAATGGATCATTGAGGCTCTGTATAGACTACAGGACTCTCAACAGGAGAACCATACCTGACCAATACACCACTCCGAGGATAGAGGATGCCCTACAGAGCTTGTCTGGAGCCAAATGGTTCAGCGTTATGGATCTCAAGAGTGGGTACTATCAGATTCCGATGCACCCAGCAGACAAGGAGAAGACAGCTTTCATAACCCCAGTGGGGTTCTTCGAATTCGACCGGATGCCCCAAGGTCTGTCTGGAGCCCCAGCTACTTTCCAACGTCTCATGGAGAAGACAGTAGGGGACATGAACTTGATCGAAGTCCTTGTATACCTAGACAATGTCATTGTCTTTGGGAGAACCTTGGAGGAACATGAAGAGAGGCTGAAGAAAGTGTTGAGAAGACTCAGTGAGGAAGGACTTAAGCTTTCGCCTGAGAAGTGTCGGTTCTACCAGTCTTCTGTGAACTATCTGGGGCACATAGTATCTGAAGAAGGGGTGGCCACAGACCCTGAGAAATTGGAGGCAGTTACCTCCTGGCCACAGCCCACCACAGTAACAGAACTCAGATCCTTCTTGGGCTTCTGCTCCTACTATAGAAGGTTTGTGGAGGGATTTGCTCGAATTGCTAGACCATTGAATGAGTTGCTCAAGACTGAAGGAGAGGAGGATGGATCGGGGCCCAGGAGGCCAGGAGAGTCCATCAGAGATCAGTGGAATCAGAGGTGTGAAGAGGCTTTCCAGGAATTGAAGAGGAGCCTGACCACTGCACCAGTCTTGGCCTATGCAGACCCAACCAAACCCTATGAACTGCACGTGGATGCTAGTCACGACGGTCTGGGAGGAGTACTTTACCAAGAACATGAGGGGCAATTGCGGCCTGTTGCCTATGTGAGTAGAAGCCTGACCCCCTCTGAGAAGAACTACCCCACTCACAAGCTGGAGTTCCTGGCCCTCAAGTGGGCGGTAGTAGACAAGCTCAAAGACTACCTGTACGGAGCAGAGTTCACTGTGAAGACCGACAACAACCCCCTTACCTACCTGTTCACCACGGCCAAGCTGGATGCCACTGGACACAGGTGGCTGGCCGCACTGTCTGGATTCAACTTCAGCCTTAAGTATAGACCAGGAGTGGGGAATCGAGACGCAGACGCCTTGTCCAGAAGATCTCATTCCCCGACCATTGAAATAGAAGATTGGACCCAAGTGGCACCGGACGGGGTGCAGGCCCTTTGTCAAGGAGCTGCATTCCAAGCCCGAGGATGCTCCAGAGCAGAGGAAATAGGAGTTACCACGGTGGGAGTCCCCAAACACTACTGTGGAGTAGCTCAATTGGAAGAGGGCAACCTACCAAGATTGTCCAAAAAGGAATTAAGGTGTGACCAATTGGAAGACCCCATGGGGAGATTGGTCCTGGAGGCCTTGAAAAATCAGGATCCAAACATACTCATGCGTCAACCCTCCAAAGAAGCTCGCCTACTGAGGAAGGAGTGGGATAGGTTGCAGTTGCATCAGGGAGTGGTCTACCGAAGGGGCCCCTCTGATGATTCAGAAGATAAGTGGCAGATGTTCCTCCCAGAGAAACATCGGGAGACTGTTTTGATGGCCTTGCATGACAATCATGGCCACCTAGGGGCTGAAAGGACTTTTCAACTTGTCAGAAGTCGGTTCTATTGGCCCTGCATGAGGGCAGAGGTAGAGGAGTACTGCCACTCATGTGCGCGATGCATCCAGAGGAAGACTTTGCCCCATCAAGCTGCCCCAATGGGCCATCTACAGAGCCAAGGGCCTATGGACCTGGTGTGCATTGACTTTCTCTGCCTCGAACCCGACCTGAGTGGACTAGGAAATGTTCTGGTGATAACCGACCATTTCACCCGGTATGCCCAGGCCTTCCCCACCAAAGATCAGAAGGCCTCCACCGTGGCCAAGGTACTTATGGAGAAGTATTTTGTCCATTATGGGCTGCCACAGAGACTCCATTCAGATCAAGGGAGGGACTTCGAGAGTAAGCTGATCCGGAAGCTCTTGGATTCGTTGGGAATCAGGAAGACTCGAACTACACCTTACCATCCTCAGGGAGATGCTCAGCCGGAAAGGTTCAACCGAACCCTGCTCAACATGTTGGGGACTCTGGAAAGCGAGAAAAAGCAACATTGGAGCAAACACATAGCAGCCATGGTACATGCTTACAACTGCACCATCAGTGATGCTACAGGCTATTCCCCATATCGACTCATGTTTGGGAGAGAAGCGAGACTACCGGTGGACCTGGCTTTTGGCACCTCACTGGACCATTCCTCCGTCACCTCTCACAGAGGATATGTGGATAGGCTCAGACACAGCCTGAAAGTAGCCTATGAACAAGCTCAAGCGGCCTCAGATCAAAGGGGAGCTCGGAATAAAAAAAATTACGACCTGAAGGTCCGGGTACAAGACCTACAGCCCGGGGATCGAGTACTGTTGCGCAATCTGGGAGTCCCCGGAAAGCACAAGCTTGCAGACAGATGGAGATCTGAACCTTATGTCATCTGCAGGAAGTTGCTGGGCCTACCTGTCTACAAGGTGAAGCCAGAGGGAAAGGTAGGCCCACTGAAGACATGGCATCGAAACCACCTGCTCCCACTGACGGAGGCAGTTAGAATACCTTCCGTGGGAGACTCCCCTGCACCGGCCTCTATCCTGGATACTCCTAGACCGCACACTCGGTCACAGACCTCCCGAGCTGGAAATGGAGAGGCCACCCAACTTAGTGGAGATGAAGAAGGAGAGCTTGATTGGCTGTGGTCTTCCCCAACTCCAGGAACTTCTATCATAGATCTTCCAGTCACCCAAGATACCACAGATGAAACGCTGAACCCAGAGGCTACAGAATTCATCCCTTTCAGTCCTTCAACAGATTACTGGGAAGATGCCCATGATAGTTACTCCGAGGAAGAGGAGCCTGAGGCGCCAGAGCCAGAGATTCCAAGAGAGCAAAGAGCTCGAAGAGTCATTCAACCTCCTAAGAAGCTGACCTACCCCCAGATGGGGAACAGTTCGGAAGACTCTGTGGTCACTGCTAGGAGAAATGCTGAGATTCCGGATCCCTCCACTGTCCATTTGGTGGAGGGCAACCCCAGCTCACTCTCTGGCACAGTTAGTCAGGCCACCCAAGATAATGTGACCTGTGGGCAAGGGAATTCAACCCCTCAGTTATGGTGGGAATCCCCTATCCCAACATCGTTTTCAGAATTGTCCAATGTTGTATATAGTTGTTGCTAAAATTTATCTTTGGGGACCAAAGAGTTTAAGTGGGGGGAGTGTGTAGCGGGGTGTTCCCCTATATTGGGAAGAAACTACATTACCCATAACCCCATTCTTGTTGTGACGTTCCACCGCAGAGACTCATGGGAGGGGTTATAAAAGGAAGAGGCGGGGCCGGGCTCGGCCTCTTTGGCGACACGAGACTTCACGGACGGATCCTCCTGTGCGGATGTGTCGGAGGGGCAAGGCCTGAAGCCTGAGGCCTTGCTCTGCACCGAAGAGCCTTCCATCCTCCCCTCTGCGAGCCTGGGTGGCATCTGACTTTGTGAGCTACCGCCTTGTCGGATCGGGGACCCGATCGTTGGAGAGATCGAGAGTGTGTGACACGGCCGGTGGAGGTTTTCCCGGACTGGATCCGTAGTCCGGCGGGTGAGAGGGCATAAGCCCAGCTTAGATACTGTTGCTGTGTATAGGCCTATAGACTGCCGTGGCCTACAAGTTATTTTCATACCCCTTGGATTACAAAGTTATACTCTGTTTAAGTGCACCACCATTACAGACCTGCCGGTGAAGAAAGAAGGACTAAGCTAAATATTAGAACCAGGCCTGGTGGGGATTCTATCGTGTTAGATTGCTGCGCCATAGGGCACTTAGTTAACGGTCGCCCGTATGGCGCACTTGTAGCGTGTGTTACTATATAGTGTGTTAGAGTGGCAGGACGCTGCCCTTAGGAGTGATTGTTTAGAACTGTAATTATTGTTACTCCTTTTATTCATATTGAGAATTGATGAGTAAAACAATTTACCTATTACAATTCATTACTGTGTCCTTGCTTAGTTATTCTATTGCATAGGACATATCATTGATTGTTAGTACTAGCTGTGCCAGAAGGGGATAGAGCCTATTGCCGGGGGTTGGCGGAGCTGCACTCAGGGCCCAAAATCTAATTCTGCGGCCTCCTTAGTTGGAGGTATTGCTACAGAAGTATAGGAAGTTATCAACTCACATGATTTCTGATTGAACAGCTTTTTTTTGTTTTGCAATTGTTGAGCAGATACAAAAAGAAAACACTTTCAATAGTATATTAACCAGACCAAAAGGGAGCACATAAGAGACATTTATTGTTAGAGTTTACATATGCAATAAGTTTGTGAATTGAACGTGTTTAGGAAAACAATTATTATACGATAATATAAGTAGTGCCATTTTTAAAACTCATCCAACCTAGCCAATTAAACTAGGGCTTTGCAGGGTGGAAAAGGCAGCTGGAAAATGCACCTAAAGTCGTGTTTTGCATGCATGTAAATCAGTGTCGGCCCAAGACATTGTGCTGCCTGGTACCAAAAATGAAATGCTGCCCCCCCCCCCAAAAAAAAATCACGCCCACCAAAATGCCCCCACATCCATTATTTTATATTATGATAACTAAAGTGGACCTGTCATGGCTCTATACATGTATATAAGAGTTTAAAGAGGACCTGTTATGGCTCTATACATGTATATAAGAGTATAAAGTGGACCTGTCATGGCTCTATACATGTATATAAGAGTATAAAGAGGACCTGTTATGGCTCTATACATGTATAGGAGTGTAAAGAGGACCAGTCATGGCATTATACATGTATATAGAAGTATAATAAGGACCTTACATGGCTCTATACATGTATGTAGGAGTATAAAGAGGACCTGTCATGGCTCTATACAGGTATATAGAAGTATAAAGAGGACCTGTCATGGCTCTATACATGTATATTGGAGTATAAAAGGACCTGTGCTTGGCCGGCGGCCGCGATGCCACCCACGATCGCTCCACAGAGAGCCAGAACGGGGATCTGTCAATGTAAACAGACAGATCCCCATTCTGACAGGGGAGGAGAGACAGATCTGCTGTTCCTAGTGATTAGGAACAGAGATCTCTCTCCTCCTCCAGTCAGTCCCATCCCCCCCCTTAGAAACACCTCCCCATTTAACCCCTTTCCAGACAGTGACATTTACACAGTAATCAGTGCAGTTTTATAGCACAGATCGCTGTATAGATGTCAATGATCCCAAATATGTGTCAAAAGTGTCCGAACCTGTCCACCGCAATGTCGTAGATCACTGCCATTACTAGTAAAAAAGTTAATAATAAAAATGCTTGAAGTGCAGCGGGGAGTGGAGCGGGCGGATCGGGCAATTTGCCTCACAGTGCAGGGGGCAGTGCCGGGACAAAGTCAACCAGCACCCAGGGCGAACATGCCAAGCTGCGCCCCCCCATGACCAATTATCTTACACACACACACACACAAATACATTATATATATATATATATATATATATATATATATATATATATATAGTGCAGAGGTCAGAATTGGATAGATTACAAAGTACAAGGATCAGGAGCAGTGTGTACAGTGTTCAGAGGTAGAGTATGTACAGTAATATACAATGTGCAGAAGTCAAGAGCAGTAAACTGCAGAGTACAGAGACCAGGAGTATATACACCCTAGTGCATAGCAGTAGCCCCTATAAATTATATCAAATTTAGTGTATGTGTCATTATCAAATCTGACCAAGTGAAATATATAGCACATGAATATGGAACCAAAATACCAGTGCTGCAAACAAAATTATGAAGGGGCGAATCCCAAAACATATAATGCGAACAACTCATAAATATTCAATTACATATCACATGTGGGACCAAAATCCCTGTGCTGCAAAAACATTTTGTGAGGGAACTGTAAATAAAACATGTAAAATACTATAACATATAATGTGAATAACTCCCAAATATTCAAATAACTCTAGTCAAATTCTTATGGTTCATTTGTACACAATTTGGTTTTGGAGTTACTACCAAACTCCCAGTGCTGCAAATCAAACACACAGTGCAAAGTAATATTAAAGTGCACTATAAAAAAACAGTCCACTAGAGCAGTGGTCTCCAAATTGCGGCCCTGGGGCCGGATGTGGCCCTTTGCTTGCCTTTATCTGGCCCTTGAGGCATTATTCCTGCCAATGACACCAATGATGGGGCATAATTCCTTCTACTGACAAAAAAAGGGGCACTATTCCTCCCAACGACACCAGATCGCACATTGTTAACTCCCACTGGGCACAGTTCGGCCCCCCTGAAGTCTAAAAGACAGTAAACTGGCCCTTTAGAGAGTTTGGAGACCCCTGCACTAGAGAGCAAGTGCTCTTGTGCACATTGCTGGATCAAGATGGGGCTCAAGCAAGTGGCTAACAGATTCCTCCATCCACACAAGTTGGATGGATGTGGGAATTGTATTCTGACAGCAGGGACTCTCCCCTATCAAAATACACTGATCAGCACTGCTTCCGTTTGGCTGCAAACAGCTAATCGAACAAGGATTTCCAGCAGAAGTGGATATAACAAATCGGTTTCTGTCTAACAGAGAGGGTTACACATCGATCAAAAATTCAGACCCTGCTGAACCCAATGAATTCTTTGCTGTGTATTCAGTTTTACCTTGTACTTTGCTTCAGCGGGCTCTCTGCAGTTCTGTTACTGGTCCCCTGCAGCTCCTGTGTCAGTTAGGAGTGACAGTGGTCACACTCCAGCCTCCAATTTAGACCATACAGGGTTAATCTTCCTCTATATGTGATAGGGAGGAGGAGGAGAGCACTGGAGCTGGCTGAAGAATAGAATCAAGTAAAAAAAGACTATACAGTATCCCCCTTCTCCCCCCTCCCCCACGCTGCAAGAGTGGACTTTCTTGAAGTTGGGCTGGGATAAGAAATCACATCCTTTGCTGTGTAATGTTATATTCTTGAACAGGTTAGGGATTAGTGTGACATTTCAGGTGCTACATACTGTAGATGTAATCCACATACACATTATATCTTATTAAAAAATCATTATTTTTAGAAGATATAATGTGTATGTGGATTACATATAATGTAGCACCTGAAATGTCACACTAATTCCTAACCTGTTTAAGAATTTTACTTTCAATAAACCTGCAGTGAAAAGTTCAGGGCACGTTTATAATCACAGTATATGGAATGCAGAGCAGTCGGGACTCACAGTAGAAGAGGATCCAGCCTGTCATCCGTGATTTACACACCTTCACTCTGCTCTGGAGGAGGAGCGCTTTGCTGTGTGCTGGGCGGGAACCAAAGATCGATGCTGCAGTGTGAGGTTCTCTTTCTGCTCCGCCCACATGCACTTTCGCTGGGACTGTACCAGCTCCGATCCAGGGGGGGGGGAGACTCATAGGAACTCAAGAAGGGAGCCTAGAAAGGGGTGCATCTGCTGCCGCAGAGCAGTGAGCAGGAGCGCATAATCCTTAAATTAGGCAGGCAACAGGGGCATACAAGTTTTACAGCTACATTTTGTAGATAGATTTTTCTGCTCACAGCTTTGCCGCCCCCCTAAAAGTGCCGCCTGGTACAATGGTACCATCTGGTCCCATGGTAGGGCCGGCCCTGATGTAAATGCACGTTTATGTACATTTGTGTGTTTGTTGTTATTGTATTCTATTGGCCATTCTATTGGTCATTCTGTTGGCCAAAAAAGTAATTTATGCTGGCCATTAGAATGCATTAAGGCGCAGACATGCCTAGCGCATTAGGATTAATCTGCCTCTATGCTTGTTTATGTGCGTTTTCTGCCCAAACACTTCTCTCCTGAACGTGCTGGTGGTTTGTTTCTTTTTCTATCCCTAGACACTCCTGCCTCTAAAGGCCTGTAAATGCCTATGTGTGTGTAGCGGGTATTTACTTTTAAATCTGGTGAGGACACCAGTGATGCATAGTTCCCTGCGGCCCAGCAGGTGGCGCTGTCACTTTGGGCCGGGGTTGAACCTTCGCTGCAGCGTCGTACCCTTTGTGACCTCTCGCAGCGGTTGTACGGCGGGCGGGGAACCCGCTGTGCTTGCTGGGAGAGGGTATAAAGGGGGCGGACATCTTCGCCACGAGGTTGGAGTCCCAGGCACCTTCAGCCTGAGGGCTGCTGTGCGGTCAGTGTCCAGGCGGCCTAGGCCTGGACACTTGGAGTTCGTGTTCCATCCCAGACACCTTCAGTCTGGGGTGAGGTGCTCAGCCGGAGGCCTGGGGCCCAGTGCCTTCCGCTGGGTCTTGCGAGGGAGGGATTGTCCTAGGGGGCCCCGGGAGTCGGGTACCCGAATCCAGAGGCATAAGGGACCGGAGGAGGGACTCACCCGAAGACCTGGTGCAGCAGATTGCCAGTGCCGGGTGAACCTCTGGAGACCGCCCGGAGGGATATCTCTTCCGAACAGGGACCAAGTTCAGAGAGGAAGTTCAGTCCATGTTCAATGACCGGTGGCAGCGGTCCAACGATTCCAATCAGGTCGGTGGCAGAGACCTGCTATTAGGCCTGTGGCAGGGGCCTCAACAGTTCATCCGGTCGGTGGCAGCGACCAAAACTCACGGTCGGTGGCAGAGACCGTGCGCCAGGCCTTTACGCTAGCAAAGGAATAGGAGAGTTTAGTTGTGCCTGGGCCTACTCGTACCCACACCCCCCTTGTTCGTCTGTTATTGGAAGTTCAACTGATTGTGTTCACTGTATTGTACGAGAAATAAAGGAGTGTTGGACTTTCGATTGGTGTGGGGCTCTATTATTGGCAGACACATCTCCACAGAACAACTAAGGTTTCGTATGCAGTGGACAGACCCGGAGGTAATTGAACTAACTCTGCTTGAACCTCATACACATACGAGGGGAGAGCTTGGCGTAGTGTTCCTGCACTCTCCTCTCCCAGGTACCCCTAGACACAAGTCCCTCACACGAGGAAGCACAGAGAAGGAGAGTGAGGCTCCGCTACATGTGGGGGCTCTGGTCCGGGATGTGTTCGTGCTACAATGGAGCTGGAGTTGTTGGAATTAGAAAGTGTCTGCCCGAAAGAGTTCCGAATAGGTCGGCCATATTGGCCACTGCGCCATCAGGCACACCCTCCCTGCTCAGTTCGTGGGCGTGACCCAGGGAAGGAGAAAGCCCGTGAACTGGAGTGCTAGAGGGGAGGAGTCCAATCATGTGAAGGACTACACGTGGGGACTTGGCGCCAACAAGGCAGTGCGCAATGGATCAGCAGAGAGTCGCCATGTTCACCAATGCATCGTGGATTCCTATTCATCCCACTACCACGAGTCTGACTACCGCTGCTCCAATAACGGATACAGGGATTCGGCTAAAGCCCTGGGGACGATTCGCCCTGTACTCATGCATGGATGTTGAGGCCCTGGGTTTGATTTGTCCTGGCTGTTCGGGACTGGTGTGTCAGCTGAAGCCATTTGGGCGCTGTGAGGCCTGTGTAGAGTTCCTATTTGAGGTGGAACCAACCATTGAAAAACCCAGAACCATCCACCTCAACCGCGCAACAGGCCACACACACCACTCAAGAAGGAGGAATCGCTGCTTTTACAGCCATCCCTGTGCGCACTGCAGCGACCGCAGGGGAGGTCGCAATCACTGAGATACGGGAAAAATCTGAGGATGCTGACTCGGTCACCACTGTTTCCCAGCGTCCACCGCCAAAGAGGAAGACCGGCTTGGTTGCCCCGTCCAGCGGTTGTGGTGGATCACCCTGCTCGCCTACGCCTGCTCCGAATGGATCCGGTCGGAAGAGTCCCGGACATCCCTTCTCTACTTTGGGCCGAGGTAAGCCGGGCAAAGGGACTTGGTGTTGGGGGGGAGTCACGGCCCTGTGTGCCCGCGGGGGGTAGCAATTCAGCCTCCACTACAGGCTACCTGCCCGCGGAGGAGTGTGACACCTCCGACCTAGAGTCGCTCTCCGATCCGGGAGACGATGTCATCATAGATGAACTTTTTGCAAAGGAGGGCTGGGACAAGATGCCTCTCTCCTCGTCCCGCAGAGTTAGGGATCCACCCATGTCTACAGAGGATAGTACACCCTGGGTGGAGGCACCAGCGCCTGAGGAGGGATCCCGTCCCCAGTCTGCCCTTCTATCTCCGGTGCCTCCTGCCTCTGGCACCGGGGAAAAGAGACTGTTGTTGCGGCCGACTATGCCTAGAGTGGAGGTGGTCAAGGCACCTCGTCACCCGGACGCCATCGTCCTACCGGGTGAGGGAGACCGGGCCACCATGCCTCCGCTGGCGAGACTACAGCGTCTCTTTGGCCAAAAAGTTGCTACTGAGTATGGGTGGGAGTACCCGTACTTGCCTAAGGAGCTGCTATATGAAGTGGAAGTCTGCCGGGAACGCTGGTACAACGATTTTGTGTGGACGCACCTTCAGGTCCCACATGCCCGCAGGTACCTTGCATGTTCCTCTAAAGCCTCTCAGTGGTTCAAGGAAGTCAGAATGGATGTTGGGTCGGCACATCCACGCAGACAAGGTGTTAATTTGGCGCAAGGAGGGTGAGGATGTCGAATACCATGTAGAGACAATGGACGAAGCACTTGAAACCCCTTGTCTTGCCGCACCCAAAGTTCTACTTTTCTACTTGTAGGAGAAGAAAAAAAAGACTCAGCTTTTGCTTTTGCCTTGTTGCTACTGAACTTTCCGGGGTTGTTTCCCGGGAAAACCTAGTGACTGTACCCGTGCTAATGGGTGTCTGTGCTCTCTGGAGGAATTGAAGGACTGTTGCCGTTGTTTGTTCTTCATTCTTCCATCCCACAAAGTAATTATGGACTTTGGGGTAGTTAGAGCCACAAGAAAAAAAAAAGAGAAGAAGATCTTCAACCAGTGCAGTCACCGCGGCACTGTCACCAGGTGGCAGTGTTGCGCACCGATATTCACTGTTCACACACACACTTAGAGAAGGAAAGGGTTTCTCTGAGGAGAGGTTCTTTCGTTCTAACACGAACATATGTGTCAGGGATATGTGTGTTTAACGTTTCTTTTCCCCTCTGCAGGAGAACATCTTATCAAGACCACTGAGAATGGGGTGGATCTTAGTCAGGATGGGTGGGAAGGAATGTTGATGTGAATATGTGATTTTGATAATGTGGTTATGTGTTGTTTGTTTCCTTCCCTTACCTTTCGTGTTAGGTTCAGGCACCGCTGTTTGGTTAGTTTTCAAAACTTTTGTATTTTTGAAATTGTTAGTCGGTTTCTGGACTGGGCTTTGATGGCCCCTTTTGGGCATGGTTTGCTCCAGACACTGGGGACCAGTGTCAAATAACCGGGGGGAGAGTGTAGCGGGTATGTACTTTTTAATCTGGTGAGGACACCAGTGATGCATAGTTCCCTGCGGCCCAGCAGGTGGCGCTGTCACTTTGGGCTGGGGTTGAACCATCGCTGCAGTGCCGTACCCTTTGTGACCTCTCGCAGCGGTTGTACGGCGGGGCGGGGAACACGCCGTGCTTGCTGGGAGAGGGTATAAAGGGGGCGGACATCTTCACCACGAGGATGGAGTCCCAGGCACCTTCAGTCTGAGGGCTGCTGTGCGGTCGGTGTCCAGGCGGCCTAGGTGAGGTGCTCGGCCGGAGGCCTGGGGCCCAGTGCCTTCCACAGGGTCCCGCGAGGGAGGGATTGTCCTAAGGGTCCCCGGGAGTGGGGCACCCGAATCCAGAGGCGTAAGGAGACCAGAGGAGGGACTCACCCGAAGACCTGGTGCAGCAGATTGCCAGTGCCGGGTGAACCTCTGGAGACCGCCCGGAGGGATTTCTCTTCCGAACAGGGGCCAAGTTCAGAGAGGAAGTTCAGTCCATGTTCAATGACCGGTGGCAGCGGTCCAACGATTCCAATCAGGTCGGTGGCAGAGACCTGCTATTAGGCCTGTGGCAGGGGCCTCAACAGTTCATCCGGTCGGTGGCAGCGACCAAAACTCACGGTCGGTGGCAGAGACCATGCGCCAGGCCTATTCGCTAGCAAAGAAATAGGAGAGTTCAGTTGTGCCTGGGCCTACTCATACCCACACCCCCCTTGTTCGTCTGTTATTGGAAGTTCAAAAGAGTGTTGGACTTTCGATTGGTGCGGGGCTCTATTATTGGCAGACACATCTCCACAGAACAACTAAGGTTTTGTATGCAGTGGACAGACCCGGAGGTAATTGAACTAACTCTGCTTGAACCTCATACACATACGAGGGGAGAGCTTGGCGTAGTGTCCCTGCACTCTCCTCTCCCAGGTACCCCTAGACACACAAGTCCCTCACATGAGGAAGCACAGAGAGGGAGAGTAAGGCTCCGCTACACGTGCATGGACACATAGGCTAACATAGAGAGAGGCATTTAGAGGCAGAAAAAAAAAAGTCAAACAATTGTAAAAGCAGCATTTTTGATATTCTGTGTGCATGAGGCCTAATAGCTAATATAGACTGAAATAGAAATCTTTATTATCCATCATGCCATACCACCAGGGAGGTGTGTAATTGGCCCCAAATGTATTTTGCAGCAGGACAACGACCCCAAACATACAGCCAATGTCATTAAGAACTATCTTCAGTGTAAGGAAGAAAAGGAGTCCTGGAAGTGATGGTTTGGGCTCCACAGAGCCCTGATCTCAACATCATCAAGTTTGTCTGGGATTACACAAAGGAGACTGAGAGACTTGGAGGCAGCCTACATCCATAGAAGATCTGTGGTTACTTCTCCAAGATGTTTGGAACAACCTACCTGCCAAGTTCCTTCAAAAACTGTGTGCAAGTGTACCTAGAAGAATTGATGCTGGTTTAAAGCCAGGTGTCACACCAAATATTGATTTGATTTAGATTTTTCTTCTTTTTACTCACTTTGCATTGTTCAAATTGATAAAAATATACAATTAAAATACATATATTTGAAAGCATTCTTTCTTTACAGCATTTCTTCACACCTGCCTAAAACGTTTGCACAGTACTGTAAATTAGGTCAAAGCTGATGATTTTCCTGCCCTGCTTTACAGTAAAAATGCCAGAAATGTGAATCTGGCTTTCATGATGTTGATTAAATAAAAACATGTTAGTTAGTATATGACTGAAAGTCCCACACCGGCAAATGTTACACATAATGAACTACACAGTACAGGGGGTCCCCGGGTTACGAACAAGATCGGGACTGTAGGTTTGTTCTTAAGTCGAATTTGTTTGTAAGTCGGAACAGTACCTTTTTTAAGTGCAAATCCAGTCTCAGAGACAGGAAGTGAGATTAAATCCATTTAATGAGGATACAGACAGCAGTAAAAACTTCAGTGGCCCTATAAATAAATAAATACAACGTAGACAGGTGTTTGGTTTAACCACTTCCTTACTGGGCACATATACCCCCTTCCTGCCCAGGCGAAATTTCAGCTTTCAGCACTGTCACGCTTTGAATGACAATTGCGCGGTCGTGCGACGTGGCTCCCAAACAAAATTGACGTCCTTTTTTTTCGCACAAATAGAGCTTTCTTTTGGTGGTATTTGATCACCTCGGCGGTTTTTATTTTTTGCGCTATAAACAAAAATAGAGCGACAATTTTGAAAAAAAAGCAATATTTCTTCTGCCGCGTACACACGATCGTGATTCACGGCGGTGAAAACACCGCCGTGAATCACGACATGAAAAAAAATGAAAAACGAGGGAACGGCATGTTCCCCCACACACGACCGTTTTTCCCATCATTTTTTTCTTTGTCGAGAAAAACGACCGTGTGTGGGCTCCGTGGCAGTGTTTCCCTATGGGAAAACTGCCGCGGAAAAAAATGCTGGAAAAAACGATGAGAAAAATTAGAACATGTTCTAATTTTTCTCATCGTGATTAATGCCGTTTTTCCCGTCGGGAAAAACGGCAAAAAGCCCACAGACGATCGTTTTTCTCGTCCAAAGGAAAAAATGTCATTTTTCCCGACGGGAAAAATGATCGTGTGTACGCGGCATTACACTTTGCTATAATAAATATCCCAATTTTTTAATTTTTTTTTATATTTTTTTCCTCAGTTTAGGCCGATACGTATTCTTCTACATATTTTTGGTAAAAAAAAAAATCGCAATCAGCGTTTATTGATTGGTTTGCGCAAAAGTTATAGCGTTTACAAAATAGGGGGTAGTTTTATGGCATTTTTATAATTATTTTTTTTTATTAGTAATGGCGGCGATCAGTGATTTTTTTTTTGTGACTGCGACATTATGGCGGACACATCGGACACTTTTGACACTAATTTGGGACCATTCACATTTATACAGCGAACAGTGCTATAAATATGCACTGATTACTGTATAAATGTGACTGGCAGGGAAGGGGTTAACACTAGGGGGCGAGGAAGGGGTTAAATGTGTTCCCTATTAGTGATTTTTACTGTGAGGGGAGGGGACTGACTGGGGGAGGTGACCGATCTGTGTCCCTATGTACAAGGGACACAGCATCGGTCCCCTCTCCCTGACAGGACATGGATCTCTGTGTTTACACACAGAGATCCATGTCCTTGTCTCTGTAACCGCCGATCGCGGGTGCCTGGCGGACATCGCGGCCGCCAGGCACGCGCATCGGCATTGCAGTGAAGCGCCAGGCACGTGCGCGCGCCGCCGGCGGCACTCACGCGCCCCCAGTGGCCAAATAGAGGAGGCCGTATAATAACGGCCTCCCGGCATTTGACAACCACCTTGCGGCCGTATATTCTCGTATGGCGGGCGCGAGGTGGTTAACATATTATTTATGTTTACCTATGCATGTAGATGCAGATACAGTAAATTCTTAAACATTTTCAAACACTGTACAGTACTGTACAGAACAGTACAACCTTAAACAATCATGGTAGAGGATGATGGGCTTGTTGAAGAGGATGGGACTGTTATTATAGAATCTGATTCAGCTGCTGGACTCTTGAAGTAGACATCAAGGGATGTTTGCACAGCGCTTTTCTTTATCTCATTATAAATAGCCCTGTAGCATCTTAGGCCATCAGTAACTGTACGATAAACTTTGGTAAACCTCTCTGTATCAGGATCTTGCTCCTCTAACTTTGCCATTCCTGCTTCAACGAGATGAAAAGCATCAGCTAACCGTTTTGTAGAAAACTTTTTCAATGTTGGAGTTTCTAGGTCCTGGTTTTCTTGCCTAAATGCTGTCATCTGCTGCTCTAGTTCCATAAGTTCTTCATTGCTTAGTTTTTTGCCATGGGAGTTGAGTAACTCAATGATATAATTTTCACTGATGTCCAACTGCAGTTGATTACCAATAGTAACCACAGCTTGCCTAGTTGTGGCGATTTCTTCTTCTGTAAACCCCAGAAATTCTTCTGTGAATTGGGGGCACAAATTTTTCCAAACTCCTCTCATATTTGTTTCTTTCACTTCAGCCAAAGCATCAGCAATATTTTTGATGGCATCATAAATGTGATAATTCTTCCAGAACTCTCTTAACCACTTAAGCCCCGGACCATTTGGTAGCTAAAGGACCAGAGGTGAATTCAGAATTTTGCACTGCGCTGCTTTAACTGTAAATTGTGCGGACATGCAATGTTGTACCCAAACGAAATTTGCGTCCTTTTCTTCCCACAAATAGAGCTTTCTTTTAATGGTATTTGATTGCCTCTGCGATTTTTATTTTTTGCAATATAAACGGAAAAAGACCGAAAATTTTGAAAAAAAATGATATTTTCTACTTTTTGTTATAAGAAAAATCGAATAAACTCAATTTTAGTCATACATTTAGGCCAAAATGTATTCAGCCACATGTCTTTAGTAAAAAAAATGTCAATAAGCGTATATTTATCGGTTTGCGCAAAAGTTATAGCGTTTACAAACTAGGGTACATTTTCTGGAATTTACACAGCTTTAAATTTATGACTGCCTATCTCATTTCTTGAGGTGCTAAAATGGCAGGGCAGTACAAAACCCCCCCAAATGACCCCATTTTAGAAAGTAGACACCCCAAGGAAATTGCTGAAAGGCATGTTGAGCCCATTGAATATTTTTTTTTTTTGTCCCAAGTGATTGAATAATGACAAAAAAAAAAAAATTACAAAAAGTTGTCACTAAATGATATATTGCTCACACATGCCATGGTTATATGTGGAATTGCACCCCAAAATACATTTTGCTGCTTCTCCTGAGTACGGGGATACCACATGTGTGGGACTTTTTAGGAGCCTAGCCGCGTACGGGACCCCAAAAACCAAGCACCGCCTTCAGGATTTCTAAGGGTGTAAATTTTTGATTTCACTCCTCACTACCTATCACAGTTTCGAAGGCCATAAAATGCCAAAATAGCACAAAACCCCCCCAAATGACCCCATTTTAGAAAGTAGACACCCCAAGGAAATTGCTGAGAGGCCTGTTGAGCCCATTGAATATTTTTTTTTTGTCCCAAGTGATTGAATAATGACAAAAAAAAAAAAAATTACAAAAAGTTGTCACTAAATGATATATTGCTCACACATGCCATGGTTATATGTGGAATTGCACCCCAAAATACATTTTGCTGCTTCTCCTGAGTACGGGGATATCACATGTGTGGGACTTTTTAGGAGCCTAGCCACGTACGGGACCCCGGAAACCAAGCACCGCCTTCAGGATTTCTAGGCACAAATTTTTGATTTCACTCCTCACTACCTATCACAGTTTTGAAGGCCATAAAATGCCAAAATAGCACAAAACCCCCCCAAATGACCCCATTTTAGAAAGTAGACACCCCAAGGAAATTGCTGAGAGGCCTGTTGAGCCCATTGAATATTTTTTTTTTGTCCCAAGTGATTGAATAATGACAAAAAAAAAAAAAAAAAATTACAAAAAGTTGTCACTAAATGATATATTGCTCACACATGCCATGGTTATATGTGGAATTGCACCCCAAAATAAAATTTTGCTGCTTCTCCTGAGTACGGGGATACCACATGTGTGGGACTTTTTAGGAGCCTAGCCGCGTACGGGACCCCGAAAACCAATCACCGCCTTCAGGATTTCTAGGCACAAATTTTTGATTTGACTCCTCACTACCTATCACAGTTTCGAAGGCCATAAAATGCCAAAATAGCACAAAACCCCCCCAAATGACCCCATTTTGGAAAGTAGACACCCCAAGCTGTTTGCTGAGAGGCATGGTGAGTATTTTACAGCTCTCATTTGTTTTTGAAAATGAAGAAAGAACATTTTTTTTTTTTTCTTTTTTTTTTTCAATTTTCAAAACTTTGTGACAAAAAGCGAGATCTGCAAAATACTCACAATACCTCTCAGCAAATAGCTTGGGGTGTCTACTTTCCAAAATGGGGTCATTTGGGGGGGGGGTTTGTGCCATCTGGGCATTCCATGGCTTCCGAAACTGTGATAGGCAGTGAGAAGTGAAATCAAAAATTTACACCCTTTAGAAAGCCTGAAGGCGGTGATTGGTTTTTGGGGTCCCGTACGCGGCTAGGCTCCCAAAAGTCTCACACATGTGGTATCCCCGTACTCAGGAGAAGCAACAGAATGTATTTTGGGGTGTAATTCCACATATGCCCATGGCATGTTTGAGCAATATATCATTTAGTGACAACTTTGTGCAAAAAAAAAAAAAAAATTGTCTTTTTTCCGCAACTTGTGTCAACATATAAAATATTCCATGGACTCGACATGCCTCTCAGTATATAGCTTGGGGTGTCTACTTTCCAAAATGGGGTCATTTGGGGGGGTTTTGAACTGTTCTGGCATTTTATACACAACATTAGGAAGCTTACATCCACTCTTCTAACCACTTGAAGACAAAGCCCTTTTTGACACTTTTTGTTTACATGAAAACATTTTTTTTTTTGCAAGAAAATTATGTTGAACCCCCAAACATTATATATATTTTTAAAGCAAAGGCCCTACAGAATAAAATGGTGGGTGTTGCATTTTTTTTTTCTACACAGTATTTGCGCAGCGATTTTTCAAACGCATTTTTTTGGGGAAAAAATACACTTTTTTCAATTTTAATGCACTAAAACACACTATATTGCCCAAATGTTTGATGAAATAAAAAAGATGATCTTAGGCCGAGTACATAGATACCAAACACGACATGCTTTAAAATTTCGCACAAACGCGCATTGGCGCATTGGCGACAAACTACATACATTTTTAAAAGCCTTTAAAAGCCTTTACAGGTTACCCCGTTAGATTTACAGAGGAGGTCTACTGCTAAAATTACTGCCCTCGATCTGACCTTCGCGGTGATACCTCACATGCATGGTGCAATTGCTTGCGTTCGCCATTGGGCAAGAGCAGGGCAGGACAGGGGTGCTTTTTTTTTTATTTTTATTTTTTTATTATTAATTTTGCTTTTTTATTTTATTTTTAAACTGTTGCTTCCATATTTTTTTTTTATTTTTTTTTATCATTTTTATTGTTATCTCAGGGAATGTAAATATCCCCTATGATAGCTATAGGTAATGACAGGTACTCTTTTTTTAAAAAACTGGGGTCTATTGGACCCTAGATCTTTCCTCTGCCCTCAAAGCATCTGACCACACCAAGATCGGTGTGATAAAATGCTTTCCCAATTTCCCAATGGCGCTTTTTATATCTGGGGGGGGGTCATTCCCTCCCACTGCTTGTAAAAGCAGTCCAGAGGCTAATTAGCCACTAGGATTGCTTTTACATGAAAGCCGGCCGCTGGCTGAAAAGAATGATACCAAGATGATACCTAAACCCGCAGGCATCATTCTGGTATAAACATTCAAAGTCCAGCAACATACCAGTACGTTGCTGGTCCTTGTTGGACATGTATTGTAATCTTTTTTTTCATGCAGCCTGTTGGCTGAACGAAAAAAAAAGATTGATCGGTGGGTATGCCCACCATTAGAATACCGCCCTTCATCCACCCACTTCTAATGATGGGCATACATGCACCATTTATATATGCCGAAGCATGGGAGCATCTTCCCGCAAAAGTTATGCCGCGTACACATGGTCAGACTTTTCCACGGGCAAGCCTCCGTCGGAATTTCGACTGTATGTACGCGGCATTAGGAGCAAAATCGCTCCTCCGCCCCTGCTGCCCCAATGCTTCGGCATATATGCTTTTTTTTTTTTAACTGTGGTGGCGAAATCACCTCCTACAGCACTGGAGTCGCAGGGATCAGGCCTGTCTCTGCGAACGCTGCAGTTATGTGTGTTGTGTTTTGTAAGTGACAGTGATCGATCGATACTGCACTTGGGTGGCCTGAGCTGGACGGAGGGGCAAAACGCAGGTGCTAGCAGGTATCTGGGCTGATCCCGCTAACACTGCGTTTTTGGGAACCCTAAACTGCTGGGGACGCTAGTATAGATCTGATCAGATCAGATATTGATCTGTTCAGATACTATACCACTAAGGGGGGTGTATGCTTCACGCGTGGGTGTTAGCGTTACTGGCACTAACCTGACGCTGCCTGGGGTGTGACGCAGACCCTCTCTGACGCTAAAACCTAATTGATATCACCCGCCGGGCGATCAGGGGGTTAAACCTTTATTGGGTTATATACGGCGGGTGCCCTGACACTATAAAAAGCAAACTAACTAACCAGCGTTACCCGTAACACTTATATGGTGATTACTGGTGAAAGGGTTAACTAGGGGCAATTAGGGGGTTAAAACCTTTATTAGGTAATATATGGGGGTACCCGACGCTATAAAAACCTGCGGCGAACCTAAAAAAAATTACTGGCTACCGATCAGCATCACCGACGCTAAGACATCGATCAGAAAAATGATCGCTTAGTGACGGCGGTGCTAGGGGGTGAAAGGGTTACCTCGGGGGTGATCAAGGGGGTTAAACCTTTATTAGGTAATATATGGGGGTACCCGACGCTATAAAAACCTGCGGCGAACCTAAAAAAAATTACTGGCTACCGATCAGCATCGCCGACGCTAAAACATCGATCAGAAAAATTATCGCTTAGTGACCGTAGTGATAGGGGGTGAAAGGGTTACCTGGGGGGCGATCAAGGGGGTTAAACCTTTATTAGGTAATATATGGGGGTACCCGACGCTATAAAAACCTGCGGCGAACCTAAAAAAAATTACTGGCTACCGATCAGCATCACCGACGCTAAGACATCGATCAGAAAAATGATCGCTTAGCGACGGCGGTACTAGGGGGTGAAAGGGTTATCTGGGGGGTGATCAGGGGGTTAAACCTTTATTAGGGGGGGTTAGGGGGCTACACTGGACCTAAAACTAAATGTACTGACACTTTTACAGTCACAAATGTCACTGATTGCAGTGATCAGTAAATAAATGGTCACTGCAATCAGTGACACTGTGACTGGGGGCTGGGGGGTGATCTGGGGGGTGATCTGGGGGGGTCTGGGGGGGCGATTTATGTACCTATGTGTCCTGGTGTCAGTGTAGTGTTGTGTGCACTGACCTGCATCTTCTCCTGTACGGCGCTCGGTATATGTGAGCGCTGCAGGAAAGATGACATCACTTCCTCCAGCCTGTGTAAACAAGCACACAGGCAGGGGAAGCTCTCATTCGCCGGGAGCGATCGAGAGGGGGTGGCTGGAATCGAACGGCCGTCCCCTCATGCCGGATCACTCCCGAAGGTAAAACGACCGCTCACTGTAAAGAAGGGGGGTCCGATCGGACCCCCCAACTATACAAAGGCAATCACGTACATATACGTGATTCTGCCTGTCGGTGCCATTCTGCCGACGTATATTTACAGTGGGTGGTCGTTAAGTGGTTAAGGTCATCTGATCCTTTTGGGTAGCCCTGATAGCTTGTGAGAATGTCCTCCGTAAATAATAGGCCTTAAAGGAGTCTATGACTCCTTGATCCATTGGCTGAAGTAGTGATGTGGTGTTGGGGGGTAGAAATACCACCTTTATATTGGGGTGCAAGTCAGCTAAAGTGTTTGGATGTCCAGGGGCATTGTCAAGGAGAAGAAGAATTTTTAAGGGAATTTTTTCACTCAAGCAATAATGTTCAACAGCAGGGACAAAATGGTTTGAAAACCAATCTTCAAAGATTGTAGCTGTAACCCAAGCCTTTGCATTTGCCCTCCAAATAACAGGAAAAGATGCCTTAGTGACATTACGTAGTGCCCTGGGATTTAAGAAGTGATGCACTAACAAAGGCTTGAGCTTTAAATCCCCAGATGCATTACCCCCAAGTAATACAGTCAGCCTGTCCTTTGATGCCTTATGTTCTGGTGCACATGTTTCCTCTTTTGAAATGTAGGTCCTAGCTGGCATTTTTTTCCAAAACAAGCCAGTTTTATCTACAATAAAAATTTGTTCTGGCATATAACCTTCTTTGTCAATAATAGCTTTCATTATCTTGGGAAAATTATTTGCAGCACTTACATCGGCACTTGCTGCTTCACCTTGAACTCTGATGTTATGCAAATTAGCTCTTTCTTTAAAGCGATTGAACCAACCCCTACTTGCACCAAATTCTTCATTGCAATTATCTTCACTTGGATGGGCAGCTTTTAAATCGTTGAAAAGGCTTTGAGCCTTTTCTTGGACAAAAGTAAGACTGATAGGCATATTACGCAGATTTTGGTCTTCTATCCAAATTGTCAGCAGCCTTTCCATCTCGACAATTAAACCACTGCGTTGCTTGGTAATAATCGTAGCATGCATTGGGGTATGGCCTTTCACATGCTCCATTATTCTACCTTTATCTTTTAAAATTGTTGCAATCGTTGACCGATTGTAGCCGAATGCTCTGCCAATAGATGATGGAGTTTCACCTTTTTCTGATCTTTTTATTATTTGTACTTTATTTTCCATGGTGATGGATCTTCTTTTCTTTGCTGTATCACCAGCACTTGCATCAGATTTGTTTTTAGGCATGTTGCAGACAAAAAATGTGGAATGAAGTGCACTCTAGGAAAGAAGAACAAGAAGAAAAAAAAGTGTAGTTTATTCTAGTAAGACTGGAACTGTATAAAAACACTCACTGTGGCAGCAAGATAGATACAGTATGTCCGCTTGTTGTGCGTCCTCAGAGCCGTCCAGCACTGTAGGATCCAGTACAGTACAAAAAAACAGGGCTAAAAGAGAACAGAAGGATACAGTAGTTACATTCAGGACCAAGCAAAGATGGTATAAAAAACACACACGATTGAATGAGAGCTCCACATAGGTAGATGACATGAGCTCATGCTGGGACACAGGGATACATTCTATCCCTGTGTTCCAGCATGAGCTCATGTCATCTGCCTATTGTGGAGCTCTCATTCAATTGTGTGTGGTACAAGCAGGGCCGGATTTGCTCTCCCTACCACCCCAAGGCCAGGTTCCGCAATGCACCCCCTCCCCTTTAACCAAACCACCCCCCCCCCCCCCCAAATCAACAGAGAATGGCAACCGTATGGCAGGGGCGGCACGGTTAGTTCAAATATTTTTTTTTTCTTTTTTTTACTTTTTTATCACTTTTTTTTCTTTTTTATTTGTAGCTTGTCGCTTACTTTTTTTTATTTTTGTATAATTTTCTTATTTTTAATATTATTTTTCTTATTCTTTACTTTTTTTTAATTACTTTTTTATTTTATTAATTTAATTATTATTTCTTATTATTTTAATTTTTTTTTTTTTTTTATCAGTTTTTTTTTTCACTTAACTTTATTGCTATCACACAGGAGAAAACAATTGTGATAGCAATTGGAGTTGACACGTTCTCTTTATTGACCCTGTCACCTCCAAAACAGTCCTAGCACTGTGCTAGATTTCCTGTTACAGCTGAGAGAGGAGGAGCACAGCTCTCACCTCTCACTGTTTACATCGGCGGCAGGGACAGGAGACAGCAGAGGGAGGTATGTGGGGAGGGGGAGAGGGGAGGACACATTTTAAAAGTGATTGATGCGATCCCGCAAGCTACATCTAGT
The DNA here is from genome assembly GCA_029206835.1 of Rana muscosa. Taxonomy (NCBI): domain Eukaryota; kingdom Metazoa; phylum Chordata; class Amphibia; order Anura; family Ranidae; genus Rana; species Rana muscosa. The sequence continues at coordinate 825,728,491 of CM055122.1, read as the reverse complement.
CCTGCTAGACCGCCCTTAACTGTATGTTCCGCCCCTCAATGGCCTTGTGGGAAATCCGGGCCTGGGTACAAGTACACTGTATACAGTACATAGGCATATTACAGTACTGCCGGGCAGCTCACCTGATGGTACAGCAGGGAGATGGATGGATGGATGGTGAAAGCAGCAGTGTCTGCGATCCGAATCCAGGCAGGCCGGCAGCGGTGCACCTCCATGGGGCAGCAGCGCAGGAAAGACCGGGAATCTTGGAGGCTTCACTAGGCTGCGGCCACGACGGACAGTCCTGTGAATGGGCAGGCAGGATGACGAGGGGGGCACCTTGACTTAACAGCCAGGCCAGGAACGGAGAAACGGCTCACTCCAGCAAGGAGAGGAAGATGGCTTCGGCCGGCAGTGATGTCACTCCGGCCCCGTTCGTAAGTAGGAGTCGTTCGTAACTCGGATGTTCATAAGTCGGGGACCCCCTGTATATGAATAAGTAACAGTAGCAATCACCTAATATTTAAATATTTACCCAACTAGGTAGGACAAAAGGGAAGTGATAATATGGCTGTCTTGTGGATCTTCAGAAAAAATATATTTCTCTTCGACTGGCAAGACTCTCTTCTTTTTCCTGTAAGTTCACTGGCTGGAGTCTTACTGAGGCCCATTTTCTTTGTGAGTTGTACCTGTAAACTGCCCAAAAAACTTTTATTCTAACCTTTGGAAGCCCTCTGTTAATTTATAATTTGGTAGATAAAATACATATACCATTATAAAATAAATAATAAAGAAAAAAAACAGCTGACGACACCCAAATCTATTTCTCTACCCCTCAGTTCACTCCCTCCGTCTCCTCACGTATCACTAATTTACTAACAGATATATCAGTCTGAATGTTACACCACTTCCTCAAACTCAATCTATCAAAAACCGAACTTATAATTTTTCCTCCCCCGTGTGCCCCTTCCCCTGATCGCTCTGTCAGAATCAATGGCGCAATTATCAGCCCATCCCTGTCATGCCAAGGTCTTAGGTGTGGTCCTGGACTCTAAACTCTCTTTTAAGCCCCACCTCCAATCATTGTCCAAACCTTGCTGCCTCAACCTCGGCAACTTCCCCAAAACAGGCCCTTTTCTAACCAATGACACAACAAAGCTTTTAATTCACTCCCTGGTTATCTCTCGGCTTGACTACTGCAACTCCCTTCTCACTGGCTTACCTCTACATAGTCTATCTCCCCTTCAATCCATCATGAATGCTGCTGCCAGACTCATCCACCTTACCAACCACTCAGTATCTGCTACACCTCTCTGTCAACCCCTCCACTGGCTTCTGCTCCCCCAACAAATGCAATTCAAAATACTGACAACTACTTACAAAGCCATCCACAACTTAGCCCCCAGCTACATCACTAGCCTAGTCTCAAAGTACCAACCTAATCATTCTCTTCGTTCCTCTTAAGACCTCCTGCTCTCTAACTTCCTCGTCACCTCCTCCCATGCTAGTGTAGCGGTCCCACCCGCTCTCTCCCTTCTTCTTCTCGGCTGGTTTACTCGTCTAGGGGAACCAGGGGGGAGGGGTGAGATGCTGCCACCAGCTCACCCCTCTTATGTGTGTAGAGGTTTGAGCTATGATCTTTACCTTCAGGTCTGTGTCCCTGTTCAGAGATTCCACTTCAGAAATGCCCAGTAGATAGGTGAATGTAGAACACTTTGCTCCCAGAAAAGTAAGCCCACACCAGGTGACAGTACAACATCTACAGTATATTTATTTCCGCAGAGATAAATATGCCTCTTTGCAAGCAGACAGGTTGATACAAACATGAACTTGGTGGGGAGAGGGTTCAGGCACAATCCTTTCGGATCAGAGAAGCTGTTAGGAGTTCACAACAACTTTTGGCGCACGGTCGCTGCCACCGACTGTGAGGTTGGTCCCTGCCACAGACCGGGTGAACGATGAGGTCTCTGCCACAGACCTGATGTAGCTGGGTCTCTGCAAAGACCATAGAACATGAACTACCTTCTAATGGCGACCCCTGTTAGGGAGATGATCCATCCCGGACGGTCTCCAGAGGCCTGCACTGTCACCAGCCAATACTGCGCTGGGTCTTCAGGCCAGGTCACCTCCCTGGTTCTCCTCGCCCGAGACTCAAGTCCTCTCACTCGGTGGGCCCCCTTGGCATCTTCTCCCATGCGGGACCCAGTCGAAGGTACTGGGCCCCGGGTCTTTGCTAGTACCTCACCCCAGGCCTAAGGTGCCTGGGATGGAACTCGAACTCCCTTGCACCCAGGCCGAGGGCACCTGGGCGCGGACAACAGAACAGCAGCCCCCAGGCTGAAGGTGCCCGGGGCTCGGACCTCGTGCGCAAGATGTCCGCCCTTTATACCCTCTCCCAGCAGGCACAGATGTCCGCCCCTCCGTACTACTGCCGCGAGAGGACACAAAGGGCACGGCCCTACAATGATGGTTCAACCCCAGCCCAAGGCGACAGCGCCACCCAGGGGCCGCAGGGAACTGAGCACCATTATATCCTCCACAAATCAAATTGGCCATAGAATTCCTAACAATTAGTGTATCTGGGTCATACTACCACCCAGATACTCCCCCTAAATGTTAACCCCCGCTACACTAGCCTCCAGGACTTTTTCAGAGCCTCTCCAATCCTATGGGTCTCGTTACCCCAAATTGTCCGATTATCTCCTACTCTATTAGCTTTTAGACAATCCCTGAAAACCCTCCTCTTCAGAGAAGCATATCCTACCTAACAACTGTATGTCTATTTTCTCCATCAGCTCATCGCCCACAGTTATTAACTTTTGTTTCCCTTGACCCTCCCTTCTAGATTATAAACTCTAATGAGCAGGGCCCTCTAATTCCTCCTGTATTGCATTGTATTGTAACTGTACTGTCTGACCCCATGTTGTAAAGTGCTGCGCAAACTGTTACCGCTATATAAATCCTGTATAAAATAGCAATCACAGAAGACAGATAAATATCACACCATAGAGAAATAAGTAGAGCTGCTGCCACCTATAGTGACTGTACATATACCATTATGTTTTAATATATTGTTCAATGAATAAACTACTTTTCTTCCCAGGATGGCCATTGCTGGTTTCATTTGTGTAATATTGAAGAAAATAGGATTTGCTAGTAATAAATGTAAATGTTTATTGCATGAAAGGAAGTTTGCATGTAGTTTATATTAGGGCAGAATAAACATAAGTTTTTTTCTTTTTTTAACAGGCATCATGTATTAATAACAAAAATAAAGTATATATATGTTTGCTAGTGGCTAAAACTTCTATCCTTTTTTTTCTACTTACGATTTATAAAATCCTCTTCTGGCCGTTGCCATGATGATTGTGGGCATGTGAAGCCCAATCGCATCTCCTTTCTGGATTAGCGATGGAGAGGTGCATGCTGGGAAACCATGCACCTCACAAACATGCGCATTCGCGATGCGCCGGTGATCATAGTGCCGAATGTTTACCAAGTTGCCATAACAACGGGCAGCGACGGAGGAAGGTCCCTAGATAGATCCGCCTTATATCGCGTAATTTCCTGTCGGGAGATAACGCAATTTTTTTACACACTCCTGCCCACTGACTCCTGGGAAATCAAGACTCACATTTCCCAGGAGCACAGGCGAGGGAGGAAGTGATGCGGAGCACAGCGGATCCGGAAGTGGCAGATTAGGAGCCACCACATAGCAACAGGGCATTTCTGGTGAGTAAAAGCAGCATTATCTGTCTGGGGGGAGGGGGTGTTAGAAATATTGCAGTATTAAATACAGTAACAGATTGAAGCTGATCATTTTAAGCACCCCTGCCAGTGATAAATTGTCTTTTGCATCCCTCTAACTGCAAGAGAGCTTTTCTGTTGAAAAACAACAGACTTGCTGACTGGATCACCAGATGAAAATAGGAGAACGAAAGACTAAAAAAAGGAAACTAATACAACCATCACAGCTAAGAATTGGTAAGCTGCAATATAATAAATGTTTGCTTTTGGGTTCAATGTTTCTTTAAAATCTCTTTGTCATGAAGCATGCTTTGCACTGTTCATTAGTGAATCTAATCTACCTGATGATGAACTAAGTATAAAAATAGGGCACTTCAGACCAGAACATTAGCTATCTCCTTACTATCTGGCTTTCTGTAAACCCAACCATGTGAAAATGTTCTAAGTTTCTAAGACACTATTACCCCTTTAAAGTTTAAATGTCATCAAAGAATCAGATTGCTATCTTTTAATGGAGCCAGGTGTAAACGATACCTTTTAGATGACAAAAGTATTGCAGGTTATAAACTTGCCTGGAAAGATTTTTTCCCCTATTTTCTTTAGCTCACAAAGTTTTTTCTAACTTTCTCATGCTTAAAACATGATAGTGTTTCTTTTTTTTAAAGACAATTAAACGTAATCTATTCGGTCCCATCCACTTCTATCGTTCTATGCATAATTTTTGAGTGATATAAAAGAGTTGATGTTTTTTAGTGAACGCCCCTTGTTGTAAAATGTGTTGGGCATAGGCATGTGCAGGGGGTGTGCAAGGTGTGCCCGGGCACACCCTAATCACTCTGTGCAGTGCCGCCTCCCTCTACTGCTTGGGCTTCCCCCTGTGTTGCCCCCCCCTCCCCGCAGTGCAGCTTGCTTCCCTCCCCTCCTCTCAGCTGCTGAGGGGGATGTTTGAGCATTGAGAGTGGGGGAAAGGGCTTGTCAATATGTCATTTACTGGCCCCTTTCTTTTCTAAATGAACACAGTGAACACACTCACTCAATATGTTCATTCATAACTGAAGCATATTAAACTGTCTGCTATGCTTCAGTTTGTGAATGAACAGGAAACCGTTCAGCACAGAGCACTTCCCATTCATTCACTGTCCATTGCAGCTGAGGCTTCAGAGAAAGGCATGTGTGTTTGAGCTTTGGGCTGCACACCCGAATGCAATAGGCTGTGCACACCTATGGTGTTGGGTTCTAACCCTGCCTATAACCATGCCTAGGATGGAAGACACATTGCATTTGGATTGATTAATTGACTACTGATAGTCCTAGATTGAAAGGAAGTAAGACTAGAGTTACCATAATCACTGAATGAAGCTGACTGTTTTGAGAGGAGTTATTGCAACTGTTTTTCTTGACACGCTTGAGTAGTAACTGTGGTAGGGACAGGTCTTGAGTCCTGCAAGAATGCATGGGACGACGTTCCTGTACTTTTTGCACAGCAGGACCACTGTTCCTGTTAGCAGCAGAGCCTGGTAGGCTGCCTGCCCTGGGGCTGATTTGCACTGTGGCTGCAGAGGCGCCCAGGGGCGATCCTGGGAGGTTCAGGTGCAGAGTCCTTCCCTTCCTCTTGAGTACCTTACTGCAATGTGAGTCTGCAATGATGGGCACAGGTGAGTCTGCATTGATGGACACAGTGAGACTGCATTGATGGGAAGAGTGAGGCTGCATTGATGAGCACAGTGAGGCTGCAATGATGGGCACATATGGGTCTGCATTAATGGGCACAGTGAGGTTGCATTGATGGGCACAGTAAGGCTGCATGGATGGACACTGTGAGGCTGCAATGATGGGCATAGTGAGGCTGCATTGATGGGCACAGTGAGGCTGCGCAGATGGGCACAGTGAGGCTGCAATAATGGGCAAAGTGAGGCTGCGCAGATGGGCACAGTGAGGCTGCGTTGATGGACACAGGTGAGTCTGCAATGATGGGCACAGGTGAGTCTGCATTGATAGGCACAGTGAAGCTGCAATGATGGGCACAGTGAGGCTGCAATGATGGGCACAGTGAGGCTGTGCAGATGAGCACAGTGAGGCTGCATTGATGGGCACGGTGAGTCTGCATTTGATGGGCACAGTGAGTCTGCATACAATGGGCACAGTGAGGCTGCAATGATGGGCACAGTGAGGCTGCAATGATGGGCACAGTGAGGCTGCGCAGATGGGCACAGTGAGGCTGCGTTGATGGACACAGGTGAGTCTGCATTTATAGGCACAGTGAAGCTGCAATGATGGGCACAGTGAGGCTGCGCAGATGGGCACAGTGAGGCTGCATTGATGGACACAGGTGAGTCTGCAATGATGGGCACAGGTGAGTCTGCAATGATGGGCACAGGTGAGTCTGCATTGATGGGCACAGTGAGGCTGCAATGATGGGCACAGTGAGGCTGTGCAGATGAGCACAGTGAGGCTGCATTGATGGGCACGGTGAGTCTGCATTTGATGGGCACAGTGAGTCTGCATACAATGGGCTCAGTGAGGCTGCAATGATGGGCACAGTGAGGCTGCAATGATGGGCACAGTGAGGCTGCGCAGATGGGCACAGTGAGGCTGCGTTGATGGACACAGGTGAGTCTGCATTTATAGGCACAGTGAAGCTGCAATGATGGGCACAGTGAGGCTGCAATGATGGGCACAGTGAGGCTGTGTTGATAGGCACAGATGAATCTGCATTTGATGGGCACAGTGAGACTGCACTTGATGGGCACAGTGAGTCTGCATACGATGGGCACAGTGAGTCTGCATACGATGGGCACAGTGAGTCTGCATACGATGGGCACAGTGAGGCTGCAATGATGGGCACAGTGAGGCTGCGTTGATGGACACAGTAAGGCTGCATTGATGAGCACAGGTGAGTCTGCATTGATAGGCACAGTGAGGCTGCAATCACATGCTGGCGGGAGCATGCCCACAGGTCCTGCGGACTCAATGTCTGCAAGGAGAGGCAGAACGGGGAGATGCCTATGTAAACAAGGCATTTCCCTATCCTGCCTAGTGACATGACAGGGATCTACTGCTCCCAGTGATCGGGAGCAGTGATCTCTGTCATGTCCTAGTGAGTCCACCCCCCCCCCTACAGTTAAAACACTCCCAGGGAACACAGTTAACCCCTTGATCGCCCCCTAGTGTTTAACCCCTTCCCTACCAGTGACATTTATACAGTAATCAGTGGCTATTTTTAGCTCTGACCGCTGTATAAATGTCAATGGTCCCAAAATAGTGTCAAAAGTGTCCGATCTGTCCGCCGCAATGTCACAGTCCCGATAAAATCGCTAATCGCCGCCATTACTAATAAAAAAACGAAAAAAATAATAAAAATGCCATAAATCTATCCCCTATTTTGTAGACGCTATAACTTTTGCGCAAACTAATCAATATACGTTTATTGCGATTTACATATCGGCCTAAATTGAGGAAGAAATTTGTTTTTTATATTTTATTATAGCAAAATTGTCGGTCTTTTGTTTTTTTATAGTGCAAAAAATAAAAACAGCAGAGGTGATCAAATACCACCAAAAGAAAGCTCTATTTGTGGGGGGGGGGGGGAGCCATCAATTTTGTTTGGGTGCAACATCGCACAACCGTGCAATTGTCAGTTAAAGTGACGCAGTGCGTATCGCAAAAAATGTTCTGGTCATTAACTGCTTACAGGCTGCCCGCTGTAATTTTACGTCGGTACTTTGAAGAGGGATATCGTTGTTATGGCTAGCTGCCATAACCCTGGTATCCTGGTATCCTCTTCTTTGCCGTGAGATCACTTTTATCGGCGGCGGGAGAGGGGCCCCTCCCACCGTTCTCAGGTGCCCTCCGCCGCTTACCGGAGCCGCCGGCAGCGGCGGAGATCGCATCTGGCTTAGTATGGAGACGAGTGAGGGGAAGATGGCCCAAACCCATCTCCATATCCATCCCAGCCTAAAAGCATACCACAATACCTCCATCCCTAAATAATATGTAAAAATGCAGGAAGGTAGTGGAGTTGGGACTTTAATTGAGGTATAGGGGTATAATAAATGAAATAAGATAAATAACTTGGATGTCATGGTTCCCTCTAAATTGGCATGATACGGTATAAGTAAACCAGTAATCACAATACGTTTATGATACAGAAATGTAATCACAAAGAAACAATTCATAATCATCATTAATTTAATAACACATGATTAATTGAGGAACATGATTAATGACATACAAACATAGTAATAAATGAATCAATGAATAATAAATATATAAAAATAATAACAACATGATCAACACGTATGTAATTGATAAATAATGATATGGGCTGATGTAGAGCATCCGAGGATGTAAACTCTACGCGTTTCATGGTCGCCTACCACTCATCAGGAGTTTGGATGCATGAAAGTAATCTAAAATTAAAAAAATAAAAAAAATGGAAAGATTTGTTGTGGTAGTTTCTGGGGATCCACTAGTCCCCATAGACAAACCCAATGCAGTAAAAAAAGGGGGGTAAGAAAAAAAGGGGGGGAATAAAAAATGTAGCAATATTGTACCTTGCTAAACAGCCCGTGTACTGAGACCTTAGGTGGGGAAAGGCCTGGGAGGTGATACAGCATACAATGTCTCACCCGGGGTTGAGGCGGGAGATCCGCTAGCCAGGGTGTACGGGGGGGTCGTGGGGGGCAGACCCATCGCTCGCCGCAAGCCACCATGCCAGGATAGAATGCTTGTATGCTGATTGGATAAGTCTGTATGAAGATGGAAAAAATGAAGGTATGAAAAATATGTCAATGTGAAGATATAATAAAGTGTGGTGAAAGTGAAAAACTATGTGAATGCGTGAAAAAAGTCAAAGAAAGCTGTTGCATGATGAATAATAAGGTGCTGATATGGTGAGAGTGAGTGTAATTTGATGCATCTGCATATCAAATGCACATGAAGGAGCATAGCCATACATGGATGGTATATACGTGAATAAGGGAAAATAAAAAGTTTTGTAGAATGAAAGTAAACAAGTGTGTGTGTGAAAGTATAAATGTAAGTTTAAATGTGTGTCAGTATATATGGATGTATGTGCATAAACAAATGTATAATGTGTGTATGTGAGGATCCATAGAGTTAACTAGATGCATGTCTGAGTTGAAAATGTATGACGGGGGCGATGTCAAATGCCCCCTTTACCTGAGCTTCCAGAGGCTGAACAAGCAGGTGGTGTCACTCTGGAATGGTGGCCGGCAGAGAGAGAGCGGTCAGAGGCATATCTAGTGAAAATGGCGCCTATGGCAAACACTGAAACTGCGCTCCTGTCAAAACATTTGAAACCCGTCTTTCAGATTATACTGTCAGTATATACAGGTATATAGGGAGAACAGTAGGTTAGTGGTTGGGACTTGCCTCACTTGGTTTGAATCTGGGCCAGGAAGCTATCTGCATGTAGTTTGCATGTTCTCTTGGTGTGGGCACACTCCAAAGCCATGTTGGTAGGTGATGGTCCCCTGTCTGTATAAAGTGGCAATCTACATGGGTGATCACCGCATGTCCGAAAAGTGATCCAAGATGAGCAATGGCCCAAAATCCGCCAAGAGCTGGACAGGACTGAATGGAAGTATACATAGATATGTGTAGAGTCCTCTATGATTGTAGGGTTAGTTTTTAATGTGATCAGCCATGTACACTGCTGGGTACAATTCACCTACCTGCATGTGTTTGGAGTAGGAGAGGAACCACACAGGGAGAACATGCTAACTCCATGTAGCTAGTGTCCTGGGCAGGAATGGAGCCCAGTATATATAGGTAGACGTTGGTAGGTGGATACCTGCTTCTCCATGCTCTTCTTGCCCTCGCTGCCCACTATGGGTGGGGTGGGATCCTCTCACAGCTGGCACCCTCCAGCATGTAGAGCCTGGAGGGTCAGGTGCTCTGCTCTCCCTCGAAGCAGAAGAGGGAGAACCACTTGTCGTGCTAACTGTTGGTCTTGGTGAGTTGCCCCCTCTTGGTGCCCTCTTTGCAGGCCAGGAGAGCTAGGTACAGAGCGTAACCCTCGTTATAGCACACACTCTTCTGCATGATCCCGAGCCACAGGACATAGCGATACTAGAGCAACGGTGCGATCAGTGCCCGGCACCCCGCACCATCTGTCCCCACCGATCACTCCGGGACAGCGCTGTGCCTCCAATTGCTGCACAAGTAGCCCCTGAATCTCCTGTTGCTGCGCTGTCACTCTGTCTTCTGTGCAACAGTGGTATCGCTAGCGTTCATATTTAGGGATTTAGGGGAGGGCACATGGGAGGGACAGGAACAAAAGTAGGGGGCCCAACTATATATATATATATATATATATATATATATATATATATATATTGTGACAGCAGGAAGGTAAAGTCACCTGGTTGCATCCAGGGGGGTAGATATATTTCGCCCAGATTCAGGCTTTACGCCGACTTATACAACTAGGTGGAGAGTTGTATAAGCCCAGCTGAGGATAGTGGGCTCATGGATGACTCATACCTCTAGGGAGAGTGTGGGGCGTCGTGCAGACAGGGAGTTGATGAGACCAGCTGAAGCTTGTCAGCTCATTTAGGCCTCTATAAGAACTCCCAGCTTCATTAGATGGTAGCTCATGCCTGGAAGCAGACCTGTGTGGACTTCCTGGAGAGAGTGAACCCTTGTGCGGTGAGACAAAGCCTGTGTGGCTATTTGCTTGGACATTTAAAACCAGGGACTTAGGGACTAGGACAGCACTAGGCTGATCCCAGTTGTTAGTTAGGAAACCTGTATGTTTAGTCAGAGGTCAAGTTGACCAGGATTTATTTTGTTTATGTTTCTTTTGGCTTTGCTGTGTTTTGTCACTGTAAATAGAAAATAAACCGCACCTTTTTTTGATTTTGAAAACCACAACCTCCGTTTGCTGGGCCTGTTTTTGTGTGGGGAGCCCATCCCGGGGGTCACACACACCCGCTGCCGAGCTAACCCCCTCACAGTTGGTGGAGAACCAGTGGCAGTTTTTTTTTAAGCCAGCATGGAGGAGATACTGAAGCAGCTGGCTCTAGCAAATGCCAATCAACAGCAGACAAATGCAGGTTTGCAAAAGAGCCTTGCAGCTCATCAACAGAGCCTTGCAGCTCAACAACAGAACTTCGCAGCCCAGCAGCAAGCTCATCAACAGAGCCTTGCAGCCCAGCAGCAAGCTCACCAACAGAGTCTGGAAGCTCAGCAACAAGCCCAGCAGCAATCTGAGGCCCGCTTCATAGACCTGTTACAGAAGCAAGAGCAGAGACTACAACAAATGGAAGCAGTAATGCAGCAACGTCCGCAGACCAGTGAGGGAAGCCGTCCCACTAATACCGCGTCCTTTGGGGTGAGTCGTTTATTGACAAAAATGACTGGAGAGGATGATCCAGAGGTATTTTTGACCACATTTGAAAGGACTGCTGAAAGAGAAAAGTGGCCTGAGGAGCAGTGGGCTGGACTGGTGGCTCCTCTGTTAACTGGTGAATCGCAGAAGGCTTACTATGACCTAGAGCCTGACCAAGCAAAAGACTATGTGATGCTAAAAGCTGAAATATTGGCAAGGCTGGGTGTCACCCAGGCTGTCCGGGCTCAGCGTGTGCATAACTGGACTTTCCAGCTTGAAAAACCCCCCAGGTCTCAAATGTATGATCTCATTCACCTGAGCAGAAAGTGGCTACAGCCAGAGACTTTGTCCGCACCAAAGATTGTGGAACGTGTTGTAATGGATCGGTTTTTGAGAGCTCTTCCTACTGCCATCCAAAAGTGGGTAAGCCATGGAGACCCAGAGACGGCCGATGGTCTTGTGGATCGTGTGGAGAAATACTTGGCTACAGAGAACCTGACGGCCTCTTCCAGAGACACTCGGACTTTCCACCCTAAGACCAGACCATCCCCAGGGGCGGATAAGAGGATTCCAAGGGGTGAGGGTGGAGAGAGTGAGAGGGTGGGAGCTCTACCCCAAGTTTGGCGAGAACAGCCTGGGAAATCAGCGGCTCAAGAGGCGGCAAGAAGGATCGTTTGCTACCGCTGCCGGCAAGCGGGACATATTGCAGCCAATTGCCCGGTTGTGGAGGAACCCATGCAGTGTGACTTTCTGACGGGCAGACGTCAGTCGCTGTGTGCGACAGTCGCATGCACTGCCATTCGAGGAACTGAGAAACATTTATGCAAAATGTGTGTTAATGGTAGAAATGTTGTGGTATTGCTGGATTCAGGTAGCCTTGTGACCCTGATAAAGGCTGAGTTAGTTAAAACAGAGGTCTCTGGGAATAGCAAGGTAGCTGTTATTTGTGTGCATGGGGACACCCGAGAGTATCCAGTGACTACAGTGTGTTTCGAGACCCCCAAAGGTACCCTCTCTCATCCAGTGGGCTTAGTATCTCAGTTACCGCATGACGCCATTGTGGGAAGGGATTTTCCGAAGTTCTGGGAACTGTGGGATGATCCTGAGCCCCCCACTGGTGCCCCTATGTACCAGGAATGTGATAGCCAGAACTCCCCTGAGAGTGGTGAGGACTCTCCGGAATTTCCCTTATCAGTATTGGCAGGGGAGACTCAAGAAACTGGAGAGGAGCCCACCTCCTCAGACGAAAACCTACCGTCTGTGGAGTTTTCTGATCTTGAGGTTCACAGGGAAAACTTTGCCACAGAACAGTTGAAAGACCCCGCCCTAATAAAGGCACGGGAAAACGTAGTGAAAATAGATGGCGAGTTAGTGAACCCAGATAATACCTGCACTTACCCATACTTCAGCGTAGAGAAGGACCTACTGTATCGGGTGGCAAAAAGGGCAGAAGAAACCGTTGAGCAGCTTGTGGTGCCCAAACCTTACAGGAAGTTGGTGTTGGAGTTGGCCCATGGGCACATTCTTGGAGGTCATCTGGGGACAGAGAAAACCCGAGAGAGGGTATTACAGAGATTCTATTGGCCGGGGGTGATGAAGGACATAGAAAATTATTGTTCCTCCTGCCCTGTGTGTCAGAGGTCGGCCCCGATGCCACATTTCCGTAGCCCGCTGGTCCCTCTACCCATCATTGAGGTCCCGTTTGAGAGGATCGCCATGGATTTGGTAGGTCCTATAATCAAGTCCGCTAGGGGGCACCAGTACATATTAGTTATAATGGACTATGCCACCCGTTATCCAGAAGCGATCCCTCTCCGAAATACCTCGGCCAAAACCATAGCCAAAGAGCTATCTCTTGTGTTTAGCCGGGTGGGTATTTGTAAAGAACTGCTTACGGACCAAGGTACACCCTTTATGTCCCGGGTTATGAAGGAGCTGTGTAAATTGTTCAAAGTGACGCAATTACGTACATCTGTGTATCACCCCCAAACCGATGGGCTGGTTGAAAGATTCAACAAAACCCTAAAACAAATGTTGAAGAAAGTGGTGGATAGAGATGGAAAGGATTGGGACTGTCTACTTCCTTATCTGATGTTTGCTATTAGGGTGGTGCCCCAATCCTCTACGGGATTCTCCCCCTTTGAGTTACTGTATGGGAGACACCCAAGAGGGCTGTTGGATATTGCCAAGGAAACTTGGGAAAGTGAGAGTTCTCCCCACAGGAGTGTGATTGAGCATGTCGCCCTGATGCAAGACCGAATTGCACAGGTAATGCCCATCGTGAAGGAACATTTGGCCCAGGCGCAGTTAGCACAGCAGAGAGTGTACAACCGTGGAGCCAAGACCCGTACCTTTTCCCCGGGGGATAGGATACTGGTACTTGTCCCTACGGTTGAAAGTAAATTCCTTGCCAAATGGCAAGGCCCCTACGAGATAATGGAAAAAGTGAGCGAAGTGAATTACAAGGTCAGACAACCAGGAAGGCGAAAGCCCGAACAGATCTATCACGTTAATCTGTTGAAAGCCTGGAGGGATAGAGAGTCCCTAGTCGCAGACACTTGGTCACCAGCTCAAACTGGTTGCGTGATTCCTGAGGTTGGAATAGCAGCCACCTTGTCACAACCCCAACAACAGGAGGTTAAGGAGTTTGTGCTTCGCAACAAGGAGGTATTCTCTGAGCTGCCGGGACAAACATCTGGGGTAGAGCATGACATCATTACCCCGCCCGGTGAAAGGGTGAAGTTAAAACCCTATCGGATCCCAGAGGCCCGAAGGGAGGCAATACGGGAGGAAGTACAGAAAATGCTGAACTTAGGGGTGATAGAGGAGTCCCAAAGTGATTGGTCTAGTCCCATTGTGTTGGTGCCTAAACCGGATGGGAGCTGGCGATTTTGTAACGATTTTCGTCAGTTGAACAAAGTTACAAAATTTGACACCTACCCCATGCCACGTATAGATGAGTTGATCGACCGGCTGGGAACAGCCCGATACATGACGACTCTTGACCTCACAAAAGGGTATTGGCAAATCCCCCTGGCCAAATTGGCCAAAGAGAAAACCGCATTTGTAACCCCAGACGGGGCGTTCCAATATAAAAGAATGCCGTTCGGGTTACAGAATGCGCCGGCCACATTCCAGCGGAAAATGGACCAGATGCTGAGGCCCCATCGGAAGTATGCTGCGGCTTACCTGGATGACGTAATTGTCCATAGCACAGATTGGGCCTCACATCTGCCAAAAGTGCAAGCAGTCCTGGACTCTGTTCGGGAAGCGGGGTTTACGGCTAACCCCAAGAAGTGTACCATTGGGCAGGAGGAGGCCAAATATCTTGGGTACACCATTGGGAGGGGAGTAATAAAACCCCAACTCAACAAAGTCGAGGCCATCCAGAGTTGGCCACGTCCCAACAGCAAGAAGCAGGTACGAGCCTTTCTGGGAATCGCTGGGTATTATCGGCGATTCATTCCCCACTTTGCTTCTAAGGCTGTGCCCCTAACCAACCTAACGAAGGGGAAAGGGTCGGTCATGATTAAATGGAGCCCCGAGGCTGAGGCAGCATTCCAATTCTTGAAACAAGCCTTATGTAGCCAGCCAGTGTTGTACTCACCCGACTTCTCTAAAGACTTTGTCGTACAAAGTGATGCGTCAGATGTGGGGTTAGGAGCAGTATTGTCCCAGGTCTGGAACGGGGAAGAGCACCCAGTCATTTACCTCAGCAGGAAGTTGAAGTCCCATGAGGTAAATTACGCCACCGTTGAAAAGGAGTGTTTAGCGGTGAAGTGGGCTCTAGATTCCCTTCGGTACTACCTGCTAGGTAGGCACTTTGACATGGTTACGGATCACGCTCCGTTAAAGTGGATGGCTCAAAACAAGGAAACAAATAGAAGAGTGAATAGGTGGTTCCTGGCCCTCCAGGAATTCAACTTCACAGTAAAGCATCGCCCTGGCGTTCAAATGGGGAATGTGGATGCTTTGTCTCGAGTACATGAATGCCTGATTGCTGGTGTTCCAACCCCGAGGTTAAAACAAGAGGGGGGGGTATGTGACAGCAGGAAGGTAAAGTCACCTGGTTGCATCCAGGGGGGTAGATATATTTCGCCCAGATTCAGGCTTTACGCCGACTTATACAACTAGGTGGAGAGTTGTATAAGCCCAGCTGAGGATAGTGGGCTCATGGATGACTCATACCTCTAGGGAGAGTGTGGGGCGTCGTGCAGACAGGGAGTTGATGAGACCAGCTGAAGCTTGTCAGCTCATTTAGGCCTCTATAAGAACTCCCAGCTTCATTAGATGGTAGCTCATGCCTGGAAGCAGACCTGTGTGGACTTCCTGGAGAGAGTGAACCCTTGTGCGGTGAGACAAAGCCTGTGTGGCTATTTGCTTGGACATTTAAAACCAGGGACTTAGGGACTAGGACAGCACTAGGCTGATCCCAGTTGTTAGTTAGGAAACCTGTATGTTTAGTCAGAGGTCAAGTTGACCAGGATTTATTTTGTTTATGTTTCTTTTGGCTTTGCTGTGTTTTGTCACTGTAAATAGAAAATAAACCGCACCTTTTTTTGATTTTGAAAACCACAACCTCCGTTTGCTGGGCCTGTTTTTGTGTGGGGAGCCCATCCCGGGGGTCACACACACCCGCTGCCGAGCTAACCCCCTCACAATATATATATATATATGTATATATTTATATTACACACACATACATACGCACACAGTGCCTTGAAAAAGTATTCATACCTCTTGAAATTTTCCACCTTTTGTCATGTTACAACCAAAAATTTATTTTATTGGGATTTTATGTAATAGACCAACACAAAGTGCCAGGTTAGGTGATATACAGTAGTGCCAGGCTAGAGTGGTAGAGTGCCAGGTTAGGATGGTAGTGTTAGGGTGGTATAGTGCCTGGTTAGGGTGGTAGTGTTAGGGTGGTAGAGTGCCTGGTTAGGGTGGTAGAGTGCCCGGTTAGGGTGGTAGAGTGCCAGGTTAGGGTGGTAGAGTGCCAGGTTAGGGGGGTAGAGTGCCAGGTTAGGGGGGGTAGTGTGCCAGGTTAGGGGGGTAGTGTGCCAGGTTAGGGTGGTAGAGTGCCAGGTTAGGGTGGTAGAGTGCCTGGTTAGGGTGGTAGAGTGCCAGGTTAGGGTGGTAGTGTGCCAGGTTAGGGTGGTAGTGTGCCAGGTTAGGGTGGTAGAGTGCCTGGTTAGGGTGGTAGAGTGCCAGGTTAGGGTGGTAGTGTGTCAGAGTAAATATATGACAACATGCTTAGATAAAAGAATACTGATCCTGATCCCCTCTTCCTCCATCACCTGCATTAAAAGCACAAATCTGCTGCAGAACCTTCTTCTCCCCCTCCCTGAACTTAAGTAAACATAAAGAAAAAAACTCACATGGCTGCTGGCACACTGAGGACTGATTCTGGCTTCTTCCTGGAAGTGAAGTCAAAATGTGGCGGGTGGGAGGGGCTGCAACATGGGCAAAGTTTTATTGGCTGACGAGATGAGATGCAAATATCCCCCCTCCCTGTGATGGTCGGGAGTCAGGACACTCAAATATCATCATGTGAGCCCTTCTCCACACAGTACAGAGCGATTCTCTGTGTGTCTATCCCTCCAGCAGCTGAGAGCTCACAGGAGGGGAAGGGAGACACACACACACAGAATCGCTCTGCAATTGCCGTGACTATCATTGTAATTGGGGGGGGAGGGGCACAGATGTGCAACAACTCCACTCTTCTCATGTGCAGCAACTTCCTCCCGCTGCCCACCCGTATACATGGAGAGTGAGCGCCCACCCTGCAGGGAGAACATTGCTGGGATGTGCCGAGGGGGGAAGTCACCTGACCCACACACTAAACACTTTCCCAGACCTTCATTGAGAGGAGAGCACCGACTGTGTGCTTTGCTTGGGGTCATCTCTGAGCAGTGTGTAGACTGCCAGCCACTCACCAGCGCCCCCTTCATGTAGCGCCCATGGCATTTGCTATGTCTTGCCATACCCTGGATACGCTACTGAGAGCGGTGCACCACCCACTGTTATATACAGCCCCCCGGTCCTGGGCCGAGCCCTGCCAATGTCATGTGTTATCTCGCAAATGCTGGGGTCCATCCAATCCCCTGCAAGGCGAGAGATGGAACCAGCGCGCCATGGTGAAGCGGCGTCAAACCACGCCGGACACCAGGCGTGCTGAACATGACGCCGAAGAGCCGAAATCCGCCCCCGCCCCCCGTCATGAAGACGGGTGGGGGGAATGGAGCTGAGCTGATCGCAACCCCGGAAGTAGAGAACAGGGACAGCGGGACACCACCAAACTCAGCCCCAAGGATCAAATCACACGGGATTCAGGATTAAACTGATATAGGCACTAGGTGGAATGGATAATATTGGTAGATTAAATGAAAAAATAATATAATAAATAAAAAATGAATTGAAAAGTAGTGAAAAAAATATGTATGAAAAGAAAAAAACCCAATAAATAAATATTGGGCAAGAAAGGGGTAATAAAGTTGATATAAAAAAGAAGGAATGGAGGGGAGTATGACAACGAATATATAACTGTAAATAATTAATCAAAGGAATAACATTAAATTAAATTGTATGGGTTGGGGGAGGGTCTCGAAAGTAACGGGTGTTTTCCACCCAAAATATTGAGAAAAGGGAGATTGAGACCCATCCCAGCCTAAAAGCATACCAGAATACCTCCATCCCTAAATAATATGTAAAAATGCAGGAAGGTAGTGGAGTTGGGACTTTAATTGAGGTATAGGGGTATAATAAATGAAATAAGATAAATAACTTGGATGTCATGGTTCCCTCTAAATTGGCATGATACGCAGTGTCGGCCCAAGACATTGTGCTGCCTGGTACCAAAAATGAAATGCTGCCCCCCCCCCCAAAATAAAATCACGCCCACCAAAATGCCCCCACATCCATTATTTTATATTATGATAACTAAAGTGGACCTGTCATGGCTCTATACATGTATATAAGAGTGTAAAGAGGACCTGTTATGGCTCTATACATGTATATAAGAGTATAAAGTGGACCTGTCATGGTTCTATACATGTATATAAGAGTATAAAGAGGACCTGTTATGGCTCTATACATGTATAGGAGTGTAAAGAGGACCAGTCATGGCATTATATGTGTATATAGAAGTATAATAAGGACCTTACATGGCTCTATACATGTATGTAGGAGTATAAAGAGGACCTGTCATGGCTCTATACATGTATGTAGGAGTATAAAGAGGACCTGTCATGGCTCTATACATGTATGTAGGCGTATAAAGAGGACCTGTCATGGCTCTATACATGTATGTAGGAGTATAAAGAGGACCTGTCATGGCTCTATACATGTATGTAGGAGTATAAAGAGGACCAGTCATGGCATTATACGTGTATATAGAAGTATAATAAGGACCTTACATGGCTCTATACAGGTATATAGAAGTATAAAGAGGACCTGTCATGGCTCTATACATGTATATTGGAGTATAAAAGGACCTGTGCTTGGTCGGCAGCCGCGATGCCACCCACGATCGCTCCACAGAGAGCCAGAACGGGGATCTGTCAATGTAAACAGACAGATCCCCATTCTGACAGGGGAGGAGAGACAGATCTGCTGTTCCTAGTGATTAGGAACAGAGATCTCTCTCCTCCTCCAGTCAGTCCCATCCCCCCCAGTTAGAAACACCTCCCCATTTAACCCCTTTCCAGACAGTGACATTTACACAGTAATCAGTGCAGTTTTATAGCACAGATCGCTGTATAGATGTCAATGATCCCAAATATGTGTCAAAAGTGTCCGAACCTGTCCACCGCAATGTCGTAGATCACTGCCATTACTAGTAAAAAAGTTAATAATAAAAATGCTTGAAGTGCAGCGGGGAGTGGAGCGGGCAATTTGCCTCACAGTGCAGGGGGCAGTGCCGGGACAAAGTCAACCAGCACCCAGGGCGAACATGCCAAGCTGCGCCCCCCCATGACCAATTATCTTACACACACACAAATACATATATATATATAGTGCAGAGGTCAGAATTGGATAGATTACAAAGTACAAGGATCAGGAGCAGTGTGTACAGTGTTCAGAGGTAGAGTATGTACAGTAATATACAATGTGCAGAAGTCAAGAGCGGTAAACTGCAGAGTACAGAGACCAGGAGTATATACACCCTAGTGCATAGAAGTAGCCCCTATAAATTATATCAAATTTGGTGTATGTGTCATTATCAAATCTGACCAAGTGAAATATATAGCACATGAATATGGAACCAAAATACCAGTGCTGCAAACAAAATTATGAAGGGGCGAATCCCAAAACATATAATGCGAACAACTCATAAATATTCAATTACATATCACATGTGGGACCAAAATCCCTGTGCTGCAAAAACATTTTGTGAGGGAACTGTAAATAAAAAATGTAAAATACTATAACATATAACATGAATAACTCCCAAATATTCAAATAACTCTAGTCAAATTCTTATGGTTCATTTGTACACAATTTGGTTTTGGAGTTACTACCAAACTCCCAGTGCTGCAAATCAAACACACAGTGCAAAGTAATATTAAAGTACACTATAAAAAAACAGTCCACTAGAGCAGTGGTCTCCAAACTGCGGCCCTGGGGCCAGATGTGGCCCTTTGCTTGCCTTTATCTGGCCCTTGAGGCATTATTCCTGCCAATGACACCAATGATGGGGCATAATTCCTTCTACTGACAAAAAAAGGGGCACTATTCCTCCCAACGACACCAGATCGCACATTGTTAACTCCCACTGGGCACAGTTCGGCCCCCCTGAAGTCTGAAAGACAGTAAACTGGCCCTTTAGAGAGTTTGGAGACCCCTGCACTAGAGAGCAAGTGCTCTTGTGCACATTGCTGGATCGAGATGGGGCTCAAGCAAGTGGCTGACAGATTCCTCCATCCACACAAGTTGGATGGATGTGGGAATTGTATTCTGACAGCAGGGACTCTCCCCTATCAAAATACACTGATCAGCACTGCTTCCGTTTGGCTGCAAACAGCTAATCGAACAAGGATTTCCAGCAGAAGTGGATATAACAATCGGTTTCTGTCTAACAGAGAGGGTTACACATCGATCAAAAATTCAGACCCTGCTGAACCCAATGAATTCTTTGCTGTGTATTCAGTTTTACCTTGTACTTTGCTTCAGCGGGCTCTCTGCAGTTCTGTTACTGGTCCCCTGCAGCTCCTGTGTCAGTTAGGAGTGACAGTGGTCACACTCCAGCCTCCAATTTAGACCATACAGGGTTAATCTTCCTCTATATGTGATAGGGAGGAGGAGGAGGAGAGCACTGGAGCTGGCTGAAGCATAGAATCAAGTACAAAAAGACTATACAGTGCCCCCCTTCTCCCCCCTCCCCCACACTGCAAGAGTGGACTTTCTTAAAGTTGGGCTGGGATAAGAAATCACCTCCTTTGCTGTGTAATGTTATATTCTTGAACAGGTTAGGGATTAGTGTGATATTTCAGGTGCTACATACTGTAGATGTAATCCACATACACATTATATCTTATTAAAAAATCATTCTTTTTAGAAGATATAATGTGTATGTGGATTACATATAATGTAGCACCTGAAATGTCACACTAATTCCTAACCTGTTTAAGAATTTTACTTTCACTTTCAATAAACCTGCAGTGAAAAGTTCAGGGCACGTTTATAATCACAGTATATGGAATGCAGAGCAGTCGGGACTCACAGTAGAAGAGGATCCAGCCTGTCATCCGTGATTTACACATCTTCACTCTGCTCTAGAGGAGGAGCGCTGTGCTGTGTGCTGGGCGGGAACCAAAGATCGATGCTGCAGTGTGAGGTTCTCTTTCTGCTCCGCCCACATGCACTTTCGCTGGGACTGTACCAGCTCCGATCCAGGGGGGGGGGGGGGAGACTCATAGGAACACAAGAAGGGAGCCTAGAAAGGGGTGCATCTGCTGCCGCAGAGCAGTGAGCAGGAGCGCATAATCCTTAAATTAGGCAGGCAACAGGGGCATACAAGTTTTACAGCTACATTTTGTGGATAGATTTTTCTGCTCACAGCTTTGCCGCCCCCCTAAAAGTGCCGCCTGGTACAATGGTACCATCTGGTCCCATGGTAGGGCCGGCCCTGATGATACGGTATAAGTAAACCAGTAATCACAATACGTTTATGTCAGCAGTCTTCAAGGGATCAATTACAGTCCCAAGCCACCCATGGACTTGTACGTGGCTGGGAGGAGGTGGCTGCGAATCATTTCATCCTCAGTGACCCAGAGGACTCTGCACCGAATGCCTCAGCAAACCTACGCTGCATGGCCTCCCTGATCCTGCAAAGCCTGCGGAAGGATCCTCGTATTCGTGCGATCAAGGAGAGGGATCATTACTGGCTGGAAACCCTCCTTGGTCCACAGTACAAGGGTAAGGTTGCAGACCTTATCTTGCCGTCGCAGAGGGAGCAGAGGATGAAGCATCTTCGGGAGGCCTTGCAGAAAGGTCTGTGCAAAGCGTTCCCAGAGACTGGGAGGTTACAAATTCCTGGTCCTGGACAACGTGTTGCTGAGGCTCCGGTCAGTCAAAGAAGGAGTGGTGCAGAAGGTGGCCGTCTGACTGATGCGTTCAGACAATTTTTTAGTACGCAGCCCCAAGGTATGATTGCTTGGACACCTTTCCCACCGAAAATCCTCTGGGTTACTGGGTCTTGAGGATGGATCACTGGCCAGAGCTTGCACAGTATGCAATTGAGCTACTGGCCTGTCCTGCATCCAGCGTTCTTTCGGAACGCACATTCAGTGCTGCTGGAGGCTTTGTAACCAATCACAGGGTGCGCCTGTCCACCGACTCGGTCGATCGACTGACCTTCATAAAAATGAATCAGTCTTGGGTCACCACCAGCTACCAAGCACCTGATGCTGATGTAACTGAATAATTTTTGGGGAAATGTCAGATCCCTTCAAGACTGCCTATGCTGATGCTGAGTGACTATCCTGTTATGCTGAGTGACTATCCTCTTCCTCCTCAATAATCATGCTGATAGCTTGAAAGAACATTTTTGGTTCTGGGCACTGCCACCAGTGGCTAAGGTCCAATTTTTCAGCCCCTGTTTAACAGGGGCGTGTATTTACAATTTTTGATGCAATGCTTTGCAGCAGGGCTTATTGCTGTGCTCCAACTACAGTATCTGTGAGGGGTTGCAGTGTTGTTGCACCAGCACCAGTGCCTTAGGCCCAATTTTTCAGCCCCTGTTTAACAGGGGCGTGTATTTACAATTTTTTATGCAATGCTTTGCAGCACGGCTCATTGCTGTGCTCCAACTACAGTATCTGTGAGGGGTTGCAGTGTTGTGGCACCAGTGCCTAAGGCACAACTTTTATGCCCCTGTTCAACAGGGGCATGTGATTACAATTCTTGATCTAATATTTCACAGCTGGACCCATTCCTGCGCCCACCAAGAGTAACTGTGAGAACTTACAGTGTTGTGGCACCAGCACCACCACCACCAAAGGCCCAATTTTTCCTCCCCCTGTTCAACAGGGGCATGTGATTACAATTCTTGATCTAATATTTCACAGCTGGACCCATTCCTGCGCCCACCATGAGGGCTTACAGTGTTGTGGCAACACCAACACCTAAGGGCCAAATTTCTGCAGAGTATATACGGCAGGCCCCTACTTTCAAACATCCGACTTTCAAACGACTCCTACTTGCAAATGGAGGGAGACAACAGGAAGTGAGAGGAAATCTACCCCTAGGAAGGGAAATTCTCTCCTGTAAGAGTTAATATGGGAAAAAGGTGTCTCCTCTCCACTGATGCTTTATCACCAATCCTTGTTTCACAAAAAAAAACAAATTTTCATAAAACATTTGTCATTGGGACAGAAATGTTCTGAACAGGTGCACAGACAGCAAAACAAATGTTACAGGGGTGATAACCCTTCCCTATGTTTTCCAAAAAGCTTAAAAATAGATTTTTGGGCTGGAGCTACACCTAAAAAATTCCAAATTACAAACAGATTCTACTTAAGAACAAACCTACAGTCCCTGTCTTGTTTGCACCGCCTGTATACTGTTGTTCAGAGTATATAGGGCCTTTTATTTTATTTGGGTGCGGGGTTCCCCTTAATATTCATACAAGACCCAAAGGGGCTGGCAGTGAGCTGGGGGGTGGGGGGGTACCCATGCCATTTTTCTCAATGATTTTTATCCATATTGCCAGGACCAGACATTACATTAAAGCCGCCAAGCAGTTTTAAATATTTTTTTTTCCTTTAGAAATGTCATTTTGTGCAGGGATAGTTCTAAACATGGGAAACACGTGCCACTTCACAGGCATACTTTAGACACCCCCCAGGTATGATATTTAAAGGAATATTTCACTTATTTTTTTCACTTTGTGCATCATTAAAATCACTGCTCCCAAAAAAAACTGACGTTTTTAAAACTTCTTTTTGCATTGATACATGTCCCCTGGGGCAGGACCCGGGTCCCCAAACCCTTTTTAGGACAATAACTTGCATATTAGCCGTTATGATTAGCACTTTTGATTTTGAAAGTTTGTGTCCATTGTATTTAATAGGGTTCAAAAGTTTGCGCAAACTTTCGGTCCGTTTGCAGGTTCTGGTGCGAATCGAACCGGGGGGTGTTCGGCTCATCCCTATTCCTCACTACAGGTTTCCTTTAACCACTTCAGACCCAGAAGATTTGGCTGCTCAATGACCAGGCCATTTTTTGCGATACGGCACTCCGACGCTTTAACTGACAATTGCACGGTCGTGCAACGCTGGACCCAAACAATTTACGTCCTTTTTTTTCCACAAATAGAGCTTCTTTTGGTGGTATTTGATCACCTCTGCAGTTTTTATTTTTTGTGCTATAAACGAAAGAAGAGTGACAATTATGAAAAAATAATAAATATCCCACATTTAAAAAAATAAATAAAAAATGTTCCTCAGTTTAGGCCGATATGTGTTCTTCTACATACTTTTGGTAAAAAAAAAATCGCAATAAGCGTATATTGATTGGTTTTCGCAAAACTAGCGTCTACAAAATAGGGGATAGATTTATGGCATTTTTATTATTATTATTTTTTTTACTAGTAATGGCGGCGATCTGCGATTTTTATCGGGACTGCGATATTGCGGCAGACACATCGGACACTTTTGACACATTTTTGGGACCATTGACAATTATACAGCGATTAGTGCTATAAAAATGCACTGATTACTTTATAAATGTCACTGGCAGGGAAGGGGTTAACTGCGTTCCCTCACTGTGTTCTAACTGTAGGGGGGGATGGGACTAACTAGGGGAAGAGAGATCAGTGTTCATACTGAAAGAACCGGGATCTGTGTGTTTACACACACAGATCCCGGTTCTCGCTCTGTCATGAGCGATCGCTGGTGCCTGGCAGTCATCGTGCCCGCCGGGCACTCACATCGGCTCTGGTGGAGAGCCACAGGCGCTCACTCATGTCTCCGGCGGCGAGCCCCTAGTGGCCAAAAGGTGAAGCAACGCAAGGTAACGTCGCTTCGCCCAGCTGTGCCATTCTGCCGCAGTAAAACTCCGTGCCCCTCATCGCAATCCTCGGGACTGCATATAAGTTGCGATCGTCCTGGGATTCGTTGGTTAGATATCCGATCCATGGGTCCCAAACTTTGTGGAACAACTTCATCTTATCTTGTGCAATTCCTGGTAACCGTTCATTCAACATAAGCCAAGACAGTTTACGTTTAAGTTGATCAAATGGTAAGGCTGCAGACTTCCAATTTCTGGCTATAGTTATTTTTGCCGATATAAAAATAAATGTAATGAGCCGTGCTTGGGATCTGGAAGCTTCGGCTACCCTGCCACCCAGGAGTGCATGTTTTGCGGATTTAATCAAGTTAATCTGGGTAAGGGTATAAATAAAATTGTACACCCTGATCCAAAATCTCCTGACCTTGGAGCATGTCCACCATACATGGTAAGTGGATCCCCTCTGGCCACATCCCCTAAAGCACTCCGGAGTGACGACGGGCACAAAGGTGGCCAATCTGGCCGGAACCATATACCATCTCAGTAAGACCTTGTAATTAGCCTCTATAATGGAGGTACTTATAAGCGATCGAGAGGCTGTTTCTGACAACTTGTGGCATTCATCAAGTTCAAGAGTTTCTTGAAGATCCTGCTCCCATTGGAGCATATAGCTCAGTTTTATCAAAACATATGTCAAGATAGTGTATATAGCGGAAATGTGACCCCTGATTTTATCATATTGCCTGCACATATGTTCCATGGGAGTCATTGTTACTAGATCGCCTTTACGAGCTACAGTTTGTAGAAAATGGTATATTTGAGTATATCTAAAACGTTCAGTGGATGGCATGTGATACTTTTCTACCAAAGATCGTTCCGATAGCATCCCTTTATGGTCACAAAGATCAGCTATCCGTATTAGACCCTTGTTGGTCCACTATTCAAATGCGGGGGGAGTGAGGCTCGGGGTGAAATCTCTATTTCTCAATAAAGGAGCAAGCAGGTTATGGGGTGATTTAAATTTCTGGGACCTTGAGAGTCTGTCCCAAATTTCTAGCAAAAAGGAAAGAGTAGGACATAGTATGATCAGTCTCTCTTTCATAGGGAGCCACATAATGTGAGAAATTGGTTCAGGACGACAGGAATATGATTCCATAGTCATCCATATGGCTTTGGCTTTTTGGGAATGGAACCTAGAGAGTTGGACCAGCTGGGCCGCATAGAAGTATTTCAGCAGGTCAGGCAATCCCAGACCCCCTTTTTGTTTTGGGGTGTACAGTGTACTCCTATTCACCCTAGGCCTCTTAGCTCCCCATATAAACTGAAGAATTGTATTTTGAAATGCTTGGAGGTCGGTTCGAACTAGAGACACAGGCAAGGTGCAAAATAAGTATAGAACCTTTGGTAATATGTTCATTCCTATCGAGTGTAATCTGCCAAACCATGATGGGGGGTGATATGGAAGAGCCTCCGGCTCCTACAGAAATTGGTACGTTTGTTCTAGCGTCTTCTGAGTGGATTTCTGTAAAGAGAGATTCAGTGACCTAGACTTGTTGTGAATGATTTGTAGACCTGAGATCTCCGAGAATGGGTGCAAGATGGCGTATAAATTTGGGGAAGGAAGTAATTGGCGATGACAATGTCAGCAGGAGGTCATCAGTGAAGAGCAAGCACTTATGCTCGTCATCTCCACAGATGATGCCCCGGATATCCGGGCTCTTGCGGATCCCGATAGCCAAAGGCTCTAGTGCAAGAGCAAATAGCAGCGGGGACAACGGGCATCCCTGCCTAGTTCCCCTCCTAATCGCAAGAGGCTGAGAAGAATATCCCCTAAGCATTAATGAAGCAGATGGAGAATCATATAGCGTCCGCAGGAGGGCCAGAAAGAGCTTGCCAAAGCGACGTAAAACGTCAAACAAGTAATCCCATGAGAGGCAATCAAACGCCTTCTGGATGTCCAACGAAAGCATCATTCCCCGTCTAGATCCCTTAAGCCCTATACACACGATCGGATTTCCTATGGATTGAAATCCGATGGATTTTTCCATCGGAATTCCGATGAAGCTGACTTCCATCAGTCTTGCCTACACACCATCAGTCAAAAATCCGACCGTCCCAAACGCCGTGACGTAAAACGCTCCAACGTGCCGAGAAAAATGAAGTTCAATGCTTCTGAGCATGCGTCGACTTGATTCTGAGCATGCGTGGGTTTTTTCTCCGATGGAGTTCCACACAGACGATCAGAATTTGCTATTGTTTTTTTTTCCATCGGATAAATTTAAAACATGTTCTATTTTTTCTTACCGATGGAAAAAAGACCGATGGGGCCCATACATGATCGGTTTGTCCGATGAAAAAAGTCCATCGGACTGTTTTCATCGGTAAAACCGATCGTGTGTACAGGGCATTACAGTCCCAGTCCGACTGGATTGCCGAAATTAAATTTATTATCCTGCGAGTCTGATCCGAGGCCTGTCGATTTGTAACGAAACCTGCCTGATCTGGATGAATATAGTTTGGGAGAAAGACATTCAGTCTAAAGGCCAGCACTTTAGTTAATATTTTTAGATCCGTATTGATCAAGGAGATCGGGTGATAATTGGCACAATCCCCATGATCCTTGCCCGATTTTGGTATGACATGCAGATACGCTGCATTTTCATGGTTGGGGATTGCATTTCCCCGTCTCAAGTCATTAAAGTAGGAACATAAACAAGGAGCAAGAATCTCAGTGTACTTTCTCTAATAATGGCCGGTAAAGCCGTCTGGCCCTGGGGCCTTAGAGGGATGGATAGTTTTTATGGCCATCCGGATTTCTGATTCCGTAAACTCTTTATCCATCTGTTCCATATGATCTTGTGTTAGTTGGGGTAGTTGGATATTGCGGAAAAACTGTTCCGCTTTAGATATCGCATAATTAGTTGGTGGGCTATATAGTTTGGCCAAAATTTTTGGGAATTCCCTGAGAATGGATTCAGGGTTCTGGGTGGGGTGTCCAGTGGGTAGTCTCAATTAGGTAACGTTGGTATGTGTTGTCGGGGTACTAATTTCCTAGCCAGCATAGTGGTGGGTTTGTCACCCATCGTGTAGTATTTATGCTTGGTCCAGCTAATAAGTTTCTCCGCTTGGGTGGTCAGACTAAGATTTAGTGCCAGTCTCGCCTCTTCTATCTTATGCCTAATGTCTGTCTGGGGGGGGTTCTACGTTGTTCCTCCATTAGTAAGTCTAAATCTGCTTCCAATTGCTTAACTGTTTGTTCTCGGGTCCTTTTCGCTCTGGCCGCCAATTGAATTAATTTACCCCGTATCGTGACTTTGTGGGCCACCCAATTAATTGCAGGGGAGGTTTCCGATGATTGGTTAGTCCTAAAATATTCCCGTAGCTCCTTTTCAATTTCAGTGTAGAGTATGGGGTCATTCAGGAGGCTAGCATTGAGTCTCCATGGAGAGGGGCTGGGTTTGGTCCAGAGTCCTGTTACGTATAGTTTAATCGGGGAATGGTCAGACCAGGGAGTGGATAGTATTTTAACCGACGTAAGCTATGGAAGTAAGGGGGTACGCACTAAGATGTGGTCTATCCGGGAATAAGTATGATGTACCTGTGAAAAGTGTGTATAGTCCCTAGCTGTGGGTTACTTTCTCTCCAGGCGTCAATCAGGTCATAGAGGTGAAAGAGGCGTGCTACCCTACTGCTGCCGGTCGGTGGTCTTTTATGTCTTGGTTTGGCGGGGTCTTATTTTTCCATAATCCTCCCCAACGGGATATTGCTATCTCCCCCCAGGATCACCTGTCCCTGTACCTTGGGCATTAACACCCTAAGCATTTTGCTAACGAATTCTGTCTGTCCTGTGTTCGGGGCATAGTATGATATAAAGGAGACCAGCTGATCATGGAGGCGTCCAGCCACCATAACATATCTGCCCCCCCTGTCTTTCACCACCGTGAGGGGCGTGAAGGGGGTCCGCTTTGAGAAGCAGACCGCCACCCCACCCCTCTTGTCAGGACCGCAGGCCAGATAGTATTGTGGATTTTTAACATTCAGGTACCGAGGGGCCGAGGTTTTAGAAAAATGGGTTTCTTGTAATAGGAGGACATCCGCTTTTTGTTTATGGTAAAATTGGAAAGCCTTGGTTCTTTTAGTGGGGGAATTGAATCCATGCACATTATGAGTGATAATGGAATAGTCTGTGGGATAACTGTTAGCCATCGTGGTAGGGCAGAGCACTCTTACCTTGTGTCATCCAGGGCGAACACGAGACTGCTGGGGCAGGTGTCTTTTGCTTCATCTTAACCGAGGACCAGATAGTTGTAGTGGAGTACGGAGCCAGAACTCGAGGGAGCAGGATGGAAGCGGGAAGAAAATGGAAAGAAAGAAACAGATGAATACAAGAAAAACAAACATTCGGCCGTAGGCCTGTATGAATACTCTCAATTATCCTGAGACAGTTAGCAACATTGTGGGGAACAGCCTCAACCGGATTCAATATGTGTTTGCAAGGGTACCATCCTCCGTAGAGAAGAAGTAGTCTCACAACTGGGTGGCATGTATTGCCGCCCCGACCCAAAATAGTAAAACCTCTTAAGCAGGTCAACATGGAA
Organism: Rana muscosa; assembly: GCA_029206835.1. Taxonomy (NCBI): domain Eukaryota; kingdom Metazoa; phylum Chordata; class Amphibia; order Anura; family Ranidae; genus Rana; species Rana muscosa. The sequence continues at coordinate 825,699,301 of CM055122.1, read as the reverse complement.
TAACAAGACTAATGTAGTCAGGTAAAAACTGCTTAGGTGTGCTACGACGAAAACCCCCCTTTTAAGGGCCACAACCCCAGGGCAGGCCAGTTCCCCATCGGTTCCACCTGCCCCAGAATTTCCGACCCAGGGGTATTAAAGTGATCCCCCGTTAGAGGGGGCCAACGTAGCACCTTGCTATCATAGAATAAATCTTCAGTCTGTAACGATCAATAGTGAACTATAAACTCTCAAACAACTGTTCTGGTTATACCGGGAACTGCACTGCTCACGTGCAACCAGGGTGACTGTGTCAGAACTACAGTCATTAATGGACTGCAATCAGTTGAACATGGAGGGATATTAGCATTCCCCATCCGGGGAAAGTGGTGGCGTCCATGTTCAGGTCTTCCGAGGAGATCTTTCTGTCTGCGAATTCTGTCGGTCCTGCCACAGCGGGGAGAGGGAACGTTGGTCCTGGCGTGAGGCGGAGGGGGCGTGGAAGTCCCATGTGATGAGTCCCAGAAGTAGCAAAAGTTCCTCGCCTTCTTGAAACGTTGAGAAGGAGTAGGACCTTCCTTTGAATGTGAATGACAACTTAAAGGGGAAAGTCCAACGATATTTTATCTGCTTGTTAACGAGTTGTTGTAGGGGTTTCAGGTTCCTGCGTTTTTTCACCGTGGAGGGGGCTAGATCGGTAAATAGTTGGATTGGTGCACCGAATAATGACAAGTCCTGTCTATTGCGGGCAGCCAGCATCAACCTCTCCTTTATTCGGTAATAGTACGGCTTAACTATAATATCGCGTGGCAGGCCATCCTTTCTGGGGGCTGTTAAGGGGCGATGGATGCGGTCAATCTCCATTTGGGGCGTCTTAATGTCAGGAATCAGTTCCTTCATTAACTCTCTCATGGCCCCATCCAAATCAGAGTGAGTTTCAGGGAGGCCGCGTATGCGCACATTATACCTGCAAGAGCAGTTCTCCAAGTCCTTGATTTTAGTATCAGCTTCTTCCAACCTGTCTTGGAGGTCAGTAATCATATTAGAGTTCTGATTGACCTTTCTAACAGTGCTGTCAACCTTTGTTTCAATCAGCTCAAATCTCTCTCCCAAGCTGTGAATGTCCCTCTTAAGATCAGTGGTGGTCAAGGTACAGGCTTTGGAAAGCTCTTGCTGCAGCATAGCTGAGAAGCGGGCTAGCAACACTGCGTCCCCAGAGTAGTGTGCTGGCTGAGGTGCTGTGATATCAGGGCTGGATTGACTAAATATGGCCTCAGTCCGCTCGGCAATGTTTCTGTCCATAGATGACATAGGAGAATCTACTGGGTCCTGCATGTCTCTGTAAGTGTCAGGTGATGGGGGCTGTGAAAGAGACTCACCCTGCAGCTCTGCATCAAGGTCTCCCGACGATTGTGAGGAGAAAGGATCCCTGGGATGGTCGGGCTGAGTCTGCTCATCTTCCCTCAGCTGGGATCTGTTTGCCGTGGTGGCCTGGCTGCCTCATGTATCCACGCGTCCCGGCGCGATCTTTGATTGCGGCCTGTGTCCGGGGGAGGGCCCCGCTCCTCCGTGGGATTTTGATTGTTTCCTCTGTCCCCTTTTAGGCTGACCCTGCGCCCTCCTATTCATAACCGCCTCTGGTTGTTCACTGAGCGATTACCGGAGATGAATTCCCGCTGCCTGCGCTGTATTTAGCTGTATTCGGTCAGGGGGTGCAGAGCTCCTTCAGAGCACGTCTGACTCCGGGATCCCGCGCATGCGCACCTATCGTCATGTTAGAATGTCCAAGTACGTCCCATACGCAGCTTCCTGGCTGATGAATGCAAATGTTCCTCCAGTATTTTTTGACAACATACTGCATTCATCTTGCCATCAATTTTGACCAAATTTCCTATGCCTTTGTAGCTCACATATCCCCAAACACAGTAGGGATGGTGTACCTTTCATCATAGGCCTTATCGACTCCTCTCCAAATTTAGCATTTATAGTTGTGGCCAAAAAGCTCAATTTTGGTCTCATCACTCCAAATGACTTTGTGTCAGAAGGTTTGAGGCTTGTCTCTGTGCTGTTCGGTGTATTGTAAGCGGGATACTTTGTGGCATTTGCATAGTATTGGCTTTGTTCTGGCGACTCGACCATGCAGCCTGTAACGGCACCCCAAGTATGAAAGGGGGTAACGCTGTTTAGGATATTCCCTCTCTGAACACACATCCGCTGGCGACACTCCACAGTCAGGCGACCGCTTCCCATAGGAATAATCCTTCCAGAAATACAAGACAAACAAACACTCTGTATAAGGTTTTCACTGGTCTGACAATCTTTAATGAGAGCAGGCTCTTTATATACACTAAACAAATATTGTAGTCCAAATGGACAACTCCACCCACAACATCACACAATGGTTACATAACGAGCTCCCAATACACATCTAACATCTCTTAGCAGACAGCAGGTGAGGTCATTAGCTAATCCCTTTTCATCTTAAATGACTATGCATAACCTTTATGTTCCCCAGACTGTCTGTCTGCTATTTTACAATACACACAAGTACGAGTTAATTATCACAATGAAAGATCCTCAGAAGCCATCCTAGTTTCATTTACATCACAACAGGCAGGTGGCACATCAGCATCTCTCAATTAACTTGTTGAGTTCAGGATCAACAAACAGTAACTAGTTATTTACAGATATCCTGGGGAATATGGTGGATTAATATTACAGACCCATTTTAGGTAGTTCAAGATATATTCTTAATGTCCATTATTTTCTTGCTCACCCTGTGCCCAAAGTGACCCCTGTCACACATCTCCCCTTTCGGCAGGAGACTAACACAGGAGGAGACCCCAGACGGGTTGACTCCAAAGTTAGTCCATAGTTCCATTCCTCTAATGCCTGGACAACATATCAGCATTGCCATTTTGCTTACCGGGTCAGTAGCTGATGGTGAAGTTGCAAGGTTGCAGGGCGAATAATGGAATTCAGTTCTGGAACAGTCACTTGCTTTGCTCTCTCAATGGCTCCCAAAACTTGTTGCTGATGCTCTTGGGAAAGGTAAGGCAAAACCTGGGCGCAAATCCCATTTAACCTTTTGACAATTTCAGCCTGTTTGTGCATTTCAATGTTCAAGCCATAGGAGATTTCATAATACATGATGTAGTGTCGCTGCATCTCCGATTTCTCCCTGGCCAACTTGTCACATTCCAATTCTAGACTGTGATATTTTGCCTGATCTAAGGTACATGTCGGGGGAGATAGTCTTACCCAGTTCTCAGCCGCAAGCGGGCCGGTTCCAGCAGCATGTGTCTGGGCACAGGTAGTCACTGGGTTGGCTTCAGCGGGGCCCATCGGGGCGTAAGCAGAAACGAGGGGGGCCAAATCATTCCCCAGTAGTACATCCGCTGGCAAATCCTTCATCACCCCCACATTCACGTGTCCCGAACCAACCCCCCAATCCAGGTGAACACGGGCAACGGGTAGCCGGAAGATGGTACCTCCCGCTACTCTTACGGCTACAGTGTCTCCGGTGTGTTGGCTCTCTGGGATGAGGTTCTTCTGTAGTAGGGTCATGGCGGCGCCAGTATCACGTAGGCCATTGACTACCTTTCCATTGACCCAGACAGTCTGCCTGTGTTGCTGCCGGTTGTCCCGGTTAGCTGCTTGTATTGGATCAGCCTCGTGCAGGATGCCCCCCCTAATGTTCTTCCTCCTCAACGCAGTGGGCCGCAGGCATGGATGTGCGTGGGTTCCCCCCTGCTGGCTGTCTCCACAACTGGGACTGCCTGGCTGGATTCAATGGACAGTCTGTTTTTTTGTGCCCTAGCTGTTTACATCCGAAACACCTGATGGGTTGTGAGTAGTCCTGGGAGTTGAACCTGGGCTGCTAAGGATAAGTGGCCGCTGGAGGTGGTGCTGAAGTTGGGTTAGAGGCTGGTAAACTGGGCCGAGATAGTGGATAGCGCTCGCTTTCGCCTGACCTTCGAGAGTCCAGATATTCATCGGCCAAAGTAGCCGCTTGCTGTACAGTCCGTGGTCGCTTATCTCGCACCCAATCCCGTAATACCGGAGGGGTGTGGTTAAAGAACTGTTCTAAGAGTACTAGCTGGGTGATGTCCTCTATGGTATGAGCGTGGCTTCCCTGGAACCAGCCCTTAAGGTTTCGCTGCAGACGATGTTCCCACTCCACGTATGTTATGTTGGTTTGTTTTCGGGATTCTCGAAACTTAATCCGGCTGGCTTCGGGTGTAATGGCCAATCGGGCAAGCAGAGCTTCTTTTACCCGGTCATAGTCTTTAGCGTCCTCATCCTCCAGGGCCCGATACGCATCCGCCGCTCTGCCAGTTAAATTACTCGCCAGTAAGGCGACCCAATCTTGGGGCCGTACTTCATGTATCTGGCATAGTCTCTCAAAGTCCTGCAGGAACGCTTCAATTTCCTCTTCTCCTTCCTTAAAAAGTTTGAACGCCCAAAAGGGCAACTTACATAAAGGCACTGCATCTTTAGGTGTTGTCTCCGATTGCCGTATTTCCGCCATTCTCCGGTCATGTTGCCGCTCTAGTTCTCTCTCTTGTCGCTCATCCTGCAGCTGGATGTCTCTAATGGCATTCTGTATGGCGGTCTCTGATGGGTTAGCACCATATAATGCCAACCGCTCTCGAACTCGTTGCTGAAACAAGTCTTCAACTGACCGGGGTCCTGCATCACCATCCCTCTGATCCATCTCGGCTAGCTCACTGATCAGGGTGGCCTTGTTCTTTGTCCCACCGGTCCCTCCACGGCTCTCAAGTAAGTCTTTCAGCGTGGCTTTCCTGCAGGCTGCATAGCTGGTCATTCACTGTGTTGGTTTGGAGTGTCCCAGTAACTGGAGAGAAAATCCCACCGCTACCAACCAATGTAACGGCACCCCAAGTATGAAAGGGGTTAACGCCGTTTAGGATATTCCCTCTCCGAACACACATCCACTGGCGACACTCCACAGTCAGGCGACCGCTTCCCATAGGAATAATCCTTCCAGAAATACAAGACAAACACTCTGTATGAGAATTCCACTGGTCTGACAATCTTTAACGGAGCAGGCTCTTTATATACACTAAACGAATACTATAGTCCAAATGGACAACTCCGCCCACAACATCACACAATGGTTACATAACGAGCTCCCAATACACATCTAACATCTCTTAGCAGACAGCAGGTGAGGTCATTAGCTAATCTCTTTTCATCTTAAATGACTATGCATAACCTTTATGTTCCCCAGACTGTCTGTCTGCTATTTACAATACACACAAGTACAGAGTTAATTATCACAATGAAAGATCCTCAGAAGCCATCCTAGGTTAATTTACATCACAACAGGCAGGTGGCACATCAGCATCTCTCAATTAACTTGAGTTCAGGATCAACAAACAGTAACTAGTTATTTACAGATATCCTGGGGAATATGGTGGATTAATACTACAGACCCATTTTAGGTAGTCCAAGATATATTTGTAACGGCACCCCAAGTATGAAAGGGGTTAACACCGTTAGGATATTCCCTTTCCAACCACACGACAGCCACCAGACACTCCAACCAGCTGAATAAGACCCCATACGAATGATTCTCCCCCCAGATACGAGACAACGCTCTGTATTCAAGTTCCAAAACAGGGAATGACTTTATTTTCAAAACACATGGTAACACATTTCTCTTCAAAACCCTCCCCTCCCATCCTTTGGGGAACAGGGCGGGTTAAACTGTCCAATGACAATGGTAATACAGGTCAGGTGTGTTCAAACTTCTCCTTTGATAAACAGTCTTAGGCAGGAGGGTTGATCCCCCCCCCCTCACAATATTCTTAATGTCCATTATTTTCTTTCTCACCCTGTGCCCAAAGTGACCCCTGTCACACAGCCCATCTTTCTTCAAGTGCCTCCTTATTGTACATCTTGAAACAGCCACAGAGTCCTGTATTTCGACTGAACTTATTTGCGGGTTTTTCTTTGCATCCCAAACTATTTTCCTTGCAGTTGTGGCTGAAATTTTAGTTGGTCTACCTGACCGTGGTTTGGTTTCAACAGAACCCCTCATTTTCCACTTCTTGATTAGAGTTTGAACATGCTGGGTGACATTCTCAATTCCTTCGATATTTTTTTATATCCCTTTCCTATTTTATACAGTTCAGCTACCTGTTCCCGCAGATCCTTTGACAATTCTTTTGCTTTCCCTTGTAATATATGATATGGGTCTTCTGTCCCACTCCAGTGATGACTCACCCTCATCTGGATCCAAGTAACACCAATACACTGTTTAAACTGGGCTTTGTTAGAACTATCAAAAAGCCCTGGAACGCAATAAACTGATTAACAGGGTACCAATATTAAATGCAATGATATAATACAACCACTCAGCAAATTAAAACAGGATTGGTGTTCGTTCACTTTAGCCACTAGTAAGATGCCTTGCCTGAAATGCACTGAGCGAGTGGTGATCGAACACTGTCAGTTGCACAATACAAAAGAAAAAATCAATATTCAACAATTATCCAAAAGTAATATTACTGACTATAAGAGCCTATCTAGGTCTTGTAGGTTCTAGCTAACCATTGGCCAGTGGGAATTCTATTCACACAAACATACACAGAGTCTGCCAGTGTTGGGGCCCTTTAAATCCTGTGTTTGAGTACTCAGCCTTTTGTGAAGCAATACTTGTAATCCACAGAATGGAAAAGGGTATCTTCACAATGTGTCACAGGGTAACAAAGATTAACAGATGTGGTGATCCACCTTCAGATAGAGCTGCATTAGCGGTAAATAAGACCTAGCAGTATTAAGCAAGATCCACTCACACAAGGGTGGCAGAAGATCTCTCACTATTTGCCCAGGTTCACACTGGGGCTGCGGGAGTGAAGCCTGCGAGTTCAGCTGAACTCGCACGATTTCACTCCCGCTGGCAGTCCCGATTTCAGCTCGATTTCAAAGACATCTGAAACAGATGTCAATGTAAATCGCGGCTGAAATCGCAAAAAGTAGTACAGAAACTACTTTTTGTAATCGGTGCAGCGCCGCAGATGCGGCGTCGCACCGATTAGGACGGTGCCATTGCCCGCAATTTGCGGCAAATTTCGCCCATTTGACATGTCAAATCGCACCAGTGAGAACCAGGGCTTAGATGCACTTGATATATCTTCCTTGCAGCATTTGGTAGATTGATCGCCTGGATGGTGATGGTGATGGGAGTAACACAGGCCACAGAATCCTCCAAACAGGATGATGATAATGATTGCTGTAGTACTGAAATTCGTCTCTAGATGTCACTGCACTGTTATCACATCTTCGGAAATCAGGCAAAAAGGCAGAATAACACACTGCAATCTCCCCTCAAGTCTGCACCTCCCTTTAGGAGAGTCATGCACAGGAGACAAGCACAGTCTGTGTCACTCTTCCTGTATCTTCCTCTCTCCCCTCTGTCTGTCCTCCTTGTGGTGTCTCCCCCGCCCAACCACATGGCCTACTCTCCAATCACAGTTCTCCTGGGCTGCTACCCAATCATATCCTTCCTTGCCTTTGCTGTTAGGGGTGGGCTTCTTTCTTAGCCAGTTTAGACAGAAAATGCAATGCAATGTTTCATAGAGCAATATTCTGCACATATTACAGAGACAATACTAAGCCGGTGCTACAAGCAGATATAGGTAAACACTTTCAATTGTATATTTATTAGATCATAAGGCAAAAAATAAACAGCGTTTGTAACATTTATTAAAATCCATATTTTTGGACTAGAAATTATTTGGTTGTCTCATTGTCCACGTTCTTTTTAACTGCATCTCATCCACCATTGGGTTTTATGTTCATTGTTTTGGATTGGCTTCAATGATATTCACTGACTGTTCAGAAAAAATCAGTGGAAGCAGAGGGACAGCAGTGCTCAGAAAAATAGAGCTGTGACAGGAGAACAGTGTCAGCCAGTGACTGCTGACTGGGGGAGATTTTCTGGGTCACTTGTAATATCCTCTGTCAGCGTGCATCTAGGTTTGAAGGTAGAAAGCCCTGGAAGAAAAACGAACATAGAACAAATGGATAAAGAGAGGGTGCATGAAACCCAACGGCATGGAGACGAGTAGAAGAACTTAGAGAGCATTTTCCACAGGTACATTATTGGGGGTTAAGGGGAATATAGATTAACAAAGGAAAGCAATGTACAAAGTGATAGGGGGAGAAAAAGTGCAATGAATATAATGTACATGTACAGCTATAGGAAGATAATAAAAGTAAGCAATATAGTATACTGGAACAGGCAGAGATGAGAAGACGCCAAAGTGAAAAAGAAATACAGTATACAGGTACAGGGAGAGAATACAAGAGTGTAAGAAATACAGAGTACAGGAAGAAAACACAGGAGTGTAAGAAATACAATGTATAGGCAGAGAATAAAAGACTGTAATAAATACAATGTGCAGGAATAGAATACAGGAGTATAAAGTGTATTGTAGCTGTACTGTCTGCCCTTGTGTTGTAAGGCGCTGTGCAAACTGTTGGCGCTATATAAATTCTGTATAATAATAATAATAAGCAATACAGAGCACAAGTACAGGGAGAGAATACAACAGTGTATGAAATACAGAGCACAAGTACAGGAAAATAATACAGGAATGTAAGAAATACAGTATACAGGTAAATGAAAAGAATACAGGAATGTAAGAAATACAGTGTACAGGTACAGGAAGAGAATACAGGAATCTAAGAAATACAGTGTACAGGTACAGGAAGAGAATACAGGAATGTAAGTAATAAGGTGTACAGGTACAGGAAAAGAATACAGGAGTGTAAGAAATACAGTGTACATGTACAGGAAGAGAATACAGGAATGTAAGAAATACAGTGCACATACAGGAAGAGAATACAGGAATGTAAGAAATACAGTGTACAGGTACAGGAAAAGAATACAGGAGTGTAAGAAATACAGTGTACAGGTACAGGAAGAGAATACAGGAATGTAAGAAATACAGTGTACAGGTACAGGAAGAGAATACTGGAATGTAAGAAATACAGTGTACAGGTACAGGAAGAGAATACAGGAGTGTAAGAAATTCAGTGTACATGTACAGGAAGAGAATACAGGAATGTAAGAAATACAGTGCACATACAGGAAGAGAATATAGGAATGTAAGAAATACAGTGCACATACAGGAAGAGAATATAGGAATGTAAGAAATACAGTATACAGGTACAGAAAGAGAATACAGGAATGTAAGAAATACAGTGTACAGGAAAAGAATACAGGAGTGTAAGAAATACAGTGTACAGGTACAGGAAGAGAATACAGGAATGTAAGAAATACAGTGTACAGGTACAGGAAGAGAATACAGGAATGTAAGAAATACAGTGTACAGGTACAGGAAGAGAATACAGGAATGTAAGAAATACAGTGTACAGGTACAGAAACAGAATACAGGAATGTAAGAAATACAGTGTACATGTACAGGAAGAGAATACAGGAATGTAAGAAATACAGTGTACAGGTACAGGAAGATAATACAGATGTGTAAGCAATACATTGTACAGGAAGATAACAGAGTATATGTCATAGTGTACAGGTACAGGAAGATAATAGAAGAGTGTAACAAGTACAGGCAGACAACAGAGAAATACAGTGTACAGGTACAGGAAGAGAATACAAGAATATAAGAAATACAGTGTACAGGTACAGGAAGAGAATACAGGAATGTAAGAAATGCAGTGTACAGGTACAGGAAGAGAATACAAGAATATAAGAAATACAGTGTACAGGTACAGGAAGAGAATACAGGAATATAAGAAATAGTGTACATGTACAGGAAGAAAATACAGGAATGTAAGATATACAGTGTACAGGTACAGGAAGAGAATACAGATGTGTAAGCAATACATTGTTCACTTTAAAAATTGAAAATAAACTTTTTGAATTGTCACACAGTGGTTGTGTCAGCCTTTGCATGTGGAAAGCAATAGACTTGCTTGCACTGCGCTGCACTGAAAAAAAAAAGTACGACCTGCCATACTTTTGTTCTCCGCACACCACTGCAGCATGGTGGTATGAACCAGGCACATAGCAGACAATGAATTTTGCCTTGTCTTGCAGTGGGACTGTGCTAAAAAAAAAGGCTGCCCAACGCATCCCCGCCGCCCCTGGTTTGAATGGGCCCTAAGGGATACAAAGTACAGGTACCATAAAATAATAAAAGAGTATAAGGAATACAGTATACAGACATATAGGGAAAATGGAAGAGTGTAAGGGATACCATATACTGGTACACACAAACAAGAGAGGACACCAGAGTATAATAGAGCATAGCTCCCAACTGTCTCTGATTTTGGAGGGACTGTCGCTCAGTTGCAACAAAGTTCCTCCTTCCTCCTGGAAGCATCGGAGTAGCTGCATTAGTGAGTGCCCTGCCCATTTCCCCCTCCCACCTGCATGTGCCTTCTGCAATGGGTAATGGGACACATAGTCCCGAAGGAGCACAGTATAGTGCAAGTGAATGGAGATGAATGGGCTGTGGACTACAAGGGCCCCAAGGCTTTGCACTATAGAGTAGGAGAGAGGAGGACTTTTCCTGGGAAATTAACTGGAGTTCTGTGGAGTCTAGTGCAGGGAGCCAGAGAGTGCTGACCTGTTGCTAGGGCCTGTGCCCTACACTGGAGAAAACATAGATTGTGCAGAGACCCAGGCCATAGCAGAGAGGTGAGGAGACCAGAGAATGCAGACCTGCTACCTGTAGTGTCTGTACCTACACCAGGGTGCGTGAGAACTAAGCCACTAATAGTGCCTTTTCCTGTTCTGGCACCAGTGCTGGAATGACCCATTGCCGTGTTTGTCGACACCAGAGAGGAAAGAGCCTGTGAGGACCAGAGCTGAGAGACTGAGCCTTCTAGGACAACAGTCCGCCAAGCATTTCAGACGGAATCCATTAGGTATCAGGAGTGGTGAGTGGAACAACTAAGCCTAACCCCTTACTGCCCACAGTTAATGCCAATAGAAACCACCCCATCTAGTGTGGACAGCCTTAATGGGACAGCATCACATGCACCACCTTACAGACAGGCCCCAACAATAGTTGGCTTAGTACTGCTAAATAGACGCCAGGTACTTTATAGCCATCTCCATGGGTACTCTTTGTCAGGAATGCATATACCCACCCTCTATTATGCCGCGTACACACGATCGTTTTTCACGTCGTTAAAAATGCAATTTTTTAAATTGGGCATTAAAAACGATCGTGTGTAGGCTCCAGAGCATTTTTAACGACGTGAAAAATGGCCTAAAAAAATGAGAACCTGCTCCATTTTTTCACGTCGTTTTTTTTAACGACGTGAAAAACGGTAGTGTGTATGCTTTTACGAGGGGAAAAAAAACATGCATGCTCAGAATCAAGTATGAGACGGGAGCGCTCGTTCTGGTAAAACTAGCGTTCGTAATGGAGATGGCACATTTGTCACGCTGTAACGGACTGAAAAGCACGAATCGTCGCTCAACAAACTTTACTAACATGAAGGGTGGCGCCATTCGAACGGAACTTCCCCTTTATAGTGCCGTCGTACGTGTTGTACGTCACTGCGCTTTGCTCGAGCGTTTTTTTTAAAGAACGTGTGTATGCAAGACAGGCTTGAGAGGAAACAAGAAAAATCACGTCGCGAAAAACGTCGTTTTTGAAAATGACATTAAAAACGATCGTGTGTATGTGGCATTAGGGCTCTATGCACGCAAGGACAATTCTTTGGATTAGTCAATGTCGTTAATTTCCCCTACAGTTTAGATCAGCTGAAATTTGGTTTAACTTTATTGCACTTAGTTATTTCCATATTATAGGTCAGTATTCACCTTAACCAGTACAGCATCTTTAAATGTGTTCAATTGCCTGTTTACTGATTCATGCATTGTCCAACTTTTCTTGCCATAATACTTCTAATTAATTTACTACCGAGTTGCTTGTGTTTTATTTTCTGAGTGTTATTATAGAGTGGTAGAATACCAACGTTTAATTTACACAGGTGTGTCTGGGGACCGAGCAGCTTAAAGAGTCAAGGCAGAGAACAGGGGACCCGTCATACCTGTGGAAGTAGACCCCTCCTGCTGGGGTAGCACTACATAAGAATAGAATGTATAGATAAACAAAGATCTTACAAGGGGATAGAAGTTTAAGTGAAAGAAAGTACATGTCTGAACTAATTCAAAATGTCCCTCTGTATTTTTCACAACCATTTGTTTTTTTTGTTTTTTTAAAGGTGTCATGGGATCTCGTTATGTGCCTGCTCGCACAGTGTTATTCGAGAGGGAAAAAAATGGAGTCACATATCGCATACCCGCCCTACTTTACATCCCTCGTTGGTCAACGTTGCTGGCTTTTGCAGAAGAGAGGTTGAGTGTGGATGATGCTCATGCCAATCTGCTAGTACTGCGCCGGGGTACTTTTTACCATAACTATGTGGAGGTCAGATAGACAGTTGATACATTTACATTGCTAGAGTCATCTTAAATGAGATTTTTGTAGTTTGGTAGATAATACAATGTTCTGATGCATGCAGTACACCATTGAATAGGAAGCTTCAGCAAATACATACCTGTACATCCTTTAATTCTTCTATGTATTCCTTTAAATGTCATGACGTCTGAACAATTCAGCTAGTATTAAAAATGGCTATATTTAAAATTAGATTTTACTTACACACAAACTAAACGTTGTACTCATGCATGTAGTGGGAGTAGCTGCTTTGTACACTGATAGACATGAGGGAGAGGAACTTATGTGGGCTTCCAGGAGGAAGAGAGTGTGGGGAAGGGGTCATCAAGATGTAAGAGACAGGAGTGTTGTCACCCTTTATATCAGTGTTTCTCCACTAGGCTTCTGTGAGAATTAGGATCTAGTGGGGAGCCAAGTGGAAAGAGAAACATTTTTTTTTTAATGGTTGAACTGCATGACTTGTGTCTTTTTTCAACCTGACTAACTATGTAACTATGTGAATCACTATAGCAGAGAAAAGATATGTAGACAGATAGAGCAGAAGGGATAAGGAGCGGTCAGTGCTCATATAGTTAATCTAAATACTCCAAGTGGAGACATATTGGTCAAATATGTCATGTAGTAGGACTCTTAATTCCTCCATTCACTGTAGGTTAGTGAGTTGGGTGACCCATGGGACAGCACAAAGTACTTATTACTAATTTAAATAAATAAAACACACACCAAGCTTTATTTTGGCTAATAATTGGCCACGACGTTTATTAAGGGGTTACCCAAATATAAACAATCACCAGTAACATAAAATATAATCTTAAAATTTATAACCAATAAATTATTTAATTTATTAATAACACGTAGTCCATCCAGAACTGAACTGGATGACAAACCCCACTAACAAACTTCATGACAGAGTACAAAACATTTTATTCATAAGGGAGGGAGGGTGGGAGCAGCACGGTTCCTGCTTCTGCGGCGTCCCCTCAGGCTGTGACACAAAGCGGGAAAGCTGCCGGCTTTTAAAACCACTGCCCAGCTCAATCCCGCCCGAATCAGCCAATCAGGAGCCGTTGCTATGCCGCTCCGAATCCTGCCATCACCCGGAGCAACCCAATTCACCATAAACAGGGGGGGGAGCCCGGAAGACGGCAGGAACCACAGCAGCACTCTGTACTGTCCCATGTGGCCCCGCATGAACGCTAGGGGCTTGTTCATGGGACAGCACAAAGTACTTATTACTAATTTAAATAAATAAAACACACACCAAGCTTTATTTTGGCTAATAATTGGCCACAACGTTTATTAAGGGGTTACCCAAATATAAACAATCACCAGTAACATAAAATATAATCTTAAAATTTATAACCAATAAATTATTTAATTTATTAATAACACGTAGTCCATCCAGAACTGAACTGGATGACAAACCCCACCAGCTGAAAGCCGCTCAGCAACTGAGCGGCTGAAGCCCCCCAAACGCCGTGGCCTGCTCAATCATATTTTGTAGACCCAGGATGAAAATGTCTAAACCAACATCCGAAAGGTGTACAAAATCCACTCTATAAAAACCAGGAAGAAAACCTTCCAAATCTGAGTGGCGGTAAGCAAAACCACCTTGTGAAATCACTAAATTACGTATGGTTCTGTTTACCCGTTTCCTAATTTTATCGAAATAATGCAGATTACTGGACGCTTACCAAAGGAGTCTCGGTATCATCTCCGAGAAAACTATCACCGTAAAAGGAAACAATAACTTGAAAGAAGATAAATCTCTCTTCATTTCACAAATCAAATCCCAAGTTTTAACCCTGCCCAGGTCATTAGCCCCGGCATGAATGATAAGAACATCCGGCGAAGGCCATTGTCCTGTCAAGAAAATCAACTGCTCCTTTAAATTCCCCCATCTCAAACCTCTTACACCCCACCATAAAACCTGAAAACGTCCTTTATCCAAACCAAGATTGGTTTCGAAATTCTTGATGGAAGTTCTCCTTTTGGCCCAAAAAATAAAGGAATGTCCTATTATCCAAACGACATGCTTGGAAAGACCTAGAAAAATCAAATAATAATACGATCAGGGCGGACATACAACTTAAATCTATCACTATCCCAACGCCCCAATTGTTTAAGACCTTCATTAGAAAAACCAAGAAGACTGGCCTCAGTAGCCGCACCTATCCTAAAGGAATGCGAGGAAAAGTGAAAACCAGAAAGATTACGTTTTTTAAGGCAAGAAGACGGGACAGATGAAAACTGGAATCTTGTCAGAGGAGACAAATTATTGTGAACAAAAAACGAACCTGGATAAACGGGGCGAATGGAAAGATATTGCGAGACTCTGAAAACTGGACAAATGCTCTGAACAGGAGCTCTATGAAGGGTTATCCAGCGACCCTTCCCTAATTGGTCCATCTTAGATCTACGGAGAAAAATCCTAATCGAACCTTTGTTAACAGAAATATCCGAAAACTCTAAAAAAGATGATGAAAGCTTATTAGGTGCAGTAAGCTCACCCACTCTAAAAGCACCAAAGAATGCTATAACAAAAACCGCTCTGAACAAAGAAATCTCATATGGAGAAAAACACACTAATTCCAACGTGGACATCAGTTTAAGCAATAATTCAGAAGAAATGGGCCGTCTATTGTCAACAGCTGGCACAGACCTTTTGAAACCCTTCATTGCTTGCTTAACTGGAAAAAAGGAAGAGAGAGCAGGCAAACCAGACATTTTTAGAAAAAATGAAACACCGGCTAAAATCTTATGCACTGTAGCCGGGCTAAGATTATCCTTAATTAAGGAAGAAACAAAGCATAGAGCAGTATATGCATCCACCGAACCAACTGAACAATCAGCTTTTGTACAGAAGTTACACCACCTAGACCATGATTGAGAATATTCTTCCCAAGTCTTAGGGGCAACAGAATTCCTTATGTTCACCTCAATTAATTCCAGATCAGGTCCCAGAGAAAAACTGGGCATGACAATCCTTCTTGATCCGCATCTGGAGCGAGTAACCGAAACCTCTGGAACTGCGAACGAGATAAAGAATCGGCAATCTCATTAGTAAGACCAGGAATATGTTTTGCCTTTAGCCAGATATTAAAAATCATGCATTGCAACACCAAAAAACGAAGTAACTTTATAACTAATTCGGATTTTGATGAAAGGCAATTAATAGCAAAAAACACACCTTTATTATCCGTGTGAAGGATTACCCGCCTATTCTCCAAATGTTTATGCCAAATAGTAATAGCCACCACCACCGGGAATAATTCCAGCAAGACTAGGTTATGGATAATATCTGGCGACCTCCAGGATTCCGGCCATTTATCAGCGCACCAATGACCGTCCAAAAAAGCGCCAAAACCAACCGAACCTGATGCATCAGTAAACAAGCGGATATCTAGGTCTTCCACAAAATCACTCTGCCAAACCATACTACCATTAAAATGTAACAGAAATTGGTCCCAGACCTTCAAATCCTCCTTAATAGGACGTGTAATAGAAACATGTGAAAGAGGATTTTTTAACTCTTTAGTGGCCAGAGCGAATCTGCGAGAAAAAACTCTGGCCACTGGGATTACCCTAGACGCAAAAGCGAAAAGTCCCAGTAAAGACTGAACCTCGCGCAAAAGCACTTTTCTCCTAGTCAAAAAATTAGCAATGAGTACTCTCATTCTCAAAATTTTTGACATTGGAAGACGGAATTCCATAGCAACTGAATCAATTGTTATGCCCAGGAATTCAATCACTGTCACCGGACCCATTGTTTTTTCATGGGCTATAGGGATCCCGAATGATCTGCAGATGTTGAAAAAACAAACCATCATTTCAGAACAAACTTGAACTCCAGGTGGGCCAATAAACAAAAAATCGTCCAAATAGTGGATGACTCCACCTTGAGGGGAATTTTGTGATAAAACCCACTGTATAAATGTTGAAAAAGCCTCAAAATAACTACATGACTTGGAAAACCCCATGGGCAAACACTTATCAAAATAAAAGTGATCTTCAAAATAAAAGCCCAGAGAGTTAAAACCTGTTGGATGGACCGGTAAAAGACGAAATGCAGATTTTATGTCTGCCTTTGCCATAAGAGATGCTTTGCCAAATTGTTTTAACAAAGCTAAAGCTTCATCAAAAGATGAATAAGACACAGAAGACTCCAAATCTGATATTTCGTCGTTCAAGGAATTACCATGAGGAAAGGATAAATGGTGGATTAAACGAAAAGAGCCTGTCTCTTTTTTGGGGACCAGGCCTAACGGAGATAAACGAAAATTCAAAAATGGGGGGGGATGAAAAAGGACCGGCTATTCTATCTTCATGCAGCTCCTTCAAAAATTTTTCCCTCACTATATCTGGGTTTAACAGAACTGAACGAAGATTTCTAACCGGGGTGCAACCTTGACCTAAAAAGGAAGGGACCAAAAAACCAAATTTGAACCCTTCATATAGAAGGACCGCCATCTTGCGGTCTGGGTATTGATCTAGCCAAAACTGCATTTCTGACAGTCTCACTGGCGTCCATGCCCTTTGCATTAGTGTCCCTTGACTGGACTGCAGAAGCTGATTTTTTGAAACAACGAGATGCTGAGTGTGCACCCACGCAGAATGAGCATTTGTGCTTATACCTGCAATTGGATAAGAATCTACATTGGGAGTCATTAAATGCGAAACATACTCCTTTACTAAAATTAGCCTGAGAACTATTTGTAGTTTGAGGCCTCTGAGTGTATTGCTGCCTTTGTGGCAGCATCAAATTTAGCCACAAACCTACATATTTGACCCCCCAACGGAGGGAAGGATGGACTGAAAGCTTCTGCCTGAAGCTCTCATCATAGCTGAACCAGGAGATGCCTCCAAAATGACGGTAAGCCTCCGCCACTATATCTAGATGTTGGAATAATCCTGAGCACTTGTCAGGGAAACGCTCACCAATTACTGAGGAAAAAATACAAAAGGCTTGAAGCCAATTCTGAAAAGTCCTAGGAATTTCCCTTCTCCAGACCTATCATCTAATCTCTTCTCAGATTTCAATAAGAATTCTTTAGAGGAAGGAAGCAATGATAGTATATCTATAAAATCCCCTCGCCAAATTTTTTCCTTCACAGCCAGTCAAATGAAAACCCAGGGGGGACAGTTCACAAGGAAGGGCCTCTTTAAGGCATGTTTCAGACACTAAAGATTTTACAGGTAAAGAGTTCAGTGAAGAAGAAGAAGGCAAAGAAAAAACTGTATTAAAGTCATTCACAGGTAATTTCTCAATCATAGAGACCCTTGTATTCAAAGGGTTAACACTTACTGGAATTGCGGGGTTACCCTGTGAAAAAACAGTATTATCAGACATATGCACACGGCTAGAGCCACCGCTATTCCATACAGTACCAATATTGGATTCATTTATCTTAGCAAGTACATTGGCTAAAGAACCAACTACTTTACCTAATTCAGTTAAATTTAAATCATTTCTCTCACCATGGCTGCGGTCCACGCTGACAGGCTGCCCAGACACTGTCACCTCACTAGAACAGCCCGCACCTGCTGGCTGAGGTGATCCAATTCTGGCTCTGTTACAGGAGCGTGACCTTGCCTGCTTCACATTCACCTTTTCAGGAGAAGAGGGAGAATCTTCACTTCTCAACCTCTTTCCCCTGTTACCTTTCTGAACTATTTTTTGAACAGCAGGGGGAGCAGCTTCCGGCTCAGACTGAGCCTGCTCTACCCCCGCAGACACCGCCAATGGAGGGACAGCTTCATCCTCCAAACACCTCCGCAACCACTCCGCCCCTCCATGGCTCTCAGCTTTAGCAATGAGGCGACGCAGCAGTTCTTCCATAATGGCAGGTAACTTCAGCAGCACGGTTCCTGCTTCTGCGGCGTCCCCTCAGGCTGTGACACAAAGCGGGAAAGCTGCCGGCTTTTAAAACCACTGCCCAGCTCAATCCCGCCCGAATCAGCCAATCAGGAGCCGTTGCTATGCCGCTCCGAATCCTGCCATCACCCGGAGCAACCCAATTCACCATAAACAGGGGGGGGAGCCCGGAAGACGGCAGGAACCACAGCAGCACTCTGTACTGTCCCATGTAGCCCCGCATGAACGCTAGGGGCTTGTTCATTCCATGATAGAAGGAGGATGGTTAGATCTCCAGTGTCTGGGTATTACCGATCTGGCAGCTATAAGGATAAAAAGGAAAAAGGCCTTTTTTGGCACCTGAAAGCGATCTTGTGAGCAGGGGGAGGTAGGCATTTTCTGGTGTTCCTGAGCTGCAGAGGCTCGTCATTTGTTCAAATATTGTAAAAATCTGCAGCCAGAAGGGACAGATTAGAAGAAAAGACCACCAGATGTGTAACATAGTACAGTGGAACCTCGGATTGCGACTAACGCGTTTAACGAGCGTTTCGCAATACGTGTACATTTTTTTTTTTAAATCCTGACTCGGTTTGCGAGTGTTGTCTCTGCCTCTGCGGTGTGCAGTACCGCATTTGGCCAGAGGTGCGGGGGTGTCGGTGACACTCAGAGCCATTAGGAAATACTCGGAAACACTCGGAAATACCCCGTTCCCAAGTGTTTCCGAGTCTTTCCAAGGGTTTCTGAGTGCAGCCGAGCTGTCTCCGAGTATTTCCGAGTCTCTCAGGCGCCCCCAACCTCTGGCCACATGCGGTATTGCCATAAAAGTCAATGTGGAACTAATTATTTTAGTTTCCATTGACTTCTATGGGGAAATTTGCATTGATATGCGAGTGCTTTGAATTACAAGCATTCTCCTGGAACGGATTATGCTCGTAATCCAAGGTTCCACTGTACCTTATTCTTTTATGTAACACTAGCAGCAATTTGAAACCAAGGGGAATATTTTGTATAGGAGGGTAGGGGGTGCATACCAATTCATCACCATCTTAAAATTATTATCCTGAACCCTAGTTGCAACACTGAATTCATGCATCAGGGTTTAGGAGTTCCTTACTGGTAAAGTGAAAGTTTAAGTCATGGGGTCATGAAGCTCATATAGGAGGAAAATGGAGACCTTTAAATAGTGCATCTCATAATCGCAGAAGGGGGGTATACATGTGGGGAGAGTAGTGAGGGTGAGGTGATCCCATGGGTGGATCCTGAGTAAAGAAGATAGAGGAATAGAAGTCAGGGCAGTCTTTACGCTGACCTACAATTTCCCAGATAGCAAGCAATTGAGCTGCAAGTTTGAAAATAACTCGCTAATCTATTGCTAGACTTGCCAGGCTTTACAAGTTTGTTGCACAATTGCAGCAAGTCCGCATTGCATGACCCCAGATAAACTTTCTTTGCAAACATTCTGCAAGTCTGCTGCAAGTTCTGGTTCAGTTATGTTGTGCAATAGTCATTACACCACAGGGGTCATTGTGACTTGCAGAGCTCTTGCTCTAGACTCACCACTGCAACTTTGCTCCTGCTAGAGACTTGCCACGCATATTTGCTACAAATTGCAAAAAGTGTCAACTAGAACTTGTGCTTCAAGTGCTCTGCAAGGTTTCAACTTGCCAGTGAAAATGTGCAGCAAGTTAACAAGACTTACAATTCTTGTTATCTGGGTTGTCGCCTTTCCCTGAACAATGGCCTGCAGCTGAGGCACCCCAAATTTATTGTCATACAAAGGTGAACAATATTGTACTAGATGTGTTACAAAGCTAGTAATAATTTGATAATTTAATTAAATAACAATATACAATTACATAAAGACATAGTGAATTAAATATTCCCACAGTGGGAGGACATGATTGCAGTGGACAGAGCCCGTCTGCCCGGACATCGCTCAATGAATCCATGCCCAATCTATGATGAATTCACAGGGCAGACCTTCCTTTTCTTCACTGCTGTCCTGGGCAGTACAACAGAATCCTACCAGATCATCACTGGGCGGAACCTGGCACGGCTCTGCTACGTAACAAGCTCTGATCAAGGGAGAAGCTGGAGTGATGTCACAGACCTAACTCACAAGGTGATTGGGGA
This sequence comes from Rana muscosa, assembly GCA_029206835.1. Classification (NCBI taxonomy): domain Eukaryota; kingdom Metazoa; phylum Chordata; class Amphibia; order Anura; family Ranidae; genus Rana; species Rana muscosa. The sequence goes on along the minus strand of CM055122.1, from coordinate 825,678,859 downwards.
ATCCTTAAAAGGTACAAAACAGAAATCATGTGTCAATACAATGAATACTTTGAGCAGCATTAGACATTTACTAAGATGTGAAGTTTTAATGTTGAACTCCAGGCAAATAGCTAAATATACAGATAAAGGAGCCGTTTTATCTGCCAAAGGTTTTTTATTTCTGTTAATCCAGTTATGAGATCTACATAACTGCCAGGGCAGAAGACCTGATTTTCTGATGCAGTTAAGTTACACACACAGGTATTGTCCTTCCCCCACCCTTTGACTGGACAGTGAAATGAGAACTAGCACATTGATGAGCTCATCTCTCTGTCACTATGTCCTCTTCTTCTATTAGCATGATCCTTATTAGTACAGTATCTTGTTAGTAGTCTGAGCTATGTTGTACATGGGATTATAAGAAAACAATGCCATGGTAAAATTAGGTACTTACTAGGCTTGTGCAATTCGTTTCGTAACGAATTGAAATTCGTCCGAATTTAGCAACTTTCGGACATTCGGAAGCATTCGAATTTCCGAACAAAGCAATTACGAATAAGACCGAATCCGAAATAAATTATACCGCAAATAGCGAATGCCCGAATGTCTTCGGCATAATTCGTTATGAAAAAGTTACGAATGTACGAATCCATACGAAGCACAATAACACTCACTCTGCTCTGCTCTCTGCTTCTCCCACACCGTGCTGAACTCCCTCTCAAAATGGTGTACAGGGGCGGAGGTTATAGCCGCATGTAAAAAACGAAAGTAAAATACGAGATTTCGAATCCATTCGAAGCACAATAACACTCTGCTCTGCTCTCTGCTTCTCCCTCACCGTGCTGAACCCTCTCAAAATGGTGTACAGGGGCGGAGCCTATAGCCGCATGTAAAAAACGAAAGTAAAATACGAGATTTCGAATCGTTACAAATAACCGCTATGTATTTAGAAAAGTACAAATCCATTCGAAGCACATTAGGCATAATAGGCAGCGTCGTTGTGAGAGAGACACGGAAAATTACGAATCAACGAACCCAAAAAAAGTTACGAAAGTAGGAGTTGTGTCCAGAATCAACGAAAAACAACGTACTCTACCGAAAGTACGAATTATAAAGCAACAAAAAATTCAACGAAAAATGTCGCTTGCAAAAATACGAATGAGTCCGAACACGAAAAATCCCGTCTAGCAAAATTACGAATGATTACGAATCAACAGGACCGGAAAGAAACGAACCGAAACGGAACGAATTTTTCCGTTGTGCACAAGTCTAGTACTTACACGGGTGGCATTTAAAAATATATTTCATTGTGTATTATTAATGTAGCACTACCCCCGTAGGAGCTGCTGGATTAATTTTGGGTCCTGCCGTTACCCCACATTTCACCGTCCCAGAACTTAAAAGTCTATGTGATAATTAGAATAGAGGTGATTGCCAGTCACATTAGTCTTTTTCTCAATTGCTTTATTGAACAACTTCAGGTAGGGGATAGAGGGTTAGGGGAAGTTCAGATACCTTTGTTTTGCAGATCACTAATGCGGTTCTTGAATCCAGATGACAATAGCGTTCTGTCTCTGGTTCTTGCAACAACCGGATAGGCCTCTCACACCGACCTAGCAGCCGGTATGAAGCAGGGACAAAGTCTCTGCCACAGACTTGAATGAAAAATGGAAACTCCTGGATAATCCCCTGCCACAGGATTGCTTATGCCAGTAGTCAGTTAGTTAGGTTAGTTAGGTCAGCTGCACAGTACCTGAACCTTTAAGCCATCCAGCAGTACTGTGAGGTAGGTTATATATACCCCTAAATATACAGAATAGCGCCTGTTCAAAAGTAGCAGGGCGGTACATTAAATATAGAGCTATAATAATTTGTGTCAATAAATCTGTCTGAAGTGCAGCTTTCAAAAGAAATACTTCAGAATATGAGGAAAACAGGGACCTTACTGTCCATATACAATGATAACCAAAGTTCCATATAGAATCCAAGTAGCTATAACTGCAAACATGTGTAGCACCCTCTAGTGTGCTACTAGTGTCAGAGTAGGTAAAAGCATATTCTGGCTTATGTTTTTAACCCTATGAGTCTTTAATTGGGTCAGGGTTACTAGAGTTCAGGGCAGCATGACTCATAAAGGCAGCTCTCTGGTGCCTCCCACTGGTTCTGGAATGTTGAAGAATGTTCTGGAAGCTAGAGGGCGGGGTTAGGAGGGTTGTCCTTCATATTTAGCGGCCCTTGGCCAATCCCCAGGAGGTGGGGATGGCAGGGGACTATGTGAGCACTTAAATAGAAATGAGTCATGCTGGGCAGGGGAGTCGGGTGGAAGATGGAAATGCACAGCAGTGTGCTTAAGTCTTCTATAGCCTTGCCCTGGGAGATATCCAGAGAGTCAGTCGGGTAGACTGTTGATGAGTGTCAGTCAGGTAGACTGGTGAAGAGAAGCAGCCAGGTGTGCTGGTGAAGAGACAGCCAGTTGAGCTAGTATTTCCTGCAGTAGTAGAGCTGGGACCAGTGTCTACATGGGAGTTGTAGGTAATGCAGGATGCAGTTCACAACACATTGTGCTACTTTCTAGAGGAACTGAGAGTTCCTAGTCTGTAAGGGGCTGTTGCTAATCTAACAGAAACTGTTAGCCTGTACAGAGGAATCAAATGGAGCTGTATAGAAGAATCAGTCGGTATATAGGGAGGACGTTGTCCATGGTTTTGTCACTTTCGAGTTGGGCATACCATAAATCCTATCCACATACAAGTTATTACCCCCTAATAAAAACACAAAAAAAAGCTCAAGGACTGTTCACTGTGTCAGAATGAAAGCAGAAAATGTTAGGTGCTTGGCTATGCAGCAGTGGGGTACCCTGTCACCTGCAACCCCAACAGGGTAGTGCTACACATGCAACAGGAGATAGTTAGAGTCTATGGCCATGCTACAAAATATGAGTAGAGACTGCAGGCATGCTACATGAGATGGCCTGGGAGTGTAGACATGTTGCAGGAGATAATCAAATATTGTGAACATGCTATAGGCAATGTTGGGGACTGGAGACATGCATCGGGAGACATAGCCTAGCCGTGGTTGAAGGAAAGAAAATTGCATAATGTATGACCTTACTTACTCTGTGTGTACACCCATCCAAAGCCTTTTCTGAGCTCTCAAATTTCTATTTTATTCCTGCATGGTCAACACCTCCCACTCCTACCTCCAGGGATTCTCTTGTGCTGCATCCTTTCTGTGGAACACTATAGTGTATCTGATTGGGCATTCAGCAAACACATCTTGAAACTCATGTTTTCTGAAATGAATATACCTTTGATTTCCTTTCCCATTACCCCATTTTATCCTATCAATTTATCCCATCACAACATTGCCAACTACAACACAGCTACTGCTGCCAATGGCTCCCACTGCTGCCTCTGTGAACAGAGAGAGAGGAGAGAGCTGCTGCATATGGGCACAGCTCTGGATCAAGATCAGGCTTAGGTAAGTATACACGGGGGAGAGGGGGGTGATACAAATACAGGTACAATTTCTATCCTAATGCAGGGAATGCATTAAGGTAAAAAATGTCTAGACCTTTGAACCACTGAAATACGATGGCTATGATATAAATTAATATAAATTAATTTGCTGCAAATTATCACTGCACGATAATGCATAACATTAATATGTTTGAGTATTCTGTTTTTCTTTTCCCAGAGTGGGCCACCTTTGCTTTGGGACCAGGACATGGTATCCAGCTAAAATCTGGTCGTCTACTTGTTCCTGCTTACACTTATCATATCAACTGCCGAGATTGCTTTGGCAAGCTCTGTCGTACTACACCAAAAGCCTTTGCATTTCGTAGTGATGATCATGGAAAGTCTTGGAAAGTTGGAGAACTTATCCCAAACCTGCACACAGTGGAATGCCAACTGGTGTCAGTGGATGAAGAAGATGGAAGTAACATCCTGTACTGCAATGCCAGAAGCTCTTTAGGATTCCGAGTACAAGCTCTGAGCTCCGATGGTGGCATTGTCTTCCAGCCTGGACAGTTGATTGAGAAGTTAGCTGAAACACTTAATGGGTGTCATGGCAGTGTCATTGGTTTCCCAGCTCCTCTGGACTTTTTATCAAGACAAAATATCACAAATCCCGTTTACTGCCAGGCTGAGAGTTCATTGGTGTTAAATAAACTGTTAGACATAAAACAATGGAACACAAAAGGTCTTCAAGCACAGGACAACATAAATACATTTAAAAATAATCTACAACAATGGCAATTCTACAGTGGAAGTGGTGTCTGTAACCTGGCTTGTCACAGACAGACTATATGGAAGGATGTTTGCAAAGACACTTGTTATGCTAGCATGGGATTACCAAACAAGTTAAAGTTACCGTACAAGATGTATCACAAGACTGGGCAGACGTTTCAGACACCTACATGGGTGCTGTACTCCCATCCCACCAGTACACACTCACGGTTAAACCTAGGAGTCTATCTCAGCCCCTATCCTAGGGATGCCGACAGCTGGAGAGGACCCTGGGTCATCTACGAGGGACCCAGTGCCTACTCCGACTTATCATATATAGAGCTGCCTTCTGGTAAAGATGGATCTGTAGGGTTACCTCCCGTAGTTGCATTTGCCTGTCTCTATGAAAATGGTTTAAAATCTCCTTATGAGCAGATATCTTTCAGTATCTTCACCTTATATGAGGTCATCCAGAACCTGCCACTTAAACCCAATGTTCTCCATCATCCAATGAACAAAGACAAAAAGAAAGGGAATTGTAAAACCTCATAAAAGAAAACAAACAAGCTAACTTTAATATTGTGTGCCATTTCACTGTAACTATTTGCCATCCAGCTCATGTATCTGAAGAATAAAATTTTAAAGAAGTTAAATGAATATTTTGATGGTTTACAGTTCACTTTTTAGCCACCTGTTTCTTGTACATGTAGCACTCTTCGTAACTAGACTGTCATAATTTGAAGGGGTGTTGATCTTCAGATCGCTAACAACTACATTATGAACACTCTAAGTAAGTTTAAATGAGAAAAAAAGTTTAATGCAAATGGCATAATGGGAAGGAGGGTAGAGTTCACATCAGGATATACCAACAGTACACTGGAGCTTATACTTTAGACTGGGCCTCAATCTTTTCTATATTTCTCGCAATAATCTCTTATGGTTACCTTCAGAATCACAGACTGTGATGACTGGACTTCTGCAGAGCTTAGCCCCCTAGTAATTAAGGTTCAAGTGATATATCTCAGTTTTCACTGAGACATCAAGGAAGGGTTGATGTATAACTTCCAACTCAGCCAACCTAACCACATGTTTATATGTTGGGGCAGTTGCAGTTTGTTTCCCCAAAGCCTTATACTCTTTTCTTTTAGCTGCCAACACCTTAGGGTTTCTCCCAGGAAGGAATATGCCTGCATCCTCATATGTGACTATGCCCAGGGCCTAGGAGAGTTTGACCTCCAAGGTGACATCCTCATAAGCCAGATAGTGGCTCAAATATTAATGGGAGAATTAAAGACAAAACTTTATTTCCATTTGGGGGGGGGGTTATAACCTAGGGTGACCAGATGTCCCCAGTTGCCAGATACAGTCCCTGACTTAGGGGTGTGTCCCTGCCTAAAATGTGCCCCCCGCCCAAATGATCACATATGCAGGCTTTGATCAGTGTAATTTGACAGTGGCAGGTATCATGTTTTGCAGCACACCTGGATTCCCAAAGCAGCATAGTTTACCCCTGTACAGGTCATATAGAAGGGAACTCAGGGAATCTTTTCTTCCCTACATTAAATCCACCCACATGATACATTGAAATAATGCCATGAATAAAAGGAAATTTTAAGACGTGTATTCCATTTTAAAATTAGGTTATTAAACTGGACTTTAAATTGTACCTGTACTAGCAAGAACATATCTGGACTTATAGTACTCATTTATAAGGGTGGTTCTCCTTCAGAGTGTCCTGGGAGCCCCTAAAACTGGACACTTTATTGTGCAATTACCAATTTCCTATTAGGCAAGGGGACTGCAGAAGACTTAATAACATTTTTTTTTAAATTGACTTGTACACTACAAACCTTTTTCCTGTCACAATTTCCAACAAGCATGCCTAAGAATGAATTCACCAACTGGGAGAGGCACAGGACAAGCTGAAATGTGTTAATTAGACACAGGGATATTAAGAAATGGGAGTTCCAGGTCTCTATATCTGGTGGTTCAATGCAGACTGTCTTCCTGGTGGAGATGTTGGGTAAGGAGACTGATGTGCTGCAAAACATTAGTTATACAGCTGTAAATGGGAAGAACTAATGCAAATTGTAATATTTTACATAATTAACTAGCATTAAAGTAGCATAAGTATTAGCTCAGTGGTTAGCATTCTAGTGACTCTCTAAACTATAAAAGGTAAGTATATAATAATGTCTTTGCAGGTAGAGCTTTTAAACTTTTTATAAGTGTAGCACACAGATCCCTGGCCTTACCTTCACAAGGCGGGACACACCATACTATGTTGCCCAAGATCCTTCTGGTTTAAAAGGTTGAGCGGTGTTCTGAAATTGTTAGGGCCTGCAGCGAGTTACCTTCCTTCGGCTGGTTCTCACCCCTAGTGTGTAGGGAAGAGTCTGTTGTAGGTGCACCAATAAGGCCAATGTCCAGACAGGGTTAAACCTCAGTGAAGAAAGGTTTATTTTTCTCTATGCTGGAAACTGGATAGGAAAGTTGAAGAATAAGAGAACAGGGAGGCAGGTTCAGGCACGCGGCACTTAATATCACCACTGAATCCCCAGTGGGTTTAGCTCACCCGGATAGTTCCCTGCAAAAGCGGATCCTAGCAGCCGGAGTGATGCTCGGACATTTACTCAGGTTTTCCTTGAGATACGATCGGGAGATCCTCTGCCACAGAATCTCTGAACCCCGAACTTCTCAGCGCTTGTAACTCAAGAACAGGTGCAGGTGGCTGCACATTACAAGGCCTTAGATGAATGGTTGAATCCCTCCAGAAAGTTACTGGGCCTCTTCTTCACCGTGAACTCAAACCGGTCCGTCAGAAAGGTCCTCCCCTGGCCTCCTCTTCTTAGAGCGAGTCCCCTCTCAGGGGCACCCTGGGATTCTTCCCCTTAGAGATGGGCCCCCAGCTAAAGGTGCTGGGCCCATTGGCGAAGCTGCGGCCCCAGGCTAAAGGTGCCTGGGCCAGATGCACACACGCACCCCAGGCCAGGAGGGCCAGGTGGCGTGACCCTGGGCTCGGACTCCCGAACCCCAACAACAGCCGCAACCCCCGACTCAGGCGGCATCTGCCCCTTATGTATCCTCTCCCAGCATGCACAGCAGGCCGACCCCGCCCACTGTACTACTGCTGAGAGAGGACACCCTAAGGCACAGCACTGTTACCAGTGGTTCAACCCTGACCTGTCATGACAGTGCCACCTACAGGCCACAGGGAACTGCACACCAGCACACCACCTGAAGAATCAAAGTAAATTAACCTATCAATAAGCGGTCTGAGCCTGGCTACTAGCTCAGACCAACCCCTAAATTTAGGTACATAGCACCCCTCAAAGTAGAGGGGCGCTACATAAGTTAGGCAACCAAGTTGTTTTAAAGCTCAGTTAAGCTCAGTTTCATGTTCGTGTCCCATAGACTTTAACGGTGTTCGCGTGTTTGAACTAATTTTTTGCCTGTTCGCATGTTCAGGTGCGAACTGAACTGGGGGTGTTCGGCTCATCCCTACTGTACATCAGCATCCTGGCTTAAACTTGCAGCTTTCCCACTCTGGTTTCAAGCTTTGAGGCCCTTTTTCTGTCTCTTCCAGACAGTCTTCCTACAAAACTCTATGTATGTATGTATCTAGCATTTCCCTGCTACACTGGCTCCTACCTGTCTTCTAGATGGAGCCCTTCTGACTGGGCAGAGACCTCCTCTGTCTGCCAGCATGGAGCCATGAACCCTAGTCCTGTTTCTAATAGATGGTACAAACAAACAGCAACTGCCCCAACCTATAACTGGCCTTGACAGCAAGGAGCACATGGAGGGGCAACGCATGTCAAACAAAAACAAAGAAAAATTCCCAGCTCAACTCACCAGCCAGCCTGCAACAAATCAAATTGCTGTTGCTGATCCAGTTAGCCTGCAGATGCTGCCTGCCCCTCTGGCGGTCCTGGAGTCCGTGCACTACAGCTGTTTGTGCTGGCCTTGTCGCGGCTTCTGCAGCTTACGCATGTATTTGCAAATGTGTGCAAACTAAACCCCTGTTTTTAACACAAACTGTTAGACAGGACAATTCAGTTTGTTGTAGGCTGGCTGATAAGTTGAGCTGGGAATTGTTCTTTGTTTTTGTCTGTTTCTAATAGAGACACCTGCAAAATGTGTGTGCTGGTTGTTCCCAAAACTAGGACCCAAGATTGGAGACTTTATCCCTCCTATAGCTCTACAAAGACTTCAGGTCCCAAACTGGCTTCTACCAACTGTGGAGGAAACGGAAAAAACTGTTTCCTCTGAATGCCACACGCACCCTGGAGCCCCTCAACCTGCCTGGGTTGACAGTTCCAACTAGCATGACAAATCGCACCCCATTTCCGACAATGAACCGTTCATAACGCCGTGACTCATGTCGCAGCGATTATGAAAAAGGTTCCTGCACTACTTTTTACTGTATTCATTGCGACTTGCATAGACTTCTGTTAAATGAAGCTGCAATGAAATCGGCAGTGCAAATCACACTGATGTGAACACGCTTTGAAATCATGCTGAACTAGCGCAATTTCAAAGCCTCACTGGTGTGAACCAGGGCTTAAAGCAGACGTATGCCCAAACCAAATTACATTTAGTGTTCTAAAGCACAGAGCTGGCCATACTTAATACAATTTTCTTATTCAATTTCCTTTGGATTTACCTCCAACTCTGTAGCGCAAGGGTCTACCTGATTGCATACATATTGAAAGTGTTTAGGTTTGGCCTCATATTATATGGTTTTGGTAAATCTAAAGGAAAATTTTACAAGAAATTGTATAATGTGTGGCCAGCCTAGGTGTTCACAGCATCTTTAAACTTGTTAATTTGCAAGTTGGCTGTGCCTGTTTTCTGTATGTTATTGTAGAGTGATAGCATACTAAGTTTTGCAGGTATGTAGGTGGGGTCCTAGCAGCTTTAAAAATCATAGCAGAACACAAAACCCATCATATCCAGTGGCTCCTGCGGGGGTAAGCACTACAGTTGTATTGTACAAATCTGTATTACCTTTCATTGTTGTTGCTGGTTATAAAAAAAATTTGCTATTGTTTCCTTGTTGGGTGTGTAGGCCAAATAAATACTCCTTATTCAATCTTGCTGTGTCAGAGGGTGTGGCATTGCCGGAAGGGTTGAATCGGAATCAGGGAACGGAAGACTTGCCCTTTCGGGGTATAAGTGCTTTATGGCAGGATCACCAGATATTCTTTTAGAGTCTTAGGCACGCTGAGCGTTTTGCCCTGGTGCATGAGACCCCAGCATTTAGATGTAGGTTAAAGGTACACGTGCACAGTCCAGCCCCCGCTGTCAGTAGCCTGTAAAAAGAGAGGCTGACAGCTGTAGTGGCTGGACGAGGCTTTTTCATTACTAACCAGCTGATGCACTTGCAATGTTCTAATGAAAAAAGTTTCTGTCTCTGCATCCCTTTAGAAGTAATTACTCCTTTGGGAGTATCTTACCAAAAAGGGGAAAACAGTGAGCCAATCACACAAGCAGGAAATTACATTTCTGGGGATGTTCTGTAAGCCAACTGTGTACAGAATGCCTCCAGGTTGCCATATTGCATTTAATTTTACAGAAAATGACAGGGCTGCAGATTGAAAAGGAAATGTCATTTTTTTATAGCGTTCAATTACAATATGGCTTGTATGGCAAGTGTGTGTATGTGTATATATATATATATATATATATATATATATATATATATATATATAAAATTATTTGCTATTTTTTGGGAGTTAACCTTATAAAATAGAAAAAAGGGAGTTCAGACCCAGCTAACTGTGCAATTGCCGCAATGGTCTACTGACAACTGTAACATCTATGTTACTGTAAGGTCCAGTGGCTCAGAACATGTAGTAGAAATGTAAGGCTTGTTATCCAAAAGGGTAAAAATTGTACCTAGTGTTAAAGACTGGAACTCCAATGGTTATGTAAGGATAACCCCACTCCGGTGTTGCTTCACCTTCCACCTGGTACAAGCAGTATGGACCACTGAACAATCCAGCAGCAGAGATGAAAAGGGAAGTTGCAGCTCCAGCCATAGCTAGAATGGAGAAAATACCAGACAACAGCATCTGGAGAGACAAACAAACAGAAAAAAAGTGAACTACCACTTAGGATAAAAAGCAACAATAAACTTATTGTAATGTCAGATTATTTGTACGTTCAGCAGATTTTTAAAAAGGTCCTTAAAAAAAAACAACAACAAAAAGAGCACCATTTAGGGTTTGTTCATACTTGTGTGAAGACCTGCTGTTTTCTGCACTAGAAAGTGCGTGTCTCCGAATGGAAAAGTGTGGTGTGGTGCAGAAATCTGCAACATGTCTGCATTCTTCCGCCCCGCACAGTTCACTTACAACTCCATTTCTCTCTGTGCTTCCACGCTTCATGAGTTTCACAAGCCTAGCCTAATATGTAAATCAGTAGGATACATTTTCGGTGTCTAGCAAGCAGAGCCATTCCTATCATAAGCCATAGCTCCCAGCTGTCCCTGATTTCTAGGGACTGTCCCCGATTTGGAACAAAGTCCCTCTCTCCCTCTTTCCTCCTCATTTGTCCCTCATTGTGGTCTGATCTATATAGTTGTATATACAAAAATATATTTTTATCAAAAAGTGTTTCCCAGTGCTAAACCTTTCATCCAAATTCTAAATTGTGCATTTTTAAATTTCAAAAGCCAATATAAAGGAATAGTAGTGGTAAAAAAAAGCACTGGTGGGTTTAACTTATAATTGTTTTGTATAACTACCCTTTAAGGTCGTATGCCTACATACTTTTGCTAATAGACGCCCCTCATTCCCATCTCAAAAAGTTGGGAGGTATTCCATAAGCTTCGAAGATGGGCATAAACTATACAAGTTTCAGATGGAGCCAGACAGAAATTTTCTTGGCCAGATGCACCTACTGTTTGGGTATTCCGATAGCTGCCAGCAGTGGCTGTCAGAATACAACATGAGCAGCGGGAGATTCATCCATCTGCCCTGTACAGCACCCTCATAACCAAAAATAGACCAAAAATAAAAAGGACATTGAAGTCCTTATTTTCACACTCCTCATAATGCAACTGTCTATGCAGAGTGGTAATAAATGAGCTAAAACAATTATATGTGCACACTATTACTGTTAGATTTAAAAATTCCATTAAACACTTACATGACAGCATGTGCCAAAGCAGGAGAGTCTCTTCACCTTAAAACCCACAACTGTGGATTGTATACCCACCAGAAGCACCTTAAATTAAAAAATATATATTATCATTAAGCCCACATCATTAAAAACTGTCAGTACATGCTGTATAACATGCTGTTTATACTCCTGATTAATCCTGCTGTCCACTGTCCCTCCCTCCTTGTCTGTGTCCTGACACAATCAATAATCTATGTTCAATTAGCGCAACTCAACTTAAACCAGTGATAATAAATAAAATCAATAAATAAAATACAATAAATAAAACTCCCCACATATCAAGGAAATACATACTCGGAGCAACAGATAACTAAATAAATCACCTCGCGGCCACCTATTTACTAATCTCAATTTTATTTAAAGCAATTCTAATAAATACCAGATGATATGCCCGGTATCTTTTTTTCCCCTGCAAGGATATCCCTTTAGTTCTGTTCACATAAATGGAAAACTGGCTGTCATCATGGAAAAGTACCTCCAAGCAAAGACCCACCATTCTTTGCTTGGAGGTACTTTTCCATGATGACAGCCAGTTTTCCATTTATATGAACAGAACTAAAGGGATATCCTTATAACAAAAATGTCACTGCCCCAATCTATGACTGGTCTTCACAGCAAGGAGCACTGGATGGGCGGACGCATGTCAATAAAAAACACACACAGAATGTCCAAGCTCAACTTACCAACCAATCAGCAAGAAAACGAATTCACCTGTCTAACAGTACGTTTAAAAACAAAAGGGATATCCTTGCAGGGGAAAATAGATCTGATATCGTGCATATCATCTTGGTCATGGAGACTTGTTTAACATCTTACTCCCTAAACTGAACTGATAACACTCTTTTAGTGCCTGTTTTTTGAATATCAGATGGTAATAGCCAAATTGCTAATTCCTGTGCATTGGATCTCTCTTTTGGTTTTATTTGGTGGGGCCCCCCTGGGCTGACCTGCCTGCCCACACAATACTGGACAGTTGCCTGATTCACATATAAGTGCCGTGGTGGAAGTGTGTTTATGTCCTCATTGGGTATCCCAAAACCAATATATACTGAATCTTCTCTACTTGCTCATCTGCCCTCCAAAAAAACCCCTGAAGAGCTGACAAGGCAAAAACGCATTGGGTTGTGTCTGTCTCCTTGGTTCTATTTTCCCTCGATTGATGATATTTTAATAAATCCATGCTGACTAATTATCAGAGGGCATTGGAGTCAAGGGGGATTGTATGGGTCTCAGTAGTATGATGCTGGTACATTATGTTTTAATGTAGTGTCTGGTTCTCTATGAGACACATTTTAAATGATTGTTAAAATAATGTTTTATTTCTATATGGTGTATGACTAGTTATTCTAAAAGGAGGTTTTTCAGCACTCTCAAAGTACCAATTTTTCTCTCTTTTGTGTTTTAAAGTTTAAAATAGTTAAAATAATTACATTTATACAACCGATCTTGCTCTTTATATATCTTCAAATCCCCAAAAATTATACTTTCACAGTTGCTACAGGATTTTAAAATACAATTTTTCCTTTCTTAATCAATTTATCTAACTTGGACTTATATTCAGTTATGGGATTTCTATTCAGCACCTGGTAAGTATTTTTATCGGATAGTTGCCTATCCATTTCCTCCTCATAAAAAAGTTTACTCATGACAAACCCCCCCCCCTCCTTATTCAGCGGAGCGTATGACAACATCTTTATTTTTTTCTATATCCTCTATGCCTTTCTTTATCCAATGGGGACTACTTACTTTCCTAACTTCCATTTTCTCGAAATTCTCTACAACCATATTACAGGATGCTTCTAAATATTTATTGTCAGTATTCTGGGGATTAAAAAATGATTTATTTCAAGGTATCTTAAAAAACGAACAGAAGCCGGCCGGAAAATAGTAAAAAACAAACAACACGCCCGTGTAAGGCGGAACGTGGAAAAGCGCGGTGACGTTAGCACGTCGCTCACCCTATGCGTTTCGTCACACAAAGGACGTAGTATCGGGGCATGGGCGTGTAGTTTGATTTTTACTATTTGCCGGCTGGCTTCTGTTCGTTTTTTAAGATACCTTGAGTCTGCTGTTATTCAGACCTTTTAACTTAGGGATCCTGAAACTACGGCCCTCCAGCTGTTGCGGAACTACAAATCCCATGAGGCATTGCAAAACTCTGACATTCACAGACATGACTAGGCATGATGGGAATTGTAGTTCCTGAACACCTGGAGGGCCGTAGTTTGAAGACCCCTGTTTAAACGTAATAAATCATCATCTGGTTTTACCGATGGCGGTCCATCTTTGATTTTTCCTTTTTTGGTTGCATCGATCCTTTGAGACCACTTCCTCCGTTATTATCCTTGCTGGATCATACTTCAAGATTCCAATATCTAACCTGCTACCCGGCTTTCGGCACATTGGAATGATAAGTGGATCCAGGCGCTAGCTTCAGGAACGTCAGGCTTGTGAGCCATTCACTGCTGTGGAGGATCCTAATAGCCCAGGCTGGGTGAGAGGCCATTATATTTTAAGCAGCTGGTAAGCCTTCATTCTGTGTGGTGGCGGAGTCACAGTGTCCTGTGTCCTTTGAAGACTTGTCACATGGTGTTTCAGTATTCACTTCCTTTAAATATCCCATGAAAGAGACTTTTTCACCATTTTTTGTTTATCATACCATTATATGTTTATTTTCACTTGTTAACACATTGATGATTCTTTAGGACTCATCACAGGGTGTTTTAGTTACAACCTCTTCAGACTATACAAAAGGGGTTTCTTTAATATTTATTTGTTTTGTTCATTTATCACATTCATATTTCTATCTTTATTTCATTATTATATTCATATATTTTTGGTTAACATTGGTTAACACTTGTATTCATTCACCATTAGCGCAGCTTCTTTTTGTTATTAATTCTGTTGGTGTGTATATCACTTTAAGTTGCAGCTTGTTGCATTTAGATTAAGTAGCGCAGTTTTTTTCCTTAACATGGTGGGTGTGATGCAAGAAGAAATGATGGGCGCCAATCACTTTTTGAATACGAACAAGAGATTTATTGTCTTTTAACAGAGCTGTGGGAGAGCGGGTTAGAGCCAGGACACCCTTGAGTAGAAACAATGTTAATTGGCAGACTCCGGGGACTTCTATAGGTAGACAGCTATACAGTGGAAGGCCTCCAGCCAGATGACACTTCTGTATAAGTAGGACCACTGTCTCATATGGCAACTAATCTTGCGACAGTCACTAAAGGTAGTTGTACATAACTCTTGGTAACACAGAACAGTCCTTTACTTATCTGTACATCCAAATGGGACCGAAGTTCAAAAAAAAACTTTGCATGTAGCAGTTCATAAGTGATTTATCAGCTGTTTTAATTGTTCGATCGTTACCACATCTAGTGCTTACACTCCCTATAGGAATTGCACTCACCAGATTCCAGATCAATAAGAGCCTCTGTATATATGTGAGGTGGCTGGGATCACTGCCAAATGAACATCCGTCCGACCCTCAGAAAACAATCAGCCAAAAGGAAAACACACACTTGCGTCTTCTGATTCACCAGGATCCAATCAGCTGAGAGTTTTTCATAATACTCGGGCAAAGAAAGGGAAAAGGAAGCCCCCTGCCGTGCCCATACCATCGCCCGACCTGTAAGTATGGGCTGTTGATTTAAGTGCATATTTCTCTCCCCCTTATATATAATTTTTCCCTAACAAGCCTAATCTATCATTTGATACAATGTTCTTGTATTATAGACATCCATTAACTATCAGCGCCTGATGAGCGGCATGACAGCCGCGAAACGCGTCGAGCTTCAGATGCCAAATAATATTTACCATGCAGTTCTACCTCATGTTTTTACTGTTTTACTCTATTTATTTACGAACAAATGCTAATGAACCAACTAACCATGTTGGGTGATGGAATATGTACCATGGTGTCTTATGTATTTTACTGTATAATATTTAATAAATTTACATTATCTGATTTACTAGCTCTGTTTGGCTTTCAATCCGCATGCTTCATATAAAGTCCCGACCCTTTTCTGTCTTCCCATTGACAGGGATGGAGGCCTAGTGACTTAATTGTCTCAGGCCTCATTCAAAGTCCCAACCTTTTCTTTTTTCCAGTGTTTTCCATGTATTCCAATGGCTCTTGTTGGCTTTCTTGCAGAAACTGACTGGAAACTGACTGCATGGTGTGAACTAGAGCCAACAAGAGCCATTGGAATACATGGAAAACACTGTGCATGCATTTTGTGCAGAAAAAAAGCACACAAAACTGAACGGAACTGCATCTGGTGTGAACTGGCCCATAGGGAGTGTAAGCACTAGATGTGGTAACGATCGAACATTTAAAACAGCTGATGAATTACTTATGAACTGCTACATGCAAAGTTTGGTTTTGAACTTCGGTCCCATTTGGATGTACAGATTACTACTCTTTTATGCAACAGTTTAAAGCTTATAGCGCTGCTGAAGTTTGAAGGACTATTTTAGTTTTAGTTTTGATTGGTTCCCTTTTTGAAATGTTGGTTTATATTATAGTAGCTGCTCTCTTATCACATTAGTATATTTTCCTAAGCGCTGGATAAGTGATCTTTTGAGAACTTCTGTGTAGCCCTTTATTTATCTCACAGTATCCCACTGTAGATCTTCACTCACTGAGCTCCCAGTCTCTCACTAGACTTCCAGATCCCAGTCGTCACTGGATCCCCTGAGCTCTTCCACAGCTATCCCGCTGTATATTCCTCAAGCGTCACCCCCGATATCCTGCTGGGTCCCTGGCTTGGCACTTGCTGATGCTTTACCACTTCTTCACCGTCCCCGGCTGGTGAGAAGACTGCTCAGGTACTTGCTTCAGCTTACTCACAGTAGTCTCCGGTAACAAGGTGGATGGTCCCTTAGTGGCGACAGCTTACCCTGTACCACACCTGGTTCCCCATCCGGGTGAACCTTCGCAATTCAGTTGGACTCCTGCATTACCAACCCTACGCTGCTTCTCCTGTCCCTGGGATAGGCCTCAGACTTCCGCCCTAGCAACCCAGAGTGACATAACACACGTCCACCCAGACAGCCGTCCAGTTGGCACAGAACCCGGGTCACCTGACTCCACCCAAATAAATAGGCTCACCCAGCTGGACAAGGGACTAAAAGAGACCCCCGCCAATTGGCTGAGACACCCCATCTATTCATGATTTGACCTTGCTAAGCCCCTGTCAATCTAATGTCACTAGCCACAGTGCCAACTAGTGACAGAAGAGAAAAGGCGCAACAATTCCAAAATTTAGGGAGGAATCGGTGGATCTTCTATCAATCAGCCAGGACAATTACTACCTGGCAAACTAAATTTGTAAGCAACCCTGCCTAAACACCAGGGTGCTACACCAGTATATCATACCTATTCCTATACCTATTCCCACCTTGTATATACGATTGGTGATCATTTCTATATGGCTGGTCATAACTGCTCTTAAACTGTTCCATCTGATCCCACTGTTGACTACCCTGATATTGAGATCTGTGGAGGTAACCACGATTGTAATTGCCCCATCCTCTCTGTGGTCCTTGTCCCCTAAACCCCCCCCCCCCTAAATGGGGCTCTCCCTGTATGGGGATACTCCCTAATGCCCTGTTCATCCATGTCAAAAAACATTAAGAAAGACGTTATTACCCACAGGGGCTGATTCAAGAAAATGTTGGCGCATTTGCGCGGGGAAGGAATAATTATTGCGACATGGCGCATGCTGTCGACTTGTGCCGGATTCGCGGAATCGTTGCGCGTACAGGCGCATACACATTCTTAAATATGAAGCAGACATCGGGCACTTGCTCATTGTAATGCTGATCATGTTAATGAGCTTTTCCTTATCACATGGAGAATATTGCTTCCACTTATATTCCTTTCATTCATTTCTTTTTGAAACAACTCAATAATCATTCTAGAGATCTTCCTCCTATCAACAACTGTGCAGATGTTTACTGGATTTGTAATTGTGCATTTTATGGTGATAGTCTATAATCATTGTTGGAGCCGAAACTTCCATGAAAACATCTTCTCAATACATGTCTGTGTATTGTGCATTCTGGACAATTCTTTCCCCATACACTGTACAATCTGTTTGGATTACATTTACATACACTCATTTCTCTGAGCAATTCATTTCCCCATACACTGTGCAATCAGATTGCACAGTGTATGGGGAAATAATTGTCCAGAATGCACAATACACAGACATGTATTGAGAAGATGTTTTCATGGAAGTTTTGGCTCCAACAATGATTATAGACTATCACCATATAATGCACAATTACAAGTCCAGTAAACATCTGCACAGTTGTTGATAGGAGGAAGATCTCTAGAATTATTATTGAGTTGTTTCAAAAATAAGTGAATGAAAGGAATAAAAGTGGAAGCAATATTCTCCATGTGATAAGGAAAAGCTCATTAACATGATCAGCATTACAATGAGCACAAGCTCAATGTATAAGCAGTTGTGCACTCTGGAGAACGCAGATGCGCCCGTGTGCAACACACATATTTAACAAGCTAAAGCGTGTGCGCCCTGTCAGGCGAGCATAAAATGGTGTGGCTTTGTCACTGCACATGTGCAGTTGAGTAAGCTGAAAGAAGGGTGTAAAAAGGCTTGATTAGTTGTAAGACAGATCTACATGTTCTGGACAGAATTTGTGCATTTAAATATAGTTATTAGTTGCTCCGAGTATGTTTTACCTTGATATGTGGGGAGTTTTATTTATTGTATTTTATTTATTGATTTTTCCGGTTGGTACTAGAGTGTGGTGTCTCCCAAAGTTTATTTACTATTGTGCTCAGGGTGACACCACACCAGGGAGCAGTTCCACCCTGTGCACTTTCGGGAGTAGTAGAGTAGGGCAGGCTGCTGTGACACCAGCCGCTTCGCACATTTCTGGGAGTATTAGCGTCGGGAGGGTTGCTAGGAAACCAGCCGCTTTACATATATAAATAGCGGAGATGCACTGGGGCTCCACCCCTACTGAGGAAGACCATGCCCAGGGATGTAATGCATATGGGGGGCAGATCCTGCTTATCTGACGTCATCCCGCAGCCATCTCGTTGTGTGAGGATTCAAATATGTGTTTAACAGCTAGCACTGCTAAAGTGCCTTGTTTGTGAGTGTACTGTTGTTAAATGGGGAACACTAGATTCTGTGCTTTGTTCCTCTTTTATACATCGTTAATCCCTGAGTACACCTGAGGTTCTGGGAGCTGGCAGGAGGAAACAGGAGATATGGAGGGATAGCACACTACACAGATCTTGTATTATCCCCTGAGGGGAACAACTGATTATGACCCGCTGGTGAAACAGGGGTCATAATGTGAGGTGATCGGCTAGAGCACATAGGTGGAGGAGACCACAAGCACTTTGTGGATTTATTTTTCCTACACTGTGGTGGAATAGTACCTTAAATGAAATATTCTATTAAGATCATAGGACTATTTTTATTGAGACTTATAAATTTATGGACACTTTGCACTATTATTCTTTTATTATTCATAACATATCTGATTACAGTAAAATGGCATATAATGACATGTATATGATTTGCGTTTGTATATCTTTACTTTATATCATATTTATCATTTGCATATGTTTTGTGTTTTATACACCATTGCACTTTATTTTGAGAATTTGTTTGTGTTAAACCAGGGGTCCTCAAACTTTTTAAACAGGGGGCCAGTTCAGGGTCCCTCAGACTGTTGGGGGGCCGGACTATAGTTTAAAAATATATGAACAAATTCCTATGCACACATCTTATTTGTAGTGCAAAAAAACAGGAAAAAACAATTTAATATTTAAAATAAAAAACTATTTTAATCAACATAAACTTATTAGTATTTCAGAGACACCCCTCATCACAGATCCCCCTCCCCCATCACAGAACCCCCTCCGCATCACAGAACCCCCTCCGCATCACAGAACCCCCTCATCACAGATCCCCCATCACAGATTCCCCCCCATCAAAAAGCCCCCATATAAGGTCATCCATCACAAAGCCCCCCATAAAAGATCCCCATCACAGACCCCCCATCACAAACTCCTCTCCATCACAAAACCCCCCTGTAACAGACACCCCCATCACAGAGCCCCCCATAACAGACTCCCCCCTCACAGATCCCTGTATAAGATTCCCCCCATAACAGACTCCCCCCCCCCCCATCACAGTCTTCCTCCAACAACAATAGAAATATGTGTATTCCAGAAAGTTTAGCGATCAGCAGATAAAGATACTCCAAACACCTGGTGTTAGCGCTTCAATCATCCCGGCACAATGGTTGTTATGGTGTCAGGGTGATTGAAGCGCATTATTTCTATTATTACATTGTAATATAAAATTAAATAGTTCAACTCACCATAATGCAGATTTAGAATCAGTCGGAGCTCTGATGTCAATGTCCCCAGCCAGCGGAGTGCTTCCTTATATCTCAGGTGTCACTGTCCCCAGCCAGCAGAGTGCTTCCTTACACCTCAGGTGTCACTGTCCCCAGCCAGCGGAGTGCTTCCTTACATCTCATGTGTCACTGTCCCCAGCCAGCAAAGTGCTTCCTTACATCTCAGGTGTCACTGTCCCCAGCCAGCAGAGTGCTTCCTTACATTTCAGGTGTCACTGTCCCCAGCCAGCAGAGTGCTTCCTTACATTTCAGGTGTCACTGTCCCCAGCCAGCAGAGTGCTTCCTTACATCTCAGGTGTCACTGTCCCCAGCCAGCGGAGTGCTTCCTTACATCTCAGGTGTCACTGTCCCCAGCCAGCGGAGTGCTTCCTTACATCTCAGGTGTCCCCAGCGGAGTGCTACCTTACATCCCAGGTGTCCCCAGCGGAGTGCTTCCTTACATCTCAGGTGTCACTGTCCCCAGCCAGCGGAGTGTTTCCTTACATCTCAGGTGTCACTGTCCCCAGCCAACGGAGTGTTTCCTTACATCTCAGGTGTCACTGTCCCCAGCCAGCGGAGTGCTTCCTCACATCTCAGGTGTCACTGTCCCCAGCCAGCGGAGTGCTTCCTTACATCTCAGGTGTCACTGTCCCCAGCCAGCGGAGTGCTTCCTTACATCTCAGGTGTCACTGTCCCTAGCCAGCGGAGTGCTTCCTTACATCTCAGGTGTCACTGTCCCCAGCCAGCGGAGTGCTTCCTTACATCTCAGGTGTCCCCCCCCATTGGAGCCCTTCTATATCCCAGCAGCGGTGTCTCCGCCGCCATTACAGAAGGCTGAGGGGGAACAAATTAGATGCGGCCATTTTCAAGAAGACGAGTTATTAACAAGAAGGGAGCCTGCCGAGTGGCTACAATAGAAATGGAGCTGCGGCACCGCCCACCCGCCACCCCTTTCCACAACAGGTCACAGATGACGGAAAGGCCAGGGGCGGGGGGTGGGCGGTGTCGCAGCTCCATTTTCATAGTAGCCACTCGGCAGGCTCCCTTCTTGTTAATAACTCGTCTGTGGTCTTCTTGAAAATGGCCACCAGCGGAGACATTACCTCCACCGGCCGGACCTCTAGCGGCTGTGGCGATGAAAAATAGTAAAAAAAAAAAGGTATGGGGAGGGGGATTGCTGCAATGTTAAAGGGGTAGTCCGCGGGCCGGGTAAATCGAAAGGCGGGCCGTATGCGGCCCGCAGGCCGTAGTTTGAGCACCCCTGTGTTAAACAATTACGCACCAAAGAATTGAAGTAGTGCTGCACCAGATTTGGGGTTATGTGTCCTGACACAGGCTGAGATTGTGTAGACCAGCAATTGCCACATCTACCGAGCGTGCTCCAGTTTCAGTTCCCTTCTGAGCTGATCATTTCCTCCTTTTTCTTATCTCTGCAGCCCAGATGACTATAGAGCCACACATGTGGGTGTATACACTCTAAATAAATAACAGCCCACTCCCTCCTCCTCCTCCATGCCCACTAAAAAGATAAACACAACGTGGGTGGGATATTACATGTTGATTGATGGAGGTGTCACCTTCCTGTAATTCTAAGCACAAACAATAGACAAAGGCTGGAGGAGTGTGATTGGCAGAACCTCCCCCTAGATAGCCCAAGCCATGTTTTTGCACAAAAATAAGGATTTAAGTTCAAATACATATTTGTATGAAGATTTAAAACAATTAATTTAAATTAATTATGTATTTTCCTTTGTATTTCAAAGGCTGTTTTATTTTTTTGTGAACATGTGATCAGCAGCAGAGGACTAGAAGCTCCGGTGGTCCAGGTTGTCCATGTACAGGCCGGTTTTGCGCAGAGCTCTGGATCTTTGTGTGTTTCCATGAAAATGATACTTAGATTTTTTTTTTATTATAATAATTACAGTGCCATCTCTCAGATGCCAGACTTAGACTTCTGGACCTACTAAACCTCAAAACTATGGCTATCAGGGACAAATTGTGTAAACTGTTTTATGTGGAGGCTAAAAAACCTGGTAAGCTGTTGGCCAGAGCATTGCATGCCAAAAAAAGTATTACCTCTATCCCAAAACTCAAGTGCCCAGATGGTCAACTTACCCATTTTCCCAAAGAGATTAACGTCTTTCCTCGTTCTTTCTACAATAACCTGTACAATTTACCTTTTCGCGTGACTACCATATCCCCAGAGGTCCATATGTCTAGAATAGCAGACTATATTGCTAAGACTGCCCTTCCCACCATTCCTGCAGAGACAGTACAAGACCTTGAGCGGCCCTTTACGGAGAGAGAACTCACCATTGTGCGCTTTTCCCTTAAGAACAATAGGAGTCCTGGCCAAGATGGGTATACTGCCCACTTCTATAAAACATTTCAAGACCTTCTCACCGCGTTCATGACCAAAACATTTAATACAGTTTCTACTGACTCTCCTTTCCCGCCACAGGCACTCAAAGCTCACATTACTGTATTGCCCGAACCGGGTAAGGACCCTACTTTGTGTGGTAGCTACCGCCCTATTATCTTAACTAACATAGACATTCGGATGTATTCTAAAATAATTGCTATTAGGCTTACACCACTGATTCCTGATCTCATACATCTTTATCGGCTTTACCCCTGGTAGGTAGGCTAGGAACAATAGCCTTAAAACAATTACCCTAATGGAACATGCCCAGAAATGCCATATTCCAGCATGCCTAATATCGGATGATGCCGAAAAGGCGTTTGACCGGGTTTACTGGACCTTTCTACAACAGACGCTTCAACAGATCGTTGTTGGCCCTAAGTTAATGGCGAAAATGTTATCTTTATATATGGGCCCATCTGCAAAGATCTGTTCCAATGGTCTCTTCTCAGATCCTATCTGGATCCGCAATGGCACACATCAGGGATGTCCTCTCTCTCCATTGTTATATATGGAACATTTAGCGATTGCCATATGTCATCACCCTGATATTCAAGGCATTACTGTGAGTCAACACCAATACAAACTTTCCCTTTATGCAGATGACCTATTGATATACATCACCAATCCCCTTGTCTCTATTCCATCTCTTATTCAAACATTCACGGAATTTGGCACAGTGAGCAATTTTAAGGTAAATTATGATAAGATGGAAGCCCTGACTATCTCCCTATCTCAATCTTCTGTAGCTCACCTTCGACGTAACTTTGCCTTTAAATTGCAACATACGGCTATCAAAATCCCATCTCGATTGTCCACCATAGCGGACCTTAACTTTACGCCACTTCTCCAACTGGTGCGTACTTGTCTTAAACCCTATGATAAACCACATCTCTCGCGGATTGGTCGCATCAATACCATCAAAATGGACATCTTACCAAAATTATTGTACACTTTTCATGCCATTCCTGTTCCCCCTTCTCCTGTTTTTCTCTTATCTCTTAACAGGGCTATCCGTACTTTTATATGGCAACATAAAACGTCCAGAATTCAACAAACCATCCTATCCTTGCCTAAGTGTAGATGGGGGGGGGTGGCTATTCCCCATTTGTCCATTTATTCTCATGCAGCTTCTTTGCTCAGAGTGGTTGACTGGTATCATGGTCATTCTACCAAGTTGTGGACTCGTCTGGAGAATGATCTTATCTCCTCAGACCTTACCTCCTTACATTGGTTAGAACAGGATCAGAGACCCCCAAAAGACTTATTACCCCTTACGGTGTGCACTACGCTGCAGTTATGGGATACTTTTTTTAAATAAAGGCTTACTCTCTTCCAGACCGAATCCCTTGACCCCGCTGTTTGGCCTAGCATCTTTTCCCCCTACTGCGACAAGTACTAAATTTCTCATGTGGCATCGCAGAGACAATCCTCTTTTGAGCCATACCCTGACTGGCCAGACTCTTACTCCCCATTCCCAGATACTCCCCTCCTGCCATAGCTCATCGCGTTCATGGTTGGAATATACACCATTTAAACATTATTTAGAAACCCAGTCCTCTATAGACCTCTTGACGCGACCTTGCACTGGTTTTGAATTACTGTTATCCCAATCCTCTAGACCGGACCACACACTTTTGCAGATATGCCAGATCTTATTGAGGGAGTCCTACCCGAACCTACCACCATTTCTTTTTAAATGGGAGCAATAATTGAAAATATTGGCAGATGATATGGAGTGGGACAAAATACTGGCTGTTACATATAAAATATCTACATCCTCTCACACGCAAGAGCGCAAATATCGGATCTTATCCAGATGGTACCTCTGCCTTACACTTTTAAATAAAATTGATCCTTCTATCCCTGATATTTGCTGGCGATGTTTGCGGGAGCCTGGCACCATGACCCATATTTGGGGCACCTGTCCGAAAATTGTCCCGTTTTGGGATAACATACTACAATTGTTTGATAAATTGGTGGGAGATAAAATCCCAAATAAACCTCAGATTACAGTACTGTTCATGTTGCCGGGCTCTTACAGACAAATTAAAAGAAACCTAGTTAGACACTTCATTACAGCATTTCGTTCTGTGATAGACAGACGGTGGAGCCAAGTTGAGGCTCCATCAATAGCTGAATGGGCTTGTGAGTTGGACAAGATTGAGCTTGTGGATGTATTATCGCATGGGATGAGGACAAATCGGAATCACACAAACTTATGTGAACAGTTTGGTCTCATTTCAGATATTCTTCTGACTGTGACTCCTTTATTTCCAATATGGTATGAGGTTCCTCTTTGCTCCGGGCTTATCCCATGGTCCCCCCACCCCTCTCTTTCCTTCTTCTTTGTCTCTCCCTCTTCTGCTTCTCTTTTTTCTTCTTTTCTTATTACAATTGTTTTTACTTTTCCTCTATATTGAATTAAAAAGCTAGCATCTTTGAGTTGCTTGATGCTTCAGGTATTGTACTCCTTGTTATGTTTCCAGCTGAAACTGAGGTTTACATCAGATACTCTTTAATGTGCTCACCCGCAAATGTTTCTGTTTTATGGTGTTTGTTGCAGGGGAAGTACAAATCTGGTTGTATTTGTTCAATTATAATTGGTATATGCATAACACACTTGTATTTTCTACAAATACTTAATAAAAAGATTAAACAAAATATCTACAGTGCCATTATCCATATACATCAAGAGAATGGATAATGTAAATTTAAAGTGTGTGTTTAGAATCAGGTTTCCATGTAATGTTTCCTTGTCAGGCCGCGTACACACGACCGGTTTTCTCGGCAAAAAAAAGACAAGAAAACTGCCGGGAGAGCTTTCTTGCCGAGAAAACCGGCTGTGTGTACGCGGGTTTCAGTTTTCTCGTCAAGAAAACTGCCCAGATTCCCCGACGAGAAAAAAGACGACCTGCAGTCTTTTTTCTCGTCGAGAATCTCGTCGGCCTGTTTCTCGACGAGAAACCAGAGCGTGTGTACACTTACATGTCGCCAGGAAACCCGCGCATGCTCGAAATGACTTTGACGCATGCGAGGTAGCTTCCTAGGCATAGGGTGTAGCAAGATGGCGGCGACGGCATCGAATGTGACGAGCGCACGCTCGTCGTAGTCGATGACGTCACCGCGTTCGTGCCATTCAAAAGAACGGCGGTTCTTTTGAATCGTACGTGTGTACACTCGGCCGGGACAAGTTTCTTGTCAAGATTCTCGTCAGCAAAAAAAAACGTTTTTTTCCTGACGAGAATCGCGGCCGTGTGCACGAGGCTTAAGAGTTATACTGACACGCTGAGAATTTTCTGTTGTCCAAGGCTACTAAAATTGTTAATGAAAGCTCCAAGTGCCATCATTAAAAGTGAAAATCCACTTTCGAAAAAAAAAGAAAAAAAAAGAATCCCTTCTAGATGAATTATATACATTGCAACCATTTTGGCAAACGTCTTGGCAGATTTGTATCTGGTTCTATTCTCTGTATACATGACAGAACATTGCACTATCCTTATCTGCTATAATAACACAATTCATCCATGAATTGTACAAAGAGAAAACCGGCATTTTGGCATCCTCCCAGACCATCAATTCCCTTTGGCGATTATAATTTCAAATAATATATGCCTGTATATTTGTTAGAACAGTTGAGTTTTCCTTTAAATTATGCTTTCTAGACCAGTTTTAGACCACTTACCATCAATCCACCAGCCCAAACTCCTGGCATCCTCCTAGCATGGCTGCTGATCTGATCTTTTTTCAGATAGGACCCATCAAGGTTGGGGAAGAGGAGGAAAAGGTTCAATGTTACAGATAGTAAGGATAGGATAGTTAGGCAGAGGCCATTAATTTGGGAGCACTTCCCCACACACATCTTCAGAATGACAAGTCTGAAATATAAATATGATAATAGAATTGCTATACCTAATATGAAGATGACACATTATGTGAAAAAGTTACTAATAACAATAACAGCTATTTATTAAAAGTGTATGTAAACCCTAAACTAATGACATGCAGTTTACTTAAGCACTGTGTATCATAATCAAATGACAAAAAATAAAATACAATTTGAACCCTTTTTTCACCCTTATTTGCAAATGGGTGCTGCCGATATCCTATAGCCTCATTAGGCCTCATGCACACTAGATGTTTTTACAGCTGCTGTTTTTGGCTTCAGGCGTTTTTTGGGTTTTTTTTGCCACTAAACTCCCCAGCATGTTATCCTATGTGTCCATGCATGTGGCCTCAGGTGATACACAGAGATAAAACAAATCCTCCTAAATAAGTTATACCTGGTTATCTGCAGGCTTCTCTACGTCTATTCAATGTCTAGAATTTATAAAGCTTGTCTGAGCTGTCAGAAAAAGGGGCAGAGAGCTGAAGTTACACACTGCAGAGTTGGTGAGCTGATTGGAGGGAAGGGACACACCCACACAGCTGGGGCTGTTATTCACAGGCTTTGTGCAGGTGTTCCCTCCCCTGTCACCTTTTTTTCTTTTGGTGTCAGGAAAACTTGTCAGAAGTGACTCATGTTGATAGCAGAGGAAGGAAGCAGACTAAAATGACACTTAGTGCACTTAATTAAGCAAAGTACACACTCGAGAGAGATATGCTTTGTTCATATTTCATGTCTGAGGTTTACAACCACTTTAACATGTTAAAACATAGGCTTGAAGTGCTACATTGTAATTAGGGCCCATGTGCTTCCCAGGGTACATACTTTTTAAAAATATATATATATATTTTTATTAAAAGTTTTTTTTTCTTATTCTTCCAGATAGATTATGCAGTATCTAACTATTCATAAAAACACCATCAGATTCTAAGCAAAAATATTTAGTAAATTATGAAGCCCGTGTGCAAGGGGCCTAAAAGTTACCTCTCACTCTGTATGGCTACATTGTATTTATAGTATTTCTGAATCACTGCTGTTGCATCCCCCTCTTCTGGTCAATCATGGACACTACCGGCTTTTGAAGTTTATTTTAACCTACTACTTAGATATGGATTAGTATACTTTTATTTATAATTTACACACAATAAACCTTTTTTTTTAATTATACATATATTTCGGTTTTGCTTACCATTCCCTTAGAATGATATTTTCCTGGAGATACAAGACATTGTTGTGTGAATGCTTCATGTTAATTACTATGTTCCTGAACCCACCTGTACTCCCACTCCTCCCTCATTAAGGGCTGGTTCACACTGGTCCGACATAAGCTCCGACTTCGAGAGCACAAGTCGCATGGCATGTCAAAATCAACGATTCCCTATGAGAGCCGTCTTAACTAGTCCGACTTGTGTTGGTCCAACTTTGAAAAAGGTTCCTGCACTACTTTGGTCTGACTTGGGCACGGTTTCAGTCTATTCATTCAAATGTAAGTCATTTTCAAGTCAGGTCATCATCTTAACTGATCAGAATTGTGGCATGTGACTTGTGCTCTGAGGATCTTGAAGGGGAAGCCCACGTCAAAAAAAAAAAGTGTGGGGTCCCCCCCCCAAGACCATACCAGGCCCTTTGAATCTGGTATGGATCTTGAAGGGGAACCCCACGCCGTTTTTTTTATTTTGGCATGGGGTTCCCCCAGGGAGAAGACATCAGCGGATGGAGGGAGAAGATTGGAGAGAGACGACATCAGTGGAGGGAGAAGACATCAGTGGAGGGAGAAGACCGGATGAAGAAGACATCGGTGGCAGAACCGTAAAAAGAAGACATCGGAGGCGGTACCAGAGAAAGAAGACACAGAGCTACAATGGGGACGTTCATCATTTTTAATAAATGACTTGTCAAAAACCATCCCTTGTTTTTTGTAACACTACACTGCTTTTTTTTTTTGGGTGAATGGGTAAGGGTACAATGTACCCATTCTCATTCACATGGGGGGGGTCGGGATCCGGGGGCCCCCTTTCTTAAATGGGGCTTCCAGATTCCGATAAGTCCCCTTGCCTGCAGACCCCCACAACCACCGACCAGGGTTGTGGGGAAGAGGCCCTTGTCCCCATCAACATGGGGACAAGGTGCTTTGGACTGAGGAGGCGGAGCACCCCTCCCATGTTGAGGGCATGTGGCCTGGTAGGGTCCAGGCCCCCTTCCTGACCTGCTGGGCTGCATGCTCAGATAAGGGTCTGGTATTGACTTTGGGGGAACCCCCATGATTTTTTTTTGGCGTGGGGTTTCCCCTCAAGAGTCATACCAGACTGAAGGGTCTGACATGATGTTGGAGGAGGGACCCATGGCATTTTTTTTTTTTATTTGGAGTGGGGTTCCCCCTCAAGATCCATACCAGTCTCAAAGGGCCTGGTATGAATCTTGGGGGGAAACCCATGCCGATTTTTTTTTCTAGAAATTTGGCCTGAGGTTTCATCCATACCAGAAGCAAAGGAATGGTTTTGATTGGTCAAAGGACAAGTTGCAATCATCTCAAAGTCAGATCAGAGTCGGTTCCCATTCATTGAAGTCACATGGAAGCTGGACATGAAGTCGCTGGGCAAAGTCACATCTAAAGTCGTGCAACTTCTATGTCAGAGAAGTCAGTGTGAACATAGCCTTAGAGTATTTAACCACTTAAGGACCGCCTCACGCCGATATACGTCGGTAGAATAGCACGGCTGGGCACATCCACGTACAGGAACGTTGCCCTTTAAGAGCCCAGCCGTGGGTCGCGCGCGCGACTCACGGTAAACAAACCTCTTCCCGTGCTTCCTAGTGAGCCTGTCACTGATCGTCTGTTCCCTGTCATAGGGAACGACGATCAGTGATGTCACACGCCAAGCCACGCCCCCCTACAGTAAGAAACACACATTAGGTCACACTTAACCACTACAGGTTAACCCCTTCACTGCCAGTGTCATTTTCACAGTAATCAGTGCATTTTTATAGCACTGATCGCTGTAAAAATGACAATGGTCCCAAAATAGTGTCAAAAGTGTCCGATGTGTCCGCCATAATGTCGCAGTCATGATAAAATTCGCTGATCGCCGCCATTACTAGTAAAAAAAAAAATATTAATAAAAATGCCATAAAACTATCCCCTATTTTGTAGACGATATAACTTTTGCGCAACCCAATCAATAAACGCTTATTGTGATTTTTTTTTACTAAAAATACATAGAAGAGTACGTATTGGCCTAAACTGAGGAAAAAAAATGTTTTTTTATATGTAGCGGGGTATTGCCTTTTTAAACCCCCAGAGACTACAGTAACCAGTGTGCAACGGGACACCCAGGGTACATTGCCCCGCGCAGAGACTGCTGGGGCGGGCTATTTAACCGAAGGGCGGGGCTGAATTCGGTCTCTTTGGACACCGCCCGCCCAGAAAGTGGAACTCCTTTCCGAGCCTGCTGAGATACTAGGCCTGAAGCCTGGGCCTTTCTCCAAAGAGCCTTCCGCTCTCACCGAGGAACCTGAGGGATGTCTCCATACTGTTGCTGCATCGTTGCCAGGAGGACCGAAGACTTGGATGTCGTGAGACCTGTGTACCAAGACACAGCAGCGGAAGATACGGACACGGACTGGTCCGGTTGGGTGAGAGAGCACCTGCTCAGAGAACGATATATAGGATCTCTAGGCCCAATAACTGTTATCCGGAGTTAACACCAGTGTTGCGCTGCGTACCGGAGAGACAGTGCATCGGAGCAACTTTAGAGATTGCCTTTAACTTCACCAAGTTATTCAAACCCCTTTTACCCTGTGGATTACAGTTTGTTTTTCTTCAAAAGTGCACCACCGTTTTGCTAGCAAAGATTTTCCCTTACAAAACTTCAACACAGTACAGTCAGGCGGCTGACTTAGCGTAGACATTGCTGGGCGCCATTTTTCTTTGCCCACGAGGGAGAATAGCTGCAGCGGGGACCGTTAGTGTTAAGCACAATGCTGTATATCTATCTGTTCGTTGAGATACTCTTTTATTGCAGGGCTCTGCACATATATATGTACACTGTTGATTAAATGCTCACTCAACAAATCTGAGTAAAAGTGCCAAGGTTAAGTATATTGGTGTTTGTGTCATTTACTTTGCAGAGGAGGCGGGTGAGGCTAGCTATACTGTATTGCTGTGTGTGTGCTATTATAGGATTGTGTCCCCGGGAGTTACAGGCCACACAATCCTACTATCCCCTACTAACTGTGCCAAGGGAGGTTAGAGCCAATTGCCTGAGGTTGACAGCGGTGCACTACAGGGCCCAAAAATTATCTGGCAGCCCTCTTAGCTGGGGGTATCGCTACATATATATTTTTGGGGATATTTATTATAGCAAAAAGTAAAAAATATTGAATTTTTTTCAAAATTGTCGCTCTATTTTTGTTTATAGCGCAAAAAATAAAAACTGCAGAGGTGATCAAATACCACCAAAAGAAAGCTCTATTTGTGGGAAAAAAAGGACGCCAATTTTGTTTTGGAGCCACGTCGCACGACCGCGCAATTGTCAGTTAAAGCGACAGTGCCGAATCGCAAAAAGGGGCCTGGTCCTTTAGCTGCAAAATGGTCCGGGGCTGAAGTGGTTAAATCTGTCTAGCACATCCACCCATTAAGCCTCATTTACATGTGGTGTATTCCTGTGCGAGGTCATGTTTACCTGCAAGGGCATAAATAGGTGTTCTGTACATCTCTGTGCAAGCAGTCCCATTCAGGTCAGTTAGGATGCAGCGGCTGCACAGACAGAGCTGCTACTACTACTGATTTGTGGGGGCAGGAGTGCCTGCAAGGGACCTGAGAAGAGGAAGATCTGTGCTGCTTTGTGCAAACCCACTACACAGAGCAGGTAAGTATAACATGTTTCTTAATTTTTTTTTATAAAAAAAAAAAATGAGCAGCAGCCTAACCAGAGGAGGGTTCTACGCCAGAATATCTATACCTCATTTAATATAAATATACCGTACTCTGGACTTATAATGTCTAAAATTGAACCTGAAGTAACATCAACATTTTTACAGTCCTGCCACGCTGGAGGCACCCCATCTTCAGATCAATGGAGGGGACATACAAATCTTTTATAGGTAAACCTACACAATTATCATTTAAAGTGAACATACTGTATGCTTGGCCAATGTAAATGGGAAATCTCCTCACCTTTGAGAGATTTGCTCTCACTCTCTGTTGTGTCTCTGGGACAGGGAAGGGAAATTTCACCAATGGGACACCGAGGCCAATTCTGACATTTCTCTCCTACATGTAAAAATCATAATTTTTTTTTTTGCTAGAAAATTACATAGAACCCCCAAACATTATATATGGTTTTTTTTTTTAGCAGAGACCCTGCAGTCTTTTTATCTTGCACAGCAATTTTTTTAATGTGTTTTTTTGGGAGTAAAGATAGCCCAATTTTTTTGCATAATGTGAAAATGACACTGAGTAAATAGATACCCAACATGTCCCGCTTCAAAATTGCACACGCTCGTGCATAGGCGTGCGCAGCCTATTGCATTAGGGTGTGCACCCCAAAGCTCAAACACACATACGTATATATATATATATATACATATATATATATATATATATATATATATATATACTAAATTACCAGAAGTATTGGTACACCTGCCTTTACACTCACATGAACTTTAATGGCATCCCAGTCTTAGTCTGTAGGGTTCAATATTGGGTTGGCCCACCCTTTGCAGCTATAACAGCTTCACCTCTTCTGGGAAGGCTGTCCACAAGGTTTAGGAGTGTGTCTATGGGAATGTTTGACCATTCTTCCAGAAGCGCATTTGTGAGGTCAGGCACTGATGTTGGATGAGAAGGCCTGGCTCAAGAGGCGCATGCGCGAGGCTGACTAGGCAGGTAATGTCCACCTAGCGCTCCGCATCTACCGGGACTTGACAACCGACATAAAACGAGTTGAAGACGCTAACTGTACCGGAACGGTAACCGATAGATAGCTAATACTCTCAGGCTCATAGATATATGATGTATAGTGGGAGAAGATCAAGGCTTAAAACACCAAAGGTCCCTGAAGCGCTGACGAAAGCTGTGACTAAAATGGCAGCAGCCTCTTCTTCCCGCTCCTCATTACCTCACTCACAGAAACTGAGTAAAGCTCAGTCAGCTTATAATATAGAACCTGAACCTGAATTTGACTTTAATTTGAGTCCGAATATCCTACAAAGTACAGCACCAAATTCAGACCTTATTGCCCAATTTGAAAGAGTTTTACAGAGGGCACTACAAAACACCTCAGATTCCATCACAGAGAAACTGACGCGGGAAATCCGTGAGGTGGGCAGACGAACATCAGTATTGGAGCAAAGGATGGATGAAATTGATGGAATAACTGCATATAACACAGACGAATTGGAATTATTGAGAGAAGACAATATCTCCCTTAACAACCATTTAGAAGAATATGAGAACAGAGCCAGAAGGTCTAATCTAAGAATACGTGGTATACCAGAATCTATATTAGACCTCCAACCTACAATTACCACACTCCTTCATGAACTAATTCCTGCAGTTCCTATTGAACGCTTGGAAATGGACAGGGTCCATAGAACACTAGCCCCCCGAAAAGAAGAAGGTCCCCCAAGAGACATTGTTATTAAGCTGCACTACTTCAATACCAAGGAACTACTTCTGGAAGCAGCCCGCAATAAAGATGCTCTGATTTTCCAAGGACACAAATACCAGGTTTTCCAGGACCTCTCACAGCAAACCCTAACCAAAAGAAAGATGATGAAGCCTCAACTTTTAATTCTTCAACACAATCGCATACCTTATCGTTGGGGCTTCCCATTTGCCCTACGTTTCACATATAAAGGTAACTCCTACACCTGCAAATCAACTGAAGATCTTATCTCCATAATTAAAGAACTTCGTCTATCCATACCTGAAAATACCTCAGAAGGATCCAAGAGAAGAGCTTCCTCAGGTTCTCCCACAGCACAACAAGGCCTGTCAGCTCTCCAAGCCCTCTCCAACACTAACAAAAGAAGCCGCTTAGCTGCTCCACAACAAACTGTCGAAGATCAAATGGACTGAGTCTATTCCAATTGGTGATATAAAAAATAAAAAATATTATTATTATCTAGATCAGGGGTCTCAAAGTACCGGCCCGCGGGCCATTTACGGCCCGCGGAGCAGTTACAATTGGCCCGCAGGTCTGATTGATATTGATACATTTCCTGGTAAGCAATGGCCGCCTGCTTACAAATTTTTTTTTTCTCTTCCTGGTTTACTCGGAGGAAGTCGGGCTAGCTGACGTCAGTGACATCACGTGACGTCCGCCGCTGTTGCTTCTGGGAATTGTAGTCTACGGCTGTGCGCTCAAGCTCCCTGCACCCGGCGGGTGGAGTCTGGAGAGCAGTGAGCGCAGCCAGCCTAATTACAGCCATTGGCGTTGCTATAGGGGTGCGGGAGGGGCTGGGGGTGTGGCTGCCTCCTCCACTCCTCCCACAGACTCAATCCTCTCAACCAATAGGAAGCTGCGCTGTGAGCAGCTGATCCTCCCACCCAATAGGCTGCTGCGCTGTGAGCAGCTGAGTCTCCCATCCATTAGGCTGTCGTGCTGTGAGTGGCCGAGCCTCCCATCCAATAGGCTGCGGCGCTATCAGTTGCGGAGTCTCCCACTCAATTGGCTGCCGTGCTATGAGTGGCTGTGCCGCCCTCCCCCAACATGCTGCTGTGCAGTGAGTGGCTGAACCTCCCACCCAGTAGGCTACCGTGTTGTATCTGCAGATTTCATTGGCTGATTCCGATGACACGAGCAGCTGTCATCCCCATTGATGCTGCAGCTGAAGCAGATAGAGGCAAGGACAGACACAGCAGCCCCGCCCACCCGCCCGGGTCTTCATCTGCAGGCATGAGGCATACTATGTAAGTTACTCTGCACACTGTCACTACATAGAGTTCTAAGATGCTCTGTACCACCCCAACCTGCCCTGTGCCGCCCCAACCTACCTTGTGCTGCCCTGTGCCACCCCAACCTACCCTGTGCTGCCCTGTGCCACCCCAACCTACCCTGTGCCACCCCAACTTACCCTGTGCTACCCCAGCCTGCCCTGGGCCACCCCAACCTGCTCTGTGCCACCCCAACCTACCCTGTGCTGCCCTGTGCCACCCCAACCTACCCTGTGCCACCCCAGCCTGCCCTGTGCCACCCCAACCTACCCTGTGCTACCCCAGCCTGCCCTGTGCCACCCCAGCCTTCCCTGTACCACCCCAGCCTGCCCTGTACCACCCCAACCTACCCTGTGCCACCCCAACTTACCCTGTGCTACCCCAGCCTGCCCTGGGCCACCCCAACCTGCTCTGTGCCACCCCAACCTACCCTGTGCTGCCCTGTGCCACCCCAACCTACCCTGTGCCACCCCAGCCTGCCCTGTGCCACTCCAACCTACCCTGTTCCACCCCAACCTACCCTGTGCTACCCCAGCCTACCCTGTACCACCCCAACCTACCCTGTGCCACCCCAACCTGCCCTGTGCTGCCCCAGCCTACCCTGTGTCACCCTAGCCTGCCCTGTACCACCCTAGCCTGCCCTGCACCACCCTAGCCTGCCCTGTACTACCCCAACCTGCCCTGTGCCACCCCAACCTGCCCTATGCCACCCTAACTTTCCCCATACCACCCCAACCTGCCCTGTGCCACCCTAACTTGCCCTAAACCACCCCAACCTGCCCTATACCACCATAACCTGCCCTATACCACCCCAACCTGCCACTATACCACCCTATACTACCCTAACCTGCCACTATACCACCCTATACTATCATTTACAGGGGCTGGTATGGGGTGCACCCCATGACCGTGCGCTGTCTGCATGGTGCTGTGCAGCCTAGACGGGGGGGTGACACCATGTTTTACCACACCAGGTGACACCAACCCTAGTGACGCCACTGACTACAGCCAAACTACAACTCCCAGTGGGATCTTCTTGGACACCGTCGTGGCTGAGTCCGACTCATTGGCTCGGCGTGCAAGGAGGAGGACCTGTCCTGCTGAGCCTGAGCTGGCAGCTGTCATTGGCCTATCGCCGAGGTCACAGTGAGAGACCCTGACACCCCCAGCTGACCCTCACATGATCATCCCATCTATCCCCCATACACCTCTCATTTACCCTGCCCCAATGCACATCCAGGAACCTCAAAATAGCCCTCAACACTGGGAGCTGCCCAAGTGCTCATGGCCTGTGGATCCTGCTAGGAGCTGGCCGCTGACCTGTGGGGTCCTGCTGGCCGCTGACCTGTGGGGTCCTGCTGGCCGCTGACCTGTGGGGTCCTGCTGGCCGCTGACCTGTGGAGTCCTGCTGGCCGCTGACCTGTGGCGTCCTGCTGGCCTATGGGTCCTGCTGACCTGCGGTTCCTGCTGGCTATGGCATACAGGCCAGAAGGACCCACAGGTCCACAGCCAGCTCCCAGCAAGACCCACAAGCTGTAGGTCCTGCTGGGAGCTGGCTGCAGAACTGTGGGTCCTGCTGTCTGCTGACCTGTGGGGTCCTGCTGGCCGCTGACCTGTGAGGTCCTGATGGCCTCTGGCCATGGCCTATGGGACCTGCGGGTCCTTCTGGCCATGGCCTACAGGCCAGCAGCCAGCAGGACCCATAGGCCATGGCCAGCAGGATCCACAGGCGGATCCCGCTAGGAGCTGGTCGCTGACCTGTGGGGTCCTGCTGGTCGCTGACCTGTGGGGTCCTGCTGGTTGCTGACCTGTGGGGTCCTGCTGGTTGCTGACCTGTGGGGTCCTGCTGGATGCTGACCTGCGGGGTCCTGCTGGATGCTGACCTGTGGGGTCCTGCTGGACGCTGACCTGTGGGATCCCATAGGTCAGAGGCCAACAGGACCCACAGGTCCACAGCCAGCTCCTAGCAGTACCCACAGGTCCACAGCCAGCTCCCAGCAGGACCCACAAGCTGTGGGTCCTGCTGGGAGCTGGCTACAGAACTGTGGGTCCTGTTAGACGCTGCAGAGCAAACACTGCCAAGCATCTGGCAGTAAGCAGTGACTGGTAGCAAGCAGTAACTACCACTATATATACTAGTTTAATGTTCTTTTTGAAGCTTGAAAGTTTGAATGCGGCCCCCTTGGGATATGAAAACTCGTCCTGTGGCCCTCAGGTAATTTGAGTTTGAGACCCCTGATCTAGATACTCGGTTAATAACCTGTTATGGTGACCCCTGAGGCAGACTTATCCTCTGTCTCAGCTGGTTTAACACTTTATTGGGTTCTCCTAAAATTATCCATTTTGCATGTGATAATATTCATAGACTAATAGCTATGGAAGAATTAACTACAACCACATTATATATATATATAGCTGAGTCACAAATCTATGTGATAAAAGAACTGCATGGATTTTGTGAATACACCTCTAATAGTTTACCTGCTAAAGTGTTACCTCCCGTGCATGAGTCAGAGAAACCCTTCAGTAATTCTCCACTGTCATTATATACATCCCAGTTATTCTAAATGAATTACATAATCTTCATATTATTTCTCTGCCTCGCGCGTGGGACTCTACACTTCTTATCCTACACAGATCCTAATAGGAAACTTAAATGGTTATTGTTTTGTTTAAATTTGCCTTTAAAACTTGTTCAGTACAATAAGTTATATGTTATAAAGTTATACAGGTTGTTCGGTTCTCGTAGACAGTCCACTGCACCTCACAAACGTTCCTTACGTGCCTGGTATAATATACCAGACATCCTTTGGACGAAATAGTACCCATTGTGTGGTAACTGTTGCCACACATTGGATATTAGCTCCAATTCGGAGCTCAACTTAAATACTTAACACATTAATAAACTTCTCTCCATCACATTAATACCAGATTTATTATTTCATTTATTCCCCCCTCCCCCCTCCCAAGAAATAAAATAAAATAAAATTACCCAATACATAACTGATACTTACCTTTTCATATCCATTTTCTTAGCTTTAAACAATTTAACGTACATTTCTCCTGAACTCTCCAACTACTACCTACACACTATATATATTCTGTTTAGGCTTACTCATTTATTACCATGACTTCTCTAAATGTGCTTACACTAAATGTACAGGGTCTCAATTCCCCTCCTAAAAGAACGAAAGCCTTTCAATTTTTCTCTTCTCTTTCAGCACATATTGTGTGCTTACAAGAGACACATTTTTCTACTCTTTCCTCTCCCAAATTTTGCCATCGTCGATATCCCCAAATTTTCAAAGCCTCAGCCTCAACTAAACAAAGGGGAGTAATGATAGCTTTCCATAACACTACACCATTTACTCTCCAGGCTGAGATTGCAGACCCTGAAGGTCAATACCTAATACTCACAGGTTTATTATTAGATGCCGAAGTAACCATTGACACATATTATGCCCCGAACAAAAACCCTCTTGCCTTTCTTTCACACCTATTCACTATTGTAGATACACATAAAAAAGGGATGCTTATAATGTGCGGAGACTCAAACCAAGCAATATACCCAATTCTGGATAAATCCCCTACACCTTCCTCAAACCTCCGCCCCACTTACCAAAACCTGCTCAACCAACATACACTACTGGACACTTGGCGTGAACAACATCCTAAAAAACGTCAATATACCCACTATTCCCACCCACACAAACAATTCTCTCGAATTGATCATTTATTTACTAATATCAATTCTGCACACCTTATCCTTCACTCCCAAATTACTCCATGTACATGGTCAGACCATAATGCTACTATCACTACTTTCTCTTCCCTTGTCCCAAAACCCAACTATCGCTCTTGGACTATAAATGACAATCTTTTAGCCATCCCGTCCTATAGACAAACAATTGAAAAAACTATTCAAGAATATTACACGAATAATAAGTCGCCAGATATTAATCCTTTGATGCTTTGGGAAGCCCACAAACCAACAATAAGAGGAGTATGCCTCAGTCAAGCAGCTCATCTTAAAAAACAGAATAAAATTATTCAGACAAAATTGGAAGAAACTTTTTACAAAGCTTCAGAGGATTTTCAAACAACTCCTTCCCCCAGTAACAAACTAACCTATGATAAAGCAAAGCTGGAACTAGACATTTTCTTAACGGACTCGGCAGAAAAAATCCTTCAAAAATCTAGACATACATTATATATGAAAGCAAATAAACCCACTACCTTTTTAGCTCTAGCTTTACGTAAAGCAGACCACATTAGAAAACCAATACGACTGCAAATTACAAAAAATAATTTTTCTAGCAATCCACTAAAGATAGTAAATGAATTCCAAAGGAAACTGACAGATTTATACAAAGATACCCATAAAATAGACCAAACAAAACTATCCTCTTTACTTTCTACTATTCAACTGCCCTCACTCAACACTAACCAACTTGAATCCCTTGAAAGACCTATTACAACAGAGGAATTACAATTAGCTATAAAAACTTTGAAACTGCATAAGCGTCCTGGCCCAGATGGCTTTTCAGCCACATATTACAAACGATTCTCCACACTACTCTCCCCTCTCCTAACAGAAGCTTTTAATTCTCTCCTCTCAGGACATTTTTTTCGTCCTGAAACCCTTCTAGCCTCTATATCAATGATACCTAAACCGAACTCTGACGACACTTCCTGGTCCAATTATAGACCTATCTCAGTACTAAATTTAGACATCAAATTACTAGCTAAGATCCTTTCAAATAGACTTAACCCCATAATAGGGAAACTCATAAATAAAGACCAAACCGGCTTCATACCATCCAGACACACGGGAGACAATATACGGAGGGCAACCCTTCTTGCACATATGGCACGTACCCGGCGCATCCCTGCCTGCTTCCTCTCAATAGATATCCAGAAAGCATTTGACACTTTATCTTGGGATTATCTAAAATCTATTCTCCAAAAATGGGGTTTCGGAACAAATTTTCTACAATGGCTATTATCACTGTATGATAATCCAAAAGCACATGTTTTATACTCAGGATTTCGATCTGAACCCATAAAAATAGAAAGAGGAACCAGGCAGGGCTGCCCTTTATCCCCACTCCTTTTCGCTTTAGCGATCGAACCCCTTGCACAAATGATTCGTACGAATATCAATAATAAAGGTCTCGAATTGGGTGGACACCAACATAAGCTATGTATGTTTGCTGACGACATTTTGATTTTTCTCACGTCTCCCCTAACATCAGCACCTAACCTTATAGATACACTTACTAAATTTAGTATGATCTCCGGCCTGAAAATAAACACCCAAAAATCTAAAGCCCTGAATATCTCACTCCCTCTGGAATTACTTACGGAATTACAAAACTCTCTTCCCTTTACCTGGTCTAACACACATATTACCTACCTAGGTATCTCATTTACAGCTGACCCATCTAATTTATATCAAGCTAATTACCCTCCTTTGCTAAAACAACTTACCTCATTGATGAAGAATTGGTCCACATTACCACTGGCATGGTTGGGTAGAATAACTGTAGCTAAAATGTCCATATTACCAAAACTTTTATATCTTTTTAGAAACCTTCCAATCCGGGTCCCAGCCTACTTTTTCCGAATCATCCAACGCAAAGTGTTACAATTTATATGGGGCAAAATTAAACCACGCTTATCACAAAATACCCTTTTTACTCCTCGAACACAGGGAGGTCTAAGCGTACCCAACTTTAGCAAATACTACTATGCTGCCCAACTTGCCCAACTCCCTAAATATCATGCCACTAAGGAGATTCCACTATGGGTTTCGATCGAATCGCCCGATTGTGACCCCCTTTCACTGGCAAATATCCTATGGCTCCCCCCTTCACTCCGGCGAAGAATTTCTAACCCTATTACCAAACATAGTCTGACTATCTGGGACAGGTTCAAATCACGATTTAGATTACAATCCTTACATAACCCTCTTCTTTCCTTCTTACAATTATTGAGAGAAGACAATATCTCCCTTAACAACCATTTAGAAGAATATGAGAACAGAGCCAGAAGGTCTAATCTAAGAATACGTGGTATACCAGAATCTATATTAGACCTCCAACCTACAATTACCACACTCCTTCATGAACTAATTCCTGCAGTTCCTATTGAACGCTTGGAAATGGACAGGGTCCATAGAACACTAGCCCCCCGAAAAGAAGAAGGTCCCCCAAGAGACATTGTTATTAAGCTGCACTACTTCAATACCAAGGAACTACTTCTGGAAGCAGCCCGCAATAAAGATGCTCTGATTTTCCAAGGACACAAATACCAGGTTTTCCAGGACCTCTCACAGCAAACCCTAACCAAAAGAAAGATGATGAAGCCTCAACTTTTAATTCTTCAACACAATCGCATACCTTATCGTTGGGGCTTCCCATTTGCCCTACGTTTCACATATAAAGGTAACTCCTACACCTGCAAATCAACTGAAGATCTTATCTCCATAATTAAAGAACTTCGTCTATCCATACCTGAAAATACCTCAGAAGGATCCAAGAGAAGAGCTTCCTCAGGTTCTCCCACAGCACAACAAGACCTGTCAGCTCTTCAAGCCCTCTCCAACACTAACAAAAGAAGCCGCTTAGCTGCTCCACAACAAACTGTCGAAGATCAAATGGACTGAGTCTATTCCAATTGGTGATATAAAAAATGAAAAATATTATTATTATCTAGATCAGGGGTCTCAAAGTACCGGCCCGCGGGCCATTTACGGCCCGCGGAGCGGTTACAATTGGCCCGCAGGTCTGATTGATATTGATGCATTTCCTGGTAAGCAATGGCCGCCTGCTTACAAATTTTTTTTTTCTCTTCCTGGTTTACTCGGAGGAAGTCGGGCTAGCTGACGTCAGTGACATCACGTGACGTCCGCCGCTGTTGCTTCTGGGAATTGTAGTCTACGGCTGTGCGCTCAAGCTCCCTGCACCCGGCGGGTGGAGTCTGGAGAGCAGTGAGCGCAGCCAGCCTAATTACAGCCATTGGCGTTGCTATAGGGGTGCGGGAGGGGCTGGGGGTGTGGCTGCCTCCTCCACTCCTCCCACAGACTCAATCCTCTCAACCAATAGGAAGCTGCGCTGTGAGCAGCTGATCCTCCCACCCAATAGGCTGCTGCGCTGTGAGCAGCTGAGCCTCCCATCCATTAGGCTGTCGTGCTGTGAGTGGCCGAGCCTCCCATCCAATAGGCTGCGGCGCTATCAGTTGCGGAGTCTCCCACTCAATTGGCTGCCGTGCTATGAGTGGCTGTGCCGCCCTCCCCCAACATGCTGCTGTGCAGTGAGTGGCTGAACCTCCCACCCAGTAGGCTACCGTGTTGTATCTGCAGATTTCATTGGCTGATTCCGATGACACGAGCAGCTGTCATCCCCATTGATGCTGCAGCTGAAGCAGATAGAGGCAAGGACAGACACAGCAGCCCCACCCACCCGCCCGGGTCTTCATCTGCAGGCATGAGGCATACTATGTAAGTTACTCTGCACACTGTCACTACATAGAATTCTAAGATGCTCTGTACCACCCCAACCTGCCCTGTGCCGCCCCAACCTACCTTGTGCTGCCCTGTGCCACCCCAACCTACCCTGTGCTGCCCTGT
The DNA here is from genome assembly GCA_029206835.1 of Rana muscosa. Taxonomy (NCBI): domain Eukaryota; kingdom Metazoa; phylum Chordata; class Amphibia; order Anura; family Ranidae; genus Rana; species Rana muscosa. Next base: position 825,637,186 of record CM055122.1, on the reverse strand, counting down.
GCCACCCCAACCTACCCTGTGCCACCCCAACTTACCCTGTGCTACCCCAGCCTGCCCTGGGCCACCCCAACCTGCTCTGTGCCACCCCAACCTACCCTGTGCTGCCCTGTGCCACCCCAACCTACCCTGTGCCACCCCAGCCTGCCCTGTGCCACCCCAACCTACCCTGTGCCACCCCAACCTACCCTGTGCTACCCCAGCCTACCCTGTACCACCCCAACCTACCCTGTGCCACCCCAACCTGCCCTGTGCTGCCCCAGCCTACCCTGTGTCACCCTAGCCTGCCCTGTACCACCCTAGCCTGCCCTGCACCACCCTAGCCTGCCCTGTACTACCCCAACCTGCCCTGTGCCACCCCAACCTGCCCTATGCCACCCTAACTTTCCCCATACCACCCCAACCTGCCCTGTGCCACCCTAACTTGCCCTAAACCACCCCAACCTGCCCTATACCACCATAACCTGCCCTATACCACCCCAACCTGCCACTATACCACCCTATACTACCCTAACCTGCCACTATACCACCCTATACTATCATTTACAGGGGCTGGTATGGGGTGCACCCCATGACCGTGCGCTGTCTGCATGGTGCTGTGCAGCCTAGACGGGGGGGTGACACCATGTTTTACCACACCAGGTGACACCAACCCTAGTGACGCCACTGACTACAGCCAAACTACAACTCCCAGTGGGATCTTCTTGGACACCGTCGTGGCTGAGTCTGACTCATTGGCTCGGCGTGCAAGGAGGAGGACCTGTCCTGCTGAGCCTGAGCTGGCAGCTGTCATTGGCCTATCGCCGAGGTCACAGTGAGAGACCCTGACACCCCCAGCTGACCCTCACATGATCATCCCATCTATCCCCCATACACCTCTCATTTACCCTGCCCCAATGCACATCCAGGAACCTCAAAATAGCCCTCAACACTGGGAGCTGCCCAAGTGCTCATGGCCTGTGGATCCTGCTAGGAGCTGGCCGCTGACCTGTGGGGTCCTGCTGGCCGCTGACCTGTGGGGTCCTGCTGGCCGCTGACCTGTGGGGTCCTGCTGGCCGCTGACCTGTGGGGTCCTGCTGGCCGCTGACCTGTGGAGTCCTGCTGGCCGCTGACCTGTGGCGTCCTGCTGGCCTATGGGTCCTGCTGACCTGCGGTTCCTGCTGGCTATGGCATACAGGCCAGAAGGACCCACAGGTCCACAGCCAGCTCCCAGCAAGACCCACAAGCTGTAGGTCCTGCTGGGAGCTGGCTGCAGAACTGTGGGTCCTGCTGTCTGCTGACCTGTGGGGTCCTGCTGGCCGCTGACCTGTGAGGTCCTGATGGCCTCTGGCCATGGCCTATGGGACCTGCGGGTCCTTCTGGCCATGGCCTACAGGCCAGCAGCCAGCAGGACCCATAGGCCATGGCCAGCAGGATCCACAGGCGGATCCGGCTAGGAGCTGGTCGCTGACCTGTGGGGTCCTGCTGGTCGCTGACCTGTGGGGTCCTGCTGGTTGCTGACCTGTGGGGTCCTGCTGGTTGCTGACCTGTGGGGTCCTGCTGGATGCTGACCTGCGGGGTCCTGCTGGATGCTGACCTGTGGGGTCCTGCTGGACGCTGACCTGTGGGATCCCATAGGTCAGAGGCCAACAGGACCCACAGGTCCACAGCCAGCTCCTAGCAGTACCCACAGGTCCACAGCCAGCTCCCAGCAGGACCCACAAGCTGTGGGTCCTGCTGGGAGCTGGCTACAGAACTGTGGGTCCTGTTAGACGCTGCAGAGCAAACACTGCCAAGCATCTGGCAGTAAGCAGTGACTGGTAGCAAGCAGTAACTACCACTATATATACTAGTTTAATGTTCTTTTTGAAGCTTGAAAGTTTGAATGCGGCCCCCTTGGGATATGAAAACTCGTCCTGTGGCCCTCAGGTAATTTGAGTTTGAGACCCCTGATCTAGATACTCGGTTAATAACCTGTTATGGTGACCCCTGAGGCAGACTTATCCTCTGTCTCAGCTGGTTTAACACTTTATTGGGTTCTCCTAAAATTATCCATTTTGCATGTGATAATATTCATAGACTAATAGCTATGGAAGAATTAACTACAACCACATTATATATATATATAGCTGAGTCACAAATCTATGTGATAAAAGAACTGCATGGATTTTGTGAATACACCTCTAATAGTTTACCTGCTAAAGTGTTACCTCCCGTGCATGAGTCAGAGAAACCCTTCAGTAATTCTCCACTGTCATTATATACATCCCAGTTATTCTAAATGAATTACATAATCTTCATATTATTTCTCTGCCTCGCGCGTGGGACTCTACACTTCTTATCCTACACAGATCCTAATAGGAAACTTAAATGGTTATTGTTTTGTTTAAATTTGCCTTTAAAACTTGTTCAGTACAATAAGTTATATGTTATAAAGTTATACAGGTTGTTCGGTTCTCGTAGACAGTCCACTGCACCTCACAAACGTTCCTTACGTGCCTGGTATAATATACCAGACATCCTTTGGACGAAATAGTACCCATTGTGTGGTAACTGTTGCCACACATTGGATATTAGCTCCAATTCGGAGCTCAACTTAAATACTTAACACATTAATAAACTTCTCTCCATCACATTAATACCAGATTTATTATTTCATTTATTCCCCCCTCCCCCCTCCCAAGAAATAAAATAAAATAAAATTACCCAATACATAACTGATACTTACCTTTTCATATCCATTTTCTTAGCTTTAAACAATTTAACGTACATTTCTCCTGAACTCTCCAACTACTACCTACACACTATATATATTCTGTTTAGGCTTACTCATTTATTACCATGACTTCTCTAAATGTGCTTACACTAAATGTACAGGGTCTCAATTCCCCTCCTAAAAGAACGAAAGCCTTTCAATTTTTCTCTTCTCTTTCAGCACATATTGTGTGCTTACAAGAGACACATTTTTCTACTCTTTCCTCTCCCAAATTTTGCCATCGTCGATATCCCCAAATTTTCAAAGCCTCAGCCTCAACTAAACAAAGGGGAGTAATGATAGCTTTCCATAACACTACACCATTTACTCTCCAGGCTGAGATTGCAGACCCTGAAGGTCAATACCTAATACTCACAGGTTTATTATTAGATGCCGAAGTAACCATTGACACATATTATGCCCCGAACAAAAACCCTCTTGCCTTTCTTTCACACCTATTCACTATTGTAGATACACATAAAAAAGGGATGCTTATAATGTGCGGAGACTCAAACCAAGCAATATACCCAATTCTGGATAAATCCCCTACACCTTCCTCAAACCTCCGCCCCACTTACCAAAACCTGCTCAACCAACATACACTACTGGACACTTGGCGTGAACAACATCCTAAAAAACGTCAATATACCCACTATTCCCACCCACACAAACAATTCTCTCGAATTGATCATTTATTTACTAATATCAATTCTGCACACCTTATCCTTCACTCCCAAATTACTCCATGTACATGGTCAGACCATAATGCTACTATCACTACTTTCTCTTCCCTTGTCCCAAAACCCAACTATCGCTCTTGGACTATAAATGACAATCTTTTAGCCATCCCGTCCTATAGACAAACAATTGAAAAAACTATTCAAGAATATTACACGAATAATAAGTCGCCAGATATTAATCCTTTGATGCTTTGGGAAGCCCACAAACCAACAATAAGAGGAGTATGCCTCAGTCAAGCAGCTCATCTTAAAAAACAGAATAAAATTATTCAGACAAAATTGGAAGAAACTTTTTACAAAGCTTCAGAGGATTTTCAAACAACTCCTTCCCCCAGTAACAAACTAACCTATGATAAAGCAAAGCTGGAACTAGACATTTTCTTAACGGACTCGGCAGAAAAAATCCTTCAAAAATCTAGACATACATTATATATGAAAGCAAATAAACCCACTACCTTTTTAGCTCTAGCTTTACGTAAAGCAGACCACATTAGAAAACCAATACGACTGCAAATTACAAAAAATAATTTTTCTAGCAATCCACTAAAGATAGTAAATGAATTCCAAAGGAAACTGACAGATTTATACAAAGATACCCATAAAATAGACCAAACAAAACTATCCTCTTTACTTTCTACTATTCAACTGCCCTCACTCAACACTAACCAACTTGAATCCCTTGAAAGACCTATTACAACAGAGGAATTACAATTAGCTATAAAAACTTTGAAACTGCATAAGCGTCCTGGCCCAGATGGCTTTTCAGCCACATATTACAAACGATTCTCCACACTACTCTCCCCTCTCCTAACAGAAGCTTTTAATTCTCTCCTCTCAGGACATTTTTTTCGTCCTGAAACCCTTCTAGCCTCTATATCAATGATACCTAAACCGAACTCTGACGACACTTCCTGGTCCAATTATAGACCTATCTCAGTACTAAATTTAGACATCAAATTACTAGCTAAGATCCTTTCAAATAGACTTAACCCCATAATAGGGAAACTCATAAATAAAGACCAAACCGGCTTCATACCATCCAGACACACGGGAGACAATATACGGAGGGCAACCCTTCTTGCACATATGGCACGTACCCGGCGCATCCCTGCCTGCTTCCTCTCAATAGATATCCAGAAAGCATTTGACACTTTATCTTGGGATTATCTAAAATCTATTCTCCAAAAATGGGGTTTCGGAACAAATTTTCTACAATGGCTATTATCACTGTATGATAATCCAAAAGCACATGTTTTATACTCAGGATTTCGATCTGAACCCATAAAAATAGAAAGAGGAACCAGGCAGGGCTGCCCTTTATCCCCACTCCTTTTCGCTTTAGCGATCGAACCCCTTGCACAAATGATTCGTACGAATATCAATAATAAAGGTCTCGAATTGGGTGGACACCAACATAAGCTATGTATGTTTGCTGACGACATTTTGATTTTTCTCACGTCTCCCCTAACATCAGCACCTAACCTTATAGATACACTTACTAAATTTAGTATGATCTCCGGCCTGAAAATAAACACCCAAAAATCTAAAGCCCTGAATATCTCACTCCCTCTGGAATTACTTACGGAATTACAAAACTCTCTTCCCTTTACCTGGTCTAACACACATATTACCTACCTAGGTATCTCATTTACAGCTGACCCATCTAATTTATATCAAGCTAATTACCCTCCTTTGCTAAAACAACTTACCTCATTGATGAAGAATTGGTCCACATTACCACTGGCATGGTTGGGTAGAATAACTGTAGCTAAAATGTCCATATTACCAAAACTTTTATATCTTTTTAGAAACCTTCCAATCCGGGTCCCAGCCTACTTTTTCCGAATCATCCAACGCAAAGTGTTACAATTTATATGGGGCAAAATTAAACCACGCTTATCACAAAATACCCTTTTTACTCCTCGAACACAGGGAGGTCTAAGCGTACCCAACTTTAGCAAATACTACTATGCTGCCCAACTTGCCCAACTCCCTAAATATCATGCCACTAAGGAGATTCCACTATGGGTTTCGATCGAATCGCCCGATTGTGACCCCCTTTCACTGGCAAATATCCTATGGCTCCCCCCTTCACTCCGGCGAAGAATTTCTAACCCTATTACCAAACATAGTCTGACTATCTGGGACAGGTTCAAATCACGATTTAGATTACAATCCTTACATAACCCTCTTCTTTCCTTCTTACAATTATTGAGAGAAGACAATATCTCCCTTAACAACCATTTAGAAGAATATGAGAACAGAGCCAGAAGGTCTAATCTAAGAATACGTGGTATACCAGAATCTATATTAGACCTCCAACCTACAATTACCACACTCCTTCATGAACTAATTCCTGCAGTTCCTATTGAACGCTTGGAAATGGACAGGGTCCATAGAACACTAGCCCCCCGAAAAGAAGAAGGTCCCCCAAGAGACATTGTTATTAAGCTGCACTACTTCAATACCAAGGAACTACTTCTGGAAGCAGCCCGCAATAAAGATGCTCTGATTTTCCAAGGACACAAATACCAGGTTTTCCAGGACCTCTCACAGCAAACCCTAACCAAAAGAAAGATGATGAAGCCTCAACTTTTAATTCTTCAACACAATCGCATACCTTATCGTTGGGGCTTCCCATTTGCCCTACGTTTCACATATAAAGGTAACTCCTACACCTGCAAATCAACTGAAGATCTTATCTCCATAATTAAAGAACTTCGTCTATCCATACCTGAAAATACCTCAGAAGGATCCAAGAGAAGAGCTTCCTCAGGTTCTCCCACAGCACAACAAGACCTGTCAGCTCTTCAAGCCCTCTCCAACACTAACAAAAGAAGCCGCTTAGCTGCTCCACAACAAACTGTCGAAGATCAAATGGACTGAGTCTATTCCAATTGGTGATATAAAAAATGAAAAATATTATTATTATCTAGATCAGGGGTCTCAAAGTACCGGCCCGCGGGCCATTTACGGCCCGCGGAGCGGTTACAATTGGCCCGCAGGTCTGATTGATATTGATGCATTTCCTGGTAAGCAATGGCCGCCTGCTTACAAATTTTTTTTTTCTCTTCCTGGTTTACTCGGAGGAAGTCGGGCTAGCTGACGTCAGTGACATCACGTGACGTCCGCCGCTGTTGCTTCTGGGAATTGTAGTCTACGGCTGTGCGCTCAAGCTCCCTGCACCCGGCGGGTGGAGTCTGGAGAGCAGTGAGCGCAGCCAGCCTAATTACAGCCATTGGCGTTGCTATAGGGGTGCGGGAGGGGCTGGGGGTGTGGCTGCCTCCTCCACTCCTCCCACAGACTCAATCCTCTCAACCAATAGGAAGCTGCGCTGTGAGCAGCTGATCCTCCCACCCAATAGGCTGCTGCGCTGTGAGCAGCTGAGCCTCCCATCCATTAGGCTGTCGTGCTGTGAGTGGCCGAGCCTCCCATCCAATAGGCTGCGGCGCTATCAGTTGCGGAGTCTCCCACTCAATTGGCTGCCGTGCTATGAGTGGCTGTGCCGCCCTCCCCCAACATGCTGCTGTGCAGTGAGTGGCTGAACCTCCCACCCAGTAGGCTACCGTGTTGTATCTGCAGATTTCATTGGCTGATTCCGATGACACGAGCAGCTGTCATCCCCATTGATGCTGCAGCTGAAGCAGATAGAGGCAAGGACAGACACAGCAGCCCCGCCCACCCGCCCGGGTCTTCATCTGCAGGCATGAGGCATACTATGTAAGTTACTCTGCACACTGTCACTACATAGAATTCTAAGATGCTCTGTACCACCCCAACCTGCCCTGTGCCGCCCCAACCTACCTTGTGCTGCCCTGTGCCACCCCAACCTACCCTGTGCTGCCCTGTGCCACCCCAACCTACCCTGTGCCACCCCAACTTACCCTGTGCTACCCCAGCCTGCCCTGGGCCACCCCAACCTGCTCTGTGCCACCCCAACCTACCCTGTGCTGCCCTGTGCCACCCCAACCTACCCTGTGCCACCCCAGCCTGCCCTGTGCCACCCCAACCTACCCTGTGCCACCCCAACCTACCCTGTGCTACCCCAGCCTACCCTGTACCACCCCAACCTACCCTGTGCCACCCCAACCTGCCCTGTGCTGCCCCAGCCTACCCTGTGTCACCCTAGCCTGCCCTGTACCACCCTAGCCTGCCCTGCACCACCCTAGCCTGCCCTGTACTACCCCAACCTGCCCTGTGCCACCCCAACCTGCCCTATGCCACCCTAACTTTCCCCATACCACCCCAACCTGCCCTGTGCCACCCTAACTTGCCCTAAACCACCCCAACCTGCCCTATACCACCATAACCTGCCCTATACCACCCCAACCTGCCACTATACCACCCTATACTACCCTAACCTGCCACTATACCACCCTATACTATCATTTACAGGGGCTGGTATGGGGTGCACCCCATGACCGTGCGCTGTCTGCATGGTGCTGTGCAGCCTAGACGGGGGGGTGACACCATGTTTTACCACACCAGGTGACACCAACCCTAGTGACGCCACTGACTACAGCCAAACTACAACTCCCAGTGGGATCTTCTTGGACACCGTCGTGGCTGAGTCTGACTCATTGGCTCGGCGTGCAAGGAGGAGGACCTGTCCTGCTGAGCCTGAGCTGGCAGCTGTCATTGGCCTATCGCCGAGGTCACAGTGAGAGACCCTGACACCCCCAGCTGACCCTCACATGATCATCCCATCTATCCCCCATACACCTCTCATTTACCCTGCCCCAATGCACATCCAGGAACCTCAAAATAGCCCTCAACACTGGGAGCTGCCCAAGTGCTCATGGCCTGTGGATCCTGCTAGGAGCTGGCCGCTGACCTGTGGGGTCCTGCTGGCCGCTGACCTGTGGGGTCCTGCTGGCCGCTGACCTGTGGGGTCCTGCTGGCCGCTGACCTGTGGAGTCCTGCTGGCCGCTGACCTGTGGCGTCCTGCTGGCCTATGGGTCCTGCTGACCTGCGGTTCCTGCTGGCTATGGCATACAGGCCAGAAGGACCCACAGGTCCACAGCCAGCTCCCAGCAAGACCCACAAGCTGTAGGTCCTGCTGGGAGCTGGCTGCAGAACTGTGGGTCCTGCTGTCTGCTGACCTGTGGGGTCCTGCTGGCCGCTGACCTGTGAGGTCCTGATGGCCTCTGGCCATGGCCTATGGGACCTGCGGGTCCTTCTGGCCATGGCCTACAGGCCAGCAGCCAGCAGGACCCATAGGCCATGGCCAGCAGGATCCACAGGCGGATCCGGCTAGGAGCTGGTCGCTGACCTGTGGGGTCCTGCTGGTCGCTGACCTGTGGGGTCCTGCTGGTTGCTGACCTGTGGGGTCCTGCTGGTTGCTGACCTGTGGGGTCCTGCTGGATGCTGACCTGCGGGGTCCTGCTGGATGCTGACCTGTGGGGTCCTGCTGGACGCTGACCTGTGGGATCCCATAGGTCAGAGGCCAACAGGACCCACAGGTCCACAGCCAGCTCCTAGCAGTACCCACAGGTCCACAGCCAGCTCCCAGCAGGACCCACAAGCTGTGGGTCCTGCTGGGAGCTGGCTACAGAACTGTGGGTCCTGTTAGACGCTGCAGAGCAAACACTGCCAAGCATCTGGCAGTAAGCAGTGACTGGTAGCAAGCAGTAACTACCACTATATATACTAGTTTAATGTTCTTTTTGAAGCTTGAAAGTTTGAATGCGGCCCCCTTGGGATATGAAAACTCGTCCTGTGGCCCTCAGGTAATTTGAGTTTGAGACCCCTGATCTAGATACTCGGTTAATAACCTGTTATGGTGACCCCTGAGGCAGACTTATCCTCTGTCTCAGCTGGTTTAACACTTTATTGGGTTCTCCTAAAATTATCCATTTTGCATGTGATAATATTCATAGACTAATAGCTATGGAAGAATTAACTACAACCACATTATATATATATATAGCTGAGTCACAAATCTATGTGATAAAAGAACTGCATGGATTTTGTGAATACACCTCTAATAGTTTACCTGCTAAAGTGTTACCTCCCGTGCATGAGTCAGAGAAACCCTTCAGTAATTCTCCACTGTCATTATATACATCCCAGTTATTCTAAATGAATTACATAATCTTCATATTATTTCTCTGCCTCGCGCGTGGGACTCTACACTTCTTATCCTACACAGATCCTAATAGGAAACTTAAATGGTTATTGTTTTGTTTAAATTTGCCTTTAAAACTTGTTCAGTACAATAAGTTATATGTTATAAAGTTATACAGGTTGTTCGGTTCTCGTAGACAGTCCACTGCACCTCACAAACGTTCCTTACGTGCCTGGTATAATATACCAGACATCCTTTGGACGAAATAGTACCCATTGTGTGGTAACTGTTGCCACACATTGGATATTAGCTCCAATTCGGAGCTCAACTTAAATACTTAACACATTAATAAACTTCTCTCCATCACATTAATACCAGATTTATTATTTCATTTATTCCCCCCCCCCCAAGAAATAAAATAAAATAAAATTACCCAATACATAACTGATACTTACCTTTTCATATCCATTTTCTTAGCTTTAAACAATTTAACGTACATTTCTCCTGAACTCTCCAACTACTACCTACACACTATATATATTCTGTTTAGGCTTACTCATTTATTACCATGACTTCTCTAAATGTGCTTACACTAAATGTACAGGGTCTCAATTCCCCTCCTAAAAGAACGAAAGCCTTTCAATTTTTCTCTTCTCTTTCAGCACATATTGTGTGCTTACAAGAGACACATTTTTCTACTCTTTCCTCTCCCAAATTTTGCCATCGTCGATATCCCCAAATTTTCAAAGCCTCAGCCTCAACTAAACAAAGGGGAGTAATGATAGCTTTCCATAACACTACACCATTTACTCTCCAGGCTGAGATTGCAGACCCTGAAGGTCGATACCTAATACTCACAGGTTTATTATTAGATGCCGAAGTAACCATTGACACATATTATGCCCCGAACAAAAACCCTCTTGCCTTTCTTTCACACCTATTCACTATTGTAGATACACATAAAAAAGGGATGCTTATAATGTGCGGAGACTCAAACCAAGCAATATACCCAATTCTGGATAAATCCCCTACACCTTCCTCAAACCTCCGCCCCACTTACCAAAACCTGCTCAACCAACATACACTACTGGACACTTGGCGTGAACAACATCCTAAAAAACGTCAATATACCCACTATTCCCACCCACACAAACAATTCTCTCGAATTGATCATTTATTTACTAATATCAATTCTGCACACCTTATCCTTCACTCCCAAATTACTCCATGTACATGGTCAGACCATAATGCTACTATCACTACTTTCTCTTCCCTTGTCCCAAAACCCAACTATCGCTCTTGGACTATAAATGACAATCTTTTAGCCATCCCGTCCTATAGACAAACAATTGAAAAAACTATTCAAGAATATTACACGAATAATAAGTCGCCAGATATTAATCCTTTGACGCTTTGGGAAGCCCACAAACCAACAATAAGAGGAGTATGCCTCAGTCAAGCAGCTCATCTTAAAAAACAGAATAAAATTATTCAGACAAAATTGGAAGAAACTTTTTACAAAGCTTCAGAGGATTTTCAAACAACTCCTTCCCCCAGTAACAAACTAACCTATGATAAAGCAAAGCTGGAACTAGACATTTTCTTAACGGACTCGGCAGAAAAAATCCTTCAAAAATCTAGACATACATTATATATGAAAGCAAATAAACCCACTACCTTTTTAGCTCTAGCTTTACGTAAAGCAGACCACATTAGAAAACCAATACGACTGCAAATTACAAAAAATAATTTTTCTAGCAATCCACTAAAGATAGTAAATGAATTCCAAAGGAAACTGACAGATTTATACAAAGATACCCATAAAATAGACCAAACAAAACTATCCTCTTTACTTTCTACTATTCAACTGCCCTCACTCAACACTAACCAACTTGAATCCCTTGAAAGACCTATTACAACAGAGGAATTACAATTAGCTATAAAAACTTTGAAACTGCATAAGCGTCCTGGCCCAGATGGCTTTTCAGCCACATATTACAAACGATTCTCCACACTACTCTCCCCTCTCCTAACAGAAGCTTTTAATTCTCTCCTCTCAGGACATTTTTTTCGTCCTGAAACCCTTCTAGCCTCTATATCAATGATACCTAAACCGAACTCTGACGACACTTCCTGGTCCAATTATAGACCTATCTCAGTACTAAATTTAGACATCAAATTACTAGCTAAGATCCTTTCAAATAGACTTAACCCCATAATAGGGAAACTCATAAATAAAGACCAAACCGGCTTCATACCATCCAGACACACGGGAGACAATATACGGAGGGCAACCCTTCTTGCACATATGGCACGTACCCGGCGCATCCCTGCCTGCTTCCTCTCAATAGATATCCAGAAAGCATTTGACACTTTATCTTGGGATTATCTAAAATCTATTCTCCAAAAATGGGGTTTCGGAACAAATTTTCTACAATGGCTATTATCACTGTATGATAATCCAAAAGCACATGTTTTATACTCAGGATTTCGATCTGAACCCATAAAAATAGAAAGAGGAACCAGGCAGGGCTGCCCTTTATCCCCACTCCTTTTCGCTTTAGCGATCGAACCCCTTGCACAAATGATTCGTACGAATATCAATAATAAAGGTCTCGAATTGGGTGGACACCAACATAAGCTATGTATGTTTGCTGACGACATTTTGATTTTTCTCACGTCTCCCCTAACATCAGCACCTAACCTTATAGATACACTTACTAAATTTAGTATGATCTCCGGCCTGAAAATAAACACCCAAAAATCTAAAGCCCTGAATATCTCACTCCCTCTGGAATTACTTACGGAATTACAAAACTCTCTTCCCTTTACCTGGTCTAACACACATATTACCTACCTAGGTATCTCATTTACAGCTGACCCATCTAATTTATATCAAGCTAATTACCCTCCTTTGCTAAAACAACTTACCTCATTGATGAAGAATTGGTCCACATTACCACTGGCATGGTTGGGTAGAATAACTGTAGCTAAAATGTCCATATTACCAAAACTTTTATATCTTTTTAGAAACCTTCCAATCCGGGTCCCAGCCTACTTTTTCCGAATCATCCAACGCAAAGTGTTACAATTTATATGGGGCAAAATTAAACCACGCTTATCACAAAATACCCTTTTTACTCCTCGAACACAGGGAGGTCTAAGCGTACCCAACTTTAGCAAATACTACTATGCTGCCCAACTTGCCCAACTCCCTAAATATCATGCCACTAAGGAGATTCCACTATGGGTTTCGATCGAATCGCCCGATTGTGACCCCCTTTCACTGGCAAATATCCTATGGCTCCCCCCTTCACTCCGGCGAAGAATTTCTAACCCTATTACCAAACATAGTCTGACTATCTGGGACAGGTTCAAATCACGATTTAGATTACAATCCTTACATAACCCTCTTCTTTCCTTCTTACATAACCCTGATTTCTATCCGGCCTGGACCTTCCCATCCTCTTTTTCAACTTGGTCTAAAAAAGGACTAATACGAACACACCAATTTATTGATTCAAATGAAATCATCCCCTTCCCCACACTTAGTGATACCTATGACCTACCTCCAACAGAAACCTTCAGATACTTACAAATTAAGAATTTTATACAGCTAAACAACCCTCAGAATATGTTCACTGATGAACGCATGACATTTGAGCATACCTGCATTACTGACCCACATAAACGAGGCTTGATCTCTGAACTATACAGACAACTACTGCTTCCTATCTCTGAAAACCCTCCACCATACACATCTAAATGGGAATCCGATTTGAATCTCCAACCTGGAAATTTAAATTGGCCACAAATATGGAAAGCAACAAACTCAGCAACACCAAATATTGCTGCCCTAGAAACAAACTATAAGGTTCTCACACGATGGTACTTAGTTCCTGCTAGAATCTCTAAATTCCACCCACAATATCCTGCACAATGCTTTAGAGGTTGCACTGACAAAGGCACACAATTACATATTTGGTGGACCTGTCCCATTGTTCTCACCTTTTGGAAAAAAATATTTGATCTATTATCCAACATGTTTAGCACCACTTTGCAACCAGACCCCACAGTAGCTCTTTTAAATAGTAAACCCCCAAATATTACTAACCGACAATTTAAACTGATGTTATATGTAACTACAGCTGCAAAACAATCAATTGCTTTCGCATGGAAAACTTCCACTTTAAGCATTGTACCGGTTAAACATAGAATTAATCAGGCATTAATTCATGCTAAAACAGAAGCGATCTATTTAGATAAAATTGCTAAATTTGAAGCACTTTGGAGCCCATGGATAATTCACCACCTACCACAGGGCTTTGACCTTGCACTGGTACTGACTTAATTACAATGCCTTAATCACTATCCAATCCTATTTAGACACATTTCCCCCACTCCAGACTCCCTCTGGAGAAATTTCCCACATCCTATCCCTTCTTCCCCTGTTACCTTGATCTTGTCGAATTAGAGACCCACAAAATGTATTTCCACTCAATAAAACAATGTATATTTATACCACGGATGATTTAGTTCACTGACCTATCATTAGTGACTTTAGTATGACACATAGTTGTCCATTTAGACAGTGACGACCCTCTTTATCTTCAGGACATGCCAAGCCACCTAGCTGGACCTTGGCCCTGATACGATTTAAGTTGACCGAGACTGTCTTTTATTAGTATACCCAATTAAACTATTCATCTTCTTTTATGTATTCCTTACGATTAGATATTGATAAATCTGATTACAAATGGTATAAGATAAGCTTTCTTATTACATATTACTCTTTTCCCCCCTCCCCCCCCCCTCCTCCCTTTTTCTTTTTTTCTCTCTTCCCTCTTTTATTATACTGTTTCATTTAATGATTGTTATTACTTATGCATTTATTTTCAATAATACATTTTCTTTACTCCATATTTATATGCAAAATTGTAGAGAAGATAAAAATTCCATCTACACTTATCTACTTAATTTTAAAATCTTGTATAACATAATGAACTGTATTGTGTAATCTTTAATAAAATATTTGAAAAAGAGAAGGCCTGGCTCACAGTCTCCACTCTAATGTAAAGGCCCGTCAAGTTCCGCCACCCCAAACTTGCTCACACATGTCTTTATGGACTTTGTTTGTGTACTGGTCAAACCATTTTGTGGAGGGGGGATTATGGTGTGGAGTTGTTTTTCAGGGGTTGGACTTGGCTCCTTAGTTCAAGTGAAGGGAACTCTTAAGGTGTCAGCCAGTGGTGTATTTAGGTTATGTGCTGCCCTAGGCCTGACTAGACTCATGCACCCCTAATTTAAATACAACCCTACCCTGCCCCGCTCCTAAACACGCCCTTGTAAATTATCTCATGAAATTACACTGTTAAATGTTTTATGCAGAATTAAGTTCCAAAAATAAATATTAACAACAACTTTTGAACAATATCAACATAAAGCTTATCAGTGCAGTCAATCAGTGCGGCCTCATCAGTACAGCATATTAGTGCAGCTTAAGAGTGATGCCTTATCAGTGCCCATCAGTGCAGTCTATCAGTGCAGCCTCATCAGTTCAGCCCCACTCTGCCGGGGACAGAGAAGTACGCAGTGCGATGAGGACAGAGAGGAATGCCAGGGACAGAGAGGGATGCAGTGCAATGAGGACAGAGAAGGACACCAAGGACAGAGAGGGACTTAGTGCGATGAGGACAGAGAGGGATGCCAGGGACAGAGAGGGACGCTGGGGACAGACAGAGAGGAATGCAGTGCGATGAGGATAGAGAGGGACGTCGGGGACAGACAGGGGGATGCAGTGAGATGAGGACAGAGAGGCACGCAGAGGACAGAGAGGGATGCAAGGGACAGAGAGGGACACAGTGAGATGAGGACAGAGAGGGACACAGTGAGATGAGGACAGAAAGGGATGCGAGGGACGCAGTGCGATGAGGACAGAGAGGGATGCTGGGGACAGACAGAGGGACGCAGTGAGATGAGGACAGAGAGGGATGCAAGGGACAGAGAGGGACCCTGGGGACAGACAGAGAGGGATGCAGTGCGATGAGGATAGAGAGGGACGTCGGGGACAGAGAGGGATGCTGGGGACAGACAGAGGGATGCAGTGAGATGAGGACAGAGAGGGACGCAGAGAACAGAGAGGGATGCAAGGGACAGAGAGGGACACAGTGAGATGAGGACAGAGAGGGACGCAGTGAGGTGAGGACAGAAAGGGATGCGAGGGACACAATGTGATGAGGACAGAGAGGGACACTGGGAACAGACAGAGAGGGATGCCAGGGACAGAGAGGGACGCTGGGTACAGACAGAGGGAGGCAGTAAAATGAGGACAGAAAGGGACGCTTAGGACAGACAGGGGGGATGCCAGGGACAGAGAGGGACACAGTGTGATGAGGACAGAGAGCGAGGCAGTGGGGACAGGGGACACAGTGGGGGGGGGACACACACAAGGGGACGCTGTGGCGGGGGAAAACAGGGGGACACTGGTGGGGAGGGACACTGTGGTGGGGGGGACACAGGGGGACACTGTGGTGGGGGGACACTGCGGTGGGGGGGACCATGAGAATATTATGGGACCTCCTGCATCTGTACTGGCTCCCCCCTCCCCATGGTGTCTCTAGACTCCTGTAAAAAAAAAATAGACAGACTCACTCCGAAACTCCGCCCTCCTCTCTTCTCGTCCGTCCCAGTAATTGTGCTGTGCTGGCCACTGCCTGGGGGCTCCCGTCATCTTCCTCTCCTCCTCGTATCTTCACAGGTCTCTGGGCAGGGGAGAAGACCCAGTGTTGATGCCGCGTGGAGGAGGGTAGGCGGAGCATTAGGCTCCGCCTCCTTCAGTTAATGTGCACCCGATCTGGCCAGCAATCAGCCATCTTATGGGGGCGACAGTCGCTCCCCTCCCCCGGCCAAGTACGCCCAATAATATTAGGCAATGCCGCGCTATAGCAGGCCGGCCGCTGGGGCCTGTATTTGTGTGGGAGGCGGCCGCGGGAGCCGAGACGATGGGTGGTGGGGGGTTGTTTTGTGGGGGGTGGCTTTTTTGCAGACACAAGCCAACGGGATAGGGGCTGGGCGGGCTGCTCCGTGTATGTGGCCCCGTCCCCTTTCTAAATCAGACCAATCGTTGGCTGGTGTTTGATAGCTGATAGAAAGGGGCGGAGCCACATACACTGAGCGGCGCGTTCAGCCCCACATCCCATTGGCTTGTGTTTGATAGGCTAGCTGTTCGGTCCCGCCCACCCCCGACATCAGCGCCGAGTTTTGACAGCTTGTTTCTGCAAGCAGTGACATTACATTACAGTTTCATGCTCTTACATGCCTCGCTAACTGCTCCATGGGAAACTGTCTCACGGTCCGGGCAGCGTGCTATACAGTCTCTTGCAGCATTTTACAGCAGATCTCCGGACACACATTAGGGTTTTCCCCCGGCACACCCTGTGTGCACGCCTATGCGCTCGTGGAATGGCGCCAAACTTTGGTACTTAAAAATCCCCATGGGCAACGCTTTAAATTTTTTTACTGGTTACATGTTTTGAGTTACAGAGGTCTAGTGCTAGAATTATTGCTCATTTGCGGCGATACCTCACGTCTGGTTTGAACACCATTTTAATATTTGGGCGGGACTTACGTAGGCATGCGCTTCTGCATGCGAGCACACGGGGACAGAGGCGCTTTTAAATATATATATATATTCATATTAATTTTACTTTACTTTTTTTAGTTTGACACTTTTAAAAAAAAAAGAATTTTTTTTTTTTTTTATCACTTTTATTCCTATTACAAGGAATGTAAACATCCCTTGTAATAGGAATATGGCATGATCGGTCCTCTTTACAGTGAGATATGGGGTCAATAAGACCCAACATCTCACCTCTAGGCTGGGAAGCCTGAAATCAAAAAAGCGGAACAGCCACTATGATCGTTCTTATGATGTAGGGAATCGCCGGCTGAAAAAGCTGATATCTGAATGATGCCTGTAGCTGCAGGCATAATTCAGATATATCCGCACAAAGTCAAGGATGTCATATGACCGCCAGCGGGCGGTAGGTGGTCAAAAGCAAAACCGTTCTTTTTTTAGTTTGTGATAGTGTGGGGAAGGGTTAGGCCTTGTTGTGGTCTTTGTCCCTGCTGAGTAGATGGAAATCCTAAATTTTTGAGTTGAGTCCATCAGTTGACAACAAGTGCCGAGGACAAATCTTCCAATGGGGACAAATGTTCTGGTGAAAACGGTCCAATATGTCCCTTACTTTAGGGAGAGTACTTACGGGTGTGATGTATCACCAAGTGGTGTTGTATCACCAAGACAGGAAGTGAAGGAGATAATCCCCAACAGGACACAGACAGTATAAAATATCCTGATAGGAGTTTAACCAGTTCCTGCCGGCCAATAGCAAAATGACGGCCAAGCGGTGGTTTCGTTATCCTGAGTGGAAGTCATATGACGTCCTCTCAGAAAGCGCCGATCACACGGCCGTGTGATTTACTTTACTGAATGAATCAGTTTCATTCAGTAAAGTGCTTGCTTATAGCAATGTAATGCACTGCTATATTTAAACAAAGTGTGTAAAAAAATAAAATAAATACTGATCCCTTTCCCAGAGCAGTACAGTGTTACAATGGTAACATTATATTGCTCTGGTCACAGTGTGTTAAAAAAAATCATAAAAAAAAATAAAAAATTTAATAAAATTAAAAAAAAAAATTAAAAAATTACTTTTTTTGGATTGTCACCAGCCAATGTCCCTGATCACTGCCACACCCGTTATATGATGACGTTGTACTGCACCGGTGACAGTAAGGGGGAGGAAACTTTTTTTTTTTTATTTCTTCATTTTACAAAAAAATTGTGACAAAAAATTACAACTTCAAAAAAACTTGCCATGCCTCTTACTAAATACCTTGGACTGTCTGCTTTCAAAAAAGTAGTCATTTGGGGATATTTGTACTGTCCTGGTATTTTAGGGCCTCAAGAAATGAAAAAGGCCATCAGTACATCAGGATTGATCAATTTTCAGATATATACACACCATAGTTTGTGAACTCTATAACTTTCACACATACTAAATAGTATACACTGATTGGAGTTATTTTCACCTAAGAAATGTAGCAGAGTATATTTTGGGTTAAATTTATGAGAACAATTATTTATTGTTTCTAAATTTTCAGTATTTTTTGTTTATTTAGCAAAAAATAAAAAACCCAGTGGTGATTAAACACCACCAAAAGAAAGCTCTATGAGTGAGAACAAAATGATAAAACATTCGTTTTCGGGTACAGCGTTGCATGACCGCTCAATTATCATTCAAAGTGCAACAGCGCTAAAAGCTAAAAAAAAAAGCCTGGGCAAGAAGGGGGTAAAAGTGCCCGGTATTGAAGTGGTTAAACCCCTCCCTAGTCTACCCAACACAACACAAAAAAAAAGGGTATACATATACAGTACTTTAAAGGGTATGTAAAGGAAATTTATTTTTATTTTTTAAATAACAAACATGTTATACTTACCTCCACTGTGCAGCTCGTTTTGCACAGAGTGGCCCCGAACCTGGTCTTCTAGGGTCCCTCGGCAGCTATCTCGGCTCCTCCCTGCAAGAACTCACCACCTATATGCGAGCGATCTCACATGGTGGTGAGTGATTGCGGGTGCGCTCCAGTGATACAGCCGGTGGCTATAGCCGCTCACTGTATCACTCAGCCCCGCCCCCCGGCATGCCGCGTCATTGTATGTGATTGACAGCAGCGCGAGCCTACGGCTGCGCTGCTTTAATCCATCCAGTGTAGCCAATCAACGGCCAGGCTCAGAAACTAGGAGGATGACAGGGCGAGCACGGGACTTTCGAGGGCTCAGGTAAGTAAAACGGGGGCTCGGGGGGGCCGGTATTGACGGATATTTTTTCACCTTAATGCATAGGATGCATTAAGGTGAAAAAACGTTTACCTTTACAGCCCCTTTAACTATTCCTTAATCTATCAAAAACTAAAAAAGTTTGTACATATACTTTAATAGGCAGTATATGCAACTATACATTTATCCAGAAAGAACATAACTGCATGCAATTTCTTTAAACCAAGGAGATTCTGTATCTGCCGTATGGGTTAGGCAGTGGCATGTGTACCCCAGGGGATACTTTTTACCGATTCCAATGTTACTTCTCATACCTAAAGTAAGTTTATTACTGTATATCAGTATAAAATTTTGGCAAATTATACAGTACATCATATAGAAAATTGACATGATTAAGTACTTTAGTTATTTAAAAAACTAATGGGGGGGGGGGGGGGATTTACTAAAACTGGAGCAGCAATGCATAGTAACCAATCAGCTTGTCCAGTTAAGCTTTTAAATGAGCACAAGATGTTATACCAACAAAGATATATTTCCTTACCTATTGATAAGGATTTGCTATGAAGCTTCTTCCGTACTAATTGTCAGCATGGAGCGTCTGGAAAGTATTAGAAGGAAGTTTTCAAAATCCCAGAGAATCTCAGTGTGTTCAATAACTTCCCCTAGCGCCTTCATATATGCATAGAGACTCAACCACAACAGCTAAATTTAGCCAAGAAAGAGGAATCTTAATGCTGTACATAAGTAAATTAGGGCACTGTGAAAAAGTCACGAGAATGGATGAAAATGACATTCCTATATAAAGTAAAATATTAAATGCTTTGGAATTTAATGGTACTTTTTTTTTATGTGGTCATACAGCACTTCTCTGTGAAACATTTTTAATCATCCCTCTGTATCGGGGGTAAATAGCATTCTAGCGGCCAGCAGACTAAGCAAAAAAAAAACGATTTGATTTCCCTATCCACACAAACAAGGTGGATGGAGGAATTCCCCTCACTGGGACATTGTATTATGACAGTGGGGTCCACCACTGTCAGTATGCACTGATCAGTGACTTTAGCCCATTGGCTGCAGCCGCTGATTGACAAAAGTTTTCCAGCATGTCCCTTTGACAGAAGTTGATCCAATGGTTGACTTCTGTCAAGCAGGGACGGCCACATACGGATAGAAATTCAGCTGATCTCTACAGTGAGTGACCAGGTCAATTGTAGTGACAGATTCAGCTTGCTGGACAATAGTTGTGCTGTGCATTAAAAGCGTTGTAAATTCTTGATGTTTTCAACTACAGTGCCATGGAAAAGTATTCATACCCCTTGAAATGTAACTGTATTAACTAATTAGGTGACTTCTGAAGGCAATTGGTTCCATTAGATTTTAGTTAGGGGTATCAGAGTAAAGGGGGCTGAATACAAATGCACGCAGCACTTTTCAAGTATTTACCGTATATACTCGAGTATAAGCCGAGTTTTTCAGCACATTTTTCTGTGCTGAAAATGCCCCCCTCGGCTTGTACTCAAGTCTGTGTCCATCTTCACGTTTGTGCACCTGATCCTAGCCAGCCGTGGATCCCCTGGACCCCAATCTTGGCACACATGTAGCCCCACTCTTCTTCTACAAGTGTACAAAGCTTGTTGTCCCGGGGACCTACGGCTGGGGAGCACCGATTTTTCAAATCCGGGCACCCCTTCCATAGACTCCCATGTTAAACTGTAATTTCTCTGGTGATTTTGGGGACCCGGTACCGGGCGGCCCTAGGTCCCCTGGACCCCAATCTTGGCAAACATGTAGCCCCACTCTTCATCTACAAGTGTGCAAAGTTTGTTGTCCAGGGGACACAGCACCGGAGATCAGGTAGGGAGATTGGGCACAGTGAGGCATGGGCACAGTGACAGTGAGGCATGGGCACAGTGAGGCATGGACACAGTAAGGCACAGTGAGGCATGGACACAGTGAGGTACAGTGAGGCATGCACATGGACACAGTGAGGTACAGTGAGGCATGCACATGGACACAGTGAGGCACAGTGAGGCATGCAGATGGACACCCTAGGTTTATACTCGAGTCAATAAGTTTTCCCAGTTGTTTGTGGTAAAATTAGGTGCCTCGGCTTATATTCGGTTCGGCTTATACGGTATTTGTAAAAAAAAAATTGAAACCCATTTATCATTTTCCTTCCACTTCACAATGATGTGCCACTTTGTGTTGGTCTATCACATAAAATCCCAATAAAATACATTTACCTTTTTGGTTGTAACATGACAAAATGTGGAAAATTTCAAGGGGTGTGAATACTTTTTCAAGTTACTGTATTCTATTTTTCTATCAGTTAGGAAATAATTACTACTATAAAATGTCTTGCCAGGTTGGGAAAGATTCACATCATACAAATTGATGTGTTTTCCAGAATGCAGGACACATGAAAATCCATTTTATTCAATGGGACTCACTCCTTTATTCATGTCACTGCGCAGGGTGTAAAGAAAGCAAAGCCGTGGAATTTTGTCCGCAGGGCGTTGGCCCTGAACTGGTTCTGCATACAGACGGCAGAACTTTTTCAGCCAACATACACGAAACGACGTGTTTTTTCTGCTCTTTAGCGCCACCCTTTGGGCAACTTCTGCTAATGTTGTCTTATGGTTAGCATTGGTTCGGAGCATGCGTGTTTGGACTTTGGATTTTTTTCCGACGGACTTGTGTACACACGATCGGATAATCCGACAAGACACATTTGTAGTCGGACAGTTTTAAAGCATGCTATAAAACATTTGTTGTCGGAAAAGCAGACAACAATTGTCCGATGGAGCATACAAACGGTCGGATTTTCCGACAAAACCCTGCCATCACACATTTGTTATTGGAAAATCCGATCGTGTGTATGAGGCTTAAGAGTAAAATTAAGGATAAGGCATCATGCACACTGGAAATTTTTGCAGCTTCTTTTAACCTCCCTGGCGGTATGATTCTTTCTGGAATTATGTACCAAAAGCGGTACAATTATTTTGCATGGAAATTTGGTGTTATGTATTATAGGCCTGCAATTCTTAGTAATTACTTACTTAAACCTGACCAAACAAGAGTCTAGTAAACATCCCGGGTATGATAAATATGAAACACAAAATTATAAATTATAATATAATAAATAACTATAAATAATTATAAAAAATAGTAATCTAATTATAATAAAAATTATTCAATAATGTAATCAAATCAAAAACACTGAAATTTGCTCAGTTGCAGAATTGTCGCTGTCATTAGATTTAGTGTTTGATGACGAATTTCCCCACAAATCGCTATCGCTCAATTCTGCGAGTGATTGTAATTTATTATCGCTGTTTTCTAGCTGGTCTAAAACCACTTTTGACATAAAGGGACACTTTTTTGGTTGCTATGGACAATCTCCAGTTTCCAGGCAGAAAGAATAGTTTTTATTATATAAAACTGCATGCAGGGCACTGGACAGACCACTAGGGGCAAAGGGGGTGTGTAATTATTACATACAGTACTGTAATCTGTAAGATTACAGTATACTGTATGTATACTATGTGTTTACCTTTTTGAATTTGCCGCCCAGTTCCGCTCCCATGCGCCGCTGCGGCTCGCAGGGAACGGAACTAGGAAGTCAGATGGGGTCGAAAGTGCCGACACTCGCCGGAGATCTCGCTGGCGATCACAGCAGAGGACATCATCGCTGGATCGCCAGGAGAAGGTAAGGAAACTCCGCTGCGAGCTCTGCAATGTCTACCCCGAGCGTGACTCGGGGTTACCGATCCTAGCATAAAAAAACAACCCAGAGTCACGCTCGGGATTACCGCTAGGGAGGTTAAGGGCGTCAGGTGTTTTTTTTTTCTGCCTCTACACTTCCCTCAATGTTAGCCTATGTGTCCATGCACACATAGGCTTTTAGCAGCATTTACTGGCAGGGGCTTTATTTCTAATGACCGATTGCAGGCTGATACTGATACAATATTGTGCTTCACCTCCTTGCAGGAAATAAACTCGCAGAAGGTCCTCCATATTATAAAAAGTCAAGCATAGCATATCATTAGTCAGATTAACCACTTCAGCCCCGGACCATTTTGCAGCTAAAGGACCAGGCCCCTTTTTGCCATTCGGCACTGCGTCGCTTTAACTGACAATTGCGCGGTCGTGCGACATGGCTCCCAAACAAAATTTGCATCCTTTTTTTTTCCCACAAATAGAGATTTCTTTTGGTGGTATTTGATCACCTCTGCGGTTTTTATTTTTTGCGCTATAAACAAAAATAGAGCGACAATTTTGAAAAAATTGCAATATTTTTTACTTTTTGCTATAATAAATATCCCCAAAACATATATAAAATGTTTTTTTCCCCCCAGTTTATGTCGATACATATTCTTCTACATATTCTTGGTTAAAAAAAATTGCAAAAAGCATTTATTGATTGGTTTGCGGAAAAGTTATAGCATCTACAAAATAGGGGATAGTTTTATGGCATCTTTATTAATATATATTTTTTTTACTAGTAATGGCGGCGATCAGCATTTTTTATCATGACTGCGACATTATGGTGGACACATCGGACACTTTTGTCACATTTTTGGGACCATTGTCATTTTTACAGCGATCAGTGCTATAAAAATCCACGGATTACTGTGAAAATGACACTGGCAGTGAAGGAGTTAGGTGGCGCTGCAGGGGTTAAGTGTTCCCTATTGAGTGTTTCTTACTGATGGGGGGGATGGGTTGTGTGTCACATGACAATGATCTTCGCTCCGAGTACACGGAGCAGAGATCTGTGTCATTGTCACTGGGCAGAGCGGGGAGATGCTTGTTTACACAAGCATCTCCCCGCTCTATACCTCCGTGAGACGATCGCAGGGATCCCTGCGGCAATCGAGTCCACGGGACCCACGGTCCAACTCACGAGGAAAGCGGCAGGGGCACGCGCGACCACACGTCAGGCATTTAAAGGGCAACATACAGGTACGTGATTGTGCCTGTCCGTGCCATTCTGCCGAAGAACAGGAGGCGGTCGGCAAGTGGTTAAGAAAACACACAAGCTTATTTAGCAGTTTTCATGTCCTATAGATAAAATTTTAATCATTCCTCTACTTTTCTGTGTGTACAGTAGTATGGGCACTCATAACTGAGCTACTTCTCCTGTAATTGTATTTGCTGTAATGATGTGATCGCTAAATAAAGCTTTGGACCCATTTTGGAGATCCATGGTATGCTGGTTGAGTTGAGAGGTATCTTAATATAGCGCGGTCTTACCCCGAAGGGTCCCGACGCGCATAGCAGAGTTCCTGGGAAAAGAGGATCCAGGAACCAAAAGCAGCACAGAGCGGCAGAAAGGGTGGAAGAAAGAGGCTACGCAGGAAAGGCTTGCGTGAAAAGCCAAGTCTTCAGTAACCCACGGAAGACCAGGATAGTAGAGGCCTCCTGGAGCTCGACAGGGAGGCTATTCCATAGAACGGCACCCTGGTGGGAGAAGGCCCGACCACCACGCAGGATTTTCTTGGGCACCGAGATGTAGAGGAGATGTCTGCCGGTAGATCTGAGTGATCTGACAAGAGCTCGTTTATGAAAACGAGAGCAGAGATAGCTTGGGGCCAGGCCTCCCATTATCTTAAACATAATACATCCAGCCTTAAATAAGGTGAGATATTGGTCCGGCAGCCAATGCAATGGCGCAGAGGACAGGGGTGATATGATCCCTCAGCGGGACATCCATGAGTAACCTAGCCGCAGCATTTTGAATACGTTGAAGCTTCTGCACTAACACCTTTGGCAATCCCAGATAAAGAGAGTTGCACTAGTCTAAGCAGCTACCTATCGTGGCGCAGATGACAGTTTTTCTGTCCGAGATATCCAGATATTTAAACAGCTCCCTCAGGAGTTTTAGCTGCCAGTGACATGCACCAAAGACCTTTTTTACCTGAGGAGCCAAGGTTAAACCTGAATCTAGGACAAATCCCAGATCACGGACCTGGGGGGCCACCTCCGGAGCAGGACCAAATGAGGGAGGCCAAGGTGGGATATCTAGGGGGGTAGCCAGATCGCTGAAGATGATCACCTCAGTTTTTCCCCCATTAAGTTTGAGGAAGTTGGCAGACATCCATGTATTGATGGCCTCCAAACAGCTGGCAAGGGTAGCATCAGCCGTCTGGTTCCTAGCAATCTTCAGGTAGGCCTGGGTGTCGTCCGCATAAACGTGGTACTGGGCGGCGTGGGACTTTAGCAGGTCGGCAAGGGGCCTCATATAGATATTAAACAGCAGGAGTGACCAGGCAGAGCCCTGTGGCACTCTGCAATCCAGGGCGGTGTACTTAGAGTAAAAGGGGCCAGTCGTGACTCCCTGAACTCTGCCCTCTAAGAAAGAGGCCACCCATGCCAAAGCCGACCCACTCATACCCAAAACAGATCTCATCCGCTCCAGTAAGGTTCCATGATTTATGGTATCAAACGCGGCCGACAGATCCAAGAGAACCAGAGCTACTGAGTCACCCCTGTCCAAGCTGTGAAGGACATCATCATAAACACAGATGAGGCTCATCTCTGTTCCTTGTCCAGGTCGAAATCCGGACTGGAATTTATCCAAAAGATGGAAAGACTCAAGGTAAGCCTGTAGCTGGATAACCGCCAGGCACTCCATCACCCTTGCCACAAAAGTCAAGATGGAAATCGGCCTGTAGTTGCCCAGTATGTCCGGGTCCAAGGTCGGTTTCTTCAGCAGGGCCCGGGACAATACCTGTCCTGAAGCAGCAGTTGATTATCTCCCCAATAAAGGGGGCCAAAAGGGCAGCAGATTTTTTTAACCAGCCCAGCAGGACATACATCTAATGGAGAGGAAGATGGTTTCAAAGAGGCAATTACCTCAACCACCTGTATAACTGTAACCAGTTGGAAACCGGGCAATCCAGGGGCCATCACTGTGTGGCCAAAGTCTTCTTGCACAGTCTCTGGCCTGGGAATGTTGTCTCTAATGGTCTTAGCCTTAGAGACAAAGAAGTCAGCAAGCTCCTGGCACCAGTCCTGTGACTCCTTAGGAGCAGAGCTGGTAGCTTCAGGATGGGTTAACTCCGAAGAGATCTTGAAAAGTTCGGCCATGCTGTTGGCTGCCTTCCTGATTCACTCCCGGAAGTAGGTCTTTTTAGCCTCTCTAATAGCCCTCTTATAAATATAGAGGACCACCAGATGCAGCTCTTTGTCAGCTTCCAGAAGGAACTTCCGCCAGCGTCTGTCCCTGGACCGAACCCGCTTTTTGAGGTGCCTAAGCTCCTCGTTAAACCATTGCGGGCTCTTGCCCAGGGGACGGGGATTAGATCTCACCCTACGAGGTGCTAACACATCAAGGGCCACTTCAACTGACTCCTGAAAAATACTCAGCTTCTCTACCAGGTCGCCCAGCTCGAAAAAGATTGGCTGGTTAAATACCCGTAGCCACAAGGTTTCCAAATCTGTCTGGGCAGACTTTTGATAGGTTTCTTGAGAAAACCTTGGGGCCAGAGCGATCTGGGATATGTGGAGGTTTCCCTTCCGGTAGGGCCAGGCTAAAGGAAATAAACCTGTGATCCGAGCAGGTCAACGCCCTAGGCAGCGCACAGGTTGCCGACAATCCACTGAACATGAGACAATCCAGCACATGACCAGCAGTGTGGGTAGCCGCTGTAACATGTTGCCTATACCCCAGAAGCAACAGTTCTTGGATAAGGGATTGGGTGGGGGAATCACTAAGATCCTCCTCCTGGTGACATCTCTTACACTGACTATTTACAATTCCAGCTGGTGGTCGCTTCAGCGCCCACCTATATATACACACAAGTATATAGTGACAATCAGCGCAATCAAAAATATCTCAACATATGCGAACTTAAAAAACTATATAAAACTCAGATAAGTAGCTCAAAATAATTTAAATTTGTTGTAAGCTGAACACTTAGTGATCTCACAACACCAAACAATAATTTTTACCTTCATAGTACAGCGCAATAAATGTATATATATATATACACTAGTACATTCTCTTGCAAATAAACAACATATTATAGTGTCAATTATGATAGTTATTTTTTTTAAATAATAATCCTTTCCACTCATAAATAAGTGTCCATCTAAATCTCGTCTTCCACCAACAGTGTTCAGTGATAAATCCTTCCTCTTGTGTTGCATGTGCTCTCAACACCAGGTGAAAAACCTGCTAATAAGGCCTGTCGTCAAATATCACTCTGCTCCTGGGGAGAACTGCTTTCTTTTCATCTCAAATCTCAGTTATCGCTCACCCTTGAGTTCACGTTCAACAACCGAACCAACCCCAATGGAATACACGTACAAGATAAAACAGTAAAAAGATTTGTTACAAGCGCTTTTTACTGTTTTATCTTGTAAGTGTAATCCATTGGGGGTTTTAATAGATAGTCAAATGGGAAAGTACTATGTACTGTATCTGCCTCTTTGTTTTCTATGTTACGGTTTTTCAACGTGAACACAAGGGTGGCAGTTCTCCCCAGGAGCAGAGTAATATTTGATGACGGGGCTGATTAGCAGGTTTTTACCTGGTGTTGGGAGCACATCCAACACAAGAGGAAGGATTTATCACTGAACATTGTTGGTGGGAAGACAAGATTTCGATGGACACATATATGAGTGGAATGGATTATTATTATTGTTTTTTGTTCAATTGTATTATTGTTTTTAGGCCTCATGCACCCTGGACGTTATAAAAAAAAAGCCAGTAGCATTAGCTGAAGAATGAGCTTATCAGCGTTTTTGCAGTAGGGTTTTTCAGCCAAAACTATACTCCCACAAAAGTTTATGGCTCAAAAACGCTAATAAACACTGAAAAGCCAAGTTTTTCAGCGTTTTATAGTTTTTTTCAGAGTTGGAGCGTTTTTACAGCTGAAAAACTCCTGTCAAAACCCACTAGTTCTGGGGTTTTTTTCCAGCCAGTAACACCCCTGCCAAAAACTGCTGATAAAAGCCTATGGGGGTTATTTACTAAAGGCAAATCCACTTTGCACTACAAGTTCAAACTACAAATTGCACTTGGAAGCGCAGTCGCTGTAAATCTGAGGGGTAGATCTGAAATGAGGGGAAGCTCTGCTGATTTTATCATCCAATTATGTGCAAGCTAAAATGCTGGGGTTTTTTTTCCTTGCACGTCCCCCTCAAATCTACAGCGACTGCACTTCCAAGAGCACTTTCAGTGCAATTTCAAGTGCACTTTGCACTTGTAGTGCAAAAAGAAGTTGCCTTTCGTAAATAACCCCCTATGTGTGCATGGACCCACAGGCTAACATGCTGGAGAGTTTATTGGCTGCAGAAAAAAATGCCTGAAGCCAAAAACAGCAGCTGTAGAAATGTCCAGTGTGCATGAGGCCTTAGATTTTTTTGTACAACTATCACACTTGGAGAGAATGACACTACAATATTTGTTTATTTGCAATATACTGTATATACATTTGTTGCGCTGCACTATGAAAGTATAAGGCCCCATGCACACGAGACGCTGTTATTTGCTGTTGAACGCGCGTTCAGAGGCAGTTGGACACTTTTTTCAACTGCTCCTGAACCCATTCAATGTTATCCTATGTGTCCATGCACACACTCTCGTTTTTTGGCGTTTACAAGCAGTTGCGTTTAACCTCGTTTTTCCAGAAGCAAAAAAATGGGTTCAGACACAAAAGTTTTCCACGTTTCAGACGATAAACGCGGCTAAACGCGGTACCGGCGTTTTGCCGCGTTTGCGTTTATAAGCGTTTTTAAAGGTGACCTATTTTTTAACATTAGAAATCTCAAAAATGATGGCAAATGATGAAAAACTATTAAAAAATATAA
This sequence comes from Rana muscosa, assembly GCA_029206835.1. Lineage (NCBI taxonomy): Eukaryota > Metazoa > Chordata > Amphibia > Anura > Ranidae > Rana > Rana muscosa. The sequence continues at coordinate 825,607,988 of CM055122.1, read as the reverse complement.
AAGAAAACTGTAATTGCTTGCATTGCATTGTGGACAATCCACAACTTGTGGCAGGTAACGTGGCAAGTGGACAATCAACAACTTGTGTCAGGTGATGTGGCCAGGTGACGTGGCAAGTGGACAATCCACAGCTTGTGGCAGGTGACGTGGCCAGGTGACGTGGCAGGTAACGTGGCCAGGTGACGTGGCCAGGTGACGTGGCAAGTGGACAATCCACAACTTGTGGCAGGTGACGTGGCAGGTGATGTGGCAAGTGGACAATTCACAACTTGTGGCAGGTGACGTGGCACGTGATGTGGCCAGGTGACGTGGAAAGTGGACAATCCACAACTTGTGGCAGGTGACGTGGCAGGTAATGTGGGCAGGTAACATGGCTAGGTGAAGTGGCAGATGACGTGGCAAGTGGACAATCCACAACTTGTGGCAGGTGACGTGGCAGGTAACGTGGCCAGGTGACGTGGCAGGTAACATGGCCAGGTGACGTGGCCAGGTAACGTGGCAAGTGGACAATCCACAACTTGTGGCAGGTGACGTGGCACGTGATGTGGCCAGGTGATGTGGCAAGTGGACAATCCACAACTTGTGGCAGGTGACGTGGCCAGGTGACGTGGCCAGGTGACGTGGCAAGTGGACAATCCACAACTTGTGGCAGATGATGTGGCAAGTGATACGCTAAATACAAGTACACTGCTGCTCTCTCAGCTGCTGCTACTCACTCTGGTCTCACAAACTGGCTGAAATGGTTAAAATTTACAGTTTTTTGAGCTTAGGGAGGGTCTATGATGAAACGCTTATAAACGCAAACGCGGTTAAACGCCGCTAAACGCGGCCGCAAACGCGACAAAACGCGCATTTATAAACGCCGGTTTCAGCATTTAAAAACGTGTGTTCAGCAGAGTTTGCACCTGCGTCTCGTGTGCATGGGGCCTTAAACACCTATATACACAGCTATCTCTACAGGAACATGTGCTTTGGAATCACAGGCCAGACTGACTGAACACAATTCTAAATCTTCTGGCAGGTAAACCAGTTCATGTACAGTATATGCATGTAAATTGTGTACTACAAGAAGTTCAGCTTGGAGCATTTGTAAGAGACTTCCAAAATTAAAAAAAAAAAAAAAAAAAATCAGGCCAACGAACATAAGGAATCCCTTTTATTATAGAATAGTCAAATATAACAAATATAAAAATGTAGCAGCTAAAATGAGGCAACAAGTCTTTTTGGTCTCTCTTATAGATTATGCACATGGAACAGTACACCTAAAAATGACAGAAACAATCCAAGTAATTTATGTCAGAGATGCCACTGCTATCTCACAAGACCACACTGTATTCGATCAGAATTTTTTTTTATTTTTTTTATTAAAAACTCAAACGACATTAAAAATAATGTGTAGAACCAGACAAAAGATGTTGCAAAAATATGGCTTCTTCAATTTGCACCTTTTTTTTAACAAATGATTTGTTGTCTCATAGCACCAGTGCTAAGTGAATTACACTTTTTCTAACCCCAAATTTTTCCCAATGAAGAAAGATTCAAGTGATACTTTAAGAATACCAATACAATAATAAGTTAATAATGCAAGTGGATTGTCATACTAGGCTCCCAGTACAGGTGATCAGAGCATTCCTCCGTTGCGAAGAAAGGATCAACTCTGTACATCAAAGTCTATTGCAGAACTAAGCCAACCTCAGTGTGTATATCAGTTCTGTATATCTACAGATATGGGGGCTTTATGCTTACTTCTACTGCTCTGCTCCTCTATTGATCCCCTTCCAATATTACTCCAATATTTGCTTGGCTGCATTTATTTTATGAATATTCTTGTTTTGGATGGAGTAAGGAAGGATTAGAATCTCTCACCCTCCCCCCCCCCCTTTCCTGCAGCCTGCCATGTTGCATGCTCGGATAAGGGTCTGGTATGGATTGTGGGGGGACCCCCACACCATTTTCTTTTTTTAAAATTTGCCGTGGGGTACCCCTTAAAATCCATACCAGACCTGCAGAGCCTGGTATGGACCCCCACGCCAATTAAAAAAAAAAAAATTGCCGTTGAGTTCCCATTAAAATCAATACCAGAATCGAAGGGCATGATAATGGACTGGGGTGGATTCAGATTTTTCACATTCGTGTCCCATAGACGGTGTTCGCATGTTCTGGTGCAAACTGAACAGGGGGGGGGGGGCACATACCAGGCCACATACCCTTTGGGGTGCCCCCACGCACCTTGTTCCCCATGTTGATTAGGACAAGAGCCTCATCCCCACAACCCTTGCTATACATACACACACACACACACTAGACTGTATATTATATATACCATATTCATCAGCGTATGACACGCGCTGGCGTATAACACGCACCACAATTTAAGAGGGAAGTTTCAGGATTTTTTTTTTTTTTTAAATAAACCACTTTGAAGCAAAATAATGATCAGTGAGCATCAATGCCGCGTGATTAGTGCCCATCTGCAGCCTGGTCTGTGCCCATCTGCAGCTTCACTGCAGCCTGATTAGTGCCCATCTGCAGCATTGCTCCTCACTGCAGCCTGATCAGTGCCCATCTGCAGCATTGCTCCTCACTGCAGCCTGATCAGTGCCCATCTGCAGCATTGCTCCTCACTGCAGCCTGATCAGTGCCCATCTGCAGCATTGCTCCTCACTGAAGCCTGATCAGTGCCCATCTGCAGCATTGCTCCTCACTGCAGCCTGATCAGTGCCCATCGGCAGCCTTGCAGAAATAGACAGAGCCGCATCTCCTGTGTGCTCGGCGTCATGCCCAGTCCCGCCCCTTGGCCCGGATCCTATGATGGACATAAAGCCGGTCCAATGCCGGGACGTCAATGCTAGGAGCCGTGCAGGGGCAGGACTGAGCATGACTGCGAGCAGAGCCGAGCCAAGTACACAGGAGATCTGGCTCTATTTCGGCGGCGCTCGTCCCCTCCTTCTCCTCGGTGGCAGCCTATATCGGCGTATAACACACACACACACACACACACACACACGACATTCCCCTTAGGGGGGTAAAGTGTGTGTTATATGCCAACAAATACGGTAGATGGAGATTATATATATCCATCTCAAATACACTGCCACTAACTAACCTGCCTGCCTGCCTGCCTAATCTAGCTCAAACAATCTCCGTCCACACACTATACACGGCCGCTATGTAAGCAGTATATAGTGTGGGGCATGGTCCCCCTGAGCCATGATTGGCCAAAGGCACCCTGTCTTTGGTCAAATATGGCTCCCTCAGCAGAGCGTGCTGATTGGCCAAAGCATGCAGGTCAGGTGCATGCTTTGGGCAATCATCATACAGCAATGCACTGCGATCTCACAGTGCATTATGGGGCATTCCACGGCGCTCGCGAACGCCCCATATGTTCGGTTCGTTTCTAGAACAAACAAACTTACGTTCGACTCAAACCGCAGGCTCGTCCCTATTAGTTACATAGCGGCTGGCAAAAGGATCCACAGCCACCAAAAAAGGACTGAGCATCAGACACACCTGAAAGCAGGATTAAAGGACGCAGATGATTATTTGACACCAATTGAGTACTTTTATCAGCCTGGCTTTCTTCATTTTTTTCAGAAACGATAAAGTCACCTTAAAGTATGGCAATGCAAGCAAAAAAAAAAAAAACCTAATAAAAGGCCCTATTCACATCTTTGCATTAATATACAATTTGAGCAGCTTTAGAAAGTATTTTCAAATGCAGAGGTGCAATTGAGGCAAAAATGATCTTGTATGTTCTTAATCACTGTTCCCAACCACTGCCCTATAAATTCCACATGTCTTCTTTAGGTGATCAGTATCCGCACAGCACTGTACACTTGTCATTATGACTCAACTTAGCAGGAGTTATTGTTTACATTAAAATTTTAAAACTTATTCTTAACAAGGGCTTCATATTCCTCTGTGCATAGTCTGGCACATACTGTACGTTGATCTTGGAAGCAAGATGCATTAGTAGTTCTCGCTTATGGGAATGTTGTGAAGCTTTACCCTAAATGATGACTAAAATTACAGCAATTCTTCTTTCCTTCCTGTTTTTTTTCTAAACTAAGCACTGGACTTTGCTAGATTTTAGATCATATAGTTGCAAGAGATTGGTACACGCGACTATAAATAAAATAAGGAGCCAGATGCCACCCACAGGTCTGTGGGTGACAACTGGTAGCTGACTCACTGCAGGAGGGTGAGCATGTCACCCTCCATAGCCACTTTTCGTAAAGAAAAAAAAAAGTGTAATAGAATAAAATACAGTAAATGCATTTGCTACATTTCTAAGCTACATTGTTATGCAATGTATGCTAGCCACAAAATATCACCAAACATCTACAGGGATTTTATTATCTCATGAGGGTCCATGACTGTGCAATGTGCAGCAGACAAATACAGTAACACGCCACTGTGGAGTAATTACTAAAATTAGTAGGTGCTATTTTGAGCAACATGTTTCAGGGATTCGGTTGTGATACTGTCAAAAGCATTGTGATTTCCTTTGATGTTTGTTCCTATATCTATGCTTGGATAGTATTGCCAGGCGATTGGTGTAGGAGCATTGGGAGCGATTCATTCCATGGTTTTCCAGCAGGCAGGTAGCAGTGGCACCCTGCCTTGTACTGAATCTAAAGTACCATGGGATTCTTAAAAAAAAATCTTGGAAATGTGTTCCTTCTCAGTACTTACAGAGGGACAACCTTGCGACCACAACTGTGGTCTTGTTTGTTTTCTATTTGGCCACAGATATACACTATATTACCAAAAGTATTAGGACGCATGCCTTTACACAGGGATTTTTTTTTTCTAAGAAAATAGGTGCAGGAACTCAAATGGTGTGGTCAAATTTCACTTACAGTGGAAAGGTCTTAAAGGTGCATTAAATACCAGGAGTGCATTACGTACAGAGTTCTGAGTTGAGGGGGGGGTGTTACATACAGAGTGCAGAGTTTAGTGGTGTGCTGCTTGCAGAGTTCGGGGGTGTTATACATACATTGTGCAGAGTTTGGGGGTGCACTTTGCCTTCTTCCACAGCTGCTTACCTCTGCATCCCCAATGCACATCTCTCTTTCATCCTTCTTCAGCTCTGGCCTCTGCATGCAACCCCCCTTCCACTGCCCCCATCTTCTCCTACCCTCCTTAGAAGCTCCACCATCTTCCAGATGTCTTACTTGTGTTGCTGTATTAAGCTGAAGCACCCAGCCAGCTCTAGTACCTCCCCACACACTGTAGGTGGCTCTGCCTCTATCACTTACAGGGAGATCATCCAGTAGAGGTTTTGGAAGCTACACTGCACCCTGGGCACCTTTATATCCCTTGTCCCCATCCTGCATTACACAGAAGCCAGACTTCTGTGTTTACAAGAGTGATAGTGGTAAGAAGGGAGCAGAAGGCCAGAGGTGGTGGAACGGAGTTCCACCAAGTTCCAGCTGAAAAAAAGCCCTGCCTTTACATGCACATGAACTTGAATGGCATCCCAGTCTTAATCCATAGGGTTCCAAGGCATCCTTATTTCCTTGTAATATTTTGAATTTATTATATGATATGAAGACTGATCTGAAAACTACTACTCCTAATGTCTGGGGACATCGCACCAAACCCCGACCCTCCCACACCCAATTCCCAACGCCAAAATTGTCCATCTACCTCCAACAGTAGTCGTAACGTCAACATTCTCATCCCAATTCCCCTGATTCCACAAGTCAGCCCCCCCCTCTTTCATGTGCCCTCTGGAACGCCCGCTCAGTCTTCAACTAGCTTCTGTCAATGACCTTTTCCTCTCCAAATCCCTTAATCTATTTGCTATAACCGAAACCTGGCTCCAGGAATTCGACACTACCTCTCCAGCTGCCCTGTGCCACAGTGGCCTCCTCTGGACTCACTCCACCAGACCCACTGGACGAAAAGGAGGTGGTGTTGGACTTCTCCTCTCCCCACAATGCACCTTCCAGGTACTTCCCACACCTCCCTCTTTCCCCCTGCTCTTTCGAAATGCACTGCATTCATCTTTTCTCTCCAGCTTGTCTGAGGGTCGCAGTTATTTATCGGCCTCCTGGACCAGTGTCACGCTTTCTGGATGACTTCTCTGCATTGCTACCCTATTTTCTCTCATCTGAAGTGCCTGCCATCATCCTAGGTGACTTTAACATTCCAATCAATGTTAATACTGCTACCACTTCTAAACTACTCAACCTAACCTCCTATTTTAACCTAACACAATGGACACAAACCACCACTCACTCCAACGGCAACACTCTCGACCTCGTACTCTCCCATCGCTGCACTCCCTTCAACCTCTCTAACACACCCTTTCCTCTCTCTGATCACAACCTTATCCGTTTCACACTCTCCTTGTCTCCTACATCCCATTCTGCCAACCCACAAACCACTACCCGCAGAAACCTTCGCAATCTCAACCCTTCCCTTTCTTCACTCCGCTACTGATGGCCTTTATGACAAAATCGCACCCCTGTCCTGCCCAGACCTAACCACTTCCATCTACAACAATATGTTGTCATCCTCCCTAGACATACTTGCTCCTTTTTCTACACGCAGAACCAGGCCCCATCTGCCACAACCCTGGCAAACAGACGACACCAGAAGTCTTAAGAGACGCAGCCGTGCTCTTGAGCGAGCATGGCGTAAATCTAAATCCCTGCAAGACTTTACCCTCTATAAATCTGCCCTTCTCAAATACAACTCCTGCCTCCACACTGCTAAACAAACCTATTACAACACTCTCATCAAAACCCTCTCATCCAAACCTTGTCAACTCTTTTCTATCCTTAATTCCTTACTTCACCCTCCACTGCCCCCACCCACCAACTTGCTTACTGCTCAACAGATTGCCAACCATATCAAAGGCAAAATAGACACAATTCGCAAGGAGATATATAGCATTCAAATTCCTCCCCTACCCAACACATCGGGTCCAACACCACGCTCAATACTCTCCTCCTTTTGCCCAGTTACCACAGATGAAGTTGATAAACTCCTCTCCATGGCCCACCTCACTACCTGTCCCCTGGACCCTGTCCCTTCTCAATTACTGCGACCACCTTCCAGCTCTATCCTTAACTCCCTAACCCACATTTTCAACCTCTCCTCCGACACGTTTCCTTCCCCGCTGAAACATGCACTGGTTACCCCCATACTTTAAAAGCCCTCACTAGACCCCACATGCTTGAATAACTGCCCCCACCTGCTCCCATTAGCCTCCAAGCTCATCGAACGCCTTGTCCATGACCGAATGAGTCGCTACCTCACGGACAACAACCTTCTCGACCCTCTACAGTCTGGCCTCCGCCCACAACATTCTACTGAAACTGCCCTACTAAAACTCACCAATGGCCATTACGCCATACTTATACTTTTAGACCTCTCTGCTGCCTTTGACACAGTTGACCACCTGCTCCTCCTCAGCAAATTACACTCCCTTGGCCTCCGTGATTCTGCTTTATCCTGGTTCTCTTCCTACCTATCTCAGGGAACTTCAGTGTCACTTACAACTCCATCTTCTCTGCTCCTCTTCCTGTTGGGGTACCCCAAGGCTCCGTTCTTGGGCCTCTCCTATTCTCACTCTATACCTCTTCCCTGGGCCAGGTGATAACCTCCCATGGCTTCCAATACCACCTCTATGCCGACGACACCCAGATCTATCTCTCCACTCCTCAGCTCACCCCCTCGATCTCCTCACGGATATCAAACTTACTGAATGACATATCGGCATGGACGTCACACCACTTCCTCAAACTCAAGCTTTCTAAAACTGAGCTTGTTATATTTCCTCCTTCACGGTCCCCTCCGTGTGACTTCACCATGAATATAAACAACACAACCATTGGTCCTTCCACACATGCCAAGGTCCTGGGTGTAATCCTTGACTCAGACCTCTCCTTCAGCCCCCATATTCAATCACTGGCTAAATCCTGCCGCCTTAACCTCCGAAACATCTCCAGAATTCGACCCTTCCTGACTAATGACACCACAAAGCAACTTATTCACTCCTTGATTATTTCCCGCCCTGACTACTGCAACTCTCTCCTTAATAGCCTACCCTTAAGCAGGCTATCCCCCCTTCAGTCTATTATGAATTCTGCTGCTAGAATAATGCACCTCACTAACCGATCCGTGACTGCTGCTCCTCTCTGCCAATCCCTTCACTGGCTTCCCTTACCCCACCGTGTAAAATTCAAAATGCTAACCATAACATACAAGGCCATTCACAACATCGCCCCCATCTACATCTCCATCCTCATCTGCAGATATTGCCCAAATCGTCCCCTCCGCTCCTCCCAGGACCTCCTGCTTTCTAGCTCCCTTGTTACCTCCTCCCATGCTCGCCTTCAGGACTTCTCCAGAGCCTCTCCCATCCTCTGGAACTCCCTGCCCCAGTATGTCCTATCAGCCCCTACCCTGTCCATCTTCAGGAGATCCCTGAAAACTCATTTATTTAGGGAAGCCAATCCCATACCCACCTAACAACTATCCCGGAGCCACCCCCATCAAATTCTCTGCAGCCATTACCTTTTGTGCCACCCCCCCTGCCTTTAGAATGTAAGCTCTACGAGCAGGGCCCTCCTGTACCTTTTGTATTGAACTGTACTGTAATTGTGTTGTCCCCCCTATACATTGTAAAGCACTGCGTAAACTGTTGGCGCTATATAAATCGTGTATAAAAATAATATACGAGTGTCACAAGCAAAAGGAGTGCAATACCTGAAACTGCATTGGTTAGGAGTACAACCAGGAATAATACGGTAATGACTAAGTGCTAACATATGCGCGAAACGCGTCTACCTTTTTGTCCCCTGCTCTGTCAACCACTTGTCATATGAAGCTTCAATAAAAAGGATTTTTGAAAGTGCAGCTGCCCGGAATCATTTCCTTGTGTAACCAGGAATAATAGTGTTGTTAAGAGCCCCCAAGAGATACAAGAAACCACTGGAAACCCAACCAGACTCCATCCATAACTGAAATATTACCAGTTGGTGAACTCTTTATAGAAGACACAAGAGAAGAATAAATGAAATTGCATAATCCAGTGTCTACATCTACTGCTGTCATCCATAAATACTGCTGCAGTTTACCAGGTGGCCTATGAACCTATATAACTTGGTCAACTTTATAAAAAATAAATGCTTTGCCCATGCAGGGGAAAGCAACACGTTTACTTTAAATCCAGTCCGTGCTGCATATAATAATTACCTTTCCTTTGTTCATTCACCATTCTCTGCTGGGAGCAAAGTCAAGCAGCTCTAAAGACTCTCTCCCTCCATAATCAGTACTGTTCTATGAGAGGAGGTAGCAAATCACATTTGTACCAACTACTTGTAAGAACCCGGTATCTTCCTTTTTTTTTTTCCTGGTGAAAAACAGTGAGGTGGAGCACAAAAAAAAACAAAAAAAAAAAAAACAGGAGGCTGGGCCTTAGTAAACCTGGTACTTGGCCTTGCATGTACAAAGCACAGGTTACCTTTAAAGATGAAACTTATAAATGAATAAAAGAAGTCTGATTTCTAGCAAAAGGTGAACAGCAAGTGTGATGAAACAGCTGTTATGCATGAGGTATCATATCCATATTTTCTGTGCTCCTTTCATGAACCTGAGTTCACAAGAGAACAGATTCTAAACTGGAAATAAATGGTGTTATTCAGTAACCTCACAACCACCAAGAACAAGAAAATGAGATACATAATACCCGACCCATGACTGCATTATACATCTAAATGAATTGAGGCCTTAGGCTGCTGATGAGGAACACTAGAGATGCACAGAATGAAGCGTTTTCACATTGAAATGTTTTATGATTTTTACTATTCATTACCGTAATTTGGTAGGTACAGCCTTAAGTATATCAAACAGTTTTTTCATTGGAGTATGTCCTGCACGACTCAAACTGCAAATAGACAGTTAAAAGATTAAACAATTAATAAACACTATACATAACAATGAAACAAACCGGAATGTGTATATATTCCAAATGTAAGTGGAAAAATTAGACTCTTGACAGGACCATATAATAATTTTTTCCATTGTGATACAAAGATATACAGGAGGATTGGACAGTGGCAAACAAACCCTGTAGGCCAGCAGTTTAGTAGTAAAGCAATATCAAGAGCATAATTATAAACACGGAAGGGTGAGACTTATGTCCCTTAATAGACTTTGAGGAAAAGGTTTTGCAGCGAGTACAAAAATCTATTTTTTTTCTTTTGATCTTTAAAAGGGACACAGAAGTTCAGAAACCTCCATCAAGGGTTCCAACAGTAGTACAACTGAGGGGTGGGCAACAAAACCAAAAAACACCCAATAGGTCCAACTAAATCATCCGTCTGCCTACAGCTCAAAAAGCCACCTGAAGGACCTAATGCCCTAAGGACCTAATTACTCACAGCCCTGGTGGAGTAGGCCTTAACTGGAGAGGGGAGAACCCAATTCTTGAAAACATAAGCCTGAAAAATGGTGCAACAAAGCCACTTAAAATTGGTGGAACAAGCAGCGAGGGCACCCTACCTGGGACCATCCAGAAAATACAAAAAAAGGGTGCATTTAGTGAAGCTGGAGAGTGCAAAGATCTGATGCAGCTCTGCATAGAAACCAATTTTTTGGGAAAAGCTTAATTGAACAAGTTGAAGAAGTTGATTGGCTACAATGCACAGCTGCTTCAGGTTTTGCACTCCCCACTAAGTAAATCAACCGCAGAGAGGTCATCTTTCTAAAAGAAAATAGTGGAGAGATAAACTTGCACAACTTTAATTACATCCGGATAGACAAACATCCCCTAGTAAACTGGAGCTTCACACAAGGAGTAGGGAGGGAAATGACTCTGAATGGTTCAAAAGGAGGCTTCAGAGACACAAAGGAGACCAGATCTGAATATCATTGCGGCAGAGGGGATTTGATCAGAGAGTGAGCATCCAAAAGGTCTCTGGCCCTTCATGCAGACACAACTGAAAAGTTTCTAGACTCACACCAAGCAAAGGACACCTTCCACATCTGATCATGGCCTTCCTAGTCCTGAGCATCACAGGGAGAATATTAGACATGTGCATTCGTTTTCGTTCGAATGAATTTTCGTCCGAATTTCAGGTATTTTCGTTATCGTTTTAACAAACGAAAACGAAAGCGCAGAATCTGAAAACCGAAAGATCCGACATAAACAAATGCTTTATTTTTGTTTTCGTTGCGACAACAGTTCGATATGGATAGGAGATTCGACATGACGTTGACAATAACAATCTGTGTCTATCGAACCTGTGGTCGAATGTGCCTAACCTTAACTCTATTAGTCCAAGATTATTCTACATAGAGAGAAAATATTTGACAGAGAGAAAAGATTCGACATTATAGAGAGAAAAGATTCCTGCTGGAATTGGGTGGGGGGGAAGTAAAATAAAAATAATGATGATGATGATGAATGTTATTGGCTGATTGTAACCAAAGAGGAGGAGCAGTAAAATAGCTAGAACTAACTTTACAATTCAACATGAACGACGAAGATTCGACAAAGCATTGAAAAACATACAAACGTTGAATCTGTCATTGAAGGCTTATGGTGTCTGTCGAAAGTTCTAAGAAGATTCGACGGAGCAGCTAAACTGTACGACGCTGCAATCGTACATTTCCGGTCAAATGCATCCGCCCATAGGCTATAGAAAAATTCTAAGGTTGGTTGACTAGTAATAATAATAAATATAATTATTACTAGTCATACAACATTAGAATTCTACTATAGCTAGCATGTAGGCAGAACATTCGACTGGAAATGTACGATTGCGGCATCGTACAGTTTCGCTGCTCCATCGAATCTTCTTTGAACATTCGACAGACACCATAAGCCTTCAATAACAGATTCGACCTTAATTAATTCGGATTTTTGGACGAATGCAATTTCTAACGAAAAACTAAATAAATAAAAACGAATTTCGGGAGTAACTAAATAAATTTATTTTTCGGACGAAAACGAAACAAAATATTTCAGTGTGCACATGTCTAGAGAATATTCTCAGAGATGCTTCCTGTGTCCTAAAACTTAGGCTTCAACAGCCATTGATCAAAAAGCAGGGTGGTAAACTATTTCTCGGGATAGCAGATCTGGTCCGTCTGGCAGAGCCCATGGCACATCTGCCAAGGCAGCATCGCATGCAGGCACATTATGAAATACTTGCCTTAAAATGAAGCCCTCCAGCGGCACGCTGTCACCGCTGACAGGGCTTCCATCTTCACCCGGTCTTCCATCCAAGTTTGTGGGCTTCGACCATCTGATTGGCCAATCCATGATGGCATCACTCCCGCGCATGTGCAGGGGAGTCTTAGGCATGGCACAGGGCTCTGAAGGAACTCCAGATTAGGAACGCATGCACCAGTGACGTCACCCGCTGCTGCTCACTGGAATATCTCCTAAACGGTGCACATTTTAGGAGATATTCATTGTACCTACAGGTAAGCTTTATTATAAGCTTACCTGTAGGTAATAATAGGCAAAACGAGTTTACTACCACTGTAACCTAGCAACATTAGTGTAATGCTACTTGGTTAACATAGACAGCGTGTGACCCACACTATTGTGGGTTTGTCCCATTTGCTGCTGAATCGGAAGGGCAGGAGGTCCACATGTCCAGTGTCTTCCACCTGCAACAAAGGTCCCAGAACACCTCTGGGTGCAGGAGCAATGTTCTGGTTCTAGACATTGTTGGCTGAGAAAATCTGTCAACCCAGTCCACATTGGGAGTGTACAGGGCTGACAAAACGGACACATGACATTCTGCCGTAGATAGGATTTGTTCTACCTCTCCTTAGTGAACAGGCTGGAGTAACCCCCCCCAAAAAATAATTCTGCAGGGACTGAGGCAACGACTGCTTGGTCCAAAAGACCAGAGAGCGCACAATGGATATCAGCTATACGTTAAAAGGGACACATGAAGATTGGAGGTCAGAGAGCGAGGAGATTGCAGGGAACAAAACTTGAGCTTAAGACCCTGGGATACCAACTTATACCTTTAGGCATCCAGGATGCAAGACTTCTAAATGTCTAGAATCAGACATGTTGCAGCTACGGGTGAAGGTAACTTCCAGGCTCACCCCACCTTGTCCAGTCCAGCTGGGGCTGATTGCAGTGATGACCTAAAGCCAAGGTTGAGGATAATACACCAGATATTTGGGAATAAGCCTGTAGCTACCAGGTAAAGATTATTAAAGAGGTAAAGTTGTTAGACAGAACCATAGATTAAGTCTTGAATCAGTGGAACAGGAGAAACACTTGTACCCTCTTAGAATACTAGAAAAAAAACTAAAAGGCATGTTGATGGAAAGACAAGGGTTGGAACAGTTTTTTCTTTTTATTTACCAAGGTCCGAGCCGTCTGTAGGCAGCAGTATAACTTTAAGGTTTCAGAATTCCTGCATCACTCCTTGGGCAAGAGAGAAACCACCGTACACACAGCACATCTACAAAACATTCTTGCATGGTCCTGTGACAATGTGATTGTCCCATACCAGCAGCCAGACAGCTCTACTTCCAGATCTCCATTTAAATCTATCCAAGCCAGTTTATATCCAGGATAATTTGTATAGCTGCGTGTACTGACAATTAAAGACTTTGGATTTATGAGCTATGTCAGCTCTGTTGTAGATAGAAGGTGGAGCGGAGATAAAGGGGAAATCCAGAAGTATAGCAGCCTGAACATCACAGGAGCCGTTTACTTCTTGTACCCACCTCCTCTCTACATGTACGAGCTCCTCTGTTACTGACAGCTGGAGGAACCAATAAATGCTTTTTTTGAGGCCATGTGTGGAAGGCTCCTTGGACATGAACATTTCTGTATTAATGGTCTTAGTTTTACGTGTCAGCCAGAATATCTTTTTGTTAGAAAATATCACTAAAAAAAGAAAAGATCAGTAAAGATAATCCTAAGGATCAAAAAATAAATTTAGAATCCTTCATCTGTGTTTCTGCATGCACACCTGAGGCAGCAGCATAGAGAGAAACTTCCATAGTGCTAGGATATACCCATTCCCTTACATACATCAGCAGGGTTTAAAGGGAAGCTATAGTCTATTTTCAGTGATTTGATATTTTGAGCTATAAGAAAGTATACCCAAAAGCATATTATTTATTTTTGCCTTTTACGTGCTTAATATGTTTTATGATTTTTATTACATAAAGACTGATTGGCATTCTAGTGGCTGAATATGAATACCAGATAGAGTGATCACATACCGAAGGACTGTTGAGACAAAACCATTTACACTTGGGCTCCATTTACACTTACAATATATCCATACTGTTAACATGAATAAAGTCTTGGGCTGATTATTTCTGAGATGCGCGCAATTTTGAGTATTGGTTATGATTATTTGGTCATTTCTGATTTTAAGAAGGGCATTCAGGAAGTTAAAGGAGTCTCTTACCACACAGCTGCTGTTCTTCAAGATATTGCCTCTATAGCCTGCCTTAATATTTTGATGTCAATATAAGCAGTATGGCAGACTTGGATTGCGGAACAGCAATGTACAATTGCTATGCAGCACTATAATGCAGGAAGCATAGGGAACATATATACTGTATGGCCATATTATTACATATATAAATACTTGATAAAATGATCAACCCACTCAAACATAACTACCTACAAAACACTTTAAAAAGACTATAAATTCCCTTTAAATTGACCAGTGCGCAACGTAATCCCAGAGTATTGTGGGGGGTGTGTGTGGGGGGGGGGGGGGGGGGATACTGAAAAGAATACATGTGTCAAGACAGACTTTGCAGCAAGACTGCCAGAGAGGTGATCCTATACAAATTTTTCAGAGGAATGTACAAAGTAACCTAAAAAAAAAAAACATAAGGGCTTATATATGTTGTAAATGTAATCACCATCATACAAAAGTGAACTTTCATTACCCAGCTTTAGACAAAAAAAAACTAATAAAAAAATAGTTATACTAATATTGTTCTCAGGAATATAAACTGCCAGAATGCAAAATGTTTAAAGCGTATATAATGACCCCCCCCTAAAAAAATTTTTTAATAAATTGCAGTTTACTAGTCCTTAGATGGGCTGACTGCATTTGTTTTCAATACTCAGGCTTCCTTTTTCCTTTATTTTGACCTGGTAATGCTGCAAATAACACACTTTCTGTCCCACTCACTTCTCCGCTGTAAATATGGAGGCAGCCATGATGTTCACATAGACTGTATTCCAAACAAACATGTCTGCCTTTGTTCATCTCCATTCCATATGAATTAATGGGATTAGTTGATTGCACAAGAAAAAGAGGGACGTTAGTGCCATCTTTTCAGGTTACATTAAGTGACAAAGACAAGTCGTTGCCTGCAAGATCAATGGGTATTTTCTGTACTTGCTGAAAATGTTCTTAGACATGGTGGCTACATATGTTTTTTTTATTTCAGAATAATGGCTGGTAAGTTTCAATATATTACCTTTTTCTTTATTGGTCTAGATATGCTTTTTTAAAGGAGCTTTCTAACTAAATTCAAGCTTTCCTATAGTGATAACAGGTTTGGTTGTGCTTTCAGTGTCTCCGATTCCTCTTTCCAGTCATCCTGGACAACCTTTCAGCACTATATCCCCCTTGATAAGATCCTACAGGGGC
This sequence comes from Rana muscosa, assembly GCA_029206835.1. Classification (NCBI taxonomy): domain Eukaryota; kingdom Metazoa; phylum Chordata; class Amphibia; order Anura; family Ranidae; genus Rana; species Rana muscosa. The sequence goes on along the minus strand of CM055122.1, from coordinate 825,592,365 downwards.
ATCATGGTGAATATGAAGACACAGATATATTTAAGATCTACAGAGTTGTTAATTTGGACATTCATAACCTGCAAAAGGATGTGCAGAGCATTGGGGCACAGAATTGTTTCAAGGATGAAGAGTAAAGAATGGTTGTGCCCACAATGTGCAGATTTGATGCAGTGATGTTTCTCTATGACAGGATGATAACTTTAAAGGACAATGTTTTGTAGAATGCTCCAGGATAAGGGCTCTTCAAACAGAGTGTCATACCTATTGCAAGACATACAAGAGCAGCAAATTTGACGAAATATAACACATTATTGCCTTTTCATATTATAAACGCCAAGACTAATTTCACAGCACACCCAAAAAAAATTATCAGGAACTGTTTTACTGAAAGTATCATATAGCCATTTTTCCAAGCATGCCTGAAAATCTCTCAGCAGTGATAAGGAGTCTTACTGCACTCGAGTGCCTGTTTATTCTTGACCTCTACATAGAAGAAACCGATTTTCTGCATGGTCAGTCCTGACTCTTTCAGTGTTCTCTGCCATCAACTATCCCTCCATGTATCTAGTAGAACACAAGAAAAACTGAGATTCAAAATGGCTCTTAATTGGAAAAAGAAAATAAAAAAGCAAAATGACAGCAGTCTAAGATAAAACAAAAGCAAAACTGCAGGTTCTGCAGCAACGAGTAATAAATAATCTGGAAAATATCCTTGAAATTCCAAATTCATACAAAAAAATATATATGACTATCCAGATAGAACTTGAGCTGTACATTTCCTGAAAGGGTGGCGAGTAGTACCTGGTGTCCATGGATTTATCCAATAGTAACAAAGAGATCAGACTTATGAAGTGACAAGTGTGGAGAGTTTAAATGTACGCACATCCTGTGTCTTCACAGTGTACAGCTCTGTGCTCTCCTCAATAAGTCCTGTGCATCTCTGAAGCTTTCCATTCCCAAGTATTTTGAGCCGATGAGACACAAATAGGAGACCAAAATATAGTAGTAATGACAAAGTAATTCATGATGAAAATAGGGAAATTTAAGAGTCATTTAGTTCCTTTCCTGTACAAATACAGTCTCTTGAGGACACAAGCCTGCTTCCTGTAATGTGATGTCATAGTCCAAATGCGATAGCTTTCGTCTGGGAAAGTTTGTTAAGAGCTCAAATCGCTCGTTGGGGTAACCGTTTAGCTGAACGTGTTTTACCAAAGCCTGCCAGGAAAGATGAAGACAATGTTACAAACAAATGGCATCATAGAACCATATCACGCTGCAAAATCACGTACCAGCACCCTGCTCCGAAAACTTTGTTCAATACAGCCAAGCTATTACACCATGGTAAAGCCAGCAATACTATCACTCAGTCGCCAAGAACCTCCCAAAATCTGCATATTATCCCCTCAACCCTTCAAACTTAGACTCTTCCTTCCCTTACAGTAATCACCAATGCTATATAAAGAACAGCTGTTGGGCAAGCCACTGAATTCACATACACATGATATCATTATATATTGGGTCTTGGTGCAGTAGATCTCAGCGCAGTGCTTTAGGTACCAAAAATAAGAAGAAAAAATAAGCTGCTAATTCTTAAGTGCCCCTCATCAATCCCTACTGTAAAACAGACCCCAAAACGCTATTCTCCCGTACCCAAACCCTAAAAATGTAGCCGTGAAAACCTAAAATGCACCATAACACTTAATCTTTAAGATCAACCCCTAACACTTTACCTCAATCCAAACTCTACACTACATATGCTGGCACACACTAGATAATTTTATTATTTTAATTTAATACTGTGTGTGTGCCTTCATCAGTAGATGAGAGGCCGACACGCGTTTAATTTTAATTTAATACTGTGTGTGTGCCTTCATCAGTAGATGAGAGGCCGACACGCGTTTAGAAGGGAGGAGTCGAATCTGTGATGTCAGGCGAAGCACCGTGAGTGTAGATCTGCGGTGAATGAGCTGGTGATTTGATATATGCTGCTTTTATTGTTATTTCTTGTAGGTGTAACTTTTAAGGGGGGCTTTTTTAATAAATTTAAAAAGCAGAGAACACTATGGTACTTGTGTTTTTTGTTTCATGTCCTTAACCCCTGGAAATATAAGTGGAATTGATTATTGAAAAGCGAGTGGAGGAAGGTGTTTGGAGAAAATTCAAACGTTGATTACCCACACAGAGGTGCAGTCTGGGGACTGTAGGAAATACTACCATTGGTAAAGTGGATTGATCGTGGTGGACACTAGGAGTAATCTGTCTGAGTTTTATACTCATCCTTGAGGTGAGCAGGCATTTTAGCAGGTGGTGGTGTGCACTGAATATTGGATCCATTTAAATAGGATTTTACACAGCGGTGACCGTTTTGGAAACCTACATATGAACTGTTTTTTATTTTTCACAAAATTGCTTTATTGAATGTATAATTATTTGTTTATATAATATTTATAGATACGCAGCGCTGCACTATTTTCACAAAATTAATATTGCAATAGGTGTGGCGTATCACTATAAGTGTTCAGCAGCTGTGTAGACACTCAGAGGGGTAAATTTTTTTTTTTTTTTCACGTCATAGGAGTAATTTATTGGCATTGTGGCGCTGATTGTTTTTAACACAATTTACATATACAGTTAGGTCCCTATATATTTGGACACAATTTTCATACCTTTTGGCTCTGTACGCCATCAGAATTTTTTTTTAACAAAACAACCCAAGTGAATTTGAATTGCAGACTTTCAGCTTTAATTCAAGGGGTTGAACATAAATATCAAGTACAAATTTTAAAAACTGCAACCATTTTCATACACAGTCCCCCGCCCCCCCCCCCCCCCCCCATTTTCAGGGGCTCAAATGTAATTGGACAAATGAATATAATCATAAATAAAATGATAATTTTTTTTATATTTTGTCGAGAATCCTTTACTGGCAATGACTGCCTGAAGTCTGGAACCCATGGACATTACCAAAGACTGGGTTTCCTCCTTTCTGATGCTTTACCAGGCTCTAACTGCAGCTGTCTTCAGTTGTTCTTTGTGGGTCTTTCTGCCTTTAGTTTTGCCTTCAGCAAGTGAAATGCATGCTCAATTGGGTTGAGATCAGGTGATTGACACGGTCATTGCAGAACATTCCACTTATTTTCCTTCAAAAGCTCCTGGGTTGCTTTTGCAGTGTGTTTTGGATCATTGTCCATCTGAACTTTGAAGCGCCATCCAATCAACTTTGCTGCATTTGGCTGAATCTGGACTGACAGTATATCTCTAAACACTGCAGAATTTATCCGGCTGCTTCTCTCACATCATCAATAAACACCAATGACCCAGTGCCACTGGAAACCATGCATGCCCATGCCATCACACCGCCTCCACCATGTTTTACAGATGACGTTGTGTGCTTTGGATCATGAGCCATTTCAAGCATTCTCCACACTTTTATCTTCCCGTCATTCAGGTATAGATTAAGCTTAATCTTAGTTTCATCTGTCCAAAGAATGCTTTTCTAGAACTGGTCTGGCTTTTCTTTTTTTTTTTTTTAGCAAAGTCTAATCTGGCTTTTATAATCTTCAGGCTTATAAATGGATTGCACCTTGTGGTGAACCCTCTGTATTTGCTTTTGTGAAGTCTTCTCTTGATTGTAGACTTTGACAATGATATGCCCACCCCCTGGAGAGTGTCCTTCACTTGTCTGGATGTTGTGAATGGGGTTTTTCTTTACAATAGAGAGGATTATGCGATCATCCACCACTGTTGTCTTCCGTGAACATCCAGGCCTTTTTAGGTTGCTGAGCTCACAAGTGCAGTCTTCTGTACAAAACTGTTGATTTGGCCACTCCTATTGTTGCTGCTATTTCTCTGATGGATTTTTTTTTAAGCCTTACAATGGCCTGTTTCACTTGCATAAACAGCTCCTTTGAACGCATGATGTAGGTTCACAGCAATAGATTCCAAATGCAAATATCACACTTAGAATCAACTCCAGACCTTTTACCTGCTTAATTAATGAAGGAGTAGACCACACCTGGCCATGAAACAGCTTTTGATTCAATTGTCCAATTACTTTTGGTCCCTTGAAACAGGGGGGGGTTGGCTTTTCTTAAGAGCTGTAATTCCTAAACCCTTCCTCCGATTTGGATGTACATATCCTCAAATTAAACCTGAGTGTGTGCACCTTCAGCCCATATCCATTGGATATATTATTTCCCCCTTTACTGCATGTGCTATACTGTCAGCTATCTTTATCTATTTTGCATTGTATACCTATTTTTACTATTATCTATAAATACAATGGTTTTCATTTTTTCTCTACTGCAATAAACTAAACTACTTTTAATAACGTCTTACATTTGTTTGAAAGGTACTTTCAAATGGACTATACTTACCATTAATTTGGCCTTCTCTGGTAATGTAATCTGTTCCCTTTTCCCATCAGGGTATCGTAACATTAACTTTGCCTTGGGTCCTAATGAGAACAAATGAAGAAAAGTTTAAATATAAGCAGAACACAAAAGACAAAATTTTATTTTGGTATCCTTTAATCCAGGAAGTGCAATCTGCAGCCTAAGAGCAGTCACAGAGGTCTTCCTAACACAATGACAACAAAGGGGAAGCTGAAGTAGCTGAAATTTAATTCCAAAACTACCCAAAGTACAGAACAGGCTTAGTAACATTGAGGTAGCTCATCCGTAAACACTTGCAGGTTCATAATCCAATCAGCAAGTGTGAACAGCACAATTTCTTGAGCATATTACATGTCAGTCCATCACAACTGCATAGCAACAAGATCCTGGAAGAAAATCAGATTTCACAAGAACAAGGTGTACAGTACTCACCATTATTATCAGCACAATCTTCTGCATGGTCTAGATCCCTGCTATCTTCTTCTAAGCAAGATTCAGTTGGAGATTTGGGAGATTTTTCTAGGTGTGCTTGCTGGCTTGGAAAGTCTGCTTCCACTGTGGCATCTTCCACAGGCTCTGACTGCTCCTCTCTTCTGTGATTGGCGTTTTTAGATGTGGCCTTCTTGGCTTTACTACTGCAAGTCTCTGGCTCTGGCAATGTTTCCACAGGCGGCCCGTCTTCGTCCTCATGGTCAGATCCACATACAGAGATGAATTCTTCACTGCCAGAATACAGTTCAGGGTCCGACTCCTCCTCATACTGAGAAGCTTGCTTTGTTGATGTAGAGTCAAAATGGGTTTCCTGTAGGGATGCACGTATCGCGGCTTCTAGTTGGCTGTCTTCACTGGCATCTATGAGGCTCTCCTAAAAAGGATCAAAATACATCAGACAAAATAGAAGAGAATTCTACATAAAATAAAATCTTCATAACAGCAGGACTTTAGTGTGATGCTGAAACCATTTATCAACTTTACAGTACTTAGCCCAGACACATCTGTTTCCCCTCACCCAGTTACTGCGGCCACATCTTGTAGATGTACAAATGCTGTCCCAATCAAAATGGCTCCATTCTCCCATCTGATCATTATTTAGGTCCAATGAAGACAATTGGTACAAGCAGATTGCTCTGCTTTTTTACAGGGTGTGTTAGTGTAGAATTCAGTGATGTTCTGAAAAATCTCATTGCATAACCAGTAGCAAGTACTAGGAACTTCAGATTTGCACAAAAAAAAAAAAAAAGAAAAAAAGTCAAGAACAATTTCAATAAAATTGTACCACAAAACCAGCATAAGGAGGAACTTTAGAGGTGCTCAAACACAAACCCAAGAACAAAAAGCGAGTATGTAATCTCAAGATAAAATTACAAAAACTTTATTGATCCATAGATGAAAAACATAAAATCTTTTATATTCATCTTTGAATCAATAGAATTTTATCTTGAAATTACACATTCCTTTTTGTTCTATGTGTACAATAATAAAGGAGGTTCGGGACTTTGAGTGAGGCACATAGGTGGTACATGAGACAATTTTGGAAAAAGCAAGTTTTAATAAAATCACACAAATATCTTGGCCAGCAGGCTCCGTATAAAGACATAAGTTAACATCAATTATTAGAAATAGTTACTTCACAGCATGTTGTAGTAGCATAGTGCATCTAGGTACTAAAGAAGACTCGTTGGCTCAACGCATTTCAGCGATTTAATCGCCTCATCAGGAGCAGATGCATTTAATCTGAAAATACATTGGATACAGGTAAGAGGGCCAGTAAATAGATACTGAAAAATTGAGAGGAATAAGGGAGATTATAAAGAAAAAGGGCGATAAGGGAATAGGGGAGAGGGAAAAATGCACCCTCCTACTTACACATTGCAGCACATGGTCTGCTGGGGGCGCCATGCCGGCAGCAGTCATCCAACATCCCTCCCGGGAGCTGAGGGGACAAGGAGCCCCAAGGAAACCGGACAACCAAAACTGAACCCCCAACGTGACAGCGACGCCCATACCGGTAATGGTGGCGATTCCCGCATCGCCACCATTACCGGTATGGGCGTCACCGTCACGTTGGGGGTTCAGTTTTGGTTGTCCGGTTTCCTTGGGGCTCCTTGTCCCCTCAGCTCCCAGGAGGGATGTTGGATGACTGCCCCCGGCATGGCGCCCCCAGCAGACCATGTGCTGCAATGTGTAAGTAGGAGGGTGAATTTTTTTCCCCTCTCCCCTATTCCCTTATCGCCCTTTTTAATTTATAATCTCCCTTATTCCTCTCAATTTTTCAATATCTATTTACTGGCCCTCTTACCTGTATCCAATGTATTTTCAGATTAAATGCATCTGCTCCTGATGAGGCGATTAAATCGCTGAAATGCGTTGAGCCAACGAGTCTTCTTTAGTACCTAGATGCACTATGCTACTACAACATGCTGTGAAGTAACTATTTCTAATAATTGATGTTAACTTATGTCTTTATACGGAGCCTGCTGGCCAAGATATTTGTGTGATTTTATTAAAACTTGCTTTTTCCAAAATTGTCTCATGTACCACCTATGTGCCTCACTCAAAGTCCCGAACCTCCTTTATTATTGTATACATTGATTAGGGATGGAGACACTTTTCTAGGGTGTCTCATTTAAAGTCCCAAAACCCCCCCCCCCTCTTTGTTCAATGTGTGTTTGAGCACCTCTAAAGACCCTACTTTTGCTGGTTTTGTGGTTCCATTAGTTTAACTTGGATGTGGTGCTCATTATATCAGGATGTGTCCGTCATTTGTAAATTCAATAAAAATGTTTATGGGCCAATATTCTATTTTGAGTGAAAAGAGGCAAGAAGCAATCTTGGCATAAACAGAGACCTGTTTGAGATACTGGTCAGCATTCCTATAGAGAATCCAGGACACAAATGCTACATTACCTGACCTCTCTTGAATTTATCCAAAGATGTAAAAAAATAATTTACATAAACCACTTCACGACCGGTGTATGCATGTATAGTGCCTTTATCAAATTTTCCACATTGTCGTGTTACAACCAAGAACGTAAATGCATTTTATTGGGATTTTAGGTGATAGACTAACACAGAGTGACACATAATTGTGAAGCGGAAGGAAGATGATTAATGGTTTTCATTTTTTTTTACAAATTATCTGAAAAAAATGTGGCGTGCATTTGTATTCAGCCCCCTTTACTCTGATACCCCTAACCAAAATCTAGTGGAAGCAATTGCCTTCAGAAGTCACCCAATTGGTAAATAGAGTCCACCTGTGTGTAATTTGATCTCAGTATAAATACAGGTGTTCTATGAAGCCCTCAGAGGTTTGTTAGAGAACCTTAGTGAACAGACAGCATCATGAAGGCCAAGGAACACACCAGACAGGTCAGGGATAAAGTTGTGGAGAAGTTTAAAGCAGGGTTAGGTTATAAAAAACCTACCAAGACATGCCCGTCCACCTAAACTGACAGCACGGGGCAAGGAGAGCATTAAGCAGAGAAGCAGCCTAGAGGCCCATGGTAGCTCTGGAGGAGCTGCAGCGATCCACAGCTCAGGTGGGAGAATCTGTCCACAGGACAACTATTAGTCGTGCACTCCACAAATCTGGCCTTTATGGAAGAGTGGCAAGAAGAAACCTATTGTTGAAAGCCCTAAGTCCCCCCAATTGCAGTTTGCAAGAAGCCATGTGAGGGACACCGCAAATATGTGGAAGAAGGTGCTCTGGTCAGATAAAACCAAAAAAACTTTAACTTTTTGTCCTCAAAGCAAAACTCTATGTGTGGCGGAAAACTAACACTGCACATCACCCTGAACACACTACCCCCACCGTGAAACATGGTAGTGGCAGCATAATCGTGGGGATGCTTTTCCTCAGCAGGGACAGGGAAGCTGGTCAGAGTTGATGGGAAGATGGATGGAGCCAAATACAGGGCAATCTTAGAAGAAAACCTGTTAGAATCTGCAAAAGACTTGAGACTGGGGCAGAGGTTCACCTTCTAGCAGGACAACAACCCTAAACATACAGCCAGACCTACAAGGGAATGGTTTATATCAAAGCATAGTCATGTGTTAGAATGGCCCAGTCAAAGTCCAGACCTAAATCCAATTCAGAATCTGTGGCAAGACTTGAAAATTGCTGTTAACAGACGTTCTCCATCCAATCTGACAGAGCTTTGCAAAGAATGGGCAAAAATGTCACTCTCTAGATGTGAAAAGCTGGTAGAGACATACCCAAAAAAACTTGCAGCTGTAATTGCAGTGAAAGGTGGTCCTACAAAGTATTGACTTGGGGTTTGAATACAAATGCACGCCACACTCAGATATTTGTAAAACACTTTGAAAACCATTTATCATTTTCCATCCACTTCACAATTATGTGCCACTTTGTGTTGGTCCATCACATAAATACATTTACATTTTTGGTTGTAACATGCCAAAATGTGGAAAATTTCAATGGGTATGAATACTTTTTCAAGGCACTGTATAAGTCCAGGGGAAGTGCTGGTGATATTAGGATCATGGCTGCAGCTCCGTTCTTTTCAGCCGGTAGTGCAGTTTCTTGTAAAAGTGATGTGAGTAGCTAAACAGCCCTCTCATCACTTTTACAAGTAGCGGAAGCATTTCCAGGCTCTCCCGTCCCACCTGGGAGTCCAGGGGCGCTGTGGGCAGCCATACCAGTTGACCAATGTTCATTCCCCATGTCTCGCTGGTGTTTGAAACCGGAAGCGACAAATTTTTTGTCACTTGTGGATTCGGTCTTTTGCTTAAAGCGGAGTTCCACCCATTTAAAGCGGAGGTCCCGCGGAAAAAAAATATTAAAAGCCAGCAGATACAAATACTGCAGCTGCTGACTTAATAAATGAACACTTACCTGCCCAGGGTGCCTGCGATGTCGGCAGCCGAAGCCGAGCACTAGCTCATCTCTCGGCTGCCCCCGCCGCCATCCTCGGTGAGGGAATCAGGAAGTGAAGCATTGCGGCTTCACTGCCCGGTTTCCTACTGCGCATGCGCGAGTAGCGCGACGCGTTCCCAGTGGTCCCCACTGTCTCCTGGGACCAGTCTCTCCCCGGAAGTGGGTGCAAATACCTGTATCTGCACCCCCCTCCCCCCTGAAAGGTGCCAAACGTGACACCGGAGGGGGGGGGTTCTGAAAAGCGAAGTTTCATTTTTGGGTGGAACTCCGCTTTAACAGTTAACAGCTACAAAAAGTATAGCTGCTGACTTTTAATAATCAGACACTCACCTTTCCCACGGTCCAGCGATGCGGGTGCAGGAAGCCTCGCTCCACTTCCCCTCCTCTCCGAGGCGCAGGCATTTTAACTGTAGGCGCCCGGCTGTGGCTTCACAGCCGGGCGCGCACTGCGCATGTGCGAGCCGCCCTGCACATGGCCGGGCAATCTCCTGGGACCTGTGACGTGTCCCAGAAGATTGCAGGGAGGGGGGAGAGGTGATCTTCCATCCGGAGCCAGGGGAGAAAGTGGGAGCTGGGTGCCTGTAAAAACAGGGTACCCGCTTCTCCCCACAAAAAATGACATGGCAAATGTGGCATGTCAGGGGGTCACCAGTATTTAAAGCGGAAGTTTCATTTTTGAGAACTAGTTTCCCCTTGGGAGATTTCCCCTCTATTCCTCTTCTGGTAACTCAAACTTTGTGATTTTCTTTCACTTTCGGTAATAACAGTCACCAGGACAAATAGAGAGGGTGAATCTTGATAACAAGAGCACAGACAGCAATAAAAACCCGACAGATGTTCTAATCCCTCTACAATCCACCCAAAAAAAAAAAAAAAAGAAGAACGTTTTTGCCTTTATAGTTATACTTTAATTTAAAAAACAAAAAAAGATTTGTTCTAGCTGATACAGCATTTACCTACAAACTGTATATGAAAACTGTATATGAAAATAACATTCGAAATGTACAATGTCTATCTACTTACAGAACGTGGTCGCTTCTTAGGTGGACTGCTGGAGAGACCATCAAGCTGGCCATGTTCCCCTAAGAATCCAGTAATTTGCTCCAAGAAGGAACTCACATCTAATTTCTGCCACTCAACCATCTTCTGACCTATTTACAGTAAAATGGTAGTCAGTAAGTTCATGGAGGAACCAATCAGAGAGCAAAATGGGCTCCCTAATCACACTCACCTGTGCGAGGGTCAAGAATGGAAACATATGGGAAATCAGATAACTTGTAGAATTGAATGTACCTCTGTCCTTCTTCACTATCGTGATATACCTGTGCAATTAAAGCATGGGACATTGTCACCAAACACCAGAAAACAAAATGTATGAACCAGGAGTTGACACAGTGTTAAAGTGTGGTCACCAACAGTTATAGTACAACAGCTAGTAAAACCAAAAAAATAGGATTTTTGTACTCACCGTAAAATCCGTTTCTCTGGCATCCATGGACTGACACAGCGTGTCTTATACACCTTTACACGTGGGTTATGTCCCTGCTTGCAGGAGAAGACCTAGGCAGAATGTGAGATGTTATACATACATTCTAAACAGCCAGAGCTGAACAGCCCCGCCCAGGGGGGCGGTCCCTCCGGACATAACCCTCCCACTGCAGTCAGCAGACCTCAGTTCGTAACAAGCAGTACAAACTTAAAAAGAAGGGTGGGTGCTGTGTCAGTCCATGGATGCCAGAGAAACGGATTTTACGGTGAGTACAAAAATCCTATTTTCTCTTGTCATCCATGGACTGACACAGCGTGTCTTTACACTTTACACGTGGGATGTCCCAAAGCAGTGTCAAGAGGGATGGGAGCAGTATAAATGGAAAACCAAAAACTTCACTCCAAACAAGGCAGAGCTCCTCAACGGAGGAGTTGCAACATCAAACAGCGGCCTGCAACACCTTGCGGCCGAAGGAAGCATCCGAAGATGCAGCCACATCAACCTTATAAAACTTAGAAAAGGTATGAACAGACGACCAGGTCGCCGCCTTGCACACTTGTGCAACCGACGCTTGATGTCGGAAAGCCCAGGAAGCACCAATTGCCCTGGTGGAATGTGCCGTAACCGGAAAGGGAGGCGCCCGCCCCTTGAGAGCATAAGCTTGAATGACGGTTTGTCTGATCCACCTAGAAATGGTGGCAGACGAAACCGCTTGGCCCTGTTTTGGACCAGAGACAGCCACAAATAGTGAGTCAGACTTCCGAATAGAGGCAGTAGCAGACAGGTACACCCGCAAGGCTCGTACCACATCCAAAGTGTGAAGCGCAAACTCTCTGGGATGCGATGGGTGAGGACACAAGTACGGGAGGACAATGTCCTCATTTAAGTGGAAGGCCGAGACCACCTTTGGCAGAAAAGAAGGTCGCGGACGTAACACCGCCTTATCCTTATGGATGACCAAAAAGGGCGACTTGCAGGACAAGGCCGCCAATTCAGACACTCGTCTAATGGAAGTAATGGCCACCAAGAAGGCCACCTTCTGAGACAAAGTCAAGAGGGGAATATCTCTAATATTTTCAAAGGGAGGTTCCTGGAGAACCGAGCACCAAATTCAGATCCCATGGGGGGAGAGGAGGCTTGACAGGGGGAGCACATGGCGAACCCCCTGCACAAAGGTGCTAACCAAGGGATGACCCGCCAGCGGTCGCTGAAAGAAGATGGCCAAGGCCGAAATCTGACCCTTAATGGTACTCAAAGCGAGCTTTTGGGTCACGCCACGCTGCAGAAAATGCAGGATTCTGGGAACGGAATACGTTCGTGGGCGCCAGTCCAGCTCTTCGCACATGGCGATGTAAGCTCTCCAAGTACGGTGATAGATCTTTCTGGAGGAAGACTTCCGTGCCCTTAACATGGTCGAAATGACCGAATCCGAGAGACCTCGGTCTCTCAGCACCTGGCTTTCAATAACCATGCCGTTAAAGCCAGAGACTGTAAAGCAGGATGAAATATAGGACCTTGAGACAGAAGGTCCCCCCGTATTGGTAACCGCCAGGGAACGTCTGCGACGAGACGTACCAGATCGGCGTACCAGTGACGCCGAGGCCAATCCGGAGCAATGAGGATCACCGGAATTCCCTCGGTCGCTACCCTGCGGAGCAGGTGAGGGAGCAACTGCAGCGGAGGATAAACGTATATCAGGTGATACTGACCCCATGGGGCCGCCAACGCATCCGAGGCATCCGCCCAGGGATCCCTGGATCTGGCCACAAACCTCGACACCTTGCGATTGAGTCGAGAGGCCATCAGGTCCACATCCGGCATGCCCCACCGTCTGCAAAGGAGTTGAAAGACCTCCGGGTGCAAGGACCACTTTCCCTGGTCCAGCGTCTGGCGACTTAGATAGTCCGCCTGAAAATTGTCTACACCCGGAATGTAGACGGCCGACAGAGCCGGCGCGCTTCTTTCGGCCCACCTCAGGATGCGGGCGACCTCGGAAGCCGCAGCTGAGCTCCGAGTCCCCCCTTGATGGTTGACATACGCCACTGCTGTGGCGTTGTCCGATTGGATCCTGATGGAGTGACCCTGTAGTTTCTCCGACCATGAGGAGAGGCACAGTCTGATTGCCCGTATCTCCAGCACATTGATCGGTAAGAGGGCTTCGTCCGGAGTCCAAAGCCCTTGGGCCGACAGGACTCCCGAGACTCCCCCCCAGCCCGTCAGGCTGGCGTCCGTCGTGATCACCGTCCATTGGATGGGGAGGAACGACTTCCCGGACCGAAGAGCCGGGGACCTCAACCACCACGTCAGGGGCGCCCTGACCAGGTGACTCACCTGGATCTGAAGATCCAAGGACAACGGGAATTTGTCCCAAGTGGACAAGATCTCTTTCTGTAAAGCCCTGGTGTGTGCTTGGGCATAAGGAACGGCCTCGAAGGAGGCCACCATGAGTCCCAGGACTCTCATGCAAAAGCGGATTGACGACCATTTTCGGGACGTCAGCACCCGTACTGCAGACTGAAGTGTCAGTAGTTTGTCTGGAGGTAGGAAGACTCTTGCCTCCAAGGAGTCCAGAATCAGACCTAGATACTCCAGACGCTGAGTCGGGACTAGAACCGACTTCTGAACGTTCAGGAGCCACCCAAACTCCCTGAGGGTCTGACTGACGATAGTCACACTTTCTTCCAATTCTGAGCCACTGTCTGCTCTTAGAAGAAAATCGTCCAGATAGCCCACGATAGCAATGCCTCGCTGTCTCAGCAAAGCTAGGACCGGAGCAAGCACCTTGGTGAACACCCTCGGTGCCGAGGCTAGGCCGAAGGGAAGAGCCACAAATTGATAGTGGACTTCGCCGACCGCAAAGCGCAGAAACTTCTGGTGGCTTGCGCAGATCGGAACATGCAAGTAGGCGTCCTTCATGTCCAAGGATGCCAGAAAATCCCCTTGATGGAGTGTAGCAATCACCGTGCGAATGGATTCCATGTGGAATTTTTGCACCTTCACGAAGGCATTCAGGGCCTTGAGGTCCAGGATTGGCCGAACCCCGTCCTTTTTTGGAACAACAAACAGATTCGAGTAGAACCCCTGAAACCTCTCCTGGAACGGAACCGGCACAATTACTCCGGACCTGATCAAATCCTGTACAGCCCCCAAGAGGGCTGCCCGACGGGCAGGAAGGAGAGGGAGATTTGAGGGAAAGAATCTGTCTGGGGGCCAGGAGCGGAACTCTATTCTGTATCCTGAGGTGACCACCTCGCACACCCACCGGTCGGAGATCCGGGAGGTCCACCGATCCGTGAACCTGCGAAGTCTTCCCCCCGTCCCAGAGACGGGCGGGGGCAAGACTTCACGCGGAGGCGGGCTTGGGAGCCGGCTGGTTCGGCTTACGCACCCAGGGGCGCTTGTGCCCGCCAGCCGCACTGTTGTCAGTCTGGGATGGCTTACCCGTGGACTCTGACGGACGAAAAAAAACCTTTTTTGCTGGAAAGGAAGGACCCGGTTTACGTCGGGCCTCCTTACCCTTGATAGTTTGAGGAAGGAGAGTGCTTTTACCTCCCGTGACATCCTTGATGATGTCATCCAGAGCAGCACCAAAAAGTCTACCACCCTTAAAAGGTAGATCCGTCAGGAGCTTCTTAGAGGCTAGGTCAGCAGACCAGCATTTCAACCAGATGAGACGACGCAATACCACCGCCGAGACAGAGGCCCTGGATATTAAAAGGGGCCGCGTCCAACGTGGCGTCGCACACATATATCAGACCCTGCACCATCTGGTGGGCCAGAGCAATAGTGTCTGGAGGAAGGATATACTCCTGCACAGTTTGGTGCAAAATTTTTGCCCATTCCATGAGTGTCTGAGACACAAGGGTCGCCGCTACTACGGGCCGTAGGGCGGATCCCAACAAGGCGAACATGGCTCTACTCACCACTTCTGACCTCCTGTCAGTGGGGTCCTTAAAACGCAGGAGTCCCCTCCATCGGGAGAGTGGTGGCCTTGTTTAAACGGGCGACTGGAGGGTCGACCACCGGGGGAGAAGCCCACTTTTTAAGCAGGGCGTCTTCAAAGGGGTATCTAATAGACAAACGCCACGGGACCATGAAAGTCTTCTGCGGTTTTTCCCAGACCTGGTCAATGAGCTGGTCAAAGAAAGGTACATATGGAAAAACCTTTTTAGAAGGCTTGGTCTTAAAAGAACCAAAGGAGACTGTATCCGCCTGAGGTTCTGCAGTCGCAGCATTTAGCTTGAGAGAGAGTGTCCCTCACAGCATCAATGAGTTCACTAACAAGCGCCCTGTCATTTACTGACTCAGAACTGGAGTCTTCCTCACAAGGAATGTCCTGTTCAAAACCATCCAAATATTCAGAGCTAGGGTCCTGAGCAGCAATAGCTAGGCCCATATCTGAATCAGAGCACTCCCCTTGTGGAGATAAAGTGGGGAGAGGGCGCTTTTTTGCTCCCTTGTGCTCACACACAGCTTCCATCCTGGTCAGAAATGATTCCAGGACTGCCGACAACTGGTCCATAGGGACCGCAGGTGCTGGAGCACTGGCTGCTGCCTCTGGCATGTGAGGGGAAGCTGGTGACTCTGACTCCATAATGTCCCTCTCTGAGACCACCCACAGGCTGTGCTGACTGAAGTAGGGGAATGCCCAGGGAACCCACCAACCTGACCAGGACCGCTCGGTTCCGCTGCCCTGTCTCACTGCGCCGCGCTGCTCAGCGTGAGTGAGCTGAGAGGAGAGAGTGTGAGGAGATTCGCGCCGTTCCCAGCGGCGCTAGAGGCCAAACTAGTGCTAGAAAAACGTGTGGCTACAAGAAAATGGCCACCGCAATGTGCTCCGGCGGACCACGGCAAGATGGCCGCCAATGTAAAATCAGCACACACACCAAACATGGCGCCGAACGGCGCCCAGGCCCCTCACATCCAAAACCAAAACAGCCCCAGCGAATGCAGAGCAGCATGAGCCCCCCCCCAGGACAGTATGGCCCCCAGGCACCCCACACAGTACAGCGCCAGCACTAGTGAACAGAGAGTGACATTAAAAAACACAGGGGGAGACAGGGAAATCCCCCACACAAGAAACACACAGCATGTACTCACCTGCAGCCAGGAGAGACTACTTACCCGTCCCCTGAGGGACCCACTGGTGTGTTTCTGACAGAACTATCACAGTGCGGTACTGAGTAGCTGTCGGCCCGGTCCACCGCGAAAGATACAGCCGGACTGTTCTATCTTGAGAGGACCGCGGAGCTGGAAGCCCACCGGCCACCCCTGGAGTCGTGGGGCATGTCGTGAACTGAGTCTCACGCACACAAGGCGAGGATCAGCACGCTCGATGGTCGGACAGGGAAGACTACGAGGATATCTTGTACCCAACCTGTTGCCCAGCCGACAGTTGATAGAAGATCTCAAAAGAATAAAATAGGAAAAAATTCCAAAAGGAATAAAAAATAGGTCAGGAGACACGTCTTCTCCTTCTGCTAGGCAGAAAAAAACTGAGGTCTGCTGACTGCAGTGGGAGGGTTATGTCCGGAGGGACCGCCCCCCTGGGTGGGGCTGTTCAGCTCTGGCTGTTTAGAATGTATGTATAACATCTCACATTCTGCCTAGGTCTTCTCCTGCAAGCAGGGACATAACCCACGTGTAAAGGTGTATAAGACACGCTGTGTCAGTCCATGGATGACAGGAGAAAGAAGGATTGAGTGGTCCCACAGCAATCAAAATAGGTGACAGTATTGCTTTTCTTACACTCAAAGCTGGAATACTTAGCAACGCTTTTTGTTTCAGCAACAGAAGGAGCCATTAGCATGTCAGTAAACGATGACACTTTTTTCAGCACATTAGAGACACCACAACTATCTATCTTAGCCATCACTTAGGCTGGCCATAGATTTGTTGAGTTTCAAATGAAAATTCTTGGGAAAGAATGTTCTAAGTTCATTAATTTTTCTAATCATTAACAGGTCACATCGACACTCATTTTCGACTGCAAAAAATGCTTCTAAATATTAGAAGCATACAAAATCTTTCGAACGACATTCAAATGTTCTAGTGAGAGCAATAATTCTAGCACCAGACCACCTCCGTAGCACATAACCGATACCCATTGAAGCGTCGCCTATAGAAAATATAGGGTACTAAAGTTTTACGGCATTTCTCGGGCACAAAAAATAATAATAAAGGTTTGGCATGTTGGGCATCTATTTACTCTGCGCAACCTCGTCTTCTATATTTTACCAAAATATTGGGTAATTTTTTGCCCTAAAATTCATGTTAGTGTGTTTTTTACTGAATTATTGCCTTTCCTAGACCCTTGCAGTAATATAATGTGACATAAAAAATTGGAACTACCACTATTTTATTCTCTAGAGTGTCTGCTTTAAGAAAATATATAATGTTTGGGGTCTTGGTAAATCTTCAGGCCTAAAATAACTTTTTAATCATGTGTGCAAAAAAGGCTCTGGCAGCGAAAGGGTTAAAGCCGAGTTCGTCATTTGTGCGTTTATTAAAAGGCAGCAGCTACAAAAACTGTAGCTGCTGACTTCTAATAAACACACACTCACCTGTCCCATGGTCCATTCATCCCAGCAATTTTCTTCCTCCCTCGGTGGCGCGGTCATTGCTACTATGGGTATTCGGCTGCGACAGCTTGCGGCTTCATAGCCGGGTGACCACTGCGCATGCGGCCCTGCACTCTGATTGGTCCCAAAGTCTTCTAGGACCTGTCCTGTGTCCCAAAAGACAGAGGGAGGAGGAAGGATAACTTCTGATCGTCTAAGGTGACTGGAACAGAAGTGGTTGTGGGTACCTGTCAAAATCAGGTACCTGCTCCCCCCCTCCTCCCTTAAAGCTAAGTTTCACCATCAGGAGCTGGGGTGGAGGTGTTAAAGCGGAAGTCCACTTTTGGGTGAAACTCTGCTTTAAGATAAAAACCCTTCTAACTTTACAACCCCTTTAAGTCTAAGCTAAAAAGGCATGGAGGAATCTCCAGTTATCTATCTTGGGCCATATTAACCTCGTCGAAATTTTGCCTAAGCTATTTGTTCCACAATTCACCCTAATGAATCCTAATCACTAGTCTCAATCAAATTCTATTTTCCTTTCTCTGGGGTGGCCCAATCCAGAGATATAAATTGACCACTCATGTGCCCCACCTTACATTGAGTATTGGCTATGCCAGAGTGCCACAAATATTATAAAGCCACACCATTGGTGAAAGCACATTGGTGGCTCTGTCCACATTTCTCTAACCCATCCACAGTGTTGGAAGCTGCCATTCTATTGTCTTTGGAAGCATTACCGTCTGTACTATATCATGGACCTAGGGCGCCTTACATTTTAACCCTACGATTACCACTTTACGGGCCCAAAAATGGGGTTTTGGTTGCAAATCTACCCTTTGGCACAACTGTCCCCCCGCATACCCCATTGTGGAACAATCCCTCTCTTCCTCATTTTTACACTATACCCGAACCTCAAAGCTGGGCCAAATTCAAAATCAAAAATATATCATATTGTTGAAAATCATACCCTGATGCCGTTCCCTCGACTCCGCTCTACATACAAAATTACTGGCTCATTACTATTATAGATACCTGCAGATTTCCCATGCCTTTGGTTCTCAATTTGCATCTAGGCAAACGACTATGTCTTGCTCTGAACTTTGAATAAATTCTTAGATCACAGGACCTAGAGTCAGAGAGACAGGCTGATGATGTCACAACCTCTGACTCAGCCAATTAGAGGAAGCTTTGTATTCATTACTAGAAAAAAAAATAATAATTGCTTTCCATGAATGACTGAGCGCCGCTCAGACTCTATTGTGTTCCATGTAAGGAGACAGTCTTGTTTCACACCCGGAACACAGTGCGGTATGCTGAATGTAGCCTCAGCTACATACAGTTTATACAGCACATCCAGCGGTCTCACATGGTAGTAAGGGACATAGTTAATTTGGGCCACTTTGGCCCAAACAAACTAAGTGTAAAAAAAGCTGGAGTCCAGCTTTAAGCTGAATGATAATGCGCTATAAACAAAAAAAAGGAGCGTCAATTTAAAAAAAATAAAAATAAAAAAAAAATTTTGTACTTTTTGCTGTAATAGCCCCATTTTTTTTTGTTTTTAAAAAGCAAATTTTTTCCTCAGTTTAGGCCGATATATTTTCTTCTACATATTTTTGGTAATTAAAAAAAAAAAAAAAAAAAAAGGGGGGGGGGAGAGGACTTAGTTTACAATCTATAAAAAGGACTGATAATTATTTGTCTAGTCCTCAAGTACCCCCAACGGGCCATAGTTACATAGTTAGTCAGGTTGAAAAAAAGACACAAGTCCATGCAGTTCAACCATAAAAAAAATATATATAAACAAAATAAAAATATCGTACAATCCCATATACCCAATTCTATACCCACGTTTTCAGGTTTTCCTTTACTTTGCACAGCTGCTTTAAATCCATATCAATGACATGGTATTGATCAGAGCTATATTATCTAAGGGAAGTTCCCAAAACATGGCTCATTGGGGGTACTTGAAGACTGTGGCTAAGAACCACTGTCTTAGAGGACAAACATAAGGGATAGGGCTAGCCGTCAATGTTTAGGGTTGGGACTGGTGGCCTGCCCCAAGGATGTACTCAAGGCTTGAACCATTTCTATAACCATTCTTTAAAGGGGTTGTAAACCCTCGTGTTTTTTCACCTTAATGCATCCTATGCCTGTTGTCTTGGCTCTTGATTGGATAGATTGATAGCAGTGGGAGCCAATGGCTGCTGTCAATCAAATCCAATGACGTGGGCGCCGAGGCCGAGTCTGGCATTCTGTGTCTATGAACGCAAATGCTAGACTTGGGAGCGCTCCTGCACGGGAACCCCTTAGGAGAGCACTTCTACTAGGGGGGTTTCCCGATACAGGGAGGAGCCGTAAGCACCCTTGGGGGATTCCAGAAGACGAGGATCAGGAGCACTCTGTGCAAAACTAACTGCACAGTGGAGGTAAGTCTATGTTTTTTTTTTTATATAAACAAAGGGTTTACAACCCCTTTAATAATATATGAAGCAGAATCTATTCTTTTTCCTTCCTGTCTGATAGCCACTATATTCTTTGTCCTTTTCTTTCTGGCCATCCCATATACTACACATGCTGGTCATGTTCTCCTAGACATGAAGTTCTGTATAATCAGGATGAAGTTCCCAAATGTATGCCTTCCATAGGGGTTAACTTTAATACTTATAAAATGTGATATAATCATATGTAACCTCAGAACTTGAATTGAATTCTCTGTTTACTGCAACATATTTTATTCTGGCCCGATAACTATACTTCTGCCATTGGTCTGACACTGTAAATGTTGTTTGAGAATAAACTGGAACTTATAATAATATGTAATTGTATATTCATTTGAAACTCACGAAAAACATTGAAAAAAAAAATTATATATATATATATATATATATATATATATATATATATATATAAATTAATCGTGGAAGATCATCTACCTGCCAGAAGATGAAATGTTCCCGTATTATAGACTTTACAGAGTCATTACTCCATATATCCCGATTCAGGCACTGACAGGCAAAGTCCTGCACATTCTGTATGTTAATCATCAGCCATTTGTTCTTTACCTGTCCACATTCCTTAGCCTGTGGGTTAGAAACAAAAAATAATGGCAAATACGCATTATAAATATGCAATATTACCCTAACCTATACAAACAGACCCAAGTTTATCTACATAGTATACTGTATGAGAGAGCGAGAGAGGGAGAGAGAGAGAGAGAGAGAGCGCAAGAGCGAGCGAGAGGTGTACCACGCACACCCATCTGATGGTCCGACGATTGTGAGGCGATCAACAAGATCTGTTGTATGTGCCTGCTGCTTGCTGGATTGAAGCTGTGCTTTCATTATACACATTCCCTGATCCTCTGTCATGGGGGATCACGATTATTCAGTAAAAAGTAACTTACTCTGATTTGGTGGTGGATTCAGCACGGTCCTTTTCAAACAGAGTTTGAAGACGTTATTACACAATTTGAATGGACTTTTTGATTTGTGCACTGGTGTTTAGCATATTGAGTTACCATTGTTTGATCTCATCAATTAACCGACTTTGCAGACTTTATATCATTTTATTTCACATTTATTAATTCTTGGCATTACTGTTTTTGCTTAGGGTTGCTCTTATTTGTTTAACACAGGTGGATCCCATTTTTCAATTTAATTTATTTATTTTGATTTATTAAGTTGAGTCACATGGTTAGCGCGATTCTACTTTCTTCCAATTCATGTTTTTTTGTATTAATGTTATGCATGAGAATTGCAGCTTCCGATTGATCATTGGGATTACCGTATTTTTCGCTCCATAAGACGCACCTGACCATAAGACGCACCTAGATTTTAGAGGAGGAAAATATAAAAAAAAAAACGTGAACCAAATGGTGTACTAAAATATTTAATAAAGTATAACAGAATAATATTTCTACACTAACAACTAATGTAAGGGGGCACCCTACACTGATCCCCAATTTAACTGGGACATTTACATGACCTCAATACAACAGGAGTATTTGCATATTTAGACATTTACACTGACCAGTAATGTAAATGGTGTATTTACAGTAACCCCCTCCCCCATCTCTCTACTAATCTCTGCATTCTTATCTCCCTCTCAGTACAACTCTGCCCCTCTAACTCATCTGCTAACCTCTGTCCCCCAAACCCCTCATCTTCTAACATCTGCACTCCAACCTCTCCTTCCCAATCAACTCTGCAGCCTCTGCACCTCAAACCCCCCTCTTTGATCCCCTCTACATGCCCCCTATATTCACCTGTATGCTGTTCACACCTTCTAGGTGGGCGGCATGCAGAGGTGCGGGCGTAATTAGCATATGAATCGCGGCGGCCGACCTCATTAACATAACAATGCCCGCGCGATTTACATATCAATGCCGATCCTGTGGGGGTTAAATACAGAACAATACCCTTTTGTTTCTCTCCCAGTAGCAGCTGAAAGCATTAGAGAAACAGGATCTAGCTGGGGCAGAGTGATGCATAGGGCATCGTTCTGCCGTCGAAACGATCCCCCTATCAGCGGCTCTCCTGATTAGTATTCGCTCCATAAGACGCACACACATTTCCCCCGTTTTTTGGGGGATAAAAAGTGCGTCTTATGGAGCGAAAAATACGGTAAGTTTTCCAACTATTTGCACATATTCTTGTAGCGCAGTTTCTTTTTTCCTTTTTCCACTAACTACACAGTTGCAACACACATAAAGAAACAGTTTTAAAGCCGTTCTCCACTTTTCATTTTATAGTTTATAGCCATTATAGCTAGTTTCCTTTATAAAATGACAGAGGCATCAACCTTTTCTATTGTGTTAAAGCAGAGCTCCACCCTAAAGTGGAACTTCAGCTCATCGGATTCCTCCCCCCCTCCGGTGCCACAATTGGCACCTTTCAGGGAGGAGGGGGGTGCAGATACCCATTTGTAATACAGGTATTTGCACCCACTTCCTGGCATAGATATCCGCAGAATCACGCCCCCCCCCCCCCCCCGCTGTGTTCTGGGAAACACACAGTTCCCAGAACACAACGGGGACCAGTGAAGACACGCGGCGCATGCGCAGTAGGGAACCAGGCAGCGAAGCCGCAACGCTTCACTTCCCGATTCCCTCACCGAGGATGGCGGCGGGGGGCCGCCGAGAGACTAGCGATTGGTTGTCTTCTGCTGCCAACATTGCGAGCACCATGGACAGGTAAGTGTCCTTTTATTAAAAGTCAGTAGCTGCAGTATTTGTAGCTGCTGGCTTTTAATAATTTTTAACGTAGAGCTCCGCTTTAATGAAAGCACACGTCCTAGCTCCTTAAAATTAACCTTTGGTCAGGTTATGGACATTCACGTATCTACAAAATCGTAAAAAGCTTTTAACAATCACACAATGAGCTTTGTAGGTGCAGACACTGTGGGGCAATGCATCCTCAACGTTCACCATTTGTTTGCAGAAACCCCTTAAGTTGTTCATGTTGGCTCTCCCAGTCTCTTAACTCAATCCTGCTCCCCCATCCGTAAGCTCCTGCTCTGTATTTATATTATAAAAAATTTTTTTTCCCCCAGGTACTTGTATAGCGCCGTCAATTTACGCAGCGCTTTACATATCTATTATACATTCACATCAGTCCCTACCATCAAGGAGCTTACGATCTAAGGTCCCCAACTCACATTCATACATGTACATACTAGGGCCAATTTAGACAGAATCCAATGAACCTACCAACATGTCTTTGGAGTATGAGAGGAAACCGGAGTACCTGGAGGAAACCCACGCAGGCACAGGGAGAACATGCAAACTCCAGGCAGGTGGAGTCGTGGATGGGATTCGAACCAACAACCCTTTTTTAGTAGGGCAGGAGTGCCAAGTCACTCTGGGGGGGGGGGGGGGGGGGGTCAGGATAAGCCGAGGTACTAAGTAAAGGGCTTGGAAAACTTCAGTACAGGTATTACACAGCCTTAATATCAGCTTAGATTATAGGACAGCAGGGAAGGGGTGGGGGATAGAGGATTATATGCAACATAGTGTTTTCTTCTGCTTTATGAGCAGATCATTGGAGAGAAGCTCAACTCACACTTTTCAGTTTTCAGAGTTTACAGTTGACTGTGACTTCCAGAGAAATTTGAGTTCCGCCACTTGAGTTAATAGGTCACCTCTGGTTTTCCTCTTCTAGTTTATTATTTCTCCTTTTAAGGTGTTCTGAAATTAGAAAATAACATGTGTAATAGCAAAACTGCCTATGCTATTATCATGTTTTTATTCTAATTCAGCACCCCTTAAATGGGAGTACAAATGTTCCCTCCCAGCTTGTAGTTTTAAATCTAATTTTTATAGAAATTGTACTCAAGCTCTGCCTATCTATATCATCGATTGCTATGACAACAAACAATCATAGGAACATTACTGTGACCCTGCTGTCTGCAATAACCAACTAGTAGTCTAGATTTTGAGTGACATATGATTAAATGAGAACTCCTGACAAACCAGACGACAATCAGTGCCAATGTAATGTGAATGATTATGGTACTGTGTATGTGTGTATATATATATATATATATATATATATATATATATATATATACATATATTATATATAAAAAAGTTGTATAGTGTTGACCTGCTGCAGAATATGAATTCAGTTCATTCTTTTACTGCCCTGTTGCAGTGAGTGGAAAACATACTAGCCATAACACACAATGCTTTTAAATCAAACAGCAGCTCCTTCTCTCAAATGTAAATCTGTGCAAATGACTGCAATACCTTTTATTGTATGTAAATACTGTGTAGTTTTGCATTACTTGAAGCTTAAGTTTACCTGCAAAAACAAAAATACAAAATAAGCACAAGGGACATAACTTACCTTCAGTGTGAGGTGTCCCCTGTGCCTCTGTCTATTAGATAAGTAGAAATATTCTGTTCTCCAATGCCACCTCACCCCTTGCAATCTTGCAGTGCGGTGAGGGTTAACAGAACTGAGAAGCTGTCACAGGTTCTCAAAAGTGACCGACTATGACGGCCATTTCCAGCAAGCAACCCCACTCACAGAAGCCGTTACTACAGCTTCTCTGAATGAAACACAATCTATGAATGGAGGATGAACAGATGATTGAAAGGTGCACCCCACCCACCATTTATAGATCACATTTTATTCATAGAAGCTGTAACCAGTGAAAGCTCCTTATATCCATTATGCCCTGCCGCATGGGAAGATTACAGGGGTGGGGCATCGGAGGAAAGACATTTTCTAGAAGAAAGCACGAGGGGCACAATGAAGGCAAGTAATGTCCTTTGTGCTTATTTAGCTTTTTTGTAGTTAAACTTAGAGCCGGTTTAAAGATGTGTGGGACCGGTTTCAGTGCCATTTCGTTCACCAGGTGCGATTCAGCTGTGAATTTGTGAAGTGTATGACACTTGAAATTGCAACCTGAACCGGACCTAAAATCGTATAGGAATCTTTTAAAAAATGCACTGCAGGCAAGCCCGTAGATATGTGAACCAGCTCCATAGAAAGCCGGTTTGGTTCACATGTCATGCGAATCGGATGCAGTTCGAAACTTATTCGATTTGCATATATGTGAACTGAGCCTTAGGCTTTAAAAACAAACAAAAAACAGTCTTTACAGGGGAATGACAGATCTGTAAGATTTGTCTATTGGAACACAACAAATTCCTTCCATAGCCTCTAGGAAAAGAATAATAATTGGAGAACACAACCATAATATTTTTAGAGGCCTAGTCACAAGGAATCAGGCTGCAGGGACCATGGATAACGTAGAAGGGGGTGTACTATAAATCTGCAGGTCAACTTTTCTGAAATGTAATGTTTTCTGTGTCTTACCTGCATTTTGTATAGATTTTACACACACATCTTAAATTATTGCTCTGGTCTGTGAGGTTTTCAGGGCATCAAAATAAAAAAGTGTATACAATGTGCATATTCGCATGTGCTCTAATGCATTTTACAAGTCTTTACATTCCCTCCTATGAAAACTCAAAACGCCTGTAAAGGATAGAATGGTGCATTGGACCTTAAGGCAGGGATCACGCCTGTGCGGTGTTGTGTTGGGCGGTAACATGCGCTGTGTTTAGACAGCCGTTCATTATAAAAAAGCTGCCGGCACAACCCAAATACAGCCAAAACTGCACCTGACCATTTTTCTCAATAGAACTCATTACAGGTACAGTGCAGTGTGATAACACTATGTAAAAGCGTAATCCCAGCTTCAAACAAACTGCCAAATGGTAATAACAGAACCATTTAGAAAAAAAATAGGATTTTTTACTCACCGTAAAATCCTTTTCTCTGAGTCCATGGACCGACACAGCTTCTCTATTGACAAAGTGGGTATTATCCGTTAATTAGGAGTGACTAGGCAGAAAAACTTGTAAAAAGTGTTGCATCACACCTTCTACAGTACCGCCCAGGGGGCGGACCCTCTGGGTATACCCTCTCAGTCTGCATCTTCGCAGATCAGTTCGTCAAAAAGCAGTACAAACTTAAAAGGAGGGGTGGGTGCTGTGTCGGTCCATGGACTCAGAGAAAAGGATTTTACGGTGAGTAAAAAATCCTATTTACTCTTTCGTCCATGGACCGACACAGCTTCTCTATTGACAAAGTGGGACGTCCCAAAGCAGTGTCAGAGAAAAAACGAGGGGTGGTAACAGCATAAAAAGAAACTTCACCCCAAACACAAAACAGCACTCCTCCAACGGAGGAGTTGCAACTCTAAACAGCCGCTTGTAAAACCTTGCAGCCAAAAGAGGCATCCGAAGATGCACCTACATGAATTTTGTGAAAGTGTGAGCGGACGACCAAGTCGCCGCTTTACATAATTGGGAAACAGACGCTTGATGTCGGAAAGCCCAAGAGGCACCTATTGCCCTGGTCGAATGCGCCGTGACAGGAAAGGGGGGCGCCTGACCCTTTAAGGCGTAAGCCTGGATTACTATCTGTCGGATCCACCTAGAGATGGTGGCCGATGAGACTGCTTGGCCCTTCTTGGGACCAGCCACCGAAACAAACAGTGAGTCTGACTTCCGGAACAGGGAAGTAGCAGATAGGTATACTCTCAAAGCTCGGACAACGTCCAAGGAATGCAACGCCGACTCCTTAGGATTCTACGGCTGAGGACACAAGGATGGAAGTACAATGTCTTCATTGAGATGAAAAGCCGAAACGACTTTCGGAAGAAAGGAAGGCTGCGGCCGCAGCACCACCTTATCCTTGTGGAAAATCAAATAGGGAGCCTTGCAGGACAAGGCTGCCAGCTCAGAGACTCGTCTAACTGACGTAACAGCCACCAAAAAGACCACCTTCTGAGAAAGTGTCAACAGGGGAATATCTCTAATATTCTCAAACGGTGCCTTCTGAAGCACCGAGAGGACCAGGTTCAAGTCCCACGGAGGTAACGGGGGACGGACCGGAGGGGCCACCTGTCGGACCCCCTGCACAAATGTACTCACGAGAGAGTGAGTCGCCAGGGGTCGCTGAAAAAAGACAGCCAGGGCAGATATCTGTCCCTTAAATCGTACTTAGGGCAAGCCCTTGGTCCACCCCATGCTGTAAAAACAGCAGGATTCTGGAAACCAAATAGGTACGCGGATGCCATTTCATTTCCTCACACCTGGAGATGTAGGCCCTCCAAGTGCGGTGATAGACCTTCCTAGAGGACGGTTTTTGAGCACTTCTCATAGTAGAGATTACTGAGTCTGACAGGCCCTGGTCTCTCAGTACCCGGTTCTCAACAGCCATGCTGTTAAAGCCAATGACTGTAAAGCAGGATGGAATATGGGACCTTGCGATAGCAGGTCCTTCCGTAGTGGTAGGCGCCAGGGGACGTCTGCTACCAGACGTACTAGATCGTCGTACCAAGAACGCTGAGGCCAATCTGGAGCGATTAGGATCATTGGAATTCCCTCTGCCTCCACTCTGCGGAGCAGAAGAGGAAGAAGCCTTAAGGGAGGGAAGGCATAGATTAGCCGATACTGACCCCACGATGCTACCAACGCGTCCGTTGCGTCTGCCCATGGGTCTCTTGACCGGGCCACAAATCTCAATACCTTCCGATTGAGTCGGGAAGCCAGAAGATCTACGTCTGGTGTGCCCCATCTTTGGCAGAGGAGTTGGAACACCTCCGGGTGTAAGGACCATTCTCCCTGGTCCAGCATCTGGCGGCTCAGGTAGTCCGCCTGCCAGTTTTCCACACCCGGAATGTACACGGCTGACAGTGCCGGTACGCTCCTCTCTGCCCACTTCAGGATGCGAGCGATCTCCGATGCTGCAGCTGAGCTTCTTGTTCCTCCTAGATGATTGACATATGCCACTGCTGTGGCGTTGTCTGACTGGATCCTGACTGGACGCCCTTGCAGTCTCTGAGACCATTTGAAGAGGCACAGCTTGATCGCCCGGATCTCCAGGACATTGATCGGCAGGAGGGCTTCCTCTGGGGTCCAGCGACCCTGCGCCGACTGGACACCCCAGACTCCCCCCCAACCTGTAAGGCTGGCGTCCGTCGTAATCACTATCCAGTAAACCGGAAGAAATGACTTCCCGGCCATTACAGCCGGTGCTGTCAGTCACCATACCAGGGATCTCCTGACTAGGTGGCTCACTCGGATTTGATAATCCAGAGATGAAGGGCATCTGTTCCATCTGAACAGAACTTCCTTCTGTAACACTCGAGTGTGGTATTGAACATATGGGACCGCCTCGAAGGAGGCTACCATGAGGCCCAACACTCGCATGCAAAAACGGAGTGATGACCAATTCCTGGAAGTCAGCTGCCGTACTGCAGCCCGGAGGGTCTGCAACTTCTCCACAGGGAGGAATACCTTTGCCTCTGAGGAATCCAGAATCAACCCCAGGTACACTAGGCGTTGAGTGGGCACCAATACTGACTTTTGCGTGTTTAGTATCCAACCACAGTCTCGAAGAGTCTGACAGGTAATGGACACGCTTACCTCTAATTCTGAGCTTGAAGGGGCCTTCAGCAGAAGGTCGTATAAGTAGCCTGTGATAGCGATACCCCGCTGTCTTAGAAGTGCCAGAATCGGAGCGAGCACCTTGGTGAACGTCCTGGGTGCTGAGGCAAGGCCCAACGGGAGGGCCACAAACTGGTAGTGGTCCTTCCCGATAGCAAATCGCAGAAACCTCTGGTGTCTGGAGTATATGGGGACATGCAGGTATGCGTCCTTGATGTCCAAGGAGGCCAGAAAGTCCCCCGGATGGAGAGCCGTGACTACAGATCGAACCGACTCCATCCGAAAACTTTGTACCTTCACAAAGCAATTGAGGGCTCTGAGATCCAAGCTTGGACGAACCCCCTCCTTCTTCGGCACAATGAACAGATTTGAGTAAAAACCCCGTTCCAGTTCTGGAACTGGAATAACTACCCCGCGTTCCAGTAGACCCTGGACCGCCCCATACAGGGCCTCCCGACGGGTCGGTAGTAGCTGGAGATTGGAGGTGTTGAATCTGTCCGGTGGACAAGAGAGAAACTATCTTGTAGCCTGAGGAGATTACTTCGCAAACACACCTGTCGGAGATTAGTGCTGTCCACTGAGTCGCGAATTTGCGAAGACGTCTCCCCACCCGAGAGCTGGGTGGGGGTGGACCTTCATGCGGACGCAAATTTGTCCGCAGGCTTATTGGGTATGCGGGACCAGGGACGCTTTTGTCCTTGGGCAGGCGCTTTATCGGCCTGGGGTCTTTTCCCTGTCGCCCTAGGGGGACGAAAAAACCACTTGTGTGCAGTAAAGGAGGGCCCTTGCCCTTGGCGTGGCCCCTTACCCTTGCTAATTTGGGGAAGCAAAGTGCTTTTACTTCCTGTGGCATCCTTGATGATGTCATCCAGAGAAGCCCCAAAAAGTCTGTCGCCCTTAAAAGGCAGATCCAACAGGGCTTTCTTGGAAGTCTGGTCCGCAGACCAGCCTTTTAGCCAGATCAGGTGGCGTATTGCTACTGCATAAACCGAAGTTTTAGACAGCAGGGGAATAGTATTCATGTCTGACTCGCAGACAAACCTAAGGCCCTGGACCAACAGGTCGGCCAATGTTATCTCATCAGGAGGAGCATCTCGCTCCTTAACCCCTGGAGTAGCAATCTTGCCCATTCAGTAAGTGTGTGAGACACTAGGGCCCCCGCCAATGCCGGGCGTACTGCCGAGCCTACCAGAGTATAGGTAGCAAGAGAGTGCTTCAGCCTTCTTATCCACAGGGTCCTAGAAAACAGGAGCCCCTTCTACAGGAATTGTGGTGGCTCTATTAAGTCTGGACACCGGAGGGTCCACTATAGGGGGGAGAGGTCCATTTCTTCAGAAAACTCTCCTCAAAAGGGGTACCGTACCGCAAACCTCTTTGGGGCTGTAAAGACCCTCAGTGGGTTCTCCCATTCCTTGTATAAGAGTTTATCAAAAGACACACAAGGGAACACCTTAGCAGTGCGGGCAGGTCTATGAAACCCAAGTGGACCGGAGTCTCTGCTGCTTCTGCAGTATTTTCCAATTTTAGCATATCCCGCACTGCAGTAATAAGGTCAGATACCAAAGCCGTCTCGCGTACTGACCTGGACTTGGAGTCATTCTCACTGTCCGGTCACGGTCTCTGGTGCGTCAGAATCTGGGCCCCGAGCCGTAGCTGGACCTGGTTCTGCACCAGAATTATCCCCAGAAGCTTGCAGGGGATGGGGCGTTTACTACCCCCTGTATTCCCGTGTGCTGCTTCCACCCTGGCAGCAAACGCCTCTAGGATTGCAGTCATAGCGTTCATAGACACCTCAGGGGCACCAGCTGCTAAATCTGGTGTTTCAGGGGAGAAGACATCTGGCTCAGATGCCATGCTGACCACACGCTGACACTCACAGGGCTCCAGGCAAGATATCAATAGGCCACCCTCCTGTGCTGCAGAGAGGCCGGGTCACCCAGAGGACTCACCACCCTGGATAGGTACTGCTATGCTGCGCCTGTGATGCTGTCCCCCCTGCTGCTGTGTCAGTCTGCTTCTTTTATCAGCACTGCCTGTGTGAATTTTCGCGCCAGTGTAATGCACCCTAGAGGCCGGAGGCTCTCGAAAAATGGTTGCCAAAAACGTCTGTATGGAAGATAATGTGGGCTCTAAGAAAATGGCCGCCGACAGAAGATAGAGGTCAAGCAGCCATAGCCCACAAAAAGATGGCCGCCGAACGGCAATATCTGCATACAGGGTGGACAAACATGGCCGCCGATCAGCTGATAGGGGCCAGTGGGTGTGGCCGAACCACAGGAAGATGGCCGCCGGGCAGTCACAAGAGGCCAAACTTGGCATGGACCACCTCAAAATGGCCGCCGACAGCATGGAGGAGGAAGGACACAAACACAGGTAAGAAAAAATGACATTTCTTTTAAATGTTAGTTACAGCCAGCCCCGCTCCAGTGGGACCCCCTAGGTGACCCCCAGCACCCAGCAACCTTTAGCTAGAAGCCCAGGGAGGAGGGAAAGGCAGGGAGAGAGGGAAGAAAGGGGCCACAACCACTTACTTGATCTCTCCAGGAATGTCCAGCTAAATCACCCAGCCGAGGCAGGGGAGTTTTACTTACCTATCCTGCATGTATTCTGCTGGAAGACATTCCAAACAGATCATCGTCCGCGCACGGAAGGTGACTGTTGGCCAGGCATGCTGTGATTGGACCCAGAAGGGACGATCATATGTATGCCCTGGAGCATGACGCTCACCGGACAGGCTGCTGCGACTCGGCCGTAAGGTCAGCCGAAGCTGAGCGGTCCGATGCAAGCCTTGGAGCGTAAGCTCACCGGCCAGGCTGCTGCGACTCGGCCGTAAGGTCAGCCGAAGCTGAGCGGTCCGATGCAGGCCCTGGAGCGTAAGCTCACCGGCCACCCGTGGAGCGACGGGCATGTCGTGGAAAACCCAGCGCGTAGCTAGGGTCGGCACACGCTCGATGGCCGAAACTGGGGAGACTACAAGGATCGAGGATCCAGCCTGTCACCCAGTCGGCAGTTGATCGAAGATCGCAGGAAACAACAAATGTAAAAAAAATATCTTTTTTCCCCGGACCAATGGGCCCGAAGGGAGCCATGTCCTACTCCTTGCTAGACAGAAAAAAACTGATCTGCGAAGATGCAGACTGAGAGGGTATACCCAGAGGGTCCGCCCCCTGGGCGGTACTGTAGAAGGTGTGATGCAACACTTTTTACAAGTTTTTCTGCCTAGTCACTCCTAATTAACGGATAATACCCACTTTGTCAATAGAGAAGCTGTGTCGGTCCATGGACGAAAGAGTAATATAGGTTTCTATTGTCTATTCACTAAGCCTGCTATGTAAAAACACTACAATAGCAATGTGAATGAATACTTTTGGTCAATTCCCCCCAGAAACTTGCCAGATACTTTGCATGTTCACTAGCTTATTTAGCCAACAGATATAGGTAACATGATACAGAGTATAAGCCCGGGTTCACACTAGCGCGATCTCAGACATCGCATGCGATTCACACCCGCACTGCAAGTGCCAATCACATGCGCTCTCTGAGCAATGCGCATTAGATTCGCACAGAAAATAGTCCAGGGACTTGTTTTTCCCCGCACTAGAATCGGATCGCATGGGCATTCTCACTTATGCAGTCCGCTTACTGTGGCGAGTTCACAATTCGCACTGCGATCTGTGAACTAAACTGGGGGTGTCATCAACTTTGTTAATGACACTCGCAGAGGTTCGCACAAGGCAGTGTGAACTGCCAGCTGGAGAGAAGCGATGCGGGAACCGACGCTGTAATGGCGCTGGTCCCCGCATCGCATCAGTGTGAACCCAGACTGATTGGTTGCTGAGGGCATTTTATAAAAGTTCCTTTCAGATACCTCTATTTATCAGTTTCAGAAGGTATTCATATATTAAAAAAGGTTTTTTTGCTAGCCAGTACTACCTGCCAGCATTCACTGATAGAAAAAATACAGACAAAGTTCCACATAACATGCTATGATCACCTGTCTGAAAATGGAAGGCTTATTAGAGGCAACCTCCTAGTAATAATTCAACCACAGCAACAGCAGTCAGAGATAACAGTCTGAGTGTCTTCAAATACTCCAGCTTTGCAATCAAAAGCCACATCTGAATTAGAGGTCGACCGATATGGGTTTTTCTCTGGCCGATGCCGATATTTAGAAATCGCGGCGGCCGATGGCCGATATATGATGCTGATTTTTTTTTGGGCCGATATGTTAGGCCGTTTTTTTTTTTTTCCCCCCTTCATCTCATAGACCCCTTTGTGTGCTTTCACACTGAGGCGGTGCGCTGGCAGGACGTAAAAAAAAAAAAAATACCTGCAAGCAGCATCTTCGGAGCGGTGTATACCACTCCTCCACCACTCCTGCCCATTGAAATGAACTGGCACCGCTGCCGAATCGCCTGCAAAGCACTTCTGCAGTGGCGCTACATTGGAGCATTTAACCCCCTTCATCGGCCGCTAGCTGGGATATAAGCTCCCCGCTAGCAGCCAAATAGCGCCGCTAGAATGAAGGTCCAGTGTGAAAGCAGCGGAGTTCCGCGAAAAAAATAAATAATTAAAAGTCAGCAGCTACAAATACTGCAGCTGTTGACTTTTAATATATGGACACTTGCCTGTCCTGGGCGCCCACGATGTCGGCACCCGAAGCCGATCTCTCCCTCGGGTTCCTCCGCCGCCATCTTCGGTAAGGGAAACAGGAAGTGAAGCCTTGCGGCTTCACTTCCTGGTTCCCTACTTTGCATGCGCGAGTCACGCTGCGCGATCCCACTGGTCCCTTTTGTCTTCTGGGACCTGTGTATCTCCAAGAAGACAGCAGGGGGGGCAGAGTGGTCGCCAGATGTGGCGTAGGTCACCGCAGTGACCTATGCCCGGAAGTGGGAACAAATACATGGATTATACAGGTATCTGCTCCCTCCTCCCCCTGAAAGGTGCCAAATGTGACACCAGAGGGGGGGGGGGGATCCAAAAAGCGGAGGTTCCATTATTACTCCGCTAAGTAATAAAAAACATTTCTTAAAAAAGCCTCCAATCAGTGCACTTATATGTATAATTTAGATAAAAAAGAAAAAAAAATGAATATATATATATTTTTTTTTTCTTAAATATACAAAAACAGGTAATCAAAACTTTTGGACGAAAAAAAATATGGGCTAACTTTACCGTTTATTTTTTATTTTTTTAATTTGTTAAGGTGTATTCTTTCCAAAAAAATTGCATTTGAAAGACCGCTGCGCAAATACCGTGTGAAATAAAATATTGCAACAATCGCTATTTTATTCCCTAGGGTCTCTGCTAAAAAAAAAATATATAATGTTTGGGGGTTCCAAGTGATTTTCTAGCAGAAAATACAGGATTATTACTTGTAAGCAACAAGTGTCAAAAAAGATTTAGTCTTTAAATGGTTAAACTGAGAACTTCTACACACAGAGTTCAGTTCATTGAAGTTTTAAACATTGTATTCTTTTGTCAAACTTGGCAGGCTGCCCAGGAGGGAGAAATCTCTTCATGGAGAAACTTCTCAGGCAACTTGCATTGACTTCTATTACAGAAGCTATTTGCAAGTCACGCTGAAGTTTAAATCTGCTTTTTTTTTTTTTAAACCGGCCGATGCCGATTAATTAAAAAACGCCAAATATCGGTCGATATATCGGCCGACCTCTAATCTGAATCATCACATAGAGGGAAACATTTGGAGAGGTTCATCCCCTTAGGATAATACACAGGACAACCAGATCCTCTCATAATACAAACCATGGACATACCGTCTCAAAACTGCCTTTATGCATAAGATCTATAGGCGGTCGGAAAAGGTCAGCCAAAGTAGTTAGTTTCTTATCCACCACTCCTCCATTCCGCAACTCCTGCTCCTGACGAACTGCAATGCGCCAATGTAAAAACAGACACATCAATATTATTGGGGAATAACAAAACTGGCACACCTATAATGTCTGCAATTAATACCCTTGTAAAAATAGTGCAATAATCTGTTAAAGCATTGTATATGCTATACAATAATAAACAACCTACTTAAAGCCACTAGTAATGTCTCAAAACTAAACTACTTTATCATATTTGAATTTTTTTTAATGGTTACTCAAACATTGCTAGAAATGCACACATTGATTGACAGGGCAGTGAATTTATTACCAAAATCAAACAAACTATTAAAAATCTTTTAAAATGTTGGTTCACCTTCAATGTAAAAATCTGTAAAGATGACCTAACATTGAACCCCCTCCCCCGGTCCCCACTGTACTTCCCTCCCACAATCCTGAGCAGTCAAGGCTCCAGCAAGCTGCTCCATGGTCTAGGAATTTTAAATGCCTTCTGCTTTCTCTCTTCTCCATCCAGCACTGCAAGGACCGATTGGTCAGCGCTGACCAATTAGAATACGTCTGCTCCATCTTGGCAGCACTGGACAGAGAAGAGAGAAAGCAGCGGCGATTTCAAATTCCCGGACTGGTGGAGTGACTTACGGGAGCCCTGACAGCTCAGGATCGTGAGAAGTAGTTACAGCAGGGAGGTGGGGAGGGGGCCTGGTGTTAGATCACCTATATAGATTTTCTGTAAAGGTGAACCAACCCTTTAAACTGTATTTTAGAGTAACAACTAAACAGGTGTCTTGCTTATTTAAAATGTAATAAATCAAATCTTTACACCTATAGTGCTGATTGTAAGAAGGAGCTAGCCTTTAAGTCTGACACATTAGGGCTGCAACTAACGATTATTTTCATAATCGATTAATCGAAACAATAAATCGGCCAACTAATCGATTAATCGGTGTGGTGTATAATTTAGTTAAGATGTAAAGTTTTAAAAAAGGCAATTTATTCTTAAATATCTCTATGAAGTAGTGGTTTTCGTTCAGAAATTATATTCATTTTAAAACTGAATGTTAAAAGCAAGTGAAAATTTCAAACATCATTCTTTCAGCGAATGTACAAAGATTTTTTGTATTATTATTCTTGTCTGAAAATTGATCTGTATGGTCAGCATAAGGCTCAGTACACACCTATACAGTTTGCTTTTGATCTGTTTCTGCAGTTTGTTTTTCTGTGCGTTTTGAATTTTGCGCACGCGATTTTGCTGCGATTTGCGTGTTTGCATTTTTTCATACTTTTTTGGGCAGATTAAAAAACACAAATTGCCACAAAAACGCATTACATGCTTTTCTGCAGCTTCTCCATTGAAGTATATTGAACCAAAAAAGCACCGTTTTGCATTGAAAAAAGTCCCTTGACCCTTTCCAAATAACGCAGCAGCTGAAAAAAGCAAAGATGTGAACATGTCCCATAGAAAACCATGTTAAATGAACTTTAGTGCGTTTCTGCAAAAAACGGATAGGTGTGAACCAGGCCTAAGACGTTTAGTAACATAAAGGGGGTTACAAAAACTAAAATTAGCCCTTTATAGTACAAAAAGAGCAAATAATCGCTACTGTAAGGGGTTCATTTTTTTTTTTTTTTACTGTGGAACAGTGAAAGTAATATTTACAGTAGCGATTTGCTCTTTTTGTATTATAAAAAGGGACAATTTTTGTTTTTTTAACCCCATATGTTACTGGCCGATTAATCGATTATGAAATTAATCGATTACTATTTTTATAATCGATTAGTTGTTTCAGCCCTATGACACATAGAACCTATTCCTCTATTTGAAAATAGCAAAGGAAGCTGAAACATGCAAGCCTTTATGTCCAGAACATTTATACATTATACACGTCAGCTGTAAAACCATTCAAATGTTCCTGTATGTGTAGCTGTTGCTCTTGTTCAGCAAGATATTTGTGAATTTCAAGTACCGTATTTATTGGCGTATAACACGCACTTTTCTCCCTGAAAACAGAGGGTAAAGAGTACCAGCGTGTTATTCGCCAATATGTTTTACCAACAGGGGATGGGGATCGGGCGGTCCCATTGGGGGGGGGGGTCAGGCCAGCCCGCCTCTCCTGGCCCTGGGATAGCGCTGCCTGCATAGTCTAAAGTTGAGAGAAAAAAAATCACTTGCCAGCCCCTTCTCGTACACTGCTCCTCCTGTGTCAGTGTCATTGTAAAACAAAGCTTCTAAATATCTCAATAGATCAGATTTTTCTGGCTGCTCTCCTCCTCCCGTTCCTCCTCTGAGTGTAGCTTTAGATTGGAGGAGGAGAGAGGTCACATGCCCATCTATGTAACATCAGAGGAGAGCAGTCATGTGACCAGGTCAGTGAAAAAAAAACCCCAGAGCCAATGAGATATATGGAGGCTTCGTTTTACAATATGAGTGACACGGGAGGAGCAATGTAGAAGGGGCTGGCAGTAATTTTTTCTCCTGGGAGTGCAGGGGGGACTGTGTACTGTGCAGGGGGCTGTATACTGGATGGGGTGCTGTGTACTGTGCAGGGGGCTGTATACTGGATGGGGGTGCTGTATACTGTGCAGAGGGATATATACTGGTTGGGGCGACTGTGTACTGTGCAGGGGGAGGGGGGCTGAGTACTGTGCAGGGGGAGGGGGGGGCTGTGATTTTTTTCCCTTAAACTTCCCTCTTAAAATTGGGGTGCGTGTTATATGCCGATAAATACGTAATTCTAAGAAAGGACACCACTTGCATAAATGACCAGCGGATGTAGCAGATGCAAGCCCCTGCTGCTAATTTGCCGCAAATTGTATGTGGCTGAGTTAATGGTTTACAAAACTGAATGCATGTTGAGTCAGGGATCAATATTTTAGCAAAAGTATGTCCATCAAAAGGTCCCCAACAGACATAGAAGGCAGCCATATGCCTACAGCCAATAAGAGATTGTAGAAGGATAAATGAAATGTTTTAACTGCTTTTAGTTATTTGTAATGTATTCCATTATACTGTATATTTTAGATGCCTGTAAAATAAATCAATGATTGCATTCATGTAATGTTTTTAAGTTATTATTTCTTGTAATATTTATAATTCCTGCTGACAAGAAGTCAGCCGTGTAAAGAGAAATTCATTTCACTCAAGACTTACATTTTATCAGCAAAACGCAATTTATAAAATATTCAGTTTTGAGGAATCCTTCTAACAAACAGCTCTATATTACACCCCAGTGCTTAACAAGACAGCACACAAATGGCTGTAATAACCACATGTAATTACTTACTGGTTTCAGTCTGGAAATCCCGGAAGCCATCAAATATTGAACGTGCTGGTCTTCGCCTTTTAGGAGCTGATTTAAAGCAAAAATTAAATTATATAGGGCTTGGTGTCCTGTTCAGATATTAATAACCGAGAAGCAAAAACATTTTTTGAAAAGAGTTAAAGTGGATGTAAACCCGATTCATGAAATTTGAGCTGGGCACATATATCTGCAGCATTTTGTTATCTCTCTTCAATGAGCCAAGTCCCATAGCTCTCTCCTGAACCATTCCTCTGTTATCAGCCTGATAACTCCTGACAAATTCTCAGACTTTTAGACAAAAGCAGCCTGAATCTTTTGTCCGGGGAAGTTGCTACAATAGATTAGCAGAGAGCAGGTCCTATTACAAAACACCTCTGAGAGTCTCTGCATATGATGAGGAGGTGTGTGCCTTTCCTCCCATCAGCAATTTTAGTTATCTTGGCTGTATGCCCAGACATCACACTCTGTGTTAAACAGGAAGAGAAAATCTCCTAACACAATCTCAACTTTCTAAACAGTATATAAATGTGAAGACATCAGATATACATGTAAAACCTATGTAGGGAGATTTGGTTCATCCCTATGTATCATCTGAGGCTGTTCGCTTCACTGGGTGTATGGAGGGTTTACATCCACTTTAATGTTAGACCTTTAAAAATGCACCTTGGGGTCAGAACAGGGTAGAAGCAACAGAACTTTTTATAGCACGAGCGAAACTGTTGCTGTGATAACGTTCAACAAAAGCATAACCTTGAAAAAAACCTGAGTTAAACAATGTGCAGTAAAAGATCTGGAGAGAGAACTACAAGACTATATTTGCAATTCTGGAATTGGTCTACAATTTATAAATGTTGCTTTTCAGATTGGTGAACCTCTGTCCATCTTTACGTCCGAGATACTCTGACCCTCTAAGATGCTCTTTTTAATACCCAATCATGTTATCGACCGGTTGCAAATTAACATAATAAAATGATCTTCCAGCGCTTCCTTGTTAGTACCACTTACTTTGCCAGCTTTTTGTTGCCCAGTCCCAACTTTTTTGCTACCATCAATTTCAAACTTACCTTATTTTTTTTTTTCTTACAATAGTAATTTTTTTCAGTTTAAACATTTGATATGTTTTCTATTGTGACCAAAATACGGGTTTATGAGATTTGCAAATCATTGCATTCTGTTTTTATGTAGCGTCCCAATGTTTTTGAAATTGGGGTTATACATTTCATTGGAGAACTAGGAGCATGCACCTTTATGTAGTACTATTTCCCAGAGCCCACAGTGACTCCCTCTAACAATCAGGAGGCACTCAATATCCTTTCTGAACATTGTGAAAACCATGACAGACAATAGTTGTACGAGTTTTTTTTACCTGCATTCACAAAACGCCTTGTATTCTTTTCATAGTATACAAGGTGATTTCTAAATGGACAAAGGGGGAGCGAATGACAGGATTCTTCACTATCGCAGCCGCAGCTCTTTATCCCTACAGCACAAGAATAGCTCTGTCTGTACACTCCAGAGTCAATGAAACTACTGTATATCAAGTGTAAAGTGTTACTAAACCCAGGACCCTGCATTCACTATATCGGGTCTCCCAAAGAACATGGAAATGCAATTATTTTAGTAAATATAAACTGATAAATCCCCTTTCTCATCAACAGTATATAGTAGTCTTGTGACTTCTATCAGTGTCTAGCCAAGCACTGGTTAAAGCTTGTAGGAGGAGTTTTCTGACTCTCCTATGAGACTGCAGTACCCCTGATTTTCTGTCTGGACAGTGCAGATTGGCAATGTGCTGATCACATGCACTTCTCTAGCAAAACATACCAAACTGAGCATGAGCAGCCTGACTCCATAGGGTCTGTGTTATCAGAAAATTATCAGGGGTCAGTGAAAGAAAGGGAGGATCAGAGAAGACAGGATCAAACAGCCTTTTTACACAATGCAGAGGATGAACTCCTTAGGTTCAACAGTAAGTATAACAAGCATGCTTTACTGTATATATAAACTGATTTTACTGTTGTGGGTTTAGTAACACTTTAATGCTAGATCCAGGCCCAAGATTACCATCATTAGTAGTAATATTTTATACAAAGGCGAAAAATAAAAAATAAACTATTTCATGGATTTCAGCCTCATTATGGAAGTACTTCTGGCCAAACCTTTGATACAATTAGGTCCAATTTACCAAAAAATTAACACAAAAGATAAAAGCTCTCAAATTTAGCAATGTGACTAATTGTTAAATCTCATTGGACGGACAGTTTTTGAAAAGAAGTATCTTTATGCTTGTGTGCTAGTAGCTTTGTGAATCTAGCTATCTAGCCTACTGTATTAAAGTGATTGTAAATACATTTAAAAAAATAAATAAAAAACAAGTTTATACTTACCTGCTATGTTCAATGGAACTGCACAGAGCGGCCTTGTACCTCCTTATCTCGGGTTGCTTTCTATGGAGGCACTTGTGTAGATTTGCTCCTAAGCCCCCGCTGTTTGCGTCTATAGGCACAGACAGCAGGGCCTCGTCACTGGCATTGATCGACAGCAGTGGGAGCCAATGCTTTTGGAAGGCCAGTGAGACCAGGAAGTGAGGGGGAGAGAATATCTGCAGACAGGCACAGCACTGGATCGAATAAGGGCCCAGGTAAGTAAAAGGAGTGGGGATGATGCTGATGCCTAAACATTTTTACCTTAACCCCTTCACTGCCAGGTCCATACACAAAATATGGCTCTGGCAGCGAAAAGGTTAATGCAAGAAATGCATAAAGGTAAAAAATGTTTAGGCTTTATAATCACCAATTACAGAGCTTTATGTCAGTTTATAGATTTTCTGCTCAGAAACAGTATGCAAAACCCTGACAAACGATCATCTTTTGTAAAGATAATATTTGTCCAACTGATGCAGAGTCCTTTTACACTGCAAACAGATTAGTGTCTGGACCCTTGAGACATTTTACCAGGTTAGACTTCACAACATGCAAGCCTCTTACCGCCAAATATTTCAGGCTCCACGAGGATTTCTTGTTTCTGAGGAATTGGTGCGCGCACATCATCTCTAAAAGAATGAAAACATTTTATTAACTTTAAATTAAAAGGGGGAAGTATAATTGGCTTTTAAATTTTAGTTACTTTTGCAAAAGGTCACAGATGGTGCAATATGTTTTTTTAATCACTATTCAAATTCAGACTAATGCATGACAAGCAGTCTATGAATCACAGTTCAGTACACTCTCAGGTTGAAAAGTAAAATTAAAGTGATTACTTATAGCAACCAACCAGATTCCTTCCCTGCCGGGAGAACACAATAGCTCCACAGTGGGGATTCTCCAATCAACACTTGACAGATCCATTTTTCAAAATTAGTGTCATTATTGGGGAAATTAAAACATTCAGTCCATCTCAGACTAGGATGCATTACATTTATGCTGGACATTAGTCAAGGCTCCAGTACTATGCTTTGAGGCCGGGTTCACGCTGCTCAAACATGGAAGTCGGACGACTTTCGATCTGACTTTGCCCTACGGACTTTATGTCCAACCTCCATGCAACTTCAACAAACGGTGAACGGTATCCAACCATACCAGGCCCTTTGTCTGGTATGGATTTTAAGGGGAAACCCCACAACAACAAAAAAAACGGTATGGCCCCCCCCCCCCCCCCCCCAAAGAATCCATACTAGACCCTTTTCTGAGCACGCAGCCCAGCAGGTCAGGAAAGGAGGGAAGAATGCTCCCCTCCTGGACCACACCAGGCCCACAACCACCGCCCACGGTTGTCGGGAAGGGGATTTGTCCCCATTAACATGGACAAGGTGCTTTGGGGTGGGGACACAGGCGGGGGCGTTGGTATCCGTGGGAGGAACGGTGCCCCCCCCAGCTGCTACAGTGCCTCACCGCTGGCATCAGTTATCATTAATCAGTATTATTGAGAGGAATAATGCCCTTCCATTAGTAACAGTGGAGGAGAATAATGTTCTGTCATTTATAAGTGGGAGGAATTAAGCCCTACTGTTGGTGTCAGTGGAAGGAATAATTCCTCATTGCTGGCGTCAGCTGGAGAGCCAGTTCCCCAAGAGGCGGTTAAAGGCAAGCAGAGGGCTACATCAAACCCACAGGCTACAATTTGGAAACCACTGCTGTATGTAAAAAATAGGATTTTTATAACAGCTTACCTGTAAAATCCTTTTCTTGGAGTACATCACGGGACACAGAGCGACATAGTCATTACTATGTGGGTTATATAGATTACCTTCAG
This sequence comes from Rana muscosa, assembly GCA_029206835.1. Taxonomy (NCBI): domain Eukaryota; kingdom Metazoa; phylum Chordata; class Amphibia; order Anura; family Ranidae; genus Rana; species Rana muscosa. The sequence continues at coordinate 825,550,663 of CM055122.1, read as the reverse complement.
GTGCTGGCACTGGCAACTTCCAAAACCGGAAGTACCCTCCCCTATATAAGCCCCTCCCATCCGGGAGTACCTCAGTTTTGTAGCAAAGCAATAAGTGTCCCCAAAAGAGGGGTGGGAGCTCTGTGTCCCGTGATGTACTCCAAGAAAAGGATTTTACAGGTAAGCTGTTATAAAAATCCTATTTTCTTTCTCGTACATCACGGGACACAGAGCGACATAGTCATTACTATGTGGGACGTCCCAAAGCAATGCCAAATGAGGGGGGGGGATACACCATACATAAGCTGGGCGCTATCAGACATGAGGATCTTTTGCGGCCTGCAACACACTGCGCCCAAAGGCGACATCCTCCTGACTTCTAACGTCCACCTGGTAGAACCTAGTAAACGTGTGTACTGAAGACCATGTTGCGGCCTTACAGATTTGAGCCAGGGAGGCCTGGTGATGCACTGCCCATGAAGTTCCAACTGCTCTCTGGAGTGCGCCCTAACTTTGAACGGAGGCGGTCTCCTTCTCAAGCCATAGGCTTGCATTATGACCTGTCGAATCCACTTGGCTAAAGTAGATTTTGACGCTGCCTGACCCTTTCTGGGGCCTTCCGGCAGAATAAACAAAGTATCCGTTCTACGAATCTGAGCAGTGGCTTTTAGATAAGCTTTAACTGCTCTTACTACATCCAAAGAATGTAATAACTTTTCCTCTACCGAGCTCGGTTTGGGGAAAAAGGAAGGAAGAACCACATCTTGGTTCAAATGAAAACTCGATACCACCTTAGGAAGAAAGGCTGGATGAGGATGTAACACTACTCTGTCCTTATGGATAACCAGATATGGCTCCTTACAGGACATAGCGGCCAATTCCGACACTCTTTTAGCCGAACAAATGGCTACTAAAAAAAAAAAAAAATTCCTGGGGAGAAGAACAAAGGAAATGTGCTGTAATAGTTCAAACGGTTGTTTCTGTAGAACCGATAAAACCAGGTTTAGGTCCCATGGACATAAGGGAATTTTAACCGGAGGGCTAATACGCATCACTCCTTGTATAAAAGTCTTGACTAGTGAATGCGAAGCCAGGGGCCTTTGAAAAAATATTGACAAGGCCGAAATCTGACCCTTGATAGTACTCAAGGCAAACTTCCTATCTACAGCCCACTGTAGGAAGTCCAGAATCCTACCTATTACGTACTTACGTGGATGCCATTTCTTGGCCTCACACCACGCGATGTACGCCTTCCAGATTCTATAGTAAATCTGCCTGGATACCGGCTTCCTGGCATTGATCATGGTAGATACCACAGGATTAGAGAGCTCTCTCTTTTTTAGAATGTGGGCTTCAATAGCCAGGCCGTCAAACCTAAGGCTAGTAAGGAAGGGTGGTATATCGGTCCTTGCGAAAGCAGGTCCGGACGATGTGGGAGGGTCCAAGGACTCCCCACAGACATTTTTACAATCTCTGCGTACTATGCTCTTCGGGGCCACACTGGAGCCACCAGAATCACTGGTTTCTTTTCTACCCTGATTCTGCGGAGCAATCGAGGCAACAATTGTGGCGGTGGAAATGCATATATCAGCTTGAACTGATCCCAAGGGAACACTAGAGCATCCGAGCCGCAAGCTAGGGGATCCCTTGTCCGAGAGACAAATCTGTCCACCTTTGCGTTGAATCTGGATGCTAGCAGATCTACATCCGGTGCTCCCCACCGCTGACATATTGCCCGGAAAACCTCGGGGTGAAGGGACCATTCCCCTGGGCATAATTGTTGGCGACTTAGAAAGTCCGCCTTCCAATTCTCCACTCCTGGAATGAAGACCGCGGATATGGCTGGGACATATCTTTCTTCCCATTTCAGGATGCAATTTACTTCCCTCTGGGCTGCACGACTCCTGGTGCCACCCTGATGATTGATATATGCCACTGCCGTGGCATTGTCCGATTGAATTCTGACAGGGGACCCTTGGAGTTTGGATGTCCATGCTACTAGGGCATACCGGGCTGCTCGTATCTCTAAGAGATTGATGGGCAGGGCCTTTTCTGCATCCGACCACCTGCCCTGGAGAGACCATTGCTCCAGTACTGCTCCCCAGCCTATAAGGCTGGCATCTGTAGTGACCACCTTCCAAGAAATCGGACTGAAGGATTTCCCTTTTTTCAGATTCTGGGGAACCAACCACCAACGGAGGCTCTTGCGAACGGAAGGGGACAAGGACATTGGTAAGTCTAGGGCCTGAACTTTTTTGTTCCAGGCTGACAGTATGGCCCTTTGCAAATTCCTTGAATGGAATTGCCCATAGGGTACTGCTTCGAATGATGCCACCATTTTTCCCAGCAGCCTCATGCACAGGCGTATGGATGGCTGTCTTTTTGTACCCACCAGGTGGATCAAATCACTCAAAGACGACACCTTTTCTTGAGGCAAGAAAATCTTCCTTTGGTCTGAATCCAGCCTTAGCCCCAAGTATTCCAGACTTTTGACTGGTTTTAGGGCTGACTTGTCTCGGTTGATAATCCAACCGTGAGATTCCAGATACCTGATTGTCTCGTGAACAACCACTTCTAGTTTTTCCACTGAGTGGTCCATCAGCAACAAGTCGTCTAGATATGCCATTATCGTCACACCTCGTGTTCTTAGATGGGCCAATAGTGGGGCCAGAATTTTTGTGAACACTCGTGGTGCTGTGGCCAGACCGAAGGGTAAGGCTCTGAACTGAAAATGGTGCCCTTCTACTGCAAAGCGTAGAAATTCTTGGTGGACTGGAAAGATGGGAATGTGCAAATAAGCATCTTTGATGTCGATCGAGGCTAACCATTCCTCCCCTTGTAGGGCAGTGGCCACCGATCGGATCGACTCCATCTGGAAAGTCCTGATATGTAGGAATTTGTTTAGCCCTTTTAGATTTAATATGGGCCTTACGTCCCCGTTTGGCTTCGGGACTGTAAAGAGGTTTGAGTAAAACCCGAACCCGCATTCTTCCAGAGGAACCTCCATAATTACTCCTTGGAGCAATAGTTGTTCTAGTGCCGACAGGAGGGATCCTCTCTTCCGGGGATCTCTTGGCACGTTTGACCTCATAAAATGGGAAGGAGGAGAGTCTTTTAACTCCAGCTTGTATCCCAGACTTACTGCGGAGAGCACCCATCTGTCTCTGATCGTGTCCCGCCAGGTCTCTGCGAACAACTGAAGTCTTCCCCCCCACCCGATTGAGTGGGGGCAACCCTTCATAAATTTGACTTGGGGGGAGGTTTTGTACCTCTCCTGACCCAGGGTTTTTTGTTACCCTGTGATTGTCCCTGATTCTTACCCCCGGGATTTGACCGAGGAGGCCGTCGGAACTGCTTCACAGCAGATGTCCCAGGGACTGGAGAGGCAGGCCTCTTAAAAGAGGGACCTCTAAATCTGTTTTTAACCAGCAAGAGTGTACTTTTACCGCTGGAAATTTTCTGGATATATTTGTCCAGGTCCTCCCCGAATAAGCGTTCACCATGAAATAGGAAGCTAACCAGCAATTTTTTACAGGGAGCTTCAGCAGACCAGTTCTTGAGCCATAGAAGCCTACGCATATGTACTACAGACAGCGTAAGGCGGGAGGCCTGATGGATTGAATCCTTGATGGCGTCAACTGCAAAGCATAAGGCTCTAGGCAGATCAGCTAGGGCAAGGGCCTGCTGATCCGGCAAGTCCCTTAAGACCTGTTTTAACTGATCCTTCACCGCTTGGCAGACCCCAATAGCTGCTACTGCTGGTTGTGTCACCAAGCCTGCTGTAGTAAAGGCAGATTTTAATAGGGACTCCAATTTTTTATCTATTGGGTCCTTGAACATTTGAACATTATCTACTGGACATGTCAGTGATTTGTTCACACAAGAGATGGCTGCGTCCACTGTAGGGACCCTCCATTTTCTGATGAACTTATCCTCCATGGGATAGACCACCGGAAATCTCTTAGGGGGAGTAAATATTTTATCAGGATGTTCCCAATCCTGGTAAATGAGTCCTTCCAGTAAAGGATGGATTGGAAAGGAACAAACAGTCTGGGGAGCTTTTAGCGAGCCCAACGAGGAGACAGTAGTGGTTGATGGTTCCGCAAGGGGCATTTTAAATGCTGATCGGACCATATCAGTCAGGGACTGAACCCATACTCTTTCAGCATGTGATACTGAAAATGGCTCTTCCACTGTTGATTCCTCTAGAACAGAATCAACCTCATCCTGATCCCCTTCAGGTAGGTCAATCCCTGTATGAGACTGTTGCTCCGCTAACAGGTACTCTGAGGGAGGAGACGGAGATCGGCGCGCTTTCCCTCTGACAGGGAAGCAGCGATCAATGTTGTTAATCTCTCTTCCAGTCCTCCCAGAGCTGAGGAAAAAACCTCCTCTGTTACATACACAGGAGCAGGTGAACTGAGGACAGCCACAGTACCAGGTACTCCTGAGGGTTCTCTACGGGCACTAACCTCTGATTTTTCAGGGGAGACTGGTGCAGCCAAAGCATGCCCAAGATCCTCAGAGCCCGACGGAGACCCCCTTTGCTTCCTGGGAGTCTTAGTCCCGGAGACTTTGGACGGCATATTCCTAAGCCCAAAGCTGAGGTATTCCAGCCGTAATACACCACTTACTGAAAATAGTCTAGCACAATTGCTGCTATATAAACAGTTTGTGTCTACTAATGTGCCTTTCTATGGGGATACCTGCATCAACCGCCTGCTGTATGCCTTTTTTAAATGTTACCAGCTCTGTCTCTGCACTCCATAGCCAGCTCACAACAAGTAATTGTGCCTTTTGACATACTGGGACGCCCGCACATGCGCAGAAGCGCTGCGGCGCGCACAGAGCGTCATCCGGCAAGCTCCGACCCCTTTTCAAGCCCACCTCTATATATAGAGGCGCGTGCACGTGCGCCTTCGGCGCTTCTTTTGAAACAGACTAGGGAGGGTAGCCAGGGTCCCTGTTTGCAGCAGGGCCCGGGGATGGACGAGCATTTGCAACACGACAGAGGAAGCAGTTTCCCTAAAGAGAACTTCACCATCTGCCTGGACTTGACCTCAGAAGGAAACAGTCCCCAGAAAAAAACGACATTCCACAGCGGCCTCTAGTGGTTTAACACAGGTACCACGGTTTGTCCATTTTTTATTTTTATTTTTTCTTGACCACCATTAAAATATTACATTTTCTAGCAGTTTCAGGCATGCACAGATATTTAGCGGGAATACCGTTAGGTAACAGGCAGAAAGACATATTAGGCTTGGGGGTCCCCTCAATAGAACCAAGTTCCTGAGGGGCCCCCACTTACCTTTTCCCCGCCGCAGGACTTTGTTTGGTCCACAGGAGCCCAAACTTCACCTATCACGGCAGGCATTGTACTTAAACCTTCAGGGACCGGGTTCCCAAGGATTCCACTCCCCTGGACCTGTATAGCACCCTGCACAGAAAACATCTTGGTCGTGGGTATGACCAGAGCTCTGGATCCCAGGGTCCAGCCCTCCTAAGAGAGGCATTACAGGCAAAACCTTGCTCTTCTCTGCAAGGCCCGGGTACCGACCGTTTAGCTATGAAGCTTTTTTGGTCAGATCCGGAATAGCTTACTGAGGCCCAAAAGAACCTGTACGCAAGCCCAGTGAAAACACATGTTACTCTTTGGCCAACACCTTAGACACTGGCAAAAAACTGAGGTACTCCCGGATGGGAGGGGCTTATATAGGGGAGGGTACTTCCGGTTTTGGAAGTTGCCAGTGCCAGCACCTGAAGGTAATCTATATAACCCACATAGTAATGACTATGTCGCTCTGTGTCCCGTGATGTACGAGAAAGAAAATAACTGGGTAAAAATACGTGTCGCTGCCACATGCCATAAAAAGGTAGGCTTTAATAACTTACTCGTCGGGTGGCTGGGCACTTGAAGCCCCTGCAGAGCTTGTGCTTGGCTCCTCCACAACACCACCTCCATCCAGGAACATAGTGACAGCCATTTCTAAGTTGTGATTGCATGCTTCTAACATATGCTTGGCCACACTTTCACTGGCTCCTGTATGGAAACAAACATTGTCAATTCCACGTTATACAAGTGTACATTGCAGTTGAAGAACTTCCATTATTCAGAAAAAGTCCTATAAAGGTGACACTCAAAATGTGAATTTGAAATCTGATGATTTTCTAAACTTATGCCAGTTAGCATATGGTTTCTGCTATTGCATTGTTTTTTTTAAATATACCAGTCAGTTCAACTTGGTTGCAACCAGCTTGTCAGATTTTTCATGCGACTATTGCCACTGTGTGTTCTCCCAACCGGGATGGCTCACCCCGCCGGGAAAACACAATAGCTCCACAGTGGGGATTCTCCAATCAACACCGATTGTGCCGATGGAGAAATTGAGCGATTTTCTTTCCTGCATATGGTTGCAGGAAAGAAAAATCACATTGTCTATGGCAAGCTTTGGACAAACTCCCCGAACCATTATCTATGTAGGAAAAAGGAAACATTAAACTGAAGAGACTACCGACACTCATGTTTATTGTATAAGATATCGATGGGCATTGCAATGACAGTCCCCACCCTAGGATCAACCCCTCTAAACGGGTCAGTGCGTGTCATTGCAATACCTATCTTATACAATAAACATGAATGTTGGTGAGCTCTCCGGTGTGCAGCAGCTCCTTTCTTCTGCATTTAGTCTGTGAGCGTGGACAGCTCAGCTTGTCTCAACTCTTGGAGTTTGAGTGGCGGTGAGGAGAAGCAGCTTGAAGCAGAGAAGGCAAAGTAATGTAATGTCACTCTAGGCGAGTGATCGACTCTCACATGTTGTGAACTGGAACCAAGGGTACTGCACAGCTCGTCTAAGATTCAGTATATGAACAAATCTGGAATATTGCTGCACTCCTTGGTATATTTATTGAAGCATTAAAATTCCATCACAGACAGGTATGAAAGGAACATTAAAAGGGGACGCGTGTGAGGTTTGAGCAAGCGCTGAATTTAGCACTAAACACGTCACCTTTTAATGTTCTTGTCATAACTGTCTGTGATGTCATTTTAATGCTTCAATAAATATACCAAGGAGTGCAGCAATTTTCCAGATTTATGCATGTTTTTTGAAGCAGAGAACATCTTGTTAATGTCATCATGACCCAGTATCTGCTGGAGAAGACAGAGACACAACAGATATGAATGCATGCCATTATAACCAACATTCATCTCAGCCAAGTAAAAAGAAAAACTGCGCCAACCCAATCAGAATTATCCCCAACCCCTCCCAGCAAAGGGGGGTATTTGGAACTGACTAACAGTAAGAGAGAGTCCAGCAGGTATTGCACCAATATATGGTCTGTAAATGTCCACAAATCCTATGTTAAACAAACAAACAGAATGCGACACCACAGTGACTTCTCAGATCGCTTTGTGAGGTTCCACCACCAAATTAAGGGAAGCAGCTTACCAGAAGGCAAAGCGGGTTAGGGCATTCGACTGTGACCCAGCCGCGGCCTTTAGTTCCTGAGCAGTGGTCCTTCCTTATTGGGCAACCATTCCCGGATCAAACTGTCCCCTCATCCATCCAGATCATAAGCCCCCGCTCAAGAAATGGAACTCTATCCTATAGCCATAAATTGCTTAAAAAGGTCCCAGCAGTCCAAAAATCTCCACACGTCATTCCCATCTCCTCAAGATGAAGGCCGGGTCCAGAAGGCTGGCAAGAAGCCACACATGTGAACCCTCTTGCTGAAGGAGGCAGGCAGCGGGAAAGCCAAGTATATCACTACGCCAGCAGCAGGAACTGTGACCCAGGCCTTTTTGCAAGTGCGGCACTGGTTGTTGTTGTCAGTCCGCCAGTACTTGGCTGTTAGGGGGTGTGTATGGACAAATGTTGCAATTTTAATCTCCTGCCAGCGGAGGTATATCACTCTGATGATGTGCAGGGAAAAGTGTCATATTTTTAGGACTGTGATCTTTCATGTGCTGCAATGATCCCATTGGCACAGTTTTTCTTTTTACTTTGTTCTTTCACACCATTACTGCTGCCTGTTTTTAATATTTTACAGTTTTTTATGCTAGCGCAGTTTTCTTCCCCCTATATTCATCTCAGCCAGTTTGATTTGTAGACAATCCACTATACAGTTTCCAAATCAGGCAGTGGAGGCACGCTTCTCACCTGAAGAAATCCTACATATCAGGGTCTATAGCGTGACCATCACCAGTGTGCATCACTGCAACATATTAAAACAAATTACAATTGACTGCATTTTTTTTTTCTAGTGTTGCTGGACAGGACACCAGCAATATACCTCAGATCCAAAGTTCACCTCCACAAAAAGGTATTTGAACATTTTTGCATTAAAAAGAGCAGGTGTATAAATGCTTTTATAGATTTCAACAACAGTTAACCACTTCAGCCCCGGAAAATTTTACCCCCTTCCTGACCAGAGCACTTTTTACAATTTGGCACTGCGTCGCTTTAACTGACAATTACGCGGTTGTGCGACGCTGTACCCAAACAAAATGTGCATCCTTTTTTTTCCCCACAAATAGAGATTTCTTTTGGTGGGATTTGATCACCTCTGCGGATTAAAATTTTTTGCGCTATAAACAAAAAAAGAGCGACAATTTTGAAAAACAAACTATATTTTTTTTACTATAATAAATATCCCCCAATTTTTTTTTTAAAACAAATTTCTTCATCAGTTTAGGCCAATATATATTCTTCTACTTTTTTTTTTTTTAACCAAAAATATCGCAATACGCTTATATTGATTGGTTTGTGCAAAAGTTATAGCGTCTTCAAACTACAGTAAAGATTTATGGCATTTTTATAATTTTTTTTTACTGGTAATGGCAGTGATCTGTGATTTTTAGCGGTATTGCGACGGACAGATCGGAGACTTTTGACACTTTTTTGGGACCATTGGCATTTATACAGCGATCAGTGCTATAAAAATGCACTGATTACTGTGTAAATGTGACTGTCAGGGAAGGGGTTAACACTGGGGGGTGATCAAGGGGTTAATTGTGTGTTCCCTCAGTGTGTTCTAACTGTAGAGGGATAGGATTGACTAGGAGGAGACATATTGTTTTTCCTACTTAGTAGGAACAAACGATATGCCTCCTCTCCTCTGACAGCACAGGGATGTGTGTTTACACACACATCCCTGTACCGGTGCTCGTGCATGCGATCGCGCGTGGCCGGCGGCGATCGGCCACACACATCGGGTCCCCCGCCGTACAGCATGTGCGCCCTCTGGTGGATGAAAACGGATAGGACGTACCAGTATAGGATTTCACCCAGGAGAGCCATTGTCCCGCAGTATATCTGCGTGACATGATTGGGAACTGGTTAAAGAGGTATTAAACCCAAATGCAACCATTATATTGCAGCTTCCCAATTCTTAAATGTGACAACTGAAGTTTTATTTTTTTAGGCTTGCTTTTGTTTTTTTTCAAAAGAACAAGCTGTTCTGCAGAAGTAGTTGTTAGAAGGTTGAGACAAACTACCACTGACAGAGGTGCTTACAGTGATCAGGTTTTATTTATATAAAACCTTTATCCCAAAAAATGTATAATATATATATATATATATATATATATATATATATATATATATATATACACACACACACACACACACTGCTGCAGTAATTGCTTATAAAGTGTTAGCTGGAATTTGGCTTTCATTTATTGGTGTATTTACATCTGCTAGGGTATCCCATACTACCCTCCCCTTGACTAACAATGCTGCTGTCCAAAGGGGTCTCTGTTGCTCCTTCATCCAGAGTGCAGGCACTCTAATACAGGAGGTGTGTTACTGGCCAGATAAACCAGTTGAAAACAGAGGGGGGAACAAGTCAAAAAAAACTGATGTTCCTAACCTATCAAATATTATTAGATTGAACATTCAAGCACAATAGGAGCTGATGTTAGCATACAAAAATTATTCTACAACTGGCTAGAAAAAAAAAAAAAAGTGTCAAACTTGGATGAACCACCCCCCAGAGCTTCTAACTACCTACAGAACTGTAACCTATAAAACTGACCTTCAAATAAAATTTAAGGAGTAAATTATCTCTTCCATATTGAAAGTATCAGTTTGATAACTGGTCTCCGCTTACAGTTTGAATCCAATTGCGGTAAGCGAGACCGAGATATCTTAAAGCGGAGTTCCAGGCTTTTTTTCGGTTATTAAAAGTCAGCAGCTACAAAAAGTTTAGCTGCTGACTTTTAATAAACAGACACTTACCTGTAGTATGGTGCAGCGATGTAGCCGCACTGAGCCTCGCTCCTCTCCGCGGTGCCTCCATTCAAACTGTGGGCACCCGGCCATGACAGCTTCTGGCTTCACGGCTGGGCATGCACTGCGCATGCGCAAGTCGCACTGCGCTCTCCAAATGGACAGGCAATCTTCTGGGACCTGTGACATGTCCCAGAATATTGCAGAGAAGGAGGGGCCGCCTAGGGAGTAGAGGAGTCGTCTAGGTGGCCCATAATTGGAAACAGGAAGTGGGACAGGGAGTCCCACTCAAAACTGGGCACCCACTCCCCCCTCCCCCAAAAAAAAAATGAGATGCCAAATGTGGCATGTAAGGGGGCGAGGAGTGCTTAAAGGGGTTGTAAACCCTAGTTTTGTTTTTTTAAATAACAAACATGTCATACTTACCTCCACTGTGCAGTTCATTTTGCACAGTGTGGCCCCGATCCTCCTCTTCTGGGGTCCCCCAACGGCGCTCGCAGCTCCTCCTCACATCGGTAAACCCCCTAGGAGAAGCATTCTCCCTGGGGGTTACCTTGCGCGCGCTCCCTCCCAAGTCCAGCATTTGCGTCCATAGACACAGAATGCCGGACTCGGCCCCGCCCTCCGCGTCATTGGATTTGATTGACAGCAGTGGGAGCCAATGGCTGCGCTGCTATCAATCTATTCAATCAAGAGCCGAAAACCCCGGTCAGAGAGGTACAGCGTGTCTTCGCCAAAGGCAACAAACGGGCTCAGGTGACTAAAACGAGGGGCTGGAGGGCCAGTCTGTCAGAAGTTTTTTCACCTTAATGCATAGGATGCATTAAAGGTGAAAAAGCAAGAGGGTTTACAGCCCCTTTAAAGCGGAAGTTCCACTTTTGGGTGGAACTCCGCTTCAAGCATGATATCACCTGGTTACCATTGTTAACCTACTTTTGAATGTATGCATTTTTTAGCGTATACCGTTAAGAAACTTCCTTAGAGAATTGTTGATTGTCATGATTATATGTTCTTGTCACTGAACAAATAAATAAAAATTATAAAAGTGAAAAAAAAAAAAAAGAAGAAAAACCGATTCAACCAACGCATCTAATGATTGGCAAGGTGCAAAAACATATTTTTGGGTTTTGGGTTTTAATAACTCTTTGAAGCTGAACCTTGGCCAGCCAATTAAAAGACAAAATACCAAAACCAGCTTTTGAACTAGGATTTTCTCTGTCTGATGACCAGCATCCTTCCGCCCACTTGCTCTGAATCCAAGTTATCCTGCTCCCACCTCATCCTGTGACTAGACAGTGAAAGGAGAAGCAGCACATTGATAAGCTCAACTCTTGGTCATTCTGCTCTCTCCTATCAGCATGCTTCTTGTCAGCACATTAACTGATTGGCTTCTTGTACTGCTTCTTCACACTTCAGCTCTGCTGTACAGGGACTGAAAGTGTCTGAAACCAGGTCAAATTCAGGTACTTGTGCTACCTAAACTTAATATACTTAAAATGTATATTTTATCTAAAAGGAAAATCTTTTTTGTGTTGGATAGAGGGGAGAAGTGTTAAAACCCATGTCTGCTTTTACAAACACGTTCTGTGTCCCATTAGGTCGGGTTCACACTAGTGCAATGCGAGAACCCTGCGAATCCACTGCGGATTCCTGCATCGCACCCAACTCGCATGGCAGTTCACACTGCCATATGCGAACTGCTGGGGAGTGTCATACAACATTAACGACACCCCCATTTCAGCTCGCATATCGCACTGCGAACTGACAGTTCGGACATGAATCGGATTGCACACCCATGCGATAAGATTCTGGTGCGGACCAAAAAAAGGGTCCTGTGCGCGTTTGGTCCGAATGCAGTACGATATCAGCCATACTGGCTTTATGGCTGAAATCGCATTGCACAGACATCGCATGTGATTTGCACTGTAGTGCGATGCGAATCACATGCAATATCACACAGCGCACTAGCGTGAACCGTACCTTAGGGAGATTCAGCTTCTGAATTTGTCCTATTGACTGCAGTCAACAGTATAGAAAGTGTGGAAAAATCCCTAAAAATTGGAGTTGCCACCAAAACTGGAATAGAAGAGAAAACGTTTAATTCTTGTGGCCACTATCTAAGGAAACAATTTGAAAAGATTTCTTCTCTCTTTCTGTTGTGTTTGCAGAACAGGAAGTAAAGGCAATTTTTATTTTTTTTTAAAACAAAAAAACTGTAAAGGGTTTCAACTATTTCCTACTCTACCCAAAATGAATAAAGTTTTAGCTTCAGATATACTTTAATAATGATTACAGAACTGCATTGGGGAGTGCCTTTTACATCTGTCCAGATTTCAGCTTTAATAAAAATAAAATAAAAAAAAACACACAAATAAAGCCAACAATGAGTTCAATCCTAGTCCTCCTAACATGTACAGTATTCAAGTCTTCAAAGGAGGTCCTTAGTCTTGTAAACGTCAGAAAAATAAAATCATTAAATATTAAACTAAGTGGGTTATGCATATGGACAGCAATGGGCTTTAAGTCTAATGTGAATTTCCCTGCACTGTATCCAGCCTGATATACAAGGGAGTAGTTGTATGTGGCTGTATTCTTGCAAACGCCAAAGCTTCTTTGCATCAGCATTTACCAGCGTGTCTGGAATATTTCCTAAACGAGAAGCTGTGGATCCCAAATATCATGAGAATGCACTCATGCATTATCAACTTCCAAAGGATCTTGTAAAAAGAATGATACCAGGGTCCGCCTTTCTTTTCTTCCATTTTTTCTAAGATTAAGGCCCCTTTCACACGGGACGGATCCGTGAAGATAAAATATCAACCAGCTGGTTGATTCGGTAAAATTTGCAACCGGGATCCTCCTAAACAAATGACTGGACAAAATAGGGGGAGGGGTTGGGAAAGAGTCCCAACAGAAAATTTAAATGGTGAATCACCCACAACTCAGCTGTCTAATTAAATGACTTTATTTGTTAAATAATAAATAATACACTTTATCCCAGGGTTGCTTCACAACCTAAAGGAGAAAGGGGTAGATCCAGCGCATGTACATATCATAAAATACATAGAAACATGCATGCAATATAGGCTAAAAAGGACAGACGAGACGGGCCTGCTACCCCTCTATATACTCCCCAACTGACCCATATGTATATACATTCCTATGAACCCAACACTCATCATGAGGGATACCATGGCAGTGGATTGGATATATATGAAACACCAAAATGTGGTAAATATGTATGTATGTATGTATGTATATATATATATATATATACATACATACATACACACACAGTGCCTTGCGAAAGTATTCGGCCCCCTTGAACTTTTCATTCTTTTGCCACATTTCAGGCTTCAAAACATAAAGATATAAAATTTTAATTTTTTGTGAAGAATCACCAACAAGTGGGACACAATTGTGAAGTGGAACAAAATCTAATGGATATTTTAAACTTTTTTAGCAAATCAAAAAACTGAAAAGTGGTGCGTGCAAAATTATTCGGCCCCTTTACTTTCAGTGCAGCAAACTCACTCCAGAAGTTCAGCGAGGATCTCTGAATGATCCAATGTTGTCCTAAATGACTGATGGTGATAAATAGAATCCACCTGTGTGTAATCAAGTCTCTGTATAAATGCACCTGCTCTGTGATAGTCTCAGGGTTCTGTTGAAAGCGCAGAGAGCATCATGAAGACCAAGGAACACACCAGGCAGGTCCGTAATACTGTTGTGGAGAAGTTTAAAGCCGGATTTGGATACAAAAAGATTTCCCAAGCTTTAAACATTCCAAGGAGCACTGTGCAAGCGATCATTTTGAAATGGAAGGAGTATCAGACCACTGCAGATCTACCAAGACCTTGCTGTCCCTCTAAACTTTCAGCTCAGACAAGGAGAAGACTGATCAGAGATGCAGCCAAGAGGCCCATGATCACTCTGGATGAACTGCAGAGAACTACAGCTGAGGTGGGAGAGTCTGTCCACAGGACAACAATCAGTCGTACACTGCACAAATCTGCCCTTTATGGAAGAGTGGCAAGAAGAAAGCCATTTCTCAAAGATATCCATAAAAAGTCTTGTCTAAAGTTTGCCACAAGCCACCTGGGAGACACACCAAACATGTGGAAGAAGGTGCTCTGGTCCGATGAAACCAAAATCAAACTTTTTGGCCACAATGCAAAACGATATGTTTGGCGTAAAAGCAACACAGCTCATCACCCTCAACACACCATCCCCACTGTCAAACATGGTGGTAGCAGCATCATGGTTTGGGCCTGCTTTTCTTCAGCAGGGACAGGGAAGATGGTTAAAATTGAGGGGAAGATGGATGCAGCCAAATACAGGACCATTCTGGATGAAAACCTGTTGGAGTCTGCAAAAGACCTGAGACTGGGACGGAGATTTATCTTCCAACAAGACAATGATCCCAAACATACAGCAAAATCTACAAAGGAATGGTTCACAAATAAACGTATCCAGGTGTTAGAATGGCCAAGTCAAAGTTCAGACCTGAATCCAATCGAGAATCTGTGGAAAGAGCTGAAAACTGCTGTTCACAAACGCTCTCCATCCAACCTCACTGAGCTCGAGCTGTTTTGCAAGGAAGAATGGGCAAGAATTTCAGTCTCTCGATGTGCAAAACTGATAGAGACATACCCCAAGCGACTTGCAGCTGTAATCGCAGCAAAAGGTGGCTCTACAAAGTATTAACGCAAGGGGGCCGAATAATTTTGCACGCCCCACTTTTCATTTTTTTCTTAGTTAAAAAAGTTTCAAATATCCAATAGATTTCGTTCCACTTCACAATTGTGTCCCACTTGTTGGTGATTCTTCACAAAAAATTTAAATTTTATATCTTTATGTTTGAAGCCTGAAATGTGGCAAAAGGATGAAAAGTTCAAGGGGGCCGAATACTTTCGCAAGGCACTGTATATATATATTCTCCAAAACCCTGAGGATTGGCATAACAGATTGAATATGACCTGAAAAAATTGTATGAAGTCAAAAAATAATAAAATAGATGAAAATCCAGGACTACTTGTTATGGCAAGGAATGTTTGTTTCAGAGCATCAGATCTGACGTCAGAGTTGGAAGTCTAAAGACCAGCATATGTAAAACAGTAGCTGCTGCATATTCATGCAGATAATAGAAAAAGTTCCTGAAATCAAAGTCTGGTTGAAATAGGTACCTATGTTTCAATTGCTGGTATGAACAGACTGATAAAGCACAGCTCAGTGGTTAGCTATACCCGTTATTGGGGAATGATCTGCCAAACGGTATTGAAGATATCAGGAATGAAACAGTCTCTCAGGACACAGACATGTAGTGCAGATATAGGGTAGCTTTAAGCAGTACGGAAGCTTACCCTTCAGATGTCTGTGTACCGTGGTGGATCCATGCAGAAACGTCCAGAAGCCATAGCAGTGCCTCAATCTGTGCGACCCCTGTTAGTTGGTGTCCTGGTTCTCACTCTCGGTTCCTCCACTGCGGGTAAAGGGCCGTCCGCCGTCTCCAAGGGATGAACGCTGCCGTTAAGCTGTAGCGGCATCTGTGATCAGGTCACATGGGTGAACGCTGCCATCAAGCTGTAGCGGCATCTGTGATCAGGTCAGATGGGGTCTCAGCACAAGATTCCAGGTAAAGTATCGCGTGGCTGGCGTTTACTGGGCGGAAGCTGTGACCAGAACATGGAGTCAGCAAAGAGGGGCTAACTGGACGTAGTGTGAGGCTCCAACCACTAGGGGCAAAGTAGATTCCTTCAAATCATGCAGGTCATTCACGTAGTTGGCCGGTTTTCAGTGGTATCAACAGGGGGGGGGGGCACAGGACATGTGGAGATAAAGAGGGGGGGGGAAGTCCTAGAATCGTCTGTCCTGGTAGGACATGACGCGTTTCGTAACGTGAACCGTCACTTCATCTGGATGTGTCAACGTGTAGTCAATGCTCATCTTAAATAGCCATGATTGGCCAATTAGGAGCTCTTCTCACGCTGAATAGCCAAATAGCACCATCTAGTGGTTTCATCAAAAAATAGCTTTTAAAAGTTTCTAATGCAATAAAAGAATTTAAAAAAGGATGGTATAATCAAAGAAGTGGTAGTCACGGTAAAAAACTGACACCAATACATATAATCTATATATTGGTCTTTACCAGGGACTAATATGATAAACAGTTGCGACAAAAATATACACAAGGCTGTTTTTAACTCATAAGCATAAACTTAGGTATGGCATTATAGCAGTGCAGATATTCATCCAGAATGCTGAGAATGATACACATACATATATATATATATAAATATATATAAAAGATGGTAGTAATTAGCCAGGTAGTTACCTGGCACAGACCAATACATATAGATTTATATCTCAATATGCATGCAGTAATAGTAATAACGATATAGCATAGCTTTTAGCCATCACAGGTGTATTAAACCTAATTAGGTAACACCAAAGTAGGGGGAGCTACAAAGTCCAAAATACATATAGTAGCCATGGTAATGGCCATAGAAAACTTAAAATATTTTGGTAATTTGGTAGATTAGATCAATCGGTCCCCTGTGATTCGATCAAGATTGATAAGACTACAGCACTAGATAGGCATAGGCTCATAGACTCATAAAATAAGTCAGATCAGGAATAGCACTATAAACTACATAAATTGTTTTCAGCTTGTCATGCAGTGGCCAGCAATGGACACAACTTGATGTAATTAGTTTGGCACTGGGACTGCATTTATTACTTGACCATAGATGGTAGATATATTTTGTTATGTTGTCTTTATTCAATTTTAAGCTCATGAGGTGCCTTAGATTTAAAATAACCTGAAACTAAGCCATATTGGATGCTATCTGAGCATGGTATGGCCTGTTTAGTGAAAAGTAAGGCTAAACACTGTCATAGAGGTTGAGACCAATAAGCAGCACTTCATAGAGATCCCAGGGATGAATTGGGTCAAGGATCAAAATCATCATGGTTCAAGGAATACTTTAAGACTCATCTCTGTGTTAAGGCCCTTGGGTTGGAGAGTCTGAAGTCGAAAAATCCAGGATTTTTCATGTTTGATCAATACGGTGTCAAAATCACCACGTCTGTCTGGGAGGTTGAGGGCAAAAAACCCCTTCACTCGAAGACCAAGTGACTCTCCATTATGATGTTTAAGGAAATGTTGAGCCACCGGAGTGTCCTCCTTGAGAAGTATGCTTTTGAGGTGCTCCGCAAAACGTACTCTAAGCTGGCGTTTGGTCTTGTCAACGTAGAGCAGATGACACGGGCATTCCAAGATATAGAGGACCCGTGGTGTGCCGCAGTTGATGAAGGTCCTAATCTCAAACACCTCAGTAGAGGCTGAGTCTCTATAGGATTTGGTCTTATCAACATATTGGCATATACCACAGTGTCCGCAGGGGAACATACTAGTTAGGCGTGGCATATCTGTCAACCAGTTTTTATCTATGGGACGCGTGTACTCACTGGATACGAGTTAGTCTCTTAGATTTTTTGCTCATTTAGCAGTCATCTGTGGTCTAGGCCCAACAATTCCCTTCAGATTTTTGCACCCGGTGAGTATGTGCCAGTGTTCGGATAGTACCGACCTCACTTGGTGCCATTGTTGACCAAAGGGTGTTATGAACCTAACTGGTCCATCTAGGTTGGGCAGACTTTGAGGTTATGATTGTAATAATTCGTCACGTGGACTCTGATTAGCCTTACTCATAGCTGTACTCGGTGGCCATATCCCCTCTCACGGAACCGCTGATGAATATGTCATCAATGTACCTCAGCCAGGTACATGCATGGCTGAGGTACATTGAGGAGGTAAACACAGTCAGCTTCCCACCAGCCCAGGTGGAGACATGCATATGACTTCCAACTCCGACGTCAGATCTGATGCTCTGAAACAAACATTCCTTGCCATAACAAGTAGTCCTGGATTTTCATCTATTTTATTATTTAAAGACTTCATACAATTTTTCCAGGTCATATTCAATCTGTTATGCCAATCCTCAGGGTTTTGGAGAAATATATATATATATATATACACACACATATACATATACATACATACATACATACACACCACATTTTGGCGTTTCATATATGTCCAATCCAATCCACTGCCATGGTATCCCTCATGATATGAGTGTTGGGGTCATGGGAATGTATATGTATATACATATGGGTCAGTTGGGGAGTATATAGAGGGGTAGCAGGCCCGTCTCGTCTGTCCTTTTTAGCCTATACTGCATGCATGTTTCTATGTATTTTATGATATGTACATGTGCTGGATCTACCCCTTTCTCCTTTAGGTTGTGAAGCAACCCTGGGATAAAGTGTATTCTTTATTATTTAGCAAATAAAGTCATTTAATTAGACAGCTGAGTTGTGGGTGATTCACCATTTAAATTTTCTGTTGGGACTCTTTCCCAACCCCTCCCCCTATTTTGATGACAGGGCGGTCCACACTGTGCAGGGACCACCCTGTCAGATCTCCGCTCTCCTCTATGGGGGGGGGGGGGGAAATCGGATGAACACGGACCGTCTGTCCGTGTTCATCCGATCCGCTCTGCAGACGGATAGAAAAATAGTTTTTTCCTCCGTCTGCAGAATCGGAGGATTGCGGACCCAGATGAGATGTTCATCCGCCGACACCCGCGATCTCATAGAGACCAATGTATGTCCCTTTTTCATCCGTAAACGGATAGATGAAAAAGCGGACATACGGTCCGCATGTGTGAAAGGGGCCTAATACATAGGGTTGGGTGTTTACTAATAAAATATCTGCATTTAGACCCCATCCACACTTGTGCAACTTGTCAGTGACTTTGGCATTTGACTTTGACTCTCGCCTCGACTACTGCAACTCCGTTCTTATTGGATTACCTTTACATAGACTATCCCCCCTTCAGTCCATAATGAATGCCGCTGCAAGACTCATTTCACCTTACCAACCAAACAGTGTCCTCCACTCCTCTCTGCCAATCCCCCCACTCGCCCAACAAATAAAATTCAAAGTACTAACAATAATTTACAAATCCATCCCTAACTCTGCCCCCAGCTACGTCACTAACCCAAAATACCAACCAAGCCGCTCTCTTCGGTCCTCCTGCTCCCTAGCTCACTTGTCACCTCCTACCTTTCTCGCATCCAGGATTTCTCCAGAGCTTCTCCCATCCTTTGAAACTCCCTACCACAATCTGTCCGACTGTCCCCTAATCTATCCAACTTTAGACGATCCCTGAACACCCTCCTCTTTAACCACTTGCTTACTGGGCACTTAAACCCCCCTCCTGCCCAGACCATTTTTCAGCGCTCTCACTCTTTGAATTGCGCGGTCATACAACACTGTACCCAAAAAATTTATCATTTTTTTCCCCACAAATAGAGCTTTCTTTTGGTGGTATTTGATCACCTCTGCGTTTTTTATTTTTTGTTAATTTTTTTTTTTTTAAATACCGGATTTTTTAAAAACAAATACAAAACCGTTTTATATTTTGTTATAAAATTTTGCAAACAGGTAATTTTTCTCCTTCATTGATGTACGCTGATGAGGCTGCACTGATGGGCACAGAGGTGACACAGAGGTGGCACTGATAGGGGGCACTGAGAATTGGCACTAATAGGTGGCACTGATGGGTGGCAGTGATGGGCACTGATGGGTGGCAGTGATGGACACTGATCAGCACTGGTAAGTGGCACTGATTGGCACCACTGGTGGGCATTGACAGGTGGCACTCGTGGGCATTGAAAGGTGGCACAGTTTTGCACTGGCAGGGGGCACAGATGAGGCAGATGTGTCTCTTCGGGACCGATGTCCCTTGCACAAAAGCCAGTGATCGGATTTTTTTTCTCCTCACGCTGTCAGCGTGAGGAGAAAAAAAAACGATTACCAAGCTTTTGTTTACATCACGTGATCAGCTGTCATTCACTGGACCGGCCCCTTACTCAGATCTGTGATCACCCGAGTCTCAGTAATCACAGCAGGGGGCGTGCAAAGGGGAGGACGTCTATTGACGGCCTCCCGACAAAGCAGGTCTGCGCTGTAGCCGTCATTCTTGCTTGCCGTTTTACTTGCTCCATCAGCTCATCCCCCACAGCTATTACCTTTTGTATCAATTGACCCTCCCTTTTTAGATTGTAAGCTCCAATGAGCAGGGCCCTCTGATTCCTCTTTTACCAAATTGTAATATCTGCCTTCATTTTGTTAAGTGCTATGCAAACTGTTGGTGCTATATGAAACCTGTATAATAATAATGATAAGTCACACCCAATGTTTCCCAGTGATAACCGTTCATATCTGTGCGACCTCAAGTCCCTGCACTACTTTGGTCCGACTTTCATGCGACTTGAGGGCCATAGACTTGTAAACCCTCAAAAGTCGCACCTGCATGATATACATGCGACTTGTGAAAAGAGTGCCGGTGTTCTGACGATATGGTTCTTCTATCAGATAGGTTCCGGCCTCGACTGCGCAGGCCCACACTTGCGCAGTCGGAGGCTATGGAAATCTCTGAGCCTGAAGAGCTGTTTGTCAGCAATGAACACTGCGCTTGCTCCCGACCCGATGCTTGGGGCTGGTTATACACGCCCCCTCCGCTCGCTCTATACAGCAAGGGGCAGTGGGTTTACACGAGCCCTCCGCTCGATGGCCAGTGCTTTTCTCAAAGGGGCGGATGTCATATTGGCCCGCAGATGTGTAGTTAATTGATAAAGCCATGGCCCCAAACACTGCTCAATATGACATCCGCCCCTTTGAGAAAAGCACTGGCCATTGAAAGGGAAGGGGGCGTGTATAACTACTGCCCCTTGCTGTATAGAGCGAGCGGAGGGGGCTTGTATAAGCAGTGAGTGGAGGGGGCATGTATAACCAGCCCCAAGCATTGGGTCGGGAGCGAGCGCAGTGTTCATTGCACATGCTCCGTTTACAGCTGACAAACAGCTGTTCGGGCTCGGAGATTTCCGTAGCCTCCAAATGCGCATGCTCTGCGCCTTCGCAGTCGAGGTCGGAACCTATCCAATAGGGGAACCATCTCGACAAGACACCGGCATTAAAAAATAAAAAAGGGAAAAAACAGCGTGGTCTAGTATGGATTTTAAGAGGAAACCAACACCAAAAGAAACCCAGCTACCCCCCCTAAATTCCATACCACAGACAGGAAGTGGGGGGGTAAGCAAGTGGCCTCCCCCTCCTGAACCATACCAGGCCACATGCCCTCAACATTAGGGGGGGTGCTTTTGGGCCCCCTCCCCCAATGCGCTGTCCCCATGTTAAAATCTTGTGTTGGGTTTTTATTTACTTTTTAGGTGAATAAGTATGCTCATTCACACTGGCCCCATGTGCCCCAAAGTATCCCCCCCCGCCCGTTTCCCCCCCCCCCTTTCCTGACTTGCCGGGCTCCATGCTTGGTTAAGGGTCTGGTATGGATTGGATTGCCGTTTAAAAAAATAGAATTGACGTGATTTTTTAGTTTATTTTTCATTGCCTGCATTCTTTTGTTTACATTTAGCTGTCAGTGGGGAAACCCGCTGACAGCTGATGAGTTAACAGTTGTTAAGGACGTGGGGGCTGGCTTCCCGGCCCGCTCCTTAACAACCAGCTATTCTTCAAACAGAATTCAAATTGTTTGATCATTTTTTGATCAAACTGCATTCAAATCATTCTAAAAAACAAAGAAACCAAATGAAAACTAAAAAAATTTCCGTTCTGCACATAGCTAGTGACTTTGTAGAGCTCAAAAAAAATTATCAATTTGGTCAAAGCCAAAGTCATAAAGTCAGACTCATCCAAAGTCGCATCAAGTCGCACTGTAAATCGCAGGATTTTTAAGTTGCACAAGTGTGAATGGGGTCTAAAGGAAAGCGGTCAAAAGAAAAATATTGCAGCTGCCACTGTTAAGTTCTCTTCCCAAAACGGAGTTTCTTGGTTGTCATTTCAGTGTTATGATCCATTGGCCCAGATCAATGGGCAAATAAGGATTTATGGCAATCTGCTTACTTGTTTCGGGTAAGTGACAAGGAATTGAAGCCAGTGGTTCACCACAGCAGCCAGGAATATAGCATTTTCAGAAACAGGTAAACAATTGAAGCCGCCTCTAGTTTCATTTTAGGACTACCTCTAGAAATTACAGAAAAATTACCCTTGCAGTCCCCCCACCACTGCAAGTGTTTAACTGCTTGCCAAGTCTAGGGGTGGAGGAATAAGGGAATATATTTAATATCTTCCTTGATTCAGGAAACATCTGGCATTCTCTCCAACACTCTGGGTTGCCTGTGGTCCCTCGCTGTCCTCATGTACAATGCAGGACTACTGGAGTACAAGTGTCAGGCAGAGCTTTTTAGAGAAGTGGCTGTGGGGAACTGGCCATGCAGTGAGGAGGAAGCCTGCTGGAGTGAGGAATAAGGCATTATGGCTTGCCCCTCTACCCCTATAGTGAGAGTGGTGACATCACTCCTATGGCCCATCCGTCATCAGCGCTCCCTCCTCTCCCCTGCAGATGCCGCTGGCTGACACAAAGGAGCTGAATCACATGACTGGACTGGAGAGACCTGAAAATAGTTAAGTACAGGCAATTTTCTTACACAGGTTAGTCAGCATAGGTGTTAGGAGGAGGAAGGGAGAATTTATAAGATTAGTTAGGTATAGCTTGGAATTCCACTTTAAAGAGGAACTTCAAACCCCACACTGGGCTGTTTTTTTTACCCCCCCTCCCTTTTTTGCTGGGTTATCCAAAAAAAAAAAAAACACGCTCAAATGCCCAGCATTGTTCTGTAGGGATCCTCTGCTCCTCACCAGGTCCTATGCTGCCATCTTCTTCTCTGACATCACTGGGAGCCGGCTGTGTCATCTGCATTATCTTTTGTAGCCAGTCACCTGATTTCACACATGTGCAGGGGCATTCAATTAAGGGTCTGGCTGCAAGAACCAGCAAAAGACATCCACCCCCAACCCTCATCTGATGATGCGCTGCAGAATACCCCATGGTTTTCTAGGATGTGTGATGCAAGTATCCCTGGAAGCTGCAGGAAACTGAATATATTAAAGTGGAACCAAATCCATTAATTTAACTACATCCCGCCCAGCATATAGCAAAATGACAGCTGGGCTGTGGCTCTTTCTTTCTGACTGGACATCATTTGACGTCCAGTAGAACAAACCACTTGTGCGCGCCCTCGGGGGAGGCTCTTTACCGTGATCAGAGATGTGGTGGAGCGACACAATGCATCTACGATCACGGTAAAGAGCCAATGATGTAGGCCCTTTACCATGTGATCAGCTGTGTCCAATCACAGAAATTCCGGGTTATCAGCATTCCTCTGTTCAAGCTGACAGGGCGTGAGTAGAGGAGAGCTGATAAGCGACTCTCCTGGCGGGGGGGGCGGGTCTGTACTGATAATCAGTGCAGTGATTATCAGTGCAGCTCCATCAGCGATGCCCACCAGTGCTGCCAATCAGTGATCCCAATGAGTGCGCATATCAGTGCCACCTCATCAGTGGCCATCAGTGTAGCCTCATCAGCACACATCAGCGAAGGATAAAACGTACTTATTTACAACATTTTATAACAGGAAAGAAAAACTTTTTTTTTCTCCAAAATTTTCAGGTCCTTTTTTCATTTGTTTAGCAAAAAAATAAAAAGTGGTTGTTAAATACCACAAAAAAAAAAGCTCTCGGTCTCAAAAAAGTGGTAACAATTTTGTTCACGTACAGTGTTGCATGACCACGCAATTGTCATTCAAAATGTGACAGCGCTGAAAGCTGAAAATTGGCCTGATCACATGTGCAGCATCATGGCAGTTGCAGTTCAAACAGAGGCCAAGATGTCAGCTTCCTTGGCTGAAAAGGATAGAAGGGTTCAGTTCCACTGTAATTCTCACTGAGGTGAGAAACCAGCATGTGTGAGGAGGTGTTCCCCCAAAAAATTAGATTTATCTTTAGCTATGAAATGATTTTTTTGTAGTTTTGCTTAGAACCCCTGTCAGTTTTTTATTGTGGTCTGTGTCCCCGTTAGGTTGATCCACCCTGTTTGTCCTTTTTACCATTATCATCAAAGGTGAAAGTAAAGGAAAATCCCTAATTTTGTGTTGTCCCCAGAACAGTAATAGAGGGCAAATCTTCCAATAGGGACACTAGTTCTGGTGACAAACAGGAAGATATTTACTTTTCAGAGATTTCCTCTCACTTCCTGTTTTGGCCATGGGACAGAAAGTGAAGGGAAAGCAAGGGGTCAGGCGGATGACAGGTCTGTCTCCGCTCACTGTCAGATCTCCGCTATCCTCTATGAGGGGGGGGGGGGCGGATGAAAATGGATCCGCCTGTCCGTTTTCATCCGATCGAAGGATGGAAAATAGGGTTTCTATTCGTCTGGATTTAGCGGAGCAGATGTCAGCGGACATGTCACCAGAACTGTATGGAGCGTCCGTTCAGGTCTGCCTAAAAAACTGACAGGTGGACCTGAACGATCCACATGTGTGAAAGGGGCCTTAATTTATCCAAAATGGAAAAAAAAAGTTTTACCTTTAGGCCCCTTTCACACGGAGGCGTTTTAGCGCTAAAAATAGCGCTGTAAAAACACCTGAAATAATCCTGCCCCAGCATTCTCAATGTGAAAGCCCTGAGGGCTTTCACACTGAGGCGTTGTACTGGCTGTGCGTTGGAAAAAATCCTACAAACAGCTTTTTTGGAGCATCTTTGGGGGCGCATAAAATAGCGCTGTAAAAACGCCTATCCCCATTGAAATGAATGAGTACCGCTGTAAAAACAACCAGAAGCTGTGGGAAGGTCACATGACCGCAGTAGAGTGGAGGATTGTGGGATACCAAATCTTTTTTACCGCAAAAACGCAGTAATAACGCTAATCATTTTTAGCGCGTTATTGCAACGCCTCGGTGTGAAAGGGGTCTAAATATATTTTTATAGTTGTGAGGGAGGAGGGGGGGGGTAGAGGGGAATCATGGAAAGGGGATGGGCAGAGTGATGGCCTCCTGTAGGCAGGACGTTGTTTTTTCATTTTGAATACATTAACGGAGTCAGAGTTTGTTTTTGTCATCTGTGTTACATTGAGGAGATTTTCCTTACATCCTGTCCCAAAGCTAAAACAGGAAGTGAGGAAAAAAAATCCCTACAAAGTGTGGGAATCCTTGGTGTCCCCATTGGTAGATTTCTCCTCTATTGCTGTACTGGTGACAACCCAAGATTTGGGTTTTCTTTCACCTTTGATAATAACGGTTACCAGAATAAATTAGGAATCTCCCTAACAAAAGACACAGACCAATTAAAACTGAAATGGTTTTTTAATCCTTCCACACTGTCTAAAGCTTAAAGAAAAGGTCTTGCCTCGAGTTCTACTTGAAGAGTTGGAGTGTGTGGGGGGGTCCTATTTGTGGGCTTGAAATGACTCGCCCACTTCCTAAACGTGTGCAATGTGCCCATGGGGGACACAGGTCACCCCCTGAATGACTTCTTATGTATATCAGTGTGCACCATGTCTGATGATGACCCCTGACAGCCCCATCACTGAGCACGACATGTGGGCTCCCCCAGCTGTGGGTGTTCCCCTACCCTCCAGATCTGGTCAGCACACAGCTGAAGTCCATGCCGCCCCCCAATCTCACCGGTGATGGACAGGAACTCCTTCAACAGCTGAGCAGACACCCCACAATCTGCCTCCATCTTCCCCGCGCCAGGCAACAACAAGCCGTGACGTCACTGCCTGCGCCGCTGCCACCACCTAATGCCCCCGCCTAGAGCACACACAGGCACAAGAGGCAGATTCAACGCCTCACCGCTATGTCGCCGCGCTGCGCCTGACACCCAACAGCTATGAGAAGACTCTTCGGCGCTAGAAGTTTATATTTTCCTTGATTATTAGCCTGGCAGTAGAGCAGACAGTATTGTAGGGCACTTTGAGCTACCTACACTTCTGTGCATTCGCGGCCCTCGATGGCGGCCATGTTTTCGGAGACCAGTTCATGTGTACATTGAAGGTTACTCGTCCCTCTGACGGGACGACAGGGATTGGAGCGTTGTATGTCCCTCTGAAAACTTAGCTTGCATTGTTCTTCTACCTAGAGACAGCTATTTCAAATAAACTTTATTGATCATAACTTTACTGAGCATAGTTGCCAACAATTTAAAGTAGGTCCCTGAATCCCTCTGCTCTGCTCTTAAATCGGAGGTCCATCCTAAAATACAACAATGCCGGTGTCTTGTCACATTCGGCTCCCCGTCACAGATTGCTCTGGAAGTGACGTTCCGTCGCCGCCATCTTGCTACACCCCACACTCCTGCACAGTAATGATAGAGTGAGAAGGGGGCAAGCGGACATCTTGTTACACCCATCAGAGTTTTAGATTTCACAGTTATTTTCAACACAAAACGGAGCTTATATGCTTAAATACAGTATTTGGAAATCCGACTGATGTTAAATTTTAAAAGCAACAGCAAACCTGCTGACCTTACATGGTTGCTAATGCGACAGCACTCCTCTGATTTTCACATTTAACATTTAAACAGTCCGTCGGACGTTTAGTATTTACATATAAGCTCAGTTTTATGTTGAAAATAACTGTGAAATCTAAAACTCCGTTGGGTGTAACAAGATGTCCGCTTGCCCCTATCTCACTCTATCATTACTGTGTGGGGTGTAGCAAGATGGCGGCGACGAAATGTCACTTCCGGAGCAATCTGTGATGGGGAGCCCAATGTGACAAGACACCTGCAATTAGTGAAGACCGCACCCCCATTCATATTTGGATACTATTTTTTTTTTCATTTACTACCTTATCTTGAGTCTAAGGGCAGCACTTATGTTGTTCAATCAGAATTGGCGACCCGTCAGATTAGGTAACAGAAGTGACATTCCGTCAGCTGCGCATGCGTTTACCGCTACCAGGTTTGCTCATCTGACAGAACACCTGCATTCAGAAGAAGGCAGCGGACATCTTAGTACACCCAGCTACGTCTTGAATTTCACAGTAATTTTAGTAATAAATTTTGCGTATATAAATAAATATAGTGTATTGACATCTGTGATGCTGTTTGAATGTTAAATTTTGAAAGCCTAAAGGTTTAGCGCTGAGACGTACGGGGTGTACCAACATGGCCTCCACCACCTTCTTTCAAAATGTAACATCCAAACAGCATCACCTGACATCCCAAGTCTCCCGCGAGCCACGGGCTCCCGGACACCCGCGAGCGCAGGGCGTTTTCCCGGCTGGGCCTGTCACTCAGCCACAGACAGAAGACAGAGAAGCCTGAGCGGCCAAATGGAGTACGGCCGCTCCGTCTGTGGCTGAGTGACAGTAAGGCACTGCAAGCTGAGGCGGGGGGGGGGGGGGGTACAGTCCATACTGCTGTCCCCGGCCTGCTTTGGCTGCTGCATGGGTACTTTATTTATTTTTTAAGGTCGGGTCGGTCCGGCCAATTTAGCAGGGAAGGAGGGGGATGGGCAGAGGCAGAGAGAAGACCACACCACCCGTGCGCCACCCATGATCTGCAGGCTGTAGCAATTAAAAGAAAAAAACTTTCTCCAGTCAAGCAGATTCTTTCTCCACTTTCGGGTGCCACCGTGCAGTAATCTCCTGTGCGACCAGTACATGACAGTCCCAGGTCTATTCTATAACAATCCGCCAGCCAAACCGGGACTGTCATGTACTTGTAGCACAGGAGATTGCTGTGCGGCGGCACCTGAAAGTAAAGAAAGAGTCAGCTTGAGTGTGGAATGTTTTTTTCTACTAATTGTTACAGCCTGCAAATCACGGGTGCCCAGTCTTTTCTCTGCCTCCGCCCACCCCCTTCCTTCTGGGGAATTCTCTGACTGGGATGGCTCACCAGCCCCATTGCAGCCAGACCCCAGACCCCAGGACCAACAGCCTAGCTCCAGCAGCCAGACCCGTGGCCCCAGGACCAGCAGCCAGACCCTTGGCCCCAGCAGCCCAGCTCCAGCAGCCAGACCCCAGGACCAGCAGCCCTGCCCCAGCAGCTGTGTGATCAGGCTGCATTTCATGGGCACTGGTAAAGCTGCATTTAATTGCCACTGATCAGGCTGCATTTAATTGCCACTGGTAAGGCTGCATTTTATTGGGGGGGGTCATCACCGCCATGAGGCGAAGCCTCCCTGAAATTAGTTTTTGCAGGTTGGGATGTCTGCATCACAGGAGTCAACATACTATATTTATTTATATACGCTCAGTTCATTGCGTTACCTAATCTGACGGGTCACCGATTCTGATAAAACACTGTCCAACCTCGCCACGGCGAGGCACGTAATTTCAGATTGTCCATTGGCTCCTGGGAAAGCAGTGTCATAAATCCCAGGAGTGATTGCGTTATTTCACAACCATAAATGAAGCAATGCTAGGCGGAGATAGGTGCCAGTTTTGAAATGGGAATTCACTCTTCGTTTAGATTGGTACTGTGTGGCAGCAAAGGCATCTTTAGCGACTGGCCACGGCATCAGGAACAACAAGAGCAGCATCGCAAATCGGAGGTAATTTTATTGCACTGACCGAGAAAACTGATGGGGCAATTCGTTCCCACTGCATATGCGCGAGAACGAGAGGTGCATGCTGGGTAGCCAAGCATGCACCTAATCCCGGGAAGAAAGTCGCAGTGGGCTTCAGATGCCCACAGTCAGGATGACTGTGTGCTAAATCTAGAGTTTATAATAAGTACTAAAAAATGCACACAGAACAGAAACAGTACAATAGACAACACATGCTGGTTTGTAATCAACGTGCGGTGACTGTCAGGGATTTGTTTGTTTAATCTGATTTTATTGAAAAAATATATAGAA
This sequence comes from Rana muscosa, assembly GCA_029206835.1. NCBI lineage: Eukaryota > Metazoa > Chordata > Amphibia > Anura > Ranidae > Rana > Rana muscosa. The sequence goes on along the minus strand of CM055122.1, from coordinate 825,521,664 downwards.
AAGGTTAACATTAACACATTAAAAAATAGAAGCAAAAGTCTGCTTTAATAATATAAAGTAGAAATATTACAATCTCTTATGTGCAAATTCAAGATCATATATTCAAAAAACAGGGAGGTACAGGTGGTGGTATGGAAAGCCAGGGATACAGGGTACCAATGCCGGTAAGAGGCACCAAAAATTATGCAGCAAGAAACTTCATTGTGAGGGAAAGGGCATCAAGAAATATAATGCAGCACTGTTGTTTTTGAGAGAGTAGTATACTGAAGGCATCACAAGCTGTCGTAGATGAACAATATGAATTGACACGGGATGGACACCAGGCCCCTGATCAATATACGACTAAAAGGGAATTAAAAAGCCAGATGAAAAAGAACATAAGGGAGCAAGGAAAAAATAAGAAAATAAATAGATAAATACACACCAACAATAAGGTGACCAGATTTTTAAAATGAAAACCGGGGACTTTTTTTTTTTTTTTTACTAGTAATGGCAGCAATCAGTGACTCAATGCCCGTCGCCACCGCCGCCCGACTCACAGCCTGTCAAGTCTTACTCTCCGGGCCCCCGGCTACTACTGAATGGGGAGTGGAGGAAGATCACTCCATCAGGGAAGGCAAGGAGATAAGCAGGCAGGCGACTGGCCGGGACTTGAGCCAAGGCAGAAGAACATGCGAGCGGAGATGAATGGCAATGCGCCAGAAACTGAAGAACTATTCCCTCCACTCCGACCAGCACATGACCATCAGAAAGGGACACAGATAATGGAAAAAAATACACCCCCCTCAGCTAGTAGGAGCAGCGAGTGTGTAATTCAGATTTTTTTTTTTTTTAATTCTGCACTGACTGTCTTTGAAATTGCCCCAGCCCCTGTTCAAATCCAATCCGGGGACAAAACCGAGGACAGACTTGTTCCGGGGACAGTGTCCTCAATCCGGGGACTGTTCCCGGAAACCGGGAATGTCTGGTCACTCTAACCAACAAGGCAGTCAGGGGGGCGTCTGCAGAGCCACCTTCAGCCCAAGCAAGGAACTCTGAGGAGTAGCAGAAATAAGTGAAGAGTATATAAGAAGGCTAACATGTTTCAGCAAACCGCCTTGATCACATCTTCTTTACGGATTTGGAGTTGCCGGTTCACTTACTGGATTTGTTTGCTCACTTTTTGTCTGGAGGACATCGGAGCCAGAGCACCCATCTGTGGACTCCATCCATGAACTTCATTTAGAGGTTCCCCTGTTCAAAGCACTGCATCTGTTGTCTATCTGTTATAAAAATAAACATGCAGGGGAATGCCAGTGCCAATAATGTTGCTGGCAGTAAAACAATATTTATTTTTAGGCTACATTCATTTGCATTCTCTTTTTGTAATACATTTTGTTGGTATATCAAAGTACACATGTACATAGTTAGAGCCCATTCACACAGGGATGACTTTGGATCCGACTTCAAGTCACCCCAAGTCGCCCCTAGTCGCCTCAAGTCGCGCTGCATGAGAAAATCAATGTAAGTGAATGGAGCCGTCTTAATGCACACTTCCGACTTCAGAAAAGGTTCCTGTACTACTTCAATCCGACTTCTAGGCGACTGCTAGGCGACCTGTACCCATTGATTTCAATGGAAGTCGCCTCAGAAGTCGGATCACTGTCTTAACAGAAGCAACAATACAGGAAGAGACCATACATTTCTCAGGCAAACCCCCCCCTCCCTCCCACAGAGCTGATTCTTGTTTGATTGGCCACTGGAAAGCCTCCTGTCCTGGAGGCAACTTGAAGTTGCCATGTAAGTTGCCTCAAGTCGTGTCCAAGTTGCCTCCTAAAGTCGCGCTGGAAGTCGTGTTGCCCCTGTGTGAATGGAGTCTAACATAGTAGGTGAGGTTGAAAAAAGACACAAGTCCATCAAATCCAACCTATGTGTGTGACTTTATGTCAGTATTACATTGTATATTCCTGTATGTTGTGGTCGTTTAGGTGCTTTTCTAATAGTCTTTTGAAACTATCGATGCCCCCGCTGAGACCACCGCCTGTGGAAGGGAATTCCATATCCTTGCCACCCTTACAGTAAAGAACCCTCTACGTAGTTTAAGGTTAAACGTATTTTCTTCTACTCTTGTCTTATTAAATTCCGTTCCACTGAAAAGTTGAATCCCTATTGTGGGGTCACCAGTATGGTATTTGTAAATTAAAATCATATCCCCTCTCAAGCGTCTCTTCTCCAGAAAGAATAAGTTCAGTGCTCGCAACCTTTCCTCATAACTAATATCCTCCAGACCCTTTATTAGCTTTGTTGCCCTTCTCTGTACTCGCTCCATTTCCAGTACGTCCTTTCTGATGACTGGTGCCCAAAAACTAGACAGCATACTCCAGGTGAGGCCAGACCAGAGTTTTGTAGAGTGGGAGAATTAGCACCTTATTCCTTGAGTTAATCCCCTTTTTGATGCATGCCAATATTCTGTTTGTTTTGTTAGCAGCAGCTTGGTATTGCATGCCATTGCTGAGCCTATCATCTACTAGGACCCCCTGGTCCTTTTCCATCCTAGATTCCCCCAGAGGTTCTCCCCCCAGTGAGTAGATTGCATTCATATTTTTGCCACCCAAATGCATTATTTTATATTTTTCACATTAAACGTATTTGCCATGTAGTTGCCCACCCCAATGCATGACATTGGAATTCAAAGTGGAACTAACCTTTTCTCTCCTTTATGGCCAAGGAAGCTGCCATCTTAGCCTCCATTTGATATGCAGTTGCCATGGTGCTGCATATGTGATCACTTATGATACTAGCTACTTGATGGCCTGACAGGTAAGAGCAGAAGCAGATGTGACAGTTACCAATCATGGCAAGCCTTGAATGGAATTGATTTGGGATAAAGTTAAAGTGGAACTTTAACCATAACAATTTGATCAAATAAAAAATGTTCTTTAGCAAGGAACATACATTCTACATTAATAATTATACTAGCAAAATTAGTGTGTGCTGTAAATTGCCTCCAGCATTGCTTCTGTTTCTTCTTGCTGGAGGCTGCCAATTTGCTGAAGCCCGAAGCCCAAAGCACCAGCAGTATCATAAAGCCGAACTAAACCCATTGATTTATCAGTTTAAAAAAAACAGCTACGTTCTTGGAATGCTGGGAATGCCAACTGTCACATTTGCATGTGTCCTCAACCAAACTATCAAGCCTAAACATTCCTAAATTTGGAGAGCAACTAAGCATGTGCAGAGAAGGGTGAAACAGTGTATTACTAGATTTTAAACAGTATAGGCACATATTTTTAATGTTTTACATAGCTTTACCTGCAAAAGGGGCCAACCTGAAGTGATTTAGCAGGACTTAATTTTCTGACTAAAGTTCCACTTTAAAGCGGACGTGCAGCCACAAAAAAAAAAAAAGTCAGCAGCTACTAACAGTGTAGCTGCTGACTTTTAATAAGGACACTTACCTGTCCTACTCGCCCGCAATGTCGGTCCCGCCACGGCGATCGATCGCTGCTGGCAGGTCCTGGCTCCTTCATCCTGAGTAAGGGAAACAGGCAGTGAAGCCGTAAGGCTTCACTGCCCGTTTCCTACTGCACCATGCGCCACTCGCACGGCGCTTTGTGAATGGGCGGCTTGCCTCCTGGGATACACACAGTTCCCAGAAGGCAGCGCGGCCCATTCACAAGAAGAGGAAGCGGAAGGAGACCCACCGCGGATCAGAAGAGGAACATTAGAGGCAGATTAGGGGACTTCCGCATAGCAACAGGCATTTAGGGTGAGTATAATTTTTATTTATTTTTTCTATTTATTTTTTATTTATTTTTTTAGGATTTTTAATGAAAACATTTTTTCAGGGTGGACCACCGCTTTAAGTTGATGGATTTAGTTTCACTTTAAGATATACGGTGCCTTGAAAAAGTATTCATACCACTTGAAATTTTCCACATTTTGTCATGTTACAACCAAAAATGTAAATGTGGGGGCGTGGCCGAGCGCGGCATGTGAGAGGACGAGCATCACGGTGCTCCCGCACTGATCCTCCAACGATCCTCTTTCCAGCCAGCTACTGAGCCCAGAATCGGACTGAATCCGACCCGGACACACTTGTGGACATCCCCGGAGGCATCGGCGGCGATTGCAGATGCCATGCTGACCCGCAAACAGACGGAGACCGGAGCGCCGGAAATCCAACATGGCGCCGCGGCACCTCTCTCACAGCGCGCACGAGGCAGGTAGAAAGGGAAGGATGCAGGTAAGCCTCCTAAAACCCCTCAGGGGACAGGGAAAGACCCCCCAAAGGATATGCGGTACTACGCCCAGAAACTAGCAGGCCTAGGGGCACAGGGGAGCGGGGAGGATATGATGGCAACCCCTGCAGCCTTCCGCACGCAGGCTGAGGATGAGGGAGAAACGCAGGGCCCTGCAGCCTCACCTAGTCAGAGCCTGTCAGAGGTAGAAGAGGAGGAAGAGGGTGATGATACTGATCAACCTTCCCTAGCTGACATCTTGCGAGCGGTGCACAAGTGCACAGCCTCAGTGCATACCCTACAGGACCAGTTTGGAGGCCTAAAGGAGGAACTGGGGTTTATCAGACATGATTTACAGAAGACTAGGGAGCGCACTACAGCTGCAGAGGGCCGCATAAGTGAGCTGGAGGACAAGCTGACACCCCTCCTCTGGGACACACAAATCACAGCCAGGATTGCCAGAGCGAACGAAATCAAGTCTGACGACATCGAGAATCACTTAAGGCGCAACAACATTAGGATAGTGCGGCTCACAGAGAAGACGGAGGGGAGGGACCCCACTGAATTTGTTGAGCAATGGCTTCTGCAGATGTTTGGGAAGGAAGTGTTTACCAACCTGTACTCTGTGGAACGGGCGCATAGAGTACCACCCAGGCCTCTCCTGCCAAGGAACCCGCCGCGCACCATGATAGCAAGGCTACTTAATTATAAGGACATGGAAATTGTGCTCCGACAGGCAAGGGAGCGACGCAATGTGCAATTTAATGGGGCCCGCATCTCATTTTACCCGGACTACTTGGCGGAGATACAGAAACGCAGAGCTAGATTTACTGATGTCAAGAAAAGATTGCAATGACTGCATGCCACTTACGCTATGCTGTTCCCGGCAAAACTCCGGATCACAGCAGGCGGCCAGTCTCACTTTTTTGAGTCGGCTACTGATGCATCCTCTTGGTTAGACGCCAACGAACATATTGTCCGACAGGCGGGTAGAGGTGCAGCTGAGGGGGATTGATCTACAGTATATGAAGACTCCGGAAACGCACCAGACAGTTTGACCACGTTCGGCTGGGAAGCCACACCTTACTGTAGTCCTACCAGTGTTGTGAGCAAGTGAATTTAACCCAGAAAGCGGTTCAGAGACTTTTTGGTCTTGCCCTTCCAAAAGTTTACCCAAGTGGTTCTTGGAGTTTAGGGTCAAGTGGTTATGGCTGACCCAAAGTTTTTCCTTGTTTCTATTTTTTCCTGTTTTTTTTCTTGTCTCTACAACCCCCACTGTTTATCCTGCAGTTTTGAGGGATCTCCCTCACATTGGGGATTCTTCCGACTCCTAGATGGAAATCGGGGTGCTTTGAATATCTGTTTTACAACTTTTTTTGCTCTGCTTGTTTTGTTTTACTATTACCACAGCGACAGCTCCAGACAGATTCAAAGTTCTCACAGGAGGGACTTTGCTGCGAGAGGATTTCGCATCCATGCCATCATGATTTACGTTGCACGGGACTCCGGTACTTTGTTTTTGTCACACTTGGCGCATTGGCCTGCTGCACACCCTATGGCGCCTAGGGTACACATGTTGCCTTGCCCTACTATAGCTACCAGAGTTAGTGGTAATGAGTACTGTCCCTTTGCTTTCCTGGAATATTAGAGGAGTCCAGAGCCCTCTGAAACGTACCATGGTCACCACTATTTTGAAGAAATACTCCCCCGCCATTTACGCTCTGCAGGAAACTCACCTTATGCCGGACACAGTCTCTTGCCTGGGTTTTTCCTGGGTGGGATGGGCGTACCATTCCACTCATACCTCCTATTCCAGGGGGGTGAATGTGATGGTGCACCATGCCCTAGACTTTCAATTGCTGGACAAATTGATAGATGATGAAGGGTGTTATGTGATTTTATTTTGCAAAATTTATCACCTGAAATGCATACTTGCAGCTGTGTATGTGCCCCCACTGTTTAACTCTGAGGTGCTGAGGGTATTGTTGATGTTTCAGTTGGGTCACCCTGATGTTCCTTTTATAATGGTGGGTGACTTCAACTGTTGTATGGATCCTGTCTTGGACAGGCATCCGCCTCCTGTGGCTTTCCGCAACAGAGCTCGAACAGCACTGCGGAAATTTGCGGAGGAGGTGGGTTGGACTGACCTGTGGCGCTGCCGTAACCCACAGCAAAAGTTGTTCTCCTGTTTTTCCAAAACTCACCTCTCCCTTTCCAGGATTGATCTATGTCTGTGCACACCCCAAACGACACACCTGCTGGAGGACCTTAGGTACCTGGTGAGGGGGGTTTCAGATCACTCTCCATTACTGGTTTCCCTGATTACTAGGCCTGCCACGGATCTGCCTAGGGCTCCGTGGAAGCTTAACGCCTTCTGGCTTAACTTATTCACTTCCCATGAACGGGTGGCGGCTGAGATCTCTGGGTTTTGGCGGTGTCACGAGCATCACTCTGACCTGGGGTTGACCTGGGAGACGTTTAAAGCGTTTCTCAGGGGACTCTTGATTACGGCGGTAACGGGTATCAAATCTAAAACGCATGCTATTAGAGAACAAACTGAACAGTTGGTGAGCAGACTGGAGGCAGAATTTATTGCAGACCCCTCTGATGCTGCTCATGAAGCCTGGCTGGCTGCACAAGAGGCAGTGGATAGGATTACTAGGGAGGCGGCTGACAGGAAAAGGTTTTTCAACAGGCAAGCTTTTTACGAGGAGGGTGAGCAGACGGGCCGTTTGCGGGCCAAAATAGTAAAGGCCTCCCAGACGTCTCCAACTATTGGCACACTGTGCACTAAGGGAGGGAGACTGGTGAACACCCCTACACGTATTATGCATGAACTGGTCGAATTCTACTCTGACTTGTATAGGTCCCGGGCGACTTACTCAACCACAGATTTACAGGAATACCTGCAGGGAATTGAGTTACCTGGTCTATCAACTTTGCAGCAGGCTTTCCTGGATTCCTCAATTAAACTTGAGGAATTGCAGGTGGCTCTTGGTCTCTTCTCTAATTCAAAGGCCCCAGGGGATGATGGTCTTCCTATGGAAGTTTTCAAACAATACGGGGGTATTATCTTGCCGCGTCTGCTGGAGGTCCTTAACTTTGCCAGAAAAAAACAGTGCCTGCCTGACTCTATGACTAGAGCCAATATTGTTCTTCTTTTAAAACCGGGTAAGGATCCACTGGACCCGGGCTCCTACAGATCGATATCGCTCTTACAGAGCGACATTACAATTTTAGCGAAGGTCCTGGCCCTGCGACTCAACAGGGTCACCTCCTCTATTATCCACTCGGACCAGTCAGGTTTCATGCCCCAAAAATCCACGTCCATCAACCTCCGTAGACTCTACTTGAACATCCAGACGCAGTCAGAAACCATGGGTCATAGGGCCCTACTGTCGCTAGATGATCACAAGGCATTTGACAGCATAGAGTGGGGGTACCTCTGGGCTGTCATGGGCAAATTTGGCTTTGGCGAAAGGTTTTTGTCATGGGTAAAGCTGCTGTATTGCTCGCCCAGGGCGGTCATTAGAGAGGCGGGACACGTTTCTGAACCTTTTACCCTGCATAGGGGCACTCGTCAGGGGTGCCCGCTGTCCCCACTCCTTTTCGCCATTGCCATTGAGCCCTTAGCGGCCTTGATTAGAACTAACCAGAGGGGTGAAGGGCTTTAACTATGGGGGGATTCAGGAGAAGATCATGTTATACGCCGATGACACCATGCTGCTTTTGGGGGACACGGATGACTCCCTGAAGTAAGCTATGGCAGTGATTGGCAAGTTTGGGTCCTATTCGGATCTGGTCATAAATTGGACTAAGTCCTCACTTCTCCTGCTGGATTCTAATCCGAGCAGCGGAGAAAGGACGATACACAAGGTGCCGGTGTCCACCGGCTTCAAGTATTTAGGCGTCCAGATCTCCCCAGAGCCGAGGGATTTTATCTCACTTAACCTGACCCCACTGGTAAAAAGAATTAGAGATAGAGTCAAAATATGGTCCCATTTTAGGATGTCCCTGGTGGGACGAGTTAATCTCATAAAGATGGTTTTCATGCCACAGCTCCTATATATCTTACACAACACACCTGTGGTCATCCCTCTAAAAATGTTCAGGATTATTAACTCTCTTTTTAGGGCCTTCTTATGGTTAGACAAAACCCCTAGGGTGAAACTAGAACAGTTGCAAAAACCTATGGCAGTGGGTGGCCTCGCCCTCCCTAACCCTTGGGTCTATTACCTAGCGGCTCAGGCGCAACATATTGCCTGGGCTATGCAGGAGGTTCGGGGGTAGGGAGGGGTGACGTACAATCTGACCCCATCAGGGCCCTGATGTGCTACGCCACTGGTATCGACAGCGTACCCGCGGGTATGGAGGCCCTGGCGTATGCAAGGTCCAATAAAATATTTCCCACATATGTATTGATGCAGAAAATATGGAATAAACTTTGGCAGATGCAGGAGGTGGAGGGATTTACTGGTTACAGCCCGATATGGGACAATGAGTACTATGAGGAGCTGCTCTCTTTGGAATATGGAGCGAGGTGGAGGAGGCATGGAGTCACACACATGAGGCATATATTTGCAGTGGGTGAGCTGATCCCCTTCTCAGTACTGAGGGAGCAACTTCATCTCCCGCAATCAATGCATTTCTATTACTTGTAGTTGCAACACGCAGTAAAGGCACAGGGAGGGGGGACCCCATGGATTCTCTCTCGAACACCAATATTTTCTTCTATGCATGAAGTGCCCGAGTTTAAGGGCTTCATCTCTAGAACCTACTCCATGATTCTCAGTGTCTACCTGGAGGGATTCCCTCTTCTCTTAAAGTGTCCAGCAAGTGGGAAAGGGATGTGGGTTCATTCGAAGATGAACAATGGGAGGAGGCACTCCAGGCAGTGCAACTTTGTTCCTTAAACGTGGCCCAACGGCTATCACATCTGTACATCATTCTTAGAGTACATTATACGCCCGATAGATTGTTTAAGATGGGTGTGAGGCCGGATTCCGCCTGCCCCAGATGTGCGCGGGACCATGGGGACCCGATTCATCTGCTATGGCGATGCCCCAAGCTTCATCTATTCTGGACAGGGGTTATAGCCACTGTTAACAGGGTGTATCAGACCGCCATACCCACTGACCCGAAACAGTGCATACTTGGGATCGTGGACGATATTCCCATGGAAGATGATTCCAAACAGGCAGTACGGAGGGCTCTCTTTCAGGCCCGCAATCTGATCCTTAGACATTGGAGAGCGGTTGTGCCCCCAACGTGGAAGGAATGGATTGCACAGATGGGTGACACCATAAGGCTAAAGAAATTTATATATCAACACAGGGGGAATGCGGGAAAGTTTGAGAGGCTGTGGGCACCTTGGTTGGATACTCCTGGCCTGTCCCCGGTTGATTTGGTGATGGATAGGCTGCTGAGGTAGGGGGTGGGCGAGTGGTTGTGACATTACTTGGGAGGGGATTATGAATAATTTATGGTATGCATGTCAGCCGGTAGGGTGGACTTTAGTAGGTGCAGTCCCTTTAAATGAGTTGACTTACTTGGGCAATTTGTGATGATGGAGGATGCTATGTAAATGGCCTGAAAGTACATCTTGAAAGGATAATAGACTGATATGGCTAACCTGAGCTTTTCCATGTAAGCTGTGAAGTTTTTGTATGTACTATGCTGTGTTCTTGTTCTGTTTTTTTTGTTTTTGTTTCAATAAACATCTCTTGATTTAAAAAAAAATATATATAAATGTATTTTATTGGGATTTTATGTGATAGACCAACACAAAGTGCCACATAATTATGAAGTGAAAGGAAAATAATAAATGGTTTTCAATTTGTTTTCCAAATATGTGTAAAGTGTGGTGTACATTTGTATTAAGCCCTTGAGTTAATACTTTGTAGAACCACCTTTCGCTGCAATTACAGCTGCAAGTCTTTTTGGGGATGTCTCTACCAGCTTTGCACATCTAGAGAGTGACATTTTTGCCCATTCTTCTTTGCAAAATAGCTCAAGCTCTGTCACATTGGATGGAGAGCATCTGGGAACAGCAATTTTCAAGTCTTGCCACAGATTCTCAATTGGATTTTGGTCTGGACTTTGACTGGACCATTCTAACACATGAATATGATTGGATCTAAACCATTCCATCGTATCTCTGGCTGTATGTTTAAGGTTGTTGTCCTGCTGGAAGGTAAACCTCTGCTCCAGCCTAAAGTCTTTTGCAGACTCTAACAGGTTGTCTTCTAAGATTTCCTTGTATTTGGCTCCATCCATCTTCCCATCAACTCTGACCAGCTCCCCTGCCCCTACTGAAGAAAAGCATCACCCACAGCATGATGCTGCCTCCACCATGTTTCACAGTGGGGATGGTGTGTTCAGGGTGATGTGCAGTGTTAGTTTTCCATAACACATAGCGTTTTGCTTTGAGGCCAAAAAGGTAAAATTTGGTATCATCTGACCAGAGCACCTTCTCCACATGTTTGCTGTGTCCCCCACATGGCTTCTCACAAACAGGACTTCTTATGGCTGTCTTCTTGCATCTCTTCCATAAAGGCCAGATTTGTGCCATGCACGACTAATAGTTGTCTTGTGGACAGATTCTCCAACCTAAGCTGTGGATCTCTGCAGCTCCTCCAGAGTTACCATGGGCTTCTTGGCTGCTTCTCTGATTAATGCTCTCCTTGCCTGGCCTGTCCGTTTAGGTGGACGGCCATGTCTTGGTAGGTCTGCAGTTGTGCCATACCATTTTCGGATGATGGATTGAATAGTACTCTGTAAGATGTACAAAGCATGGGATATTTTTTTTATAACCCAACCCTGCTTTAAACTTTTCCACAACTTTATCCCTGAGCTGTCTGGTGTGTTACTTGGCCTTCATGATGCTGTTTGTTCACTAAGGTTCTCTAATAGGGATGAGCTCGGTGTTCGAGTCGAACATAGGTTCGACTCGAACATCGGCTGTTCGCGCGTTCGGCGAACAACGAACGATTTGGGCCGTTCGCGCCAAATTCGAGTGACGCGAACGGCCCACAATACACTGCGCCATCGCAGTGTAATCCTGGCGCTGTGATTGGCCAAGCATGCACTGTGACCCTGCATGCTTGGCCAATCACAGCGCCGGCAGCGAGGAGAGCAATGATTGGCCACAGGCAGGATGCCTGTGGCCAATTATTGCTGAGGGGGTTTAGTACACGACCCACACTATAAAAGGCCGCCAGCGCGGCGGCCTCGTGTAGTGTGTTCCGGCGCAGGGAAAGAGTTACATAGGCAGGGACAGTGTCAGTGCTATTTGTACCTCAAACTTGTGTGTAGGGACAGAGAAGGATAGGTAGGGAGAGTGTCAGTGTCATATTCTTTGCTAAACCTTGTGTGTAGGGACAGACAAGGATTGGCAGGGAGAGTGTCAGTGTCATATTCTTTGCTAAACCTTGTGTGCTGGGAAAGACAAGGATCGGCAGGGAGAGTGTCAGTGTCATATTCTTTGCTAAACCTTGTGTGCTGAACGATATTGCTAAACCTTGTGTGTAGGGACAGACAAGGATAGGTAGGCAGAGTGTCAGTGTCATATTCTTTGCTAAACCTTGTTTGTAGGGACAGAGAAGGATAGGCAGGGAGAGTGTCAGTGTCATATTCTTTGCTAAAACGTGTGTGCTGAACCATATTGCTAAACCTTGTGTGTAGGGACAGACAAGGATAGGTAGGCAGAGTGTCAGTGTCATATTCTTTGCTAAACCTTGTTTGTAGGGACAGACAAGGATCGGCAGGGAGAGTGTCAGTGTCATATTCTTTGCTAAACCTTGTGTGCTGAACCATATTGCTAAACCTTGTGTGTAGGGACAGACAAGGATAGGTAGGCAGAGTGTCAGTGTCATATTCTTTGCTAAACCTTGTTTGTAGGGACAGACAAGGATCGGCAGGGAGAGTGTCAGTGTCATATTCTTTGCTAAACCTTGTGTGCTGAACCATATTGCTAAACCTTGTGTGTAGGGTCAGACAAGGATAGGTAGGCAGAGTGTCAGTGTCATATTCTTTGCTAAACCTTGTTTGTAGGGACAGACAAGGATAGGCAGGGAGAGTGTCAGTGTCATATTCTTTGCTAAACCTTGTGTGCTGAACCATATTGCTAAACCTTGTGTGTAGGGACAGACAAGGATCGGCAGGGAGAGTGTCAGTGTCATATTCTTTGCTAAACCTTGTGTGCTGAACCATATTGCTAAACCTTGTGTGTAGGGACAGACAAGGATAGGTAGGCAGAGTGTCAGTGTCATATTCTTTGCTAAACCTTGTTTGTAGGGACAGACAAGGATCGGCAAGGGGAGTGTCAGTGTCATATTCTTTGCTAAACCTTGTGTGCTGAACCATATTGCTAAACCTTGTGTGTAGGGACAGACAAGGATCGGCAGGGAGAGTGTCAGTGTCATATTCTTTGCTAAACCTTGTGTGCTGAACCATATTGCTAAACCTTGTGTGTAGGGACAGACAAGGATAGGTAGGCAGAGTGTCAGTGTCATATTCTTTGCTAAACCTTGTTTGTAGGGACAGACAAGGATAGGCAGGGAGAGTGTCAGTGTCATATTCTTTGCTAAACCTTGTGTGCTGAACCATATTGCTAAACCTTGTGTGTAGGGACAGACAAGGATCGGCAGAGAGAGTGTCAGTGTCATATTCTTTGCTAAACCTTGTGTGCTGAACCATATTGCTAAACCTTGTGTGTAGGGACAGACAAGGATAGGTAGGCAGAGTGTCAGTGTCATATTCTTTGCTAAACCTTGTTTTTAGGGACAGACAAGGATCGGCAGGGAGAGTTTCAGTGTCATATTCTTTGCTAAACCTTGTGTGCTGAACCATATTGCTAAACCTTGTGTGTAGGGACAGACAAGGATAGGTAGGCAGAGTGTCAGTGTCATATTCTTTGCTAAACCTTGTTTGTAGGGACAGACAAGGATAGGCAGGGAGAGTGTCAGTGTCATATTCTTTGCTAAACCTTGTGTGCTGAACCATATTGCTAAACCTTGTGTGTAGGGACAGACAAGGATCGGCAGGGAGAGTGTCAGTGTCATATTCTTTGCTAAACCTTGTGTGCTGAACCATATTGCTAAACCTTGTGTGTAGGGACAGACAAGGATAGGTAGGCAGAGTGTCAGTGTCATATTCTTTGCTAAACCTTGTTTGTAGGGACAGACAAGGATCGGCAGGGAGAGTGTCAGTGTCATATTCTTTGCTAAACCTTGTGTGCTGAACCATATTACTAAACCTTGTGTGTAGGGACAGACAAGGATAGGTAGGCAGAGTGTCAGTGTCATATTCTTTGCTAAACCTTGTTTGTAGGGACAGACAAGGATAGGCAGGGAGAGTGTCAGTGTCATATTCTTTGCTAAACCTTGTGTGCTGAACCATATTGCTAAACCTTGTGTGTAGGGACAGACAAGGATCGGCAGGGAGAGTGTCAGTGTCATATTCTTTGCTAAACCTTGTGTGCTGAACCATATTGCTAAACCTTGTGTGTAGGGACAGACAAGGATAGGTAGGCAGAGTGTCAGTGTCATATTCTTTGCTAAACCTTGTTTGTAGGGACAGACAAGGATAGGCAGGGAGAGTGTCAGTGTCATATTCTTTGCTAAACCTTGTGTGCTGAACCATATTGCTAAACCTTGTGTGTAGGGACAGACAAGGATCGGCAGGGAGAGTGTCAGTGTCATATTCTTTGCTAAACCTTGTGTGCTGAATCATATTGCTAAACCTTGTGTGTAGGGACAGACAAGGATAGGTAGGCAGAGTGTCAGTGTCATATTTTTTGCTAAACCTTGTTTGTAGGGACAGACAAGGATAGGAAGGGAGAGTGTCAGTGTCATATTCTTTGCTAAACCTTGTGTGCTGAACCATATTGCTAAACCTTGTGTGTAGGGACAGACAAGGATCGGCAGGGAGAGTGTCAGTGTCATATTCTTTCCTAAACCTTGTGTGCTGAACCATATTGCTAAACCTTGTGTGTAGGGACAGACAAGGATAGGCCGTCGACAGTGTCAGTGTCCTATTCTTTGCTAAACCTTGTGTGCACGGAGAGAGAAGGATAGGCAGGGGACAGTGTCAGTGTCATTGTTGCTAAGCCTCCTGCACAGTATACACCTGAAGCTACCCCTTATTGCTGGTTTTCCCATCTCCCTGCAGGCCATTAGAATGTCTGGAAGGCAAACAAGGAGAGGCAGACAGTCAGGAGCCAATAAAAGAGGGCAAGCAGGCTCTGTGTCTGGGGGCAACAGTGCTGGTCGTGGACGCGGTGCATTGTCATCAGCACATGGCCATGGGACACGCTTGTCCTTCTTTTCGGCAGCTGGACATGTTGAGTCACATCATGCCGAAGACTTGGTAGAGTGGATGACCAAGCCCTCCTCATCCTCCTCATCATCTCTCACCCAGGCTCAGGGTACTGGCAAAGCAGCTACCAAAGCGTCCTCTTCCCTGGTATCAATGTCATCATCAGTCACTCCTTCCCTAGACCCACCATGTCCTCCTCCTGAGGAGTCTCCCGAACTGTTTGAGCACAGTGTTGGGTACATGCTCCAGGAGGATGCCCAACGTTTCGAAGGGTCTGATGATGATACCCAGCTAGAGGAAGGCAGTAGCGTGAGAGCAGAGAGAGGGGATGCTCAAGAAGGACACCAATCTGGCAGTCATGTTCCAGCAGCTGCAGCATACTGCCAGATTGGTTCCAGTGATGAGGAGGGAGGGGATGATGAGGTCACTGACTCCACATGGGTGCCTAATAGGAGAGAGGAGGAGGAGGAGGAGGAGGCACATCTCCAACGAGGCAGGATGCCCTTGGGTGGCCAGCGTAAGGGCAGCACACCGACGGAATCACACCGCAGAGCTCCGCCTGTGCAGGGCGCTGCCTATGCCCGTTATTCAAAAAGTTCTTTGGTGTGGGCCTTTTTTGAGGCGAGTGCATCAGATCGCACAGCTGCAGTTTGCAACATATGTCTCAAGTGTATATCGCGTGGCCAAAACATCAGCCGCTTGGGCACCACATGCTTGACCAGACATATGTTGACCTGCCATGCAGCTCGTTGGCAAGCCTACCTTAAAGACCCACACCAAAGAACAAAGCGGACCTCTCCTTGCACCGCATCAGCTGGGATCTCCAACCCCACTATACCTTCAGTCCTCTCTGAAACCTGCACTGAGAGGAATGAAGGTGTAGAATTAGGTGTGTCACAGCCAAGTACTTGCGGCCACTTTGCTAGCAGTACACCGACGTCCGATTCTAGCAGGCAAATTTCCCTGCCCCAGCTGCTGGACCGTCGAAAGAAGTTCACTCCCAGCCATCCACATGCCCAGCGGTTGAATGCTAGCTTGGCTAAATTGCTAGCGCTTCAACTGCTGCCTTTTCAGTTGGTAGACTCGGCCCCCTTCCGTGAGTTTGTGCAATGTGCGGTTCCTCAGTGGCAGGTTCCCAAACGCCACTTTTTCTCACGGAAGGCGATTCCGGCTCTCTACCGGCATGTGGAAGGCAATGTCTTGGCCTCGCTGGACAGGGCGGTCAGCGGTAAGGTGCATATTACCGCTGACTCATGGTCCAGCAGGCATGGACAGGGACGTTACCTTTCTTTCACGGCCCATTGGGTCACTCTTTTGGCAGCTGGGAAGGATGCAGGACAAGGTGCAGTAGTGTTGGAGGTTGTTCCACCGCCACGCCTCCAAAATGCTACTACTGGTTGTGACACACCTCTGTCCTCCACCCCCTCCTCTTCTTCTTCCTCCGTGGCCTCTTCCTGTGCCTTGTCCTCGGAACCAGCGGTGCTCCGTAGGCGTTCAAGGGGCTATGCAAGTACGCAGGCAAAAAGATGCCATGCCGTGCTTGCGCTGGTGTGTTTGGGGGACAGGAGCCACACTGGGGCAGAGGTTCTGTCTGCTCTGCAGGGGCAGGCCGAGAGGTGGTTGACGCCACGCGAGCTTAAGCCAGGAATGGTAGTTTGCGACAATGGCACCAACCTCCTCTCCGCTCTCCGACAGGGACAACTGACCCATGTGCCCTGTGTGGCTCACGTCCTTAACCTGGTGGTGCAGCGGTTCTTGGGCAGGTACCCGGGCTTACAGGATGTCCTGAGGCAGGCCAGGAAAGTCTGTGTGCATTTCCGCAGATCTTATAATGCCAGTGCTCGCCTGGCTGAGCTGCAAAAGGAGTTGAACCTGCCCAAGAACCGCCTTATATGTGACATGCCCACCAGGTGGAACTCAACGTTGGCCATGCTGCAGCGGCTGCACACGCAGCAGAGGGCCATCAATGAGTACCTGTGCGACTACGGCACCAGGACAGGGTCAGGGGAGCTCGGGTTTTTTTCACCACGCCAGTGGGGCATGATCAGGGATGCATGCACTGTCCTGGCACCATTTGAGGAGGCCACGAAGATGGTGAGCAGTGACAGTGCATGCATCAGTGACACTGTACCTCTTGTCCACCTGTTGGAACATACGCTGCATGGAATAATGGACAGGGCACTTGAGGCAGAACAGAGGCAGGAAGAGGAGGACTTCTTTGCCTCTCAAGGCCCCCTTTACCCAGACAGTGTTCCTACTGTCCCACCCATCGCACAGGAAGAAGAGGAGGAGGAGGAGGAGAAGGATTGTGTCAGCATGGAGGTGGAGCCTGGCACTCAGCATCATCAGCAGCAGTCTTTTAGGGATGATTTACAGTCCCAAGAAACCAGTGGACTTGTACGTGGCTGGGAGGAGGTGGCTGCGGATCATGTCGTCCTTAGTGACCCAGAGGACTCCGGACTGAATGCCTCAGCTAACCTACGCTGCATGGCCTCCCTGATCCTGCAAAGTCTGCGGAAGGATCCTCGTATTCTTCGGATCAAGGAGAGGGACCATTACTGGCTTGCCACTCTCCTTGATCCACGGTACAAGGGTAAGGTTGCGGACCTTATGTTACCGTCGCAGAGGGAGCAGAGGATGAGACAACTCCGGGAGGCCTTGCAGAAAGGTCTGTGCAATGCGTTCCCAGAGACTGGGAGGTTACAAACTCCTGGTCTTGGACAACGAGTTGCTGAGGCTTCGGTCAGTCAAAGAAGGAGCGGTGGGGAAGGTGGCCGTCTGACCGAAGCGTTCAGACATTTCTTTAGTCTGCAGCCCCAAGGTATGATCGGTTCCAGCAACCATCGCCAGCGTCTGATATACATGGTGCAGGAATACCTAGGGGCAAGGTCAGACTTGGACACCTTCCCCACCGAAAATCCTCTGGCTTACTGGGTCTTGAGGATGGATCACTGGCCAGAGCTTGCACAGTATGCAATTGAGCTACTGGCCTGTCCTGCATCCAGCGTTCTTTCAGAACGCACATTCAGTGCTGCTGGAGGATTTGTCACGGATCACAGGGTGCGCCTGTCCACCGACTCTGTTGATCGACTGACCTTCATAAAGATGAACCAGTCTTGGATCACCACCAGCTACCAAACACCTGAAGCTGATATAACAGACTAATTTATTTTCAAATGTCACATCCCTTCAAGACTGATGCTGAGAGTTTGTCCTGTTATGTTGACTGACTATCCTCCTCCTCCTCAATGATCCGATTGACGATGATAGCTTGGAAGAACATTTTTGTTTCTGGGTGTCGCCACCAGTGGCTAAGGCCCAATTTTTCAGCCCCTGTTTAACAGGGGTGTGTTATTACAATTTTTTATGCAATGCTTTGCAGCAGGGCTCATTCCTGCACTCCAAGTAGAGTATCTGGGAGTGGTTGCAGTGTCGTGGCACCAGCACCAGTGGCTAAGGCCCAATTTTTCAGCCCCTGTTTAACAGGGGCGTGTAATTACAATTTTTGATGCAATACTTTGCAACAGGGCTCATTGCTGTGCTTCAAGTACAGTATCTGTGAGGGGTTGCAGTGTTGTGGCACCAGTGCCTAAGGCTCAATTTTTCTGCCCCTGTTTAACAGGGGCA
Organism: Rana muscosa; assembly: GCA_029206835.1. NCBI lineage: Eukaryota > Metazoa > Chordata > Amphibia > Anura > Ranidae > Rana > Rana muscosa. The sequence continues at coordinate 825,503,500 of CM055122.1, read as the reverse complement.
TGTAATTACAATTCTTGATCTAATAATTCACAGCAGGGCCCATTCCTGCGCCCACCAAGAGTAACTGTGAGGCCTTACAGTGTTGTGTCAACACCACCACCACCACCAAAAGCCCAATTTTTCAGCCCCTGTTCAACAGGGGCATGCAATTACAATTCTTGATCTAATAATTCACAGCAGGGCCCATTCATGCGCCCACCAAGAGTAACTGTGAGGGCTCACAGTGTTGTGGCAACACCAACATGTAAGGGGCAAATTTCAGCTGAGTATATACGGCAGGCCCCTACTTTCAAACATCCAACTTACAAACGACTCCTCCTTGCAAACGGAAGGATACAACAGGAAGTGAGAGGAAATCTACCCCTAGGAAGGCAAATTCTCTCCTGTAAGAGTTAATATGGGAAAAAAAGTGTCTCCTCTACACTGATTCTTTATCACCAAATCTTGTTTCAATAAAAACCCCAAATTTTCAAAAAACATTTGTCATTAGGACGGAAAGTGAGGTGAACTGTTCTGAACAGGTGCACACTGCACAGACAGCAAAACAAATGTTACAGGGGTGATAACCCTTCCCTATGTTTTCCAAAAAGCTTAAAAATAGATTTCTTGGCTGGAGCTACACTTAAACAATGTACCTGTTCAAAATTACAAACAGATTCTACATAAGAACAAACCTACAGTCCCTGTCTTGTATGCACCGCCTGTATACGGCTGTTCAGAGTATATAGGGCCTTTTTTATTTTGTGTGCGGGGTTCCCCTTAATATACATACAAGACCCAAAGGGGCTGGTAATGGGCTGGGGTAAGGGGGGGGGGGGTGTGATGGGGTAGCTATGTCATTTTTCTTAAAGATTTTCATCCATATTACCGGGACCAGACATTACATTAAATCCGCAAGCAGTTTTAAATGGCTTTTTTTTCCTTTAGAAATGTAATTTTGTGCAGGGACAGTTCTAAACACGGTAAACACGTGGCACTTCACAGGCATACTTTAGACACCCCCCAGGTACGATATTTAAAGTAATATTTGACTTTTTTTTTTTCACTTTATGCATCATTAAAATGACTGCTCCAGAAAAACGGCCGTTTTTAAAACTTCTTTTTGCATTGATACATGTCCCCTGGTGCAGAACCCAGGTTCCCAAACCCTTTTTAGGACAATAACATGCATGATAGTCGTTATAATTAGCACTTTAGATTTCGAACGTTCGCATCCATTGTATTTAATAGGGTTCTAAAGTTCGTGCGAACTTTTGGTCCGTTCGCGGCTTCTGGTGCGAACCGAACCCGGGGGTGTTCGGCTCATCACTATTCTCTAACAAACCTCTGAGAGCTTCACAAGACAACTGTAATGATACTGAGATTAAATTACACACAGGTGGACTTAATTTACTAACTAGGTGAGTTCAGAAGGCAATTGGTTCCACTAGATTTTAGTTAGGGGTTTTAGAGTAAAGTGGGCTAAATACAATACATTTCCTAGTGTGACTGGGCCCTTAAGGAGAAGATTTTCCTCTATCTGCTGTTTGCTAAACGTTTTGAAGTACCCCATGCCCCAATCCCTCTTCTGTTCCAAGTTCTACAAGCAATAAACTAAAAAAAAAAAAAAACAACCCCTAGAGCATGGGGTGCTCAGACTTTTGAGAAGCGCAAGGCCCCTTAAGTAAATTGGTAACCAGTCGCGGACCACAATTTAATTAAATGGTTCAGGATTTAGAATTTTTTTGTTTTGAATAAAATTTAGAATAATGAAGATTTTAGACAACAATCAAGATCATCATTTTCTGTGGGACCAATCCCTCTTGGATGTTTACCTACTGTTTAATCACAATCACAAAAATCGAATTTTTTATTAACCAGATCAACATTAAAGTGATTGTTATTTAAAAAAACAAACAAAGCTTTACAAACATGTTATACTTATGTAGCGATACCCCCAAACTAAGAGAGCCGCTGGTTTTGTTTCGGGCCCTGTACACCGCACAGCCAACCCCCGGCAATCTACTCAACCCTTCTCTGGCACAGCTAGTCTAGGGGTGGTATACTTGTATAACTCTATACAGGGGCGGATCCAGGGGGGGCAACAGGGCAATTGCCCCCCCCCCGAGACCATCTGTCACACTCGCTTGCTCTGGGTTTTTTTTTTTGCGCCTGATCTCCCAGACTTTGGGGAGCCGGTACCGGCCGGCCATAGGTCCCCTGGACCCCAAACTTGCCACACATGTAGCCCCATGTCTCCTATACAAGTGTGCAAAGTTTGGTGCCGGGGAGAACCGATTTTTTTAAAGCCAGGCACTACCTTCCATAGACTCCCATGTTAAACATCAGTCTAGTCATGGGCACAATGAAGCATGGGCACAGTGAGGCATGGGCACAGTGAGGCATGCAGATGAACACCCTAGGCTTATACTCCAGTCAATAAGTTTTTCCATTTTTTTGGGGTAAAATTAGGTGCCTCGGCTTATATTCGGGTCGGATTATACTTGAGTATATACAGTACTTGTTCTGTGGCTGCCGCTGCCTCTCTGAGTCTCTCTCTCAGTTTCTTACATCAGCCGATTAGCGGCGCCGAGAGAGAGACTCGTCTAATGTAGTTACGCGGTGCACTGACACGATACCAGGAGCGGAGGAGGAGGTGGGTGGAGCCTCTTCCCTGCACTCGTTGCTAACATCTGGGCCGCTTGGCGTCTAGCAACGAGTGACGTCAGTGAGTCACGACGGGCCACTCTGCAGGCAGGTGCGATAGCGTGCGGCTCCACAGACGGGTAAGAAAGCGGGCGGCTACGCTTGCGGCGCGGTTTGTGGGTGGGCGGCGCGGTTCGTGGGCAGGCCGTGCTGCTCAGTGTGTTGGCAGCGCAGGTGAGAGTGAGAGAGCAGGCTCATCTGTCACCGCCCGTGCCTGCCCTGCATTCCTGCAGTGACTTCCGCCCTCACTGTGCAGACAGCAGAGAGATTACATTATCTCTTTGCTGCCTGACTCTGGGAGTCTGGGACACAGCAAGAGACAACCAAAACTACACCTTAGCAGGCAAGTTAGTGACAATCCGCAAATTGTGTCAGGTGACGTGGCAAATGACAATCTGCATCTGGTGGCAGGCAAGTGACAATCAGCAAGGTGTGGCAGGTGAGTGGCAAGTGACAATCCACAAGATGTGGCAGGTGACGTGGGAAGTGACAATCCGCAACGTGTGGCAAGTGACACGCTCAGGGCTCCCACTAATTGCAGGCGACGGTGGCAAGTGACACACTTGGGGCTCCCACTGATTCTGCATTGAACGATTTAATTTTATATTACAATGTAATAATAGAAATAATGCGCTTCAATCATCCTAAAACCATAACAACCATGGTGCCGGGATGATTGAAGCGCCGACACCAGCCATTTCCCCGATAAATTTCCCACAAAAAAAACATATTTTTTGGCAGTGCCCCTCCCGAGAAAAGACTCTGGATCCACCCTTGACTCTATACCAGTTCATGTACAATCCCTCAATACATTTAAACAGTGGTAGAATGTAGTAATAGACTCCAATACCAGAATGATTAACTGTAAAAGGTTTACTTGTATATAGAGGTTAACGATCAATATCACATATAACACATGCATGCAGAGCCCTGCAGTAATACTAACACTAATCAACTATAGTGCACAAATAGTTCTATCACACACTGACATATAGCTAGAGTCCCCGTTAGCAATATGGCGCCCAGCAATGCTATAAACTCCCAGTCAGGCCTGACTCAGTTAAAGCTCAGTCTTCAATGGAGGAATCCCTGCATGCAAGATGATCGGTGGTGCACATACAGGAACAATATTTGTAATCCAATAATGGTCTAAGGCAATGGAAGCAACTCCCCGGAGACTATGTAACTCAGTTCTGTAACTAGTCTCCTGACAGGAAAAAGGAAAGTATAACCCGATGGGCCAAGGTAGTCAATAGGCCTAATAACGCACTCGGTTATAGTTGTGAGCAGGTGCTCTCTCACCCCTCCGGACTCGATCCCAGTCCGGGACTCCCACCGCTGTGTCCACACACACAGGATCTGCCACCGCCTGATCTCCGGTCCACTGACGTCCGCGAAGCAGGTAGATGTCTGCAGCCGCACAGGCTCCGCAGCGAGGTGGAAGGCTCTCTGGAACTGTGCAAGGCCCAGGCCTCGGGCCTTGCACTCGCAGCAGGTCTGCACAGGAAGTCCTCTTGCCAGCCGCGCGGTGTCCAAAGAGGCCGGGCCTAGCCTCGCCCTCCCCTTTTATACCCCACCCATGAGTCTCTGCGGCAGCCCAATGCACCCTGGGTGCCAAACGGGGTTCTGGGTAACGTAGTCCATGGGGCCTCAACGGAGATCCCGCTACACTTACCTGCTCTGTGCAATGGTTTTACACGGATCGGCCCCCGATACTCCTTTTATGGGGTCCCCCCACGGCGCTCCTGGCTCCTCTTCTTGAGTGCCCCAACGGAGAGCCGCTTTCCATTGGGGCACTCGTGTGAGCGCGCTCCTGAGTCCTGCTGCTGCATCCATTGACAGACAGCACGACCCTGCCCTGCCCCCGGCTTCCATGTCACTGGATTTGATTGACAGCAGCGGGAGCCATGCCGCTATAAATCTATCCAATGAGGAACCGAGACAGCAGCTGGAGCTGCTGTGTTTATCGCCGTCACTGGAACGATTGGGCTCAGGTAAGAAAAAAAAGGGGGGGTGCTGCAGTACGAAAGGCTTTTCGCCTTGCATTAAAGTGAAAAACCGTGAGGGTTTCAACCACTTTAATCCTACTCTCGCGCTCAGGTGTGACCAACCAAAAAAGCCCTGAACCAGCATGGTTGCCAACAGTCCCGATTTGCCCAGGATATCACCGGAATTCAGACCCATGTCCTGGTCTGAGTATGTGCCGGGCAGAATCCCAGAAATTAGGCTTTATCACGGACAGCGGGAGTCCAACAGTGGCAAAGTAAATCCCAGCAAAAGAAATGCGGCAGCGCCGGGGTAACACAGACGTTAATGATCACAGAAGCCAGATCCTCCCCCTACCTCCTACACTTGCATGAACGGTGAGACCCCATCCCATTATTGGAAGTGAGGTAGCGGTGATACATTGAATGGGTGGAATTGCACAAGGCTCAGCGTGTCCCTCCTAAATGCAAGTCAACAGTGAAGGTGTACATTGTCACGGGGATCGCCCAGAGCTGAAAGCAACCCTACTGAACACCTTTTGGGATGAACGGGAACTTCGATTGTGAGTTAGGTCTTGTCATTCAACTTTGGTACCTGACTTTATAAATGCTCTTTTGGATGAATTGTGAGATTCCTCAAAGCACAATCCAAAATTCTGTCTTTGAAAATGAGATGTCTACAAAGCTGATATACTGTAGGTGTGATGGTCAAGTACAACTTTTATCCTTGATGGTAGTGTATTATGTAGGGTGATCCCATAAATGCAGCTAAAAATCCTCTAAATTGACAACACAAGAATTTTGCCTTATTGAGGAACTGACCAACATGATCAACCTCTTGCCTAAAAAATATTTGATATTATTGAGTAGCCTTGGCCTGCAGCTTCCTAATCCCACTAGTCGGGGTTGCAGCATGAATGGGTTTGGTGATTGTTATCTGCTCGGACTCTGATGTTCTGCCGAGTCATTTTAGAAAGCCCACTGGTTCCTCCTGACCCAGAAAGTTACCTCCATCTTACAGCCCTAACAAGAGATTTTTATGTTCAAACACATGAAAATATTGCTGCATGAAGTGGATCTTCAGAAATATGACTGGATCAGTTACTGCAGTTTGGTGGAGCTCTCAAACAAAACTGTAGACATTGCATGGTGTCATGTGGGGTCATCTTTTTGACTAGCAGGAGGAATATCTCCAACCTGTCGGTTTAATAAAATAAAGGAATATACTTTCCAAAGAGGGGCCTGTAACGGGAGGGCCCGGGGAACCCAGAATCTCCTAGAAAGTATGAGATACACTTGCTTCAGCTTCCCCAATGCCTCTTATGTGTAAACCACCCTGTGTCTCTATTAGGGGCACAGGGTGAATGAGAACCCCAGTATGATCTGTGCTAATCAGATTCAATGCTGTATATAGATTGTATAGATTGTGTATATACTGTGTGTGGGCTGTTATGTAATACTTGCTGTGATGGGGTGCGATTACATTCCATTGTCTATTGTGGTGTGTTTGAGTTAAGCCTGTAATTATAGGTATTGTACTCTGGCAGCCAGACAGTCTGCTGAATATAAGGGTCATGCATAATCATTTAAACTAGAAAATGATTAGCTAACCTGTTGTCTTCTAAAAGATGTGTATTGGGAGACAGAAAGATCATGTGTCTGAGTCAGCAGCTGTAGTTAATTGGCTCATGTAAATTGGGTCTGGTCAGAGGTGTATTATGGTAAGAGGAAAATAAGAAACTCCTCTCTATGTGTATATAAGTTGCAGTGTTTTACAATAAAGAGTCAGTCTATTTTGGAAAGATACAGAGCGTTTGTCTCGTTCTTCTGGAAGGATTATTCCTCTGGGAAGTGGTCGCCTGACTGTGGAGGATCGGTAGTGAATGTGTGTCAAGGAGAGGGAAGGTCTTAAACAGCGTTAACCCCTTTCATATTAGGGGTGCTGTTACATTGGTTGGCAGCGGTGGGATTTTCCCTCCAGTTACTGGGACACTCCAAACCACCACAGTGAATGACCAGCTATGCAGCCTGCCAGAAAGCCACGCTGAAAAACCTACTTGAGAGCCGTGGAGGGACCAGTGGGACAAAGAACAAGGCCACATTGATCAGGGAGCTAGCCGGGATGGATCATAGGGATGGTGATGCAGGACCCCGGTCAGTTGAAGACTTGTTTCAGCAACAAGTTCGACAGCGGTTGGCATTATATGGTGCTAACCCATCAGAGACCGCCATACAGGAAGCCATTAAAGACATCCAGCTGCAGGATGAGCGACAAGAGAAAGAACTAGAGCGACAAGAGAAAGAACTAGAGCGACAAGAGAGAGAACGAGAGCGAGAAGAGAGAGAACTAAAGCGGCAACATGAGCGGAGAATGGCAGAAATACGGCAATCAGAGACAACGCCTAAAGATGCAGCGCCTGTCCGTAAGTTGCCCTTTCGGGTGTTCAAACTATTTAGGGAAGGAGAGGAGGAAATTAAAGCGTTCCTGCAGGACTTTGAGAGACTATGCCAGATACATGAAGTATTGCCCCAAGATTGGGTCGCCTTACTGGCAAGTAATTTAACGGGCAGAGCGGCGGATGCGTATCGGGCCCTGGAGGATGAGGACGCTAAAGACTATGACCGGGTAAAAGAAGCTCTGCTAGCCCGATTTGCCATTACACCCGAAGCCAGCCGGATTAAGTTTCGAGAATCCCGGAAACAAACCCACATAACATACGTGGAGTGGGCACATCGTCTGCAGCGAAACCTTAAGGGCTGGTTCCAGGGAAGCCACGCTCATACCATACAGGACATCACCCAGCTAGTACTCTTAGAACAGTTCTTTAACCACACTTCTCCGGTACTACGGGATAGGGTGCGAGAGAAGCGACCACGGACTGTACAGCAAGCGGCTAAATTGGCCGATGAATATCTGGACTCTCGAAGGTCAGGCGGAAGCGAGCGCTATCCACTATCTCGGCCCAGTTTATCAGCCTCTAACCCAACTTCAGCACCAACCCCAGCGGCCACTTATCCTCAGCAGCCCAGGTTCAACTCCCAGGACTACGCACAACCCATCAGGTGTTTCGGATGTAAACAGCTAGGGCACAAAAAGCCAGACTGTCCATTGAATTCAGCCAGGCAGTCCCAGTCATGGAGACAGCCAGCAGGAGGGGAACCCATGCACATCCATGCCTGCGGCCCACTGCGTTGAGGAGGAAGAACATTGGGGTGTCTTGCACGAGGCTGATCCCATACAAGCAGCTAACTGGGACAACCGGCAGCAACACAGGCAGACTGTCTGGGTCAATGGAAAGGTAGCCAATGGCCTACGTGATTCTGGTGCCACCATGACCCTACTACAGAAGAACCTCATCCCAGAGAGCCAACATACCGGAGACACTGTAGCCGTAAGATTAGCGGGAGGTACCATCTTCCGGCTACCCGTTGCCCGTGTTCACCTGGATTGGGGGGTTGGTTCGGGACACGTGAATGTGGGGGTGATGAAGGACTTGCCCTCGGATGTACTACTGGGGAATGATTTGGCCCCCCTCGTTTCTGCTTATGCCCCGATGGGCCCCGCTGAAGCCAACCCAGTGACTACCTTTGCCCAGACCCATGCTGCTGGAACTGGCCTGATTGCGGCTGAGAACGGGGTAAGATTATCTTCCCCGACATGTACCTTAGATCAGGCACAATATCACAGTCTAAAATTGGAATGTGACAAGTTGGCCAGTGAGAAATCAGAGATGCAACGACACTACGTCATGTATTATGAGATGTCCCATGGCTTGAACATTGAAATGCACAAACAGGCTGAAATTGTCAAAAAGGTTAAATGGGATTTGGGCCCAGGTTTTGCCTTACCTTTCCCAAGAGCACCAACAACAAGTTTTGGGAGCCATTGATAGAGCAAAGCAAGTGACTGTTCCAGAACTGAATTCCATTAATCGTCCCGGCCTCCTAGTGCAATGTTGATGGGTTGTCCAGGCATTAGACGAATGGAAATATGGACTAACTTCGGAGTCAACCCATCTGGGGTCTCCTCCTGTGTTAGTCTCCTGCCGAAAGGGGAGATGTGTGACGGGGTCACTTGGGGCACAGGGGGAATGAGAACCCCACCATGATTTGGGATAGTCATATTCAAGGCTGTATATACATGGTATATATTGGGTGTATATTGTGTGTGGGCTGTTGTGTAATATTTGCTGTGATGGGCTGTGATTGCATTCTATTGTCTATTGTGGCTTGTGGTAATTAAGTCTGCTACTGTGGTGATGTGGATTGGAGCTTGGTAGACCGTCTGGCTGCCTATTATGGGATGTTTAAGTGTCTTTCTGTGAGGAGGGGGGGAATCACCCCTCCTGCTAAGACTGTTTACTGAAAGAGAAGTTTGAACACACCTGACCTGTATGACCATTGTCATTGTACAGTTTAACCCGCCCTGTTCCCCAAGGATGGGAGGGAAGGGTTTTTAAAGAGAAATGTGTTACCATGTGCTTGTAATAAATTAATTCCCTGTTTTTGGAACTTCAACACAGAGTGTTTGTCTCGTATGTTTGGAAGGATTAATCCTATGGAAAGCGGTCCCCTGACTGTGGAGGATCGGCAGTGGATGTGTATCCAGAGAGGGAATATCTTAAACGGCGTTAACCCCTTTCATACTTGGGCAGCCGTTACAGGGCCAATGGGTGGAAATGTGCACATCCTTGTTCCCATCTTTTTTAAATAATGGTCCATGTAGGCAGACCCTTAATCCACGTAGGACCCATTCACATTGATGTGTTGTGGTTATATGCAGCAAAATGGGCATTTTATCACCTGCAACTACCATGTTTCCCCAAAAATAAGACCTTCCCCCAAAAATAAGACCTAGCGCTATTTTCCAGGAGAGCTGAAATATAAGCCCTACCCCAAAAATAAGCCCTAGTTTAAAATGCTTGTTAAATCCTATAATCCACTCTATTACAGTAGTATATAATGTACAATGTGTGTGTTTCTGTAATATAATTGCGGGGAAGAGAGCTCCAGGGGGTTACAGAGGCGCAGAGCTATAAGGAAGGTATTTGGCACAATTATATTACAGAAACACACACATTGTACATTATATACTACTGTAATAGAGTGGATTATAGGACTTTACAAGCATTTTAACTCCGTTCACACTGGGGAGTCCTGTCAGGGAGAGAGTTGGGGAAAGAAGACGCCACATTACATGGTAAGGCCTACCCCGAAAATAAGCCCTACTGTGTCTTTTGTTGCCAAAATTAATATAAGACCCCGGCTTATTTTCGGGAAAACACAGTACAACATAGGATACAATTTGCACTGCTGTTCCATTAATTTACAATGGCACCCCAATCCACTCGTACGGTAACTGCCAACACACCTACAGTACAGCATATCAGGGTGCACTGCATTACCAGTCTGCAGATGCATTTTTTTATGTTAATGTGTGCTGACAGACAGTCCATTCTTAATGAATTGGCTTTCTTGAATTTCATGGACCATAGCACTGTAACTTTGCTCATTTAGCAAGGTATACTTATCCAGCCATGCTCCCCTGCTACCTCTCCACAATAGCATCCCCTTCTAAGCTTCAATGTTTACTTGTAGACAGGGAGATGACATCAATACACCCCACACACAGGATCATGCTTTGTCCTGGTGATCAGCTGCTGAGGCCTGAGCACTGTCACATAGGGAAAGACCCAATCTGTTAGCAAGGCCTGTCAGTCAGGGAATGACGGAGAGTGACATCTAGGAAATATCTTGGGGGTGGGCTGTGTGTGGACATGCTCACACCCTCAGCCATATTATACATTAAAGGGGAGTTCCAGCCTTTTTTTATGTTTATTAAAAGTCAGCAGCTACAAAAATTGTAGCTGCTGGCTTTTAATAAACATACACTTACCTGTTCCACTGTCCAGCGACGTGCCGCCCGGAGCTCCGCTCCTCTCCCCCCCTTCTCCACCGGCGCCTCCATTCATAGTGTGGGCACCCGGCCGTGACAGCTTTCGGCTTCACGGCCGGGCACTCACTGCGCATACGCGAACGGCGCAGCACTCTCTGAGTGGACAGGCGATCGCCTGGGACCTGTCACGTCCCAGGCGATCGCCTACACGGAGGGGCCGCCAAAAGGCGATATGACAAATCGCCTAGGCGGCCCCAGGGCAGAAGGAGGAAGTGGGACAGGAAGTCCCACTCCTACTGAAGCCCCCACTCCCCCCAAAAAAATATGACATACCAAATGTGGCATGTAAGGGGGCGAGGAGTGGATTAAGCGGAAGTTCCAAATTTGTGTGGAACTCCGCTTTAAGGGAGCAGTGCCAATGTGCTTTACTTAAAAAAAAAAAAAGAGCATGTCCTAATTATTTCAATGCACTCTACTGTGGCATAGTGGTGTAGACTGAGCTCATAGGACTCAAGGCAAATTGCCTTAGTTATGCGTTGGCAGTGGCACTGCACCCCTTATGGTGTAAACAGGCAGACATCACGTTGTGAGAATGGGCCCTTAGTCCAAACTTCCAGACAGTGTGGGCATAACTCTGGCTTTAACAAATGTTTAGATGCAGTTTTTTATATTTATTAAAGATTTTATTTATTTTATTCCAGTAAATAAGAAATCTTGTATTTGAAGTATTACTAAACTCAGGAGCCTGCATTCACTATGTCCGGTCTCCCACAGTACACGGAAATGCAATTTTAGTAAATATAAACTGCTAAATACATTTTCTCATCAGTAGTTAGAGCAGTCTTGTGACTTCTGTAAGTGTCCGGCCGAGCACTGACTGTCCTAAGAGGCTGCATGACCCCTGACATTTTGTCTGGACAGTGCTGATTGGCCCTGTGCTGAGCACATGCACCCGCCCACAAAAAAAAACACTCTACTAATACACACCAAACTGAGCATGTGTAGAGTGTCTCCAAGGCTCTGTTCTATCAGATGGATTGGGGACAGTAAAAGAAGGAGAGGACCAGAGAAGACAGAATCAAAAAGCTTTTTTTTTATACAATGCAGATGATTAACCCCTTAGGATCCACAGTGAATATAACAAGTATGCTCTACTGCATATACAGAGTGTTTACTGTTGTGGGTTTAGTAACACTTTAAATCTGAAGTCCATCTTTTTATACACTTTACATAGTTTGTTTGGGCCAGCTTGGCCGAAACAAACTATGTCCCTCACTAACATGTGAGGCCGCTGGATGTGTGGTACAAAACAGCATACCGCACTTTGTTCCGAGTTTGAGCTGAGACTTCCAGTCTCATACTCCAAACACAGTAGTCTATCACAGCGGCGCTCAGCCATTCAGAGTAGTGATGAGCCGAACACCCCCGGGTTCGGTTCGCACCAGAACCCGCGAACGGACCGAAAGTTCGTACGAACATTAGAACCCTATTAAATACAATGGATGCGAACGTTCGAATTCTAAAGTGCTAATTATAACAACTATTATGCATGTTATTGTCCTAAAAAGGGTTTGGGAACCCGGGTTCTGCACCAGGGGACATGTATCAATGCAAAAAGAAGTTTTAAAAACGGTCGTTTTTCGGGAGCAGTCATTTTAATGATGCATAAAGTGAAAAAAAAAAAGTCAAATATTCCTTTAAATATCGTACCTGGGGGGTGTCTAAAGTATGCCTGTGAAGTGCCACGTGTTTCCCGTGTTTAGAACTGTCCCTGCACAAAATGACACTTCTAAAGGAAAAAAAAGCCATTTAAAACTGCTTGCGGCTTTAATGTAATGTCTGGTCCCGGTAATATGGATGAAAATCTTTAAGAAAAATGGCATAGCTACCCCATGACCCCCCCCCCCCCTACCCCAGCCCATTACCAGCCCCTTTGGGTCTTGTATGGATATTAAGGGGAACCCCGCACATAAAATAAAAAAGGCCCTATATACTCTGAACAGCCGTATACAGGCGGTGCATACAAGACAGGGACTGTAGGTTTGTTCTTATGTAGAATCTGTTTGTAATTTTGAACAGGTACATTGTTTAAGTGTAGCTCCAGCCCAAAAATCTATTTTTAAACTTTTTGGAAAACATAGGTAAGGGTTATCACCCCTGTAACATTTGTTTTGCTGTCTGTGCCCCTGTTCAGAACATTTCACCTCACTTTCCGTCCCAATGACAACTGTTTTTGAAATGTGGTGTTTTTCTTGAAACAAGGATTGCTGATAAAGCATCAGTACAGAGGAGACACCTTTCTCCCATATTAATTCTTACAGGAGAGAATTTTCCTTCCTAGGGGTAGATTTCCTCTCACTTCCTGTTGTCTTCTTGCGTTTGCAAGTAGGAGTCGTTTGTAAGTTGGATGTTTGAAAGTAGGGACCTGCCGTAGATACTCTGCAGAAATAGGCCCCTTAGTTGTTGGTGTTGGCACAACACTGTAAGCACTCACAGTTACTCTTGGTTGGTGCTGGAACGCCCTGCTGTCAACTATTATATCAGGAATTGTAATTACATATAATTGTTGAACAGTGGTAGTAAAAATTGGGCCTTTGATGGTGGTGCTGGTGCCACAACACTGTAAGCCCTGACAGTTACTCTTGGTGGGTGCAGCAATGGGCCCTGCTGTGAATTATTAGATCAAGAATTGTAATTGCATGCCCCTGTTGAACAGGGGCTGAAAAATTGGGCCTTTGGTGGTGGTGGTGGTGTTGACACAACACTGTAAGCCCTCAGAGTTACTCTTGGTGGGTGCAGGAATGGGCCCTGCTGTGAATTATTAGATCAAGAATTGTAATTACATGCCCCTGTTGAACAGGGGCTGAAAAATTGGGCCTTAGGCACTGGTGGCACAACACTACAACCCCTCACAGATACTGTACTTGGAGCACAGCAATGAGCCCTATGGCAAATTATTGCTAAAAAAATTGTAATTACACGCCCCTGTAAAACAGGGGCTGAAAAATTGGGCCTTAGGCACTGGTGCCACAACACTCCAACCCCTCACAGATACTGTACTTGGAGCACAGCAATGAGCCCTATGGCAAATTATTGCTAAAAAAATTGTAATTACACGCCCCTGTAAAACAGGGGCTGAAAAATTGGGCCTTAGCCACTGGTGGCGGCACCCATAAACAAAAATGATCTTCCAAGCTATCATCATCAATCGTATCATTGAGGACTCGGAGGAGGAGGATAGCCAGTCAACATAACAGCACAGACACTCAGCATCAGCATCAGTCTTGAAGGGATGTGACATGTTAAAATCAATTAGTCTGTTATATCAGCATCAGGTGTGTGGTAGCTGGTGGTGATCCAAGACTGGTTCATCTTGATGAAAGTCAGTCGATCAACCGAGTCGGTGGACAGGCGCACCCTGTGATCCGTGACAAATCCTCCAGCAGCACTGAATGTGCGTTCCGAAAGAACGCTGGATGCAGGACAGGCCAGTAGCTCAATTGCATACTGTGCAAGCTCTGGCCAGTGATCCATCCTCAAGACCCAGTAAGCCAGAGGATTTTCGGTGGGGAAGGTGTCCAAGTCTGACCTTGCCCCTAGATATTCCTGCACCATGTTTATCAGACGCTGGCGATGGTTGCTGGAACCAATCATACTTTGGGGCTGCGGACTAAAGAATTGTCTGAACGCATCGGTCAGACGGCCACCTTCCCCACCGCTCCTTCTTTGACTGGCCGAAGCCTCAGCAACTCGTTGTCCTGGACCAGGAGTTTGTAACCTCCCAGTCTCTGGGAACGCGTTGCACAGACCTTTCTGCAAGGCCTCCCGGAGTTGTCTCATCCTCTGCTCCCTCTGCGACGGTAACATAAGGTCCGCAACCTTACCCTTGTACCGTGGATCAAGGAGAGTGGCCAGCCAGTAATGGTCCCTCTCCTTGATCCGAAGAATACGAGGATCCTTCCGCAGACTTTGCAGGATCAGGGAGGCCATGCAGCGTAGGTTTGCTGAGGCATTCGCTCCGGAGTCCTCTGGGTCACTAAGGACGACATGATCCGCAGTCACCTCCTCCCAGCCACGTACAAGTCCACTGGTTTCTTGGGACTGTAAATCATCCCTAAAAGACTGCTGCTGATGATGCTGAGTGCCAGCCTCCACCTCCATGCTGACACAATCCTCCTCCTCCTCCTCCTCCTCCTCCTCCTCCTCCTCTTCCTCTTCCTGTGCGATGGGTGGGACAGAAGGAACACTGTCTGGGTAAAGGGGGCCTTGAGAGGCAAGGAAGTCCTCCTCTTCCTGCCTCTGTTCTGCCTCAAGTGCCCTGTCCATTATTCCACGCAGCGTGTGCTCCAACAGGTGGACAAGAGGTACAGTGTCACTGATGCATGCACTGTCACTGCTCACCATCCTCGTGGCCTCCTCAAATGGTGCCAGGACAGTGCATGCATCCCTGATCATGCCCCACTGGCGTGGAGAAAAAAAACCAAGCTCCCCTGACCCTGTCCTGGTGCCGTAGTCGCACAGGTACTCATTGATGGCCCTCTGCTGCGTGTGCAGCCGCTGCAGCATGGCCAACGTTGAGTTCCACCTGGTGGGCATGTCACATATAAGGCGGTTCTTGGGCAGGTTCAACTCCTTTTGCAGCTCAGCCAGGCGAGCACTGGCATTATAAGATCTGCGGAAATGCACACAGACTTTCCTGGCCTGCCTCAGGACATCCTGTAAGCCCGGGTACCTGCCCAAGAACCGCTGCACCACCAGGTTAAGGACGTGAGCCACACAGGGCACATGGGTCAGTTGTCCCTGTCGGAGGGCGGAGAGGAGGTTGGTGCCATTGTCGCAAACCACCATTCCTGGCTTAAGCTGGCGTGGCGTCAACCACCTCTCGGCCTGGCCCTGCAGAGCAGACAGGACCTCTGCCCCAGTGTGGCTTCTGTCCCCCAAACACACCAGCGCAAGCACGGCATGGCATCTTTTTGCCTGCGTACTTGCGTAGCCCCGTGAACGGCTACGGAGCACCGCTGGTTCATAGGACAAACCACAGGAAGAGGCCATGGAGGAAGAAGAAGAGGAGGGGGTGGAGGAGAGAGGTGTGTCACAACCAGTAGTAGCATTTTGGAGGCGTGGCGGTGGGACAACCTCCAACACTACTGCACCTTGTCCTGCATCCTTCCCAGCTGCCAAAAGAGTGACCCAATGGGCCGTGAAAGAAAGGTAACGTCCCTGTCCATGCCTGCTGGACCATGAGTCAGCGGTAATATGCACCTTACCGCTGACCGCCCTGTCCAGCGAGGCCAAGACATTGCCTTCCACATGCCGGTAGAGAGCCGGAATAGCCTTCCGTGAGAAAAAGTGGCGTTTGGGAACCTGCCACTGAGGAACCGCACATTGCACAAACTCACGGAAGGGGGCCGAGTCTACCAACTGAAAAGGCAGCAGTTGAAGCGCTAGCAATTTAGCCGAGCTAGCATTCAACCGCTGGGCATGTGGATGGCTGGGAATGAACTTCTTTCGACGGTCCAGCAGCTGGGGCAGGGAAATTTGCCTGCTAGAATCGGACGTCGGTGTACTGCTAGCAGAGTGGCCGCAAGTACTTGGCTGTGACACACCTAATTCTACACCTTCATTCCTCTCAGTGCATGTTTCAGAGAGGACTGAAGTTATAGTGGGGTTGGAAATCCCAGCTGATGCGGTGCAAGGAGAGGTCCGCTTTGTTCTTTGGTGTGGGTCTTTGAGGTAGGCTTGCCAACGAGCTGCATGGCAGGTCAACATATGTCTGGTCAGGCATGTGGTACCCAAGCGGCTGATGTTTTGGCCACGCGATATACGCTTGAGACATATGTTGCAAACAGCAGCTGTGCGATCTGATGCACTAGCCTCAAAAAAGGCCCACACCAAGGAACTTTTTGAATGACGGGCAGAGGCAGCGCCCTGCACAGGCGGAGCTCTGCGGTGTGATTCCGTCGGTGTACTGCCCTTACGCTGGCCACCAAAGGGCATCCTGTCTCGTTGGAGATGTGCCTCCTCCTCATCCTCCTCTCTCCTATTAGGCACCCACGTGGAGTCAGTGACCTCATCATCCCCTCCCTCCTCATCACTGGAGCCAATCTGGCAGTATGCTGCAGCTGCTGGAACATGACTGCCAGATTGGTGTCCTTCTTGAGCATCCCCTCTGTCTGCTCTCACCCTACTGCCTTCCTGTAGCTGGGTTTCATCATCAGACCCTTCGAAACGCTGGGCATCCTCCTGGAGCATGTACCCAACACTGTGCTCAAACAGTTCGGGGGACTCCTCAGGAGGAGGACATGGTGGGTCTAGGGAAGGAGTGACTGATGATGAGTCTGACATTGATACCAGGGAAGAGGACGCTTTGGCAGCTGCTTTGCCAGTACCCTGAGCCTGGGTGAGAGAGGATGAGGAGGAGGAGGAGGGCTTGGTCATCCACTCTACCAAGTCTTCGGCATGATGTGGCTCAACATGTCCAGCTGCGGAAAAGAAGGACAAGCGTGTCCCATGGCCATGTGCTGATGACAATGCACCGCGTCCACGACCAGCACTGTTGCCCCCAGACACAGAGCCTGCTTGCCCTCTTTTATTGCCTCCTGACTGTCTGCCTCTCCTTGTTTGCCTTCCAGACATTCTAATAGATGGCCTGCAGGGAGATGGGAAAAAAGCAATAAGGGCTACCTTCAGGTGTCCTTCTCTGTCCCTTGAAACAAGGACTTGCACAGTGAAAGAAACTGACACTCTCCCTACCTACAGTTTTCTGTCCCTAGAAAAAATGTTTTTTTTAAGCACAATATAGCACAAGGAGAATTCACTCACTGTCCTTCCAGGTCCCTAGAAACAAGGACTTACACAGTGAAAGAAACTGACACTCTCCCTACCTACAGTTTTCTGTCCCTAGAAAAAAATGTTTTTTTTAAGCACAATATAGCACAAGGAGAATTCACTCACTGTCCTTCCAGGTCCCTAGAAACAAGGACTTACACAGTGAAAGAAACAGACACTCTCCCTACCTACAGTTTTCTGTCCCTAGAAAAAATGTTTTTTTTAAGCACAATCTAGCACAAGGAGAATTCACTCACTGTCCTTCCAGGTCCCTAGAAACAAGGACTTGCACAGTGAAAGAAACTGACACTCTCCCTACCTACAGTTTTCTGTCCCTAGAAAAAATGTTTTTTTTAAGCACAATATAGCACAAGGAGAATTCACTCACTGTCCTTCCAGGTCCCTGGAAACAAGGACTTGCACAGTGAAAGAAACTGACACTCTCCCTACCTACAGTTTTCTGTCCCTAGAAAAAATGTTTTTTTTAAGCACAATATAGCACAAGGAGAATTCACTCACTGTCCTTCCAGGTCCCTAGAAACAAGGACTTGCACAGTGAAAGAAACTGACACTCTCCCTACCTACAGTTTTCTGTCCCTAGAAAAAATGTTTTTTTTTAAGCACAATATAGCACAAGGAGAATTCACTCACTGTCCTTCCAGGTCCCTGGAAACAAGGACTTGCACAGTGAAAGAAACTGACACTCTCCCTACCTACAGTTTTCTGTCCCTAGAAAAAATGTGTTTTTTTAAGCACAATATAGCACAAGGAGAATTCACTCACTGTCCTTCCAGGTCCCTAGAAACAAGGACTTACACAGTGAAAGAAACTGACACTCTCCCTACCTACAGTTTTCTGTCCCTAGAAAAAATGTTTTTTTTAAGCACAATATAGCACAAGCACAAAACACACTGACACTCTCCCTACCTATCCTTCTCTTTCCCTAAACTAAAGGAATCCAGGTTAAGCAAGAAAGAAATAAAAGTCACTGTCCCTGCCTATGCTGCTCTATCCCTGCTCCGGAACACACTACACTAGGCCGCCGTGCTGGCGGCCTTTTATAGTGTGGGGCGTGTACTAAACACCCTCAGCAATAATTGGCCACAGGCATCCTGCCTGTGGCCAATCATTGCTCTTCTCGCTGCCGGCGCTGTGATTGGCCAAGCATGCGGGGTCACAGTGCATGCTTGGCCAATCACAGCGCCTGGATGACACTGCGATGGCGTAGTGCATTGTGGGCCGTTCGCGTCACTCGAATTTGGCGCGAACGGCCCAAATCGTTCGATCTTCGTCGAACGATCGAACAGCCGATGTTCGAGTCGAACGTATGTTCGATTCGAACACGAAGCTCATCCCTAATTCAGAGTAAGCAATGTATTCTATCAGCCATTTTAACTGTGGGCAGCTGAAGCTGCTGCCTGTTACACTCACACCTCTGCTTACCTGCTCATTTTTCCTCTGTGGAAGACTACACATGGATCTGCAGTATTCTGTTATCTCCGCCCTCATCCAGCCCTGCATCTCTATTGGCCATCCTATGACTCATCTCCCCTCCCTTGCTGGCAAACTCTCACAGAGTTAGAGAGCTGTGCATGATGTCATAAGCCTAGGCTAATTACCAGACGAGAAACAGGAAGTGGGCTGTATAAGGTATTTACTGGCAGAAAACAATGTTTTATTATCCAAAATTAAACAAGGGCAGAAGATTTTATAGATAGAAAGTTGAAAAAAAAAAAAAAAAGGACTGAAGAGCTGCTTGAGCCTGGGTTCACATCTAAGCTGCATGCGGCTCACAGCAGGGGTCCAGTGCATCTCCTTATACCGTTTCAGGTCCGATTTCAGCCCAAATTTTTGGCTGAATTTGGACCCGAAATGGACCAAAAGACTCACATGACCCTGTGCAAATTTGCACCAGAGCCGCAGCGGAGATATGTGAACTGGCTCCATAGAGAGCCGGTCACAATCTCCTGCCATTGCGAATTTAAAGGGGTAGTAAAGGTTTGTTTTTTATTTTCTAAATAGGTTCCTTTAAGCTAGTGCATTGTTGGTTCACTTACCTTTTCCTTAGATTTCCCTTCTAAATATTTTTTTTCTTTGTTTTCTTTGTCTGAATTTCTCACTTCCTGTTCCTCCTCAGTAAGCTGTTCAGTAAGCTGTTCTGGATGACTCCACACCACTCGGATGATGGTGTGGAGTTCAGTGAGGAGAAACAGGAAGTGAGAAATTCAGACAAAGAAAACAAACATTTAAAAGGTAAATCAAAGAAAAAGGTAAGTGAACCAACAATGCACTAGCTTAAAGGAACCTATTTAGAAAATAAAAAACAAACCTTTACAACTCCTTTAAGGTCATAATGTTAGGGATGATCAGTGTATACTATATTAATACTATCTTCCATCTAGAATCCTTTGCTGAAAATCACATCCTGGTTTTACTATAAATAAAATATTTGGCTATGCTTTACTTATTGCAAAATTTATTATGTTTACTACCTCCTTTGGGCACTCCTATAATACATTTTTTTTTCAAAAATGGTTTAAAGATAGATGTGTATGGTGGATTGAGGAAGCGGCTTTCTTTTTCTTCCTGCCCAGGTAAAAATACCAGACTACAAAGTGAAAACAATTAGGCTACTTTCACACTGAGGCACTGAATGCGCTGGCGGTATAGCGGTGCTATTTTTAGCGCCGCTATACCGTTTTTTTTGCCACGATTTGTGGGCGCTAGCGGTCGAAAAAGGGTTAAAAACGCCCGCAATAACGCCTCTTTGTGGGCGTATTGGAGGCGCTACCCCATTGATTTCAATGGGCAGGGGCGCTATAGGAGCGCTATTTTTAGCGCTCCTATTGCGCCTCAAAGATGCGGCTTGCAGGAGTTTTTTGACCCTCCTGCAAGCGCAACGCTCCAGTGTGAAAGCCCTCGGGCTTTCACATTGGATACTATTAAGCGGCTTTTTTGGGGCGCATTGCAGGCGCTATTTTTAGCGCAATAGCGCCTGCAAAGCGCCTCAGTGTGAAAGGGGCCTTACACCACTGAGAAAACAGACAGCCATGAAAAGAGAATAGTATCTCAGTACTTATTGGAAGAATGAAGGCAATTTTCTTAATCTACCTTTGTCGTTTCTTTCTTTTTCCTTTCCCTCCCCCCAAAAATCACCATCTTTTATTTTCTGTGCATGGACAAATCATCAGTTTAAGAATTCAATACACACAGACATCGAGGGAGAAGGAGAGGAGCCCAGCATGTGTTCCTAACAACCAGTATTAGTACCCAATAATACAGCCAAGATTTAAGGAATGCATTGAGTGAATGGCTCAATAGAACATAACACAAGGTCCTTCACTTTATGCTCAGATGCATGCTCCCTTGGAGGTTGATTACTGACCTTGCTTATCATTCAAGTAGTGGCTTTCTTACTTTCCAATGTAATAACCTGGAAGATGTATGCAGACCTAGTCTGACTTTGCTGGAACCTGTATGTGTGTCCTAAGTAAGTGAATCAATGTTTTGAATAGGGATGAGCTTCGTGTTCGAGTCGAACATACGTTCGACTCGAACATCGGCTGTTCGATCGTTCGACGAAGATCGAACGATTTGGGCCGTTCGCGCCAAATTCGAGTGACGCGAACGGCCCACAATGCACTACGCCATCGCAGTGTCATCCAGGCGCTGTGATTGGCCAAGCATGCACTGTGACCCCGCATGCTTGGCCAATCACAGCGCCGGCAGCGAGGAGAGCAATGATTGGCCACAGGCAGGATGCCTGTGGCCAATTATTGCTGAGGGTGTTTAGTACACGCCCCACACTATAAAAGGCCGACCAGCACGGCGGCCTAGTGTAGTGTGTTCCGGAGCAGGGATAGAGCAGCATAGGCAGGGACAGTGACTTTTATTTCTTTCTTGCTTAACCTGGATTCCTTTAGTTTAGGGAAAGAGAAGGATAGGTAGGGAGAGTGTCAGTGTGTTTTGTGCTTGTGCTATATTGTGCTTAAAAAAAACATTTTTTCTAGGGACAGAAAACTGTAGGTAGGGAGAGTGTCAGTTTCTTTCACTGTCAAAGTCCTTGTTTCCAGGGACCTGGAAGGACAGTGAGTGAATTCTCCTTGTGCTAAATTGTGCTTAAAAAAAACATTTTTTCTAGGGACAGAAAACTGTAGGTAGGGAGAGTGTGTCAGTTTCTTTCACTGTCAAAGTCCTTGTTTCCAGGGACCTGGAAGGACAGTGAGTGAATTCTCCTTGTGCTAAATTGTGCTTAAAAAAAACATTTTTTCTAGGGACAGAAAACTGTAGGTAGGGAGAGTGTGTCAGTTTCTTTCACTGTCAAAGTCCTTGTTTCCAGGGACCTGGAAGGACAGTGAGTGAATTCTCCTTGTGCTAAATTGTGCTTAAAAAAAACATTTTTTCTAGGGACAGAAAACTGTAGGTAGGGAGAGTGTGTCAGTTTCTTTCACTGTCAAAGTCCTTGTTTCCAGGGACCTGGAAGGACAGTGAGTGAATTCTCCTTGTGCTAAATTGTGCTTAAAAAAAACATTTTTTCTAGGGACAGAAAACTGTAGGTAGGGAGAGTGTGTCAGTTTCTTTCACTGTCAAAGTCCTTGTTTCCAGGGACCTGGAAGGACAGTGAGTGAATTCTCCTTGTGCTAAATTGTGCTTAAAAAAAACATTTTTTCTAGGGACAGAAAACTGTAGGTAGGGAGAGTGTGTCAGTTTCTTTCACTGTCAAAGTCCTTGTTTCCAGGGACCTGGAAGGACAGTGAGTGAATTCTCCTTGTGCTAAATTGTGCTTAAAAAAACATTTTTTCTAGGGACAGAAAACTGTAGGTAGGGAGAGTGTGTCAGTTTCTTTCACTGTCAAAGTCCTTGTTTCCAGGGACCTGGAAGGACAGTGAGTGAATTCTCCTTGTGCTAAATTGTGCTTAAAAAAAACATTTTTTCTAGGGACAGAAAACTGTAGGTAGGGAGAGTGTGTCAGTTTCTTTCACTGTCAAAGTCCTTGTTTCCAGGGACCTGGAAGGACAGTGAGTGAATTCTCCTTGTGCTAAATTGTGCTTAAAAAAAACATTTTTTCTAGGGACAGAAAACTGTAGGTAGGGAGAGTGTGTCAGTTTCTTTCACTGTCAAAGTCCTTGTTTCCAGGGACCTGGAAGGACAGTGAGTGAATTCTCCTTGTGCTAAATTGTGCTTAAAAAAAACATTTTTTCTAGGGACAGAAAACTGTAGGTAGGGAGAGTGTGTCAGTTTCTTTCACTGTCAAAGTCCTTGTTTCCAGGGACCTGGAAGGACAGTGAGTGAATTCTCCTTGTGCTAAATTGTGCTTAAAAAAAACATTTTTTCTAGGGACAGAAAACTGTAGGTAGGGAGAGTGTGTCAGTTTCTTTCACTGTCAAAGTCCTTGTTTCCAGGGACCTGGAAGGACAGTGAGTGAATTCTCCTTGTGCTAAATTGTGCTTAAAAAAAACATTTTTTCTAGGGACAGAAAACTGTAGGTAGGGAGAGTGTGTCAGTTTCTTTCACTGTCAAAGTCCTTGTTTCCAGGGACCTGGAAGGACAGTGAGTGAATTCTCCTTGTGCTAAATTGTGCTTAAAAAAAACATTTTTTCTAGGGACAGAAAACTGTAGGTAGGGAGAGTGTGTCAGTTTCTTTCACTGTCAAAGTCCTTGTTTCCAGGGACCTGGAAGGACAGTGAGTGAATTCTCCTTGTGCTAAATTGTGCTTAAAAAAAACATTTTTTCTAGGGACAGAAAACTGTAGGTAGGGAGAGTGTGTCAGTTTCTTTCACTGTCAAAGTCCTTGTTTCCAGGGACCTGGAAGGACAGTGAGTGAATTCTCCTTGTGCTAAATTGTGCTTAAAAAAAACATTTTTTCTAGGGACAGAAAACTGTAGGTAGGGAGAGTGTGTCAGTTTCTTTCACTGTCAAAGTCCTTGTTTCCAGGGACCTGGAAGGACAGTGAGTGAATTCTCCTTGTGCTAAATTGTGCTTAAAAAAAACATTTTTTCTAGGGACAGAAAACTGTAGGTAGGGAGAGTGTGTCAGTTTCTTTCACTGTCAAAGTCCTTGTTTCCAGGGACCTGGAAGGACAGTGAGTGAATTCTCCTTGTGCTAAATTGTGCTTAAAAAAACATTTTTTCTAGGGACAGAAAACTGTAGGTAGGGAGAGTGTGTCAGTTTCTTTCACTGTCAAAGTCCTTGTTTCCAGGGACCTGGAAGGACAGTGAGTGAATTCTCCTTGTGCTAAATTGTGCTTAAAAAAAACATTTTTTCTAGGGACAGAAAACTGTAGGTAGGGAGAGTGTGTCAGTTTCTTTCACTGTCAAAGTCCTTGTTTCCAGGGACCTGGAAGGACAGTGAGTGAATTCTCCTTGTGCTAAATTGTGCTTAAAAAAACATTTTTTCTAGGGACAGAAAACTGTAGGTAGGGAGAGTGTGTCAGTTTCTTTCACTGTCAAAGTCCTTGTTTCCAGGGACCTGGAAGGACAGTGAGTGAATTCTCCTTGTGCTAAATTGTGCTTAAAAAAAACATTTTTTCTAGGGACAGAAAACTGTAGGTAGGGAGAGTGTGTCAGTTTCTTTCACTGTCAAAGTCCTTGTTTCCAGGGACCTGGAAGGACAGTGAGTGAATTCTCCTTGTGCTAAATTGTGCTTAAAAAAAACATTTTTTCTAGGGACAGAAAACTGTAGGTAGGGAGAGTGTGTCAGTTTCTTTCACTGTCAAAGTCCTTGTTTCAAGGGACAGAGAAGGACACCTGAAGGTAGCCCTTATTGCTTTTTTCCCATCTCCCTGCAGGCCATCTATTAGAATGTCTGGAAGGCAAACAAGGAGAGGCAGACAGTCAGGAGGCAATAAAAGAGGGCAAGCAGGCTCTGTGTCTGGGGGCAACAGTGCTGGTCGTGGACGCGGTGCATTGTCATCAGCACATGGCCATGGGACACGCTTGTCCTTCTTTTCGGCAGCTGGACATGTTGAGCCACATCATGCCGAAGACTTGGTAGAGTGGATGACCAAGCCCTCCTCCTCCTCCTCATCCTCTCTCACCCAGGCTCAGGGTACTGGAAAAGCAGCTGCCAAAGCGTCCTCTTCCCTGGTATCAATGTCAGACTCATCATCAGTCACTCCTTCCCTAGACCCACCATGTCCTCCTCCTGAGGAGTCCCCCGAACTGTTTCAGCACAGTGTTGGGTACATGCTCCAGGAGGATGCCCAGCGTTTCGAAGGGTCTGATGATGAAACCCAGCTAGAGGAAGGCAGTAGCGTGAGAGCAGACAGAGGGGATGCTCAAGAAGGACACCAATCTGGCAGTCATGTTCCAGCAGCTGCAGCATACTGCCAGATTGGCTCCAGTGATGAGGAGGGAGGTGATGATGAGGTCACTGACTCCACGTGGGTGCCTAATAGGAGAGAGGAGGAGGAGGAGGATGAGGAGGAGGCACATCTCCAACGAGGCAGGATGCCCTTTGGTGGCCAGCGTAAGGGCAGTACACCGACGGAATCACACCGCAGAGCTCCGCCTGTGCAGGGCGCTGCCTCTGCCCGTCATTCAAAAAGTTCTTTGGTGTGGGCCTTTTTTGAGGCTAGTGCATCAGATCGCACAGCTGCTGTTTGCAACATATGTCTCAAGCGTATATCGCGTGGCCAAAACATCAGCCGCTTGGGTACCACATGCCTGACCAGACATATGTTGACCTGCCATGCAGCTCGTTGGCAAGCCTACCTCAAAGACCCACACCAAAGAACAAAGCGGACCTCTCCTTGCACCGCATCAGCTGGGATCTCCAACCCCACTATAACTTCAGTCCTCTCTGAAACATGCACTGAGAGGAATGAAGGTGTAGAATTAGGTGTGTCACAGCCAAGTACTTGCGGCCACTCTGCTAGCAGTACACCGACGTCCGATTCTAGCAGGCAAATTTCCCTGCCCCAGCTGCTGGACCGTCGAAAGAAGTTCACTCCCAGCCATCCACATGCCCAGCGGTTGAATGCTAGCTTGGCTAAATTGCTAGCGCTTCAACTGCTGCCTTTTCAGTTGGTAGACTCGGCCCCCTTCCGTGAGTTTGTGCAATGTGCGGTTCCTCAGTGGCAGGTTCCCAAACGCCACTTTTTCTCACGGAAGGCTATTCCGGCTCTCTACCGGCATGTGGAAGGCAATGTCTTGGCCTCGCTGGACAGGGCGGTCAGCGGTAAGGTGCATATTACCGCTGACTCATGGTCCAGCAGGCATGGACAGGGACGTTACCTTTCTTTCACGGCCCATTGGGTCACTCTTTTGGCAGCTGGGAAGGATGCAGGACAAGGTGCAGTAGTGTTGGAGGTTGTCCCACCGCCACGCCTCCAAAATGCTACTACTGGTTGTGACACACCTCTCTCCTCCACCCCCTCCTCTTCTTCTTCCTCCATGGCCTCTTCCTGTGGTTTGTCCTATGAACCAGCGGTGCTCCGTAGCCGTTCACGGGGCTACGCAAGTACGCAGGCAAAAAGATGCCATGCCGTGCTTGCGCTGGTGTGTTTGGGGGACAGAAGCCACACTGGGGCAGAGGTCCTGTCTGCTCTGCAGGGCCAGGCCGAGAGGTGGTTGACGCCACGCCAGCTTAAGCCAGGAATGGTGGTTTGCGACAATGGCACCAACCTCCTCTCCGCCCTCCGACAGGGACAACTGACCCATGTGCCCTGTGTGGCTCACGTCCTTAACCTGGTGGTGCAGCGGTTCTTGGGCAGGTACCCGGGCTTACAGGATGTCCTGAGGCAGGCCAGGAAAGTCTGTGTGCATTTCCGCAGATCTTATAATGCCAGTGCTCGCCTGGCTGAGCTGCAAAAGGAGTTGAACCTGCCCAAGAACCGCCTTATATGTGACATGCCCACCAGGTGGAACTCAACGTTGGCCATGCTGCAGCGGCTGCACACGCAGCAGAGGGCCATCAATGAGTACCTGTGCGACTACGGCACCAGGACAGGGTCAGGGGAGCTTGGTTTTTTTTCTCCACGCCAGTGGGGCATGATCAGGGATGCATGCACTGTCCTGGCACCATTTGAGGAGGCCACGAGGATGGTGAGCAGTGACAGTGCATGCATCAGTGACACTGTACCTCTTGTCCACCTGTTGGAGCACACGCTGCGTGGAATAATGGACAGGGCACTTGAGGCAGAACAGAGGCAGGAAGAGGAGGACTTCCTTGCCTCTCAAGGCCCCCTTTACCCAGACAGTGTTCCTTCTGTCCCACCCATCGCACAGGAAGAGGAGGAGGAGGAGGAGGAGGAGGAGGAGGAGGATTGTGTCAGCATGGAGGTGGAGGCTGGCACTCAGCATCATCAGCAGCAGTCTTTTAGGGATGATTTACAGTCCCAAGAAACCAGTGGACTTGTACGTGGCTGGGAGGAGGTGGCTGCGGATCATGTCGTCCTTAGTGACCCAGAGGACTCCGGAGCGAATGCCTCAGCAAACCTACGCTGCATGGCCTCCCTGATCCTGCAAAGTCTGCGGAAGGATCCTCGTATTCTTCGGATCAAGGAGAGGGACCATTACTGGCTGGCCACTCTCCTTGATCCACGGTACAAGGGTAAGGTTGCGGACCTTATGTTACCGTCGCAGAGGGAGCAGAGGATGAGACAACTCCGGGAGGCCTTGCAGAAAGGTCTGTGCAACGCGTTCCCAGAGACTGGGAGGTTACAAACTCCTGGTCCTGGACAACGAGTTGCTGAGGCTTCGGCCAGTCAAAGAAGGAGCGGTGGGGAAGGTGGCCGTCTGACCGATGCGTTCAGACAATTCTTTAGTCCGCAGCCCCAAAGTATGATCGGTTCCAGCAACCATCGCCAGCGTCTGATAAACATGGTGCAGGAATATCTAGGGGCAAGGTCAGACTTGGACACCTTCCCCACCGAAAATCCTCTGGCTTACTGGGTCTTGAGGATGGATCACTGGCCAGAGCTTGCACAGTATGCAATTGAGCTACTGGCCTGTCCTGCATCCAGCGTTCTTTCGGAACGCACATTCAGTGCTGCTGGAGGATTTGTCACGGATCACAGGGTGCGCCTGTCCACCGACTCGGTTGATCGACTGACTTTCATCAAGATGAACCAGTCTTGGATCACCACCAGCTACCACACACCTGATGCTGATATAACAGACTAATTGATTTTAACATGTCACATCCCTTCAAGACTGATGCTGATGCTGAGTGCCTGTGCTGTTATGTTGACTGGCTATCCTCCTCCTCCGAGTCCTCAATGATACGATTGATGATGATAGCTTGGAAGATCATTTTTGTTTATGGGTGCCGCCACCAGTGGCTAAGGCCCAATTTTTCAGCCCCTGTTTTACAGGGGCGTGTAATTACAATTTTTTTAGCAATAATTTGCCATAGGGCTCATTGCTGTGCTCCAAGTACAGTATCTGTGAGGGGTTGGAGTGTTGTGGCACCAGTGCCTAAGGCCCAATTTTTCAGCCCCTGTTTAACAGGGGCGTGTCATTACAATTTTTGAAGCAATACTTTGCAACAGGGCTCATTGCTGTGCTCCAAGTACAGTATCTGTGAGGGGTTGTAGTGTTGTGCCACCAGTGCCTAAGGCCCAATTTTTCAGCCCCTGTTCAACAGGGGCATGCAATTACAATTCTTGATCTAATAATTCACAGCAGGGTCCATTGCTGCACCCACCAAGAGTAACTCTGAGGGCTTACAGTCTTGTGGCATTGCCACCACCACCACCACCACGAAAGGCCCAATTTTTCAGCCCCTGTTCAAAAGGGGCATGTAATTACAATTCTTGATCTAATAATTCACAGCAGGGCCCATTGCTGCACCCACCAAGAGTAACTGTCAGGGCTTACAGTGTTGTGGCACCAGCACCACCATCAAAGCCCCAATTTTTACTACCACTGTTCAACAATTATATGTAATTAAAATTCCTGATATAATAGTTGACAGCAGGGCGTTCCAGCACCAACCAAGAGTAACTGAGTGCTTACAGTGTTGTGCCAACACCAACAACTAAGGGGCCTATTTCTGCAGAGTATATACGGCAGGTCCCTACTTTCAAACATCCAACTTACAAACGACTCCTACTTGCAAACGAAAGAAGACAACAGGAAGTGAGAGGAAATCTACCCCTAGAAAGGAAAATTCTCTCCTGTAAGAATAAATATGGGAGAAAGGGGTCTCATCTGTACTGATGCTTTATCAGCAATCCTTGTTTCAAGAAAAACACCACATTTCAAAAACAGTTGTCATTGGGACGGAAAGTGAGGTGAAATGTTCTGAACAGGGGCACAGACAGCAAAACAAATGTTACAGGGGTGATAACCCTTACCTATGTTTCCCAAAAAGTTTAAAAATAGATTTTTGGGCTGGAGCTACACTTCAACAATGTACCTGTTCAAAATTACAAACAGATTCTACATAAGAACAAACCTACAGTCCCTGTCTTGTATGCACCGCCTGTATACGGCTGTTCAGAGTATATAGGGCCTTTTTTATTTTATGTGCGGGGTTCCCCTTAATATCCATACAAGACCCAAAGGGGCTGGTAATGGGCTGGGGTAGGGGGGGGGTCATGGGGTAGCTATGCCATTTTTCTTAAAGAATTTCATCCATATTACCGGGACCAGACATTACATTAAAGCCGCAAGCAGTTTTAAATGGCTTTTTTTTCCTTTAGAAGTGTCATTTTGTGCAGGGACAGTTCTAAACACGGGAAACACGTGGCACTTCACAGGCATACTTTAGACACCCCCCAGGTACGATATTTAAAGGAATATTTGACTTTTTTTTTTTCACTTTATGCATCATTAAAATGACTGCTCCCGAAAAACGACCGTTTTTAAAACTTCTTTTTGCATTGATACATGTCCCCTGGTGCAGAACCTGGGTTCCCAAACCCTATTTATGACAATAACATGCATAATAGTTGTTATAATTAGCACTTTAGAATTCGAACGTTCGCATCCATTGTATTTAATAGGGTTCTAATGTTCGTTCGAACTTTCGGTCCGTTCGCGGGTTCTGGTGCGAACCGAACCCGGGGGTGTTCGGCTCATCACTAGTTTTGAAGCAGGACAACCTTTATTGTTGGGTGGATGTGTGAAATGATATATATTATAGACCATATTAGCTTCCTTTAAAAGGCATTAGCGCTTTGCTATCCATTCTGTCAACAGCAGCCCCCTAACTTCTTGGAAGCCACGTAACCTTAAGTAACAGAAAATTTCACAGAGGGGCACAAGGAACATTGTGCAGAGCATGCGATTGTAGGATTGGTGTAACGGGACATAATTGATCCCATATGTACGAGGGAAACACATCTGTACAAGGCTACCATTGGCAAGTGGATCCAGGGAGTATGTAAATTATTGTACTGGCACCCTAAATTTCACACATCACACCAGCATGGGTTACAAATATTCTGATCTTACAGATTTGGCCATACATAAACAGGACCAATGTGTGACAGGTCAGGTGGACTAATCACTTATTTTCTTTAGAGTTGTATTTTAATTTGATTTCCTGACTCTTATGTGGCATCCTAGGATCATGCACAGGGGCATCAAGCCACATTATCAGTGAGGTTCACCTCGGTTCTTTTCATTTGATACAGACAAATTCTGCATCTTTACAAGATATCTATAATTTACATCAGTTCCTGATCTTGTGAAACCATGCCCTGCCACAGGTATAATTCACACATTTGATCTAGTATGGGTAGAAAATAATAAATCTACCAGAATTCGTGGTTGTGTACAAAGTTACATTACATTCATTTAAAAAAAAAAAAAGGATTTTACGGTGTGTACAAAAAAGTAAATAAATCCTATCTCTGACATCCATGGACTGACACAGCATCTTCAATCTTGACAAAGTGGGTTATGTTCCTGCTCATAGAAGACTAGGCAGAATGTTAGATGTTTTAACATACAGGGGGTCCCCTACTTACACACATCCGACTTACAAACGACTCCTACTTTCAAACGGAGGGAGACAACAGGAAGTGAGAGGAAATCTACTCCTAGGAAGGGAAATTCACTCCTGTAAGCATTTTTATGGGAAAAAGATACCTCCACTGGAGCTTTATCACCAGTCCATGTTTCCCTAACAACCAAATATTTTCAAAATCCATTTGTCATTGGGATGGAAAGTGAGGGGAAATCTTCTGAACAGGTGCACAGACAGCAAAACAAATGTTACAGGGGTGATAACCCTTCCCTATGTTATCCAAAAAGTATAAAAATTATTTTTTTGGCTGAAGCTACCCCTAAAAAGTGTACCTGTTCCGACTTACAAATTCAACTTAAGAACAAACCTACAGTTCCTATCTTGTTTGTAACCCGGGGACCCCCTGTACATTCCATTACCAGAGCTGAACAGCCCCACCCAGGGGGCGGTCCCTCCGGACATAACCCTCCTCCCTGCAGCCAGCTGCCTCAGTTCGGAACAAAGCAGTACAAACCTAAAAATAGGAGGGGTGGGTGGGTGCTGTGTCAGTCCATGTACGTCGAAGAAAAGGATTTGACAGTGAGTACAAAAAAATCCTATTTTCTCTTACCATCCATGGTCTGACACAGCATCTTCAATCTTGACAAAGTGGGACGTCCCAAAACAGTGTCCAAGAACGAGGGGTGGGAACAGTATCAAGGAAAAAAAAAAAAACATCACCCCAAACAAGCAGAGCTCCATTGCAACATTAAACAGCCGCCTGCAAAACCTTGCGGCCAAAGGAAGCATCAGAAGATGCAGCCACATCAACCTTATAGAACTTTGAAACGGTATGTGTGGACGACCAGGTCGCCGCCTTGCACACTTGTGCAACAGACTCTTGATGTCGGGAAGCCCAGGAAGCACCAATTGCCCTGGTAGAATGCGCCGTAACCGTAAAGGGAGGCGCCCGCCCCTTAAGGGCATAGGCCTGTATGACGGTCTGCCTGATCCACAGAGAAATGGTGGCAGATGAAACCTCTTGGCCCTGTTTTGGGCCAGACACAGACAGCGAGTCAGACTTCCGAAACGAAGCCGTAGCAGACAGGTACACCCGTAAAAGCACGTACCACGTCTAACGTGTGAAGTGCAAACTCTCTGGGATGCGATGGACGAGGACATAAAGACGGAAGTACATGTCCTCATTAAGGCGGAAGGCCGAGACCACCTTCGGGAGAAAAGAAGGCTGTGAGCGTAGCACCGCCTTATCCATATGAAGGACCAAGTATGGCGGTTTGCAAGACAAAGCCGCCAATTCAGAAACCCTTCTGACAGAAGTAATGGCTACTAGAAAAGCCACCTTCTGAGTATTCAAAAGGAGGTTCTTGAAGAACCGAGAGCACCAAATTCAAATCCCAAAGGAGGAATAGGTGGTTTAATAGGGGGGGGAACATGGCGGACCCCCTGTATGAAGGTACTAATCAAAGGACGGCCCGCTAGCGGCCGCAGAAAGATAAAACAGCGAAAGCTGAAATCTGACCCTTAATGGTGCTTAAAGCAAGCTTTTGGTCCACACCACGCTGTAAAAACAGCAGGATCCTGGAAACGGAATACGTCCGTTGACGCCAATCCAGCACCTCGCACATAGTGATGTAGGCCTTCCAGGTACAGTAGTATAACTTCCTAGAGGAAGATTTCCGTGCCCTCAGCATGGTCGAGATGACCGAATCTGAGAGACCTCAGTCCCTCAGCACCTGGCTTCAATAGCCATCGACTGTAAAACAGGATGAAGAATGGGACCTTGAGACAGAAGGTCCTCCCGCAGCGGTAGTCGCCATGGAACATCCACCACCAGGCGCACAAGATCAGCGTACTAAGGACGCAGAGACCAACCTGGAGCGATGAGCATCACCAGGATACCCTCGGCCTCCACCCTGCGAAGTAGTAGAGGAAGCAACTTCAGTGGAGAATAGGCATAAATCAGCCAATACCGACCCCACAGGGCCACTGACGCGTCTGCCCAGGGATCCCTGGACCTGGCCACGAATCTCGACACCTTGCGATTGAGTCGAGAGGCCAGTAGGTCCACAACCGGTGTGCCCCACCTCCGGCAAAGGAGTTGAAACACCTCCGGATTTAAGGACCATTTTCCCAGGTCCAACAGCTGGCAGCTCAGATAGTCCGCCTGCCAGATGTCTACACCTGGAATGTAAACGGCCGACAGAGCCGGCATGCTTCTTTTCGCCCATTACAGGATGTGAGTGGCCTCGGACGCTGCAGCCAAGCTCCGCATTCCCCCCCTGATGGTTGGCATAAGCCACAGCCGGGGCGTTGTCCAACTGGATCCTGACTGAGCGCCCCTGTAGTCTCCGTGACAAAGAGAAGCGACACAGTCTGATCGCCCGGAGTTCCAGGACATTGATCGGCAGATGGGATTCGTCCGGAGTCCAAAGCCCTTGGGCTGATAGAACTCCCCAGACTTCGCCCCAGCCCGTAAGACTGGCGTCCGTCGTGATCACAGTACACTGGACAGGAAGGACCGACTTCCCCAACCAAAGGGCCGGGGATCTCAGCCACCATGTCAGAGATGCCCTGACCAGGTGACTAACCTGGATCTGACGATCCAGTGATAATGGAGACTTGTCCCAGCTGGATAGGATCTCCTATTATAAGGCTCGAGTGTGGAATTGGGCATACGGTACAGCCTCGAAGGAAGCCATCATGAGTCCCAGGACCCTCATGCAAAAACAGAGTGACGACCATTTGCGGCACATCAGCACCCCTACCTCAGATTGAAGAGTCTGTAATTTTTCCAAGGGTAGAAAGACCCTTGCCTCCGAGGAGTCCAGGATCAATCCTAGGTACTCCACGCCAAGTCGGAACCAGGACCGACTTCTGAATGTTCAGCAGCCAACCGAATTCTCAGAAGGCCTCAGTGGTTATCAACACATTTACCTCTAATTCCGAGTCAGAGTCTGCTCTCAGAAGAAGATCGTCCAGATACTTCACGATAACAATGCCTCGCTGACTCAGCAAAGCCAGAATCGGGGCAAGCACCTTGGTGAAAACCCGCTGTGCTTGCGCCAAACCGAAGAGAAGAGCCACTAGTTGATAGTGGACTTCGCCTATCGCAAAGCACAGAAACTTTTGGTGACCCATGCAAGTATGATTTGATGTGCAAGGACGCTAGAAAATCCCCCGGGTGGAGAGCAGCAATCACCAAGCGAATGGATTCCATGCGGAATTTTCTAAACCTTTTCAAAGGCAAATAGGGTCTTGAGGTCCAGAATTGGACGGACTCCGTCCTTCTTTGGGACCACAAAAAGATTTGAATAAAATCCCTGGAACCTCTCCTTTGACAGTACTGGCAAAATCACCACGTACCCCAGCAAGTCCTACACTGCCCCCAATAGGGCCGCCCGACATGCTGGAAGGAGATAGAGATTTGAGGGAAAGAATCCGTCTGGTGGCCAGGAAGAAACTCTATCCTGTACCCTGAGGTGAACACCTTGCATACCCACCGATCGGAGAACCGGGAGGTCCACCGATCCGTGAACCTGCAAAGTCATCCACCCACCCCAGAGTCGGGCGGGGGCAAGACTCCATGCGGTGGCGGGCTTGTTTGCCGGCTTGTTAGGCTTACGCACGCAGGGACGCTTCTATCCTCCAGCCGCACTCTTGTCAGTCTGGGAGAATTTTCCAGGCTCTGACTGACGAAAAAAACAATCCTGTGTGGGAAAAGAAGGAACCGGTTTACAGCATAGCTCCTTCCCCTTAGTAGGCTGAGGAAGAAGGGTGCCCTTACCTCCCGTGACAGTATTAAAAATGTCATCCAGGGAAGCACCAAACAGTCTTCCGCCCATAAAAGGTAGATCCGTCAGGAGCCAGATAAGGCGACGCAATACCACCGCAGACACTGAAGCCCTAGAAATTAAGGGGGCTGCGTCCATAGTGGCATCACAAACATATACAAGGCCTGCACCATAAGGTCGGCCAGTTTGATACAAACCAGAGGAAGGTCATGCTCCTGCGCAGTCTGGTGCAAAAATTTTTGCCCATTCCGTGAGTGTCTGAGACACCAGGGACGCTGTTAAAATAGGCTGCAGCGCAGACCCCAGCATGGTGAACATGGCCCTGATTACCACTTTGGACCTCCTATCAGGAGGATCCTTAAAAGCAGGAGTCCCCTTGAACGGGAGAGTTGTTGCCTTGTTCAACCGAGCGACTGGGGGGGTCGACAACCAAATGAGAGGCCCATTTTTTAATCAGGCTCTCCTAAAAAGGGTACCTAATCTCCAGACCGCGAAGTACTTATGCTGTGTTTCCCATACCTGGTCTATGAACCTGTCAAAGAAAGGCGTATAGGGAAAAACCTTCTTAGAAGGGTTAGCCCTGAAGGAACCAAAAGGAGACTGACTCCCCCACGGTCTCAGCTGCAGCATCCAGCTTGAGAGTGTCCCTCACAGCATCAATGAGTTCACTAACAAGTGTCCTGTCATTATACTGAACCATAAGGAGTCTTCCTCATAAGGAATGTCCTGGTCAAAAAACAAACAAAAGCCCAGAGCTAGGGTCCTGTGCCGCAGCAAGGCCCATATCTGAATCGGAGCACTCCCCAGGAGATGCGGGGAAAGGGGGCGCTTTTAACCCCCCCATGCACTCGCACACCGCTTCCATCCTGGTATCCAGGACTGCCTCCATGGAGACCGCAGGTGCATGGGCCCTGCCAGTTGCCTCAGACATGGTAACAGAAGCAGGTGATACTGACTCCATAGAAAAACACACCCCCTCTGTGACTTAGTCAAGAAAGAAAAAGTCCACCCTCCTGCTGCACTGACCGTGGGGGGGTTTACCCAGAGGACTTACCGACCCAGCTCAGGACCGCTCAGCACCACTGCCTGTCTGTCTGTCAGTCTGTCCACGGAAGTGAAACAGAGAAGGAAAAACTGAGGAGTATAGCCGCTATAGTCAGCACTAGAGGCCGAATCCCACCACCAGTACAGCACAGGTACAAAAAGAGCGCGCGACTAAAGTAAAATGGCCCCCGCTAATAATAGCTGCGCCATAGCGTGGCCACGGCAAGATGGCCACCAATGGGAGTTCCAATACATAAGAAAAATACCCAAAAAATGGCGCCCGACAGCGCAGTGTGGATGATTCTAGCACAGGCTGACAAAATAAACAGGCCACCTCACATAGTGACAAAATAAACCAGGCCCCAACACCTCACGGTCCCCCGGGACAGCGTGACCCCTAGGCACACCCCGGTCAGCATGATTAGACAGAGCAAGGTGACAGAGTAGTAAAAAAAGGAGGGGGACAGGGAAATCCCCCTAGCAGAGGAACACACAGCATGTACTCACCTGCTGAGGCAGGAGGAACAGTACTTACCCGTCCAGCAAGGAACCACTAGTGTGTTCCTGACAGACCTATCACAGTGCAATACTGAGTAGCTGTCGGCCTGGTCCACTGTGAAAGATACAGCAGAACTGTTCAGTCATATGTGGACCCTGAAGCAAAAGCTCACCGGCCACCCCTGGAGCCACAGGGTATGTCGTGGACTGATCTCACGCAGAGCAAGGATCAGCACGCTCGATGGTCGGACTGGGAAGACTACGAGGATAGCAACTACTTAACCTGTTGCCCAGCCGACTGTTGATAGAAGAATCTTAAAAATAAAATAATAAAATTCAAAAATAATAAAAAAATAAAATTCTTCAGGAGACTGGCTCCAAAGAGAGCCACGTCCTCTCCTCTGCTAGGCAGAAAAAAACAGAGGCAGCTGGCTGCAGGGAGGAGGGTTATGTCCGGAGGGACCACCCCATGGATGGGGCTGTTCAGCTCTGGTAATGGAATGTATGTTAAAACATCTAACATTCTGCCTAGTCTTCTCCTATGAGCAGGAACATAACCCACTTTGTCAAGATTGAAGATGCTGTGTCATTCCATGGACGGTAAGAGAAAAGCTTTTACTCAAAATAGGTACATTCTCTATCAGTGATCGTTAACTTGGCATCTGCCTACAGATGCTTGATTGGATTGATATTGGAAGAATTTGGAGACCGAGTCAACAACTCACACTCAAACCATTCTTGAAGTCATCAGACCAGGCTACCTTCTTCTATTGCTCCATGGTTCAGTTCTGATGCTCAAGTGCCCATTGTAGGTGCTTTTGACTGTGGACAGGTCAGAATATGAACCCCCAACCGGTTTTCAGCTACACAGGTCCTAACCACTGTAGACCAAAAACATCCCTCAAGAGCTGCAATTTTGGAGTTGCCCCGGATCCAGTTTTCTAGCCCTTACAATTTGGCCCTTGTCAAAGTTGCTCAAATCCCAACACTTACCCATTTTTTCTGCTTTCAATACATCAATTTCAGGGACATGTTCACTTGCTGCTTAATCTAGCCTACCCACTTTCAGGTGCTACTGTAACAACAAAATGTTATTCACATTACCCAACAGTGGTCAGTGTTTATAATTTTATCTTTTGTGATCCATCACACCCAACAGGCTGGTCCACAGCTGTTCCTCTTCTATGTCATACCCTTTCAGAAGGACAGGAGAGGACATTTCTTAGAAGGCTTCTGCTAAACAGCACACTCAATACACAAAAAAAAGCCATCCATAAAATAAAAAATCTTAAAGGAGAGGGCAGTGCCAGTGTTACAGTGAGGGGAATGCAATGCCCACAACACTTGCACACCAGGACAAACGGTCTCATAATTTCCTCCACAGAGGCAACCAGAAAAGAGCTAATACAGGGGAAGCAAGACTTTCAGGCTAAGGCTGGCCATACATTATACAATTTTCTTGTTCAAATTTTCTTTATATTTACCTTTAAACATTTTAGTGCAAGGGCATGCCTGATTACATACAAATTGAAAGTGCTTAGGTGTGACCTCATAGTATATGGTTTTGGAAAATCTAAAAAGGACAATTGTATAACGTATGGCCAGTCTAAGACCCCTTTAACACTGGGGCCGTCCGTGCGTTAGCAGTAAAGCACTGCTTGTTTTATTGGCACTTTACCACTGTTTAAGTCCACTAGCGGTCAAAGGGGATAAAAACACCCATGTTGCGGCACCTCGGAAGCGATGCCCATTCATTGCGATGGGCAGGGGCATTTTGGGAGCGCTGTATACAGCGCTCCCAAAGAAGCTGCTTGCAGGACTTTTTCTAACGTCCCGCAAGCACACCACCCCAGTGTGAAAGTACTCTGGCTTTCACATTCGGGCAGCATGGGAGGCAGTTTTCAGGCGCCATTTCTAGCGCTAAAACGCGTGAAAACTGCATCAGTGTGAAAGGGGTCTAAGGTAGATACCAGATGGGACACTCAAGATACCAATAGGTGTACCTAGTGGACATGTCCAGGGGAAAGCCTTCTCACAATAGCCAGCAGAGAGCACTCCCAGGAATCGGAGACCTTGCTTTCCACGAAGCTATGGAGATAACAAAGACAGTGGCACAGGCACTGTGACACCCTGCCTGGCTGCTAAATCTCCTAGATACAGGCAGGCTACCATAAACGTAGTGGCTGTCATGCTCCCCCCATAGCCCATACATATCACCTACAAGGAGGGATGGGACTCAAACCCAGGATATATGTCCCGCTCTTCCTACACTGCCACCAGGGACCTCTAGGGATCAACAAACTGCTACGCAGCTACGGGCCACAAAAAGGGCACCGCCTGCCAGTCTGGGGCAATGGCTGGTCGATTAGAAGCACTGGTCAAAAGTACCCCTGCCGAGAGAGTTCTCACAGGCTGCTCTGTAGACACTGCTTTTCACAGCCACACCTGTTATGGCAAGAAACTCCAATGTGGTCAGTATAGATGAAACAAGGGACTATAATTTACTGCTCATCAGCAGACAGTTGACTGATGAATCCGATCACATTATAAAAGAAAATTGGAAAGTAAAACAAAAAGCAAAATAAAAAACACAGCAAGGATTCTAATGTCCTAACTCTTGATTCTATGGCAGCCAGTAGATGCCACCCCTAAGACCCCATGTACACGGGACGCTAAGGGAAAGTCCTCTGAACGAAGGTTGAAACCGGCGTTTAGAAATGCCCATTTTGCCGCATTTGCATGCCGCGTTTAGCAGCGTTTTACCGCGTTTGCGTCTAGAAGCTTTTAGTTAAGAAACATCATAAGGACCCTCCCTAAGTTAAAAAAAAAACAGTATTATTAACCATTTCAGCCATTTTGTGAGACCAGAGTGAGTAGCAGTAGCTGAGATTAGCAGTGTACTTGTATTTAGCGTGTCACTTGCCACAAGTTGTGGATTGTCCACTTGACACATGTTGTGGATTGTCCACCTGCCACAAGTTGTGGATTGTCCACTTGCCATGTCTCCTGGCCACGTCACCTGCCACAATTTGTGGATTGTCCACTTGCCACGTCACCTGCCACAAGTTGGGAATTGTCCACTTGCCACGTCACCTAGCCACATCACCTGCCACAAGTTGTGGATTGTCCACTTACCACGTCACCTGCCACAAGTTGTGGATTGTCCACTTGCCATGTCACCTGCCACAAGTTGTGGCTTGTCCACTTGCCACAAGTTGTGAATTGTCCACTGGCCACGTCACCTGCCACAAGTTGTGGATTGTCCACTTGCCACGTCACCTGCCACAAGTTGTGGATTGTCCACAATGCAAGCAATTCGTTTTTTTATTTGTATTTTTATCATTTGCCATCATTTTTGAGCTTTTCAAATGTAAAAAAATAGGTCACCTTTAAAAACGCTTAAACGTAAACGCGGCTAAACGCCGGTACTGCATTTAGCCGCGTTTGGCGTATGAAACGTGGAAATCTTTGGCGTCTGAACCCATTTTTTTGCTTTCAGAAAAACGAGGTTAAACGCAACTGCCTAAAAACGACAATAAACTAGACTGTGTACATGGACACATAGGATAACATTGAATGTGTTCAGGGGCAGTTAAAAAAAGTGTCCAACTGCCTCTGAACGTGCGTTTACAAGCGTTCCATGTACATGGGGCCTAAGCAGTTTGTGTTTACACATAGTACTCCTGCAAGTGACAATATAACCCAGTGATTCCAGATTTATGCTCTTCGCTGGGTCCATTAATCAATTTAAGAGAAACCTGTTTTTTTAATAAATTTATAGTGGATTTAAAGGCTGGAGGTGTTTATTTTTACCTTCATGCCTTCTATGCATGAAGGTAAGTATATAGAATTGCTAAATGTAAAAAGTTTTTTTTTTTTAATATAAAATGGTACCTTCGTCCCATCAAAGTATATGTAGGAAATTGGAGGGAGGCTAAAGTGGACTTTTATGGTACCGTATGTTAAACCGATTAACAGTCAAAAGTTTAAGTTACGAAAAGATTTTTTTTATTACAAAGTAGAGAAATTCATTTACATATTCATAGAATAAAAATAATTTGTTGTGACAACCATGAAGTAGCCAACTCTTTACCGTCCTATTGTTACCAGTAAAATATCAAACCATCCACAGTAGATTGTATAAATGCTCTACATGTTTCGCGTTTTTTTTCGTATTATGCGCTTCCTCAGGAGCTAAGCACAAATATATATTTTTTGTCAGATGGTAAATACATGGATTTTGTCACATAACTACAAATAGATAAAAAGAGAACATGTATTAGTATTGTTTTTACAATGTGGATATAGACAATTAATTTTTTCATATAAACAAAGGCATCCATCCCATGAGCCATCCCCAGTCCCACCCAGAAGTCTCACCATAAGGGGCTGCGCCACAAAGGTCACCAGGGACCGGATCAAGATAGTGACCCACCCCGGAGGACACCCACATTCAATGGTTTATTCTGAATGGATAGAAGATGTATATATTGTGTGACAGCAGGAAGGTAAAGTCACCTGGTTGCATCCAGGGGGGTAGATATATTTCGCCCAGATTCAGGCTTTACGCCGACTTATACAACTAGGTGGAGAGTTGTATAAGCCCAGCTAAGGCTAGTGGGCTCATGGATGACTCATACCTCTAGGGAGAGGGCTGGGCGTCGTGCAGGCAGGGAGTTGATGAGGCCAGCTGAAGCCTGTCAGTTCGTTTAAGGCCTCTATAAAAACTCCCAGATTCATTAGGTGTTAGCTCATGCCTGGACCCAGACCTGTGTGGACTGTCTAGGGAGAGTGAACCCCTGTGCGGTGAGACAAAAGCCTGTGTGGCTATTTGCTTGGACATTTAAAACCAGGGACTTAGGGACTAGGACAGCACTAGGCTGATCCCAGTTGTTAGTTAGGAAACCTGTATGTTTAGTCAGAGGTCAAGTTGACCAGGATTTATTTTGTTTATATGTTTCTTTTGGCTTTGCTGTGTTTTGTCACTGTAAATAGAAAATAAACCGCACCTTTTTTTTTGATTTTGAAAACCACAACCTCCGTTTGCTGGGCCTGTTTTTGTGTGGGGAGCCCATCCCGGGGGTCACACACACCCGCTGCCGAGCTAACCCCCTCACAGTTGGTGGAGAACCAGTGGCAGTTTTTTTTTAAGCCAGCATGGAGGAGATACTGAAGCAGCTGGCTCTAGCAAATGCCAATCAACAGCAGACAAATGCAGGTTTGCAAAAGAGCCTTGCAGCTCAACAACAGAACTTCGCAGCCCAGCAGCAAGCTCATCAACAGAGCCTTGCAGCCCAGCAGCAAGCTCACCAACAGAGTCTGGAAGCTCAGCAACAAGCCCAGCAGCAATCTGAGGCCCGCTTCATAGACCTGTTACAGAAGCAAGAGCAGAGACTACAACAAATGGAAGCAGTAATGCAGCAACGTCCGCAGACCAGTGAGGAAAGCCGTCCCACTAATACCGCGTCCTTTGGGGTGAGTCGTTTATTGACAAAAATGACTGGAGAGGATGATCCAGAGGTATTTTTGACCACATTTGAAAGGACTGCTGAAAGAGAAAAGTGGCCTGAGGAGCAGTGGGCTGGACTGGTGGCTCCTCTGTTAACTGGTGAATCGCAGAAGGCTTACTATGACCTAGAGCCTGACCAAGCAAAAGACTATGTGATGCTAAAAGCTGAGATATTGGCAAGGCTGGGTGTCACCCAGGCTGTCCGGGCTCAGCGTGTGCATAACTGGACTTTCCAGCTTGGAAAACCCCCCAGGTCTCAAATGTATGATCTCATTCACCTGAGCAGAAAGTGGCTACAGCCAGAGACTTTGTCCGCACCAAAGATTGTGGAACGTGTTGTAATGGATCGGTTTTTGAGAGCTCTTCCTACTGCCATCCAAAAGTGGGTAAGCCATGGAGACCCAGAGACGGCCGATGGTCTTGTGGATCGTGTGGAGAAATACTTGGCTACAGAGAACCTGACGGCCTCTTCCAGAGACACTCGGACTTTCCACCCTAAGACCAGACCATCCCCAGGGGCGGATAAGAGGATTCCAAGGGGTAAGGGTGGAGAGAGTGAGAGGGTGGGAGCTCTACCCCAAGTTTGGCGAGAACAGCCTGGGAAATCAGCGGCTGAAGAGGCGGCAAGAAGGATCGTTTGCTACCGCTGCCGGCAAGCGGGACATATTGCAGCCAATTGCCCGGTTGTGGAGGAACCCATGCAGTGTGACTTTCTGACGGGCAGACGTCAGTCGCTGTGTGCGACAGTCGCATGCACTGCCATTCGAGGAATTGAGAAACATTTATGCAAAATGTGTGTTAATGGTAGAAATGTTGTGGTATTGCTGGATTCAGGTAGCCTTGTGACCCTGATAAAGGCTGAGTTAGTTAAAACAGAGGTCTCTGGGAATAGCAAGGTAGCTGTTATTTGTGTGCATGGGGACACCCGAGAGTATCCAGTGACTACAGTGTGTT
Organism: Rana muscosa; assembly: GCA_029206835.1. Taxonomy (NCBI): domain Eukaryota; kingdom Metazoa; phylum Chordata; class Amphibia; order Anura; family Ranidae; genus Rana; species Rana muscosa. The sequence continues at coordinate 825,461,392 of CM055122.1, read as the reverse complement.
TCGAGACCCCCAAAGGTACCCTCTCTCATCCAGTGGGCTTAGTATCTCAGTTACCGTATGACGCCATTGTGGGAAGGGATTTTCCGAAGTTCTGGGAACTGTGGGATGATCCTGAGCCCCCCACTGGTGCCCCTATGTACCAGGAATGTGATAGCCAGAACTCCCCTGAGAGTGGTGAGGACTCTCCGGAATTTCCCTTATCAGTATTGGCAGGGGAGACTCAAGAAACTGGAGAGGAGCCCACCTCCTCAGACGAAAACCTACCGTCTGTGGAGTTTTCTGATCTTGAGGTTCACAGGGAAAACTTTGCCACAGAACAGTTGAAAGACCCCGCCCTAATAAAGGCACGCGAAAACGTAGTGAAAATAGATGGCGAGTTAGTGAACCCAGATAATACCTGCACTTACCCATACTTCAGCGTAGAGAAGGACCTACTGTATCGGGTGGCAAAAAGGGCAGAAGAAACCGTTGAGCAGCTTGTGGTGCCCAAACCTTACAGGAAGTTCGTGTTGGAGTTGGCCCATGGGCACATTCTTGGAGGTCATCTGGGGACAGAGAAAACCCGAGAGAGAGTATTACAGAGATTCTATTGGCCGGGGGTGATGAAGGACATAGAAAATTATTGTTCCTCCTGCCCTGTGTGTCAGAGGTCGGCCCCGATGCCACATTTCCGTAGCCCGCTGGTCCCTCTACCCATCATTGAGGTCCCGTTTGAGAGGATCGCCATGGATTTGGTAGGTCCTATAGTCAAGTCCGCTAGGGGGCACCAGTACATATTAGTTATAATGGACTATGCCACCCGTTATCCAGAAGCGATCCCTCTCCGAAATACCTCGGCCAAAACCATAGCCAAAGAGCTATCTCTTGTGTTTAGCCGGGTGGGTATTTGTAAAGAACTGCTTACGGACCAAGGTACACCCTTTATGTCCCGGGTTATGAAGGAGCTGTGTAAATTGTTCAAAGTGACGCAATTACGTACATCTGTGTATCACCCCCAAACCGATGGGCTGGTTGAAAGATTCAACAAAACCCTAAAACAAATGTTGAAGAAAGTGGTGGATAGAGATGGAAAGGATTGGGACTGTCTACTTCCTTATCTGATGTTTGCTATTAGGGAGGTGCCCCAATCCTCTACGGGATTCTCCCCCTTTGAGTTACTGTATGGGAGACACCCAAGAGGGCTGTTGGATATTGCCAAGGAAACTTGGGAAAGTGAGAGTTCTCCCCACAGGAGTGTGATTGAGCATGTCGCCCTGATGCAAGACCGAATTGCACAGGTAATGCCCATCGTGAAGGAACATTTGGCCCAAGCGCAGTTAGCACAGCAGAGAGTGTACAACCGTGGAGCCAAGACCCGTACCTTTTCCCCGGGGGATAGGATACTGGTACTTGTCCCTACGGTTGAAAGTAAATTCCTTGCCAAATGGCAAGGCCCCTACGAGATAATGGAAAAAGTGAGCGAAGTGAATTACAAGGTCAGACAACCAGGAAGGCGAAAGCCCGAACAGATCTATCACGTTAATCTGTTGAAAGCCTGGAGGGATAGAGAGTCCCTAGTCGCAGACACTTGGTCACCAGCTCAAACTGGTTGCGTGATTCCTGAGGTTGGAATAGCAGCCACCTTGTCACAACCCCAACAACAGGAGGTTAAGGAGTTTGTGCTTCGCAACAAGGAGGTATTCTCTGAGCTGCCGGGACAAACATTTGGGGTAGAGCATGACATCATTACCCCGCCCGGTGAAAGGGTGAAGTTAAAACCCTATCGGATCCCAGAGGCCCGACGGGAGGCAATACGGGAGGAAGTACAGAAAATGCTGAACTTAGGGGTGATAGAGGAGTCCCAAAGTGATTGGTCTAGTCCCATTGTGTTGGTGCCTAAACCGGATGGGAGCTGGCGATTTTGTAACGATTTTCGTCAGTTGAACAAAGTTACAAAATTTGACACCTACCCCATGCCACGTATAGATGAGTTGATCGACCGGCTGGGAACAGCCCGATACATGACGACTCTTGACCTCACAAAAGGGTATTGGCAAATCCCCCTGGCCAAATTGGCCAAAGAGAAAACCGCATTTGTAACCCCAGACGGGGCGTTCCAATATAAAAGAATGCCGTTCGGGTTACAGAATGCGCCGGCCACATTCCAGCGGAAAATGGACCAGATGCTGAGGCCCCATCGGAAGTATGCTGCGGCTTACCTGGATGACGTAATTGTCCATAGCACAGATTGGGCCTCACATCTGCCAAAAGTGCAAGCAGTCCTGGACTCTGTTCGGGAAGCGGGGTTTACGGCTAACCCCAAGAAGTGTACCATTGGGCAGGAGGAGGCCAAATATCTTGGGTACACCATTGGGAGGGGAGTAATAAAACCCCAACTCAACAAAGTCGAGGCCATCCAGAGTTGGCCACGTCCCAACAGCAAGAAGCAGGTACGAGCCTTTCTGGGAATCGCTGGGTATTATCGGCGATTCATTCCCCACTTTGCTTCTAAGGCTGTGCCCCTAACCAACCTAACGAAGGGGAAAGGGTCGGTCATGATTAAATGGACCCCCGAGGCTGAGGCAGCATTCCAATTCTTGAAACAAGCCTTATGTAGCCAGCCAGTGTTGTACTCACCCGACTTCTCTAAAGACTTTGTCGTACAAAGTGATGCGTCAGATGTGGGGTTAGGAGCAGTATTGTCCCAGGTCTGGAACGGGGAAGAGCACCCAGTCATTTACCTCAGCAGGAAGTTGAAGTCCCATGAGGTAAATTACGCCACCGTTGAAAAGGAGTGTTTAGCGGTGAAGTGGGCTCTAGATTCCCTTCGGTACTACCTGCTAGGTAGGCACTTTGACATGGTTACGGATCACGCTCCGTTAAAGTGGATGGCTCAAAACAAGGAAACAAATAGAAGAGTGAATAGGTGGTTCCTGGCCCTCCAGGAATTCAACTTCACAGTAAAGCATCGCCCTGGCGTTCAAATGGGGAATGTGGATGCTTTGTCTCGAGTACATGAATGCCTGATTGCTGGTGTTCCAACCCCGAGGTTAAAACAAGAGGGGGGGGTATGTGCCAGCAGGAAGGTAAAGTCACCTGGTTGCATCCAGGGGGGTAGATATATTTCGCCCAGATTCAGGCTTTACGCCGACTTATACAACTAGGTGGAGAGTTGTATAAGCCCAGCTAAGGCTAGTGGGCTCATGGATGACTCATACCTCTAGGGAGAGGGCTGGGCGTCGTGCAGGCAGGGAGTTGATGAGGCCAGCTGAAGCCTGTCAGTTCGTTTAAGGCCTCTATAAAAACTCCCAGATTCATTAGGTGTTAGCTCATGCCTGGACCCAGACCTGTGTGGACTGTCTAGGGAGAGTGAACCCCTGTGCGGTGAGACAAAAGCCTGTGTGGCTATTTGCTTGGACATTTAAAACCAGGGACTTAGGGACTAGGACAGCACTAGGCTGATCCCAGTTGTTAGTTAGGAAACCTGTATGTTTAGTCAGAGGTCAAGTTGACCAGGATTTATTTTGTTTATATGTTTCTTTTGGCTTTGCTGTGTTTTGTCACTGTAAATAGAAAATAAACCGCACCTTTTTTTTTGATTTTGAAAACCACAACCTCCGTTTGCTGGGCCTGTTTTTGTGTGGGGAGCCCATCCCGGGGGTCACACACACCCGCTGCCGAGCTAACCCCCTCACAATTGATACACATCAATTAGCTATTCCAAGCTTATATGTGAAAAGTAGAATTTAATTAACTTGGATTTAAAAGTAATTATATACCTTAAAAGAAAAGATGTCTCAGTAATCCTATAGGCATCAATGGCAGTAGAAAAGAGAACCCCTCTGGATACAGGGAGGGAATTCATTTGTATTTAATTATAACACATAGTCACTATTTAACACTGTATCAAAGTTAAAGCAGAGGTGCCGCGGGAAAAAAAAAATATTAAAAGCCAGCAGCTACAAATACTGCAGCTGCTGACTTTTAATATATAGACACTTACCTGTCCTGGAGTCCAGCGACGTCTGCAGCAGAAGATGAGCAATCGCTCGTCACTCTGCTGCCCCCACCGCCATCCTCGGTGAGGGAACCAGAAAGTGAAGCCTTGCTGCTTCATGCCCGGTTCCCTACGGCGCATGTGCGAGTCGCGCTGCGCCATTCTGAATGGTCCCCTGTGTTCTGGGAGCCGAGTGTCTCCCAGAACACAACGAGGAATCTGCGGGAAGTGATGTGCTTCCCGCAGATTTCCCGCAGAGAGGACTCCCGGAAGTGGGTGCAAATACCTGTCTTAGACAGGTATCTGCACCCCCTCCCCCCTGAAAGGTGTCAATTGTGACACCGGAGGGGGGGGGGGGGAGGGTTCCGATCAGCGGAAGTTCCACTTTAGGGTGGAGCTCCGCTTTAATGCTCTTAGTATCAAGTAGGTATTTACCTGGATTTATCTAGCATATATACAGCTGGAGAGCGTGCTAATGATCATGTAATTAATGCACCTGTGTGTTTAAGAAAAAGATCCTGGTATAAGGACAGGACCTTTAAAGTTTTTCAGTGACCCTATTTAAATATATAACATATGGTATATGACAGGTAAAGGATGGGAAATTATTACCTTGAACAAAATTCATAAGGGGTGTATGAAAAACACCATAAGTTTCTCAGACAGGTTCTTAATAAGCTGGATGAAACAAGCTTCCTATTATGCATAGAATTCTATAGGCCGTAAAAGACATTGAATCAATTCAGGCTGCTAGATCCCGGCTTCAGAATGTAGCCAGTGATCAATGAGTGAGCTTACAATGGATGCCATAGTGAGGACGCAGAGACGTTTCCTATGCACAGCACACAGTTCACCACTGTGTCTATTTATGGTGTGTCTCGTGAAGAGCTCCCACCCAGCGACGCCCACGACGCAGTGCGTCTGACGTCACCGGATCCGTGGTGCGCATGCGATGAAGGACGCATGCGCACTAGTCCTTGAGTGGCAGATACACAGATTTGTGCTCCGCCCTGAGGATAGTGGGTGCCCCAAACGGCCATTAGCCGCTGGAGAACCCCCCCCCCACGGGAACGTATGCCCACCGGGGGGTCACAAACAATCCGGACCAAGACGCTCCTCCCCGCGCCGATGCCTTGGGCGCCATATTGGAAGAGGGCATAATCATTCCTCCAATGTGAGACATCTAGGAGACACAAGGCCCCCCGGTGGTGAAATAACCACACTACATTAAAGTAAATATTTAAACCGTAAGCGCCTCTGGATATGAATTCTTATAATGACAATATAAGCTGCAAAACAAAACTTGCTAAATAGCAATACAGCAGAGAAGCAATAGACAAATGGAAAAAAATGTTTGCGCTAGATATTAATCAAATCTAAAGTACTGGACAAAACATGTGCTGATCAATAAATTGCATACAGTCTTATCAAACAGATGAATAGATCATAAAAAGTCATAAGAAATTGTAAAAAAAAGTCCCATAAGGTGCTCGTGCTCATTAGACGTCTCCTATAAAGTAGTGCTCAGACTGGGTACCCCACATAGATGTACACTCACCCCTGGGTGTTGACCACCTATCACTAGTATGGGCTTGTAAGCGTGTGGGGATACCCCGATAACAAATCCTTTAGGATGGCGTCTTTAGGTGATGTGCCTCAAAGGGGTGAATTGGAATGACAAAAGCAGGAAAAATCCTCATTGCGCAATGCCGTTTTAAAATGTTTATTTGATCCACAAGTAAAAAAAGTTACACTTACATTTCTGAGTGTCTGATAGTCCTGGCACCCGGCATGTATAGCAGGTGATTAAATAAAGGGTAAATATGCCCTCGAACGATTGCCGTCCTGGTGCTCGATTCCCGGGTGTTGTTTGAATGGGCGGAAGTAACGCGATGACGCGGTATTACCTCTCTGATGCGTTATTAGCATTTAAATTAGTTAGACCCAATCTAGCAGCATGTGTGTTTTTTTACATTTATGCTGCTAGTATTGGAGTCCTGTACACTGGCGACACATGAGTTCTGTCAGGTTTCCGGTGTCACTCCCCTGTGAATGCCTATATATTGCGTGGTGTGTGACGTCTGGGTCTTGCCTCCTATCCCTGTTGATGCCTCGTATGGAGAAACGCAGCGTCGGGCGGAGCAAGAGAACCTGACGTCACCACGCCCCAGCTGACTGGCCTGAGCTGCGGCTGGAAGGTTGCATGTCTGTTTTTAATGTCAGTTACCCTGCATTTGGAATAAAGGGACTTTTTAAAAATTTACTGCACCATGAAGCTTTCTATTTTCCTCCTCTAAAAATATCCTCGTCCATCACTGCTTTTGTTTGGAGTGAACTCTGCCTATGCCAAGATCCTGCGGGAGATGGGCTGCAGTCCCCAGACGTTTGGTGGAAGAGAGGATCTGTGTGGAGACGTGAGCGGCTACCGTGGCTTTTCCATAGTGACCCCTTGTGTGCTGAGCTTGCATGATCTCTGTGACAGAGATCCAACAGATCAGGTAAACGGCCCCTCTGTATATCATTTCTCGTCATATGATGAAGATCTGCTTCTTTGTTCCTGTGATTGGAGCTATTTTTTCACAGCCGACTTGAAATGGACATTGCCTTGCATTGAATCGTATTGAACGTTATGAAGTCTATGACATATGATTTATCATTTTGCACTTTGTTTGCATCACCAATTGGTTGCACAATTTACTCCACTTTTAACATTGATAAAACTGTATGCAATTTATTGATCAGCATGTTTTGTCCAGTACAGGCATACCCCACTTTTAAGTACACAATGGGACCAGAGCATGTATGTAAAACAAAAATGTACTTAAAGTGAAGCAATAAATTTTTTCACTTCTAGGCTGTAGTGAGGGAGTCGGGGGCTGTAGTGAGGGTGCCAGGGGCTGTAGTGGGGGTGTCAGGGAAACACTTACATGTAATTAGGCTCATCTGATGCAAGGGGGGGCCCACTCCAATCCATCCCCCGGACATCGCGCTGTGCACAGAGGACAATGCTGTGGAGAAGCTGGATGGCATTCTGTGGCTGACAGGGAAGCTGGAAGAACCACCGAGTGGATGTGATGTCACAGGAGGTAGGGCGGCAGCCAGGAAACAGGAAGAGCACACTGGAATAGGGTAGGCTACATGCTCAGAGCTTCAGTTCCTTCTACTGCGGCTGATGGTGCAGGAGTTTGTACTTGTGAGGAACTTTACGTACACTCACGGGTATGTCCATACTCGCGAGTGTACATAGTGAGTGTCCGTAAAGCGGGGTATGCCTGTACTTATATTTGATTAATATCTAGCACAAACATTTTTTTCCAACCACACTACATTACCACTGTGTTTGGCAGCTAAGTCATCCCAGGAGGTGGCTTCAACAGATGGATACCGATCTGTAAACATGTACAACTGAGTTACAATAACCGTAGTGTGTGTGTATATATATATATATATATATATATATACACACACACACAATTTTGATATATATTGATTTCTTAAGTGGTTAGGTAAATACATATAGATCCGCCCCCATTGCTATAGGGCCATACACAGACTCCCCACAGCAACATAGAGTAAAAGAACAGGGTTTTTTAATAAAAAAAAATGATGAGGTAAAAAAGAGAGGGGACAAGGAAAAAGATATCATATAGCAGAAAGAGTTGTATTATATAATCACTAGTCATTGGAATTTTTTCACAAGATTATGCATTATTGAAGCATGGTTGGTATTATCATAAGAATGGCCTATATGAATTTACCTCATTTAAGCCGGGTTAGGTCATCGCATTAAGGCGCTCTATCCAAAGCGTTTCACACTGAAGGATTAACTTGTCCCAGTTCCCCCCCTCTGGGGTTCATTTTGTACAACACCAAAATTATAAGCTTTTTTGTATTGGAGGTTATACCCATGAACCCCAGAGGGGAGAACTGGGACAAGTTCATCCTTCAGCTAAAAATAGAGCCTGCAAACCGACCTGAAACAGCGGCTGCTGTTTCTCCAGTGTGAAAGCCAGAGGGTTTTCACACTGGAGCAGTGCGCTAGGACGGTTAAAAAAGTCCTGCTAGCCGCATCTTTGGAGCGGTGTGTTTACTGCTCCTGCCCAATGAAAGCAATGGAGACCGCCGGCATATCGCCTCTGCAGAAGCGCTTTGCAGTGGTTTTTAACGCCTTTTTCGGCCGCTAGCGGGGGGGGGTTAAAAGCGCACCGCTAGTGGCCGAAATAGCACCGCGAAATTGGCGGTAAAGCGCCGTTAAAAAAAAAACATTGACGCACCTCCTGCCCCAGTGTGAAAGGGGCCTAAGAGCAACTTTGGTAGAGTGTTAAATAGTAACAATTATAATTAAATACAAATTAATTCTCTTTAGACCTCCCTGTATCCAGAGGGGTCCTCTTTTCTACTGCCATTGATGCCTATAGGATTACTGAGACATCTTTTATTTTAAGGTATATATTTACTTTTAAATCCAAGTTGACTAAATTCTACTTTTCACATATAAGCTTGGAATAGCTAATTGATGTGTATCAATATATACATTTTCTATCCATTCAGAATAAACCATTGGATGTGGGTGTCACCCCGAAAGCTCCTTGATCCGGGCCCTGGTGACCTTCTTTGTGGCACAGCCCCTTATGGTGAAACTTCTGGGTGGGACTGGGGGATGGCTCGTGGGATGGATGCCTTTGTTTATATGAAAAAATGAATTGTCTATATCCACATTGTAAAAACAATACAAATACAGGTTCTTTTTTATCTATTTGTAGTTATGTGACAAAATCCATGTATTTACCATCTGACAAAAAAATATATATTTGTGCAAAGCTCGTGAGGTAGCGGATAATACGAAAAAAAAAAAACCGCGAAATGTGTAGAGCATTTATACAATATACTGTGGATGGTTTGACATTTTACTGGTAACAATAGGATGTTAAAGAGTTAGCTACTTCATGGTTGTCACAACAAAATATTTTTATTCTATGAATATGTAAATGAATTTCTCCACTTTGTAATAAAAAAAATCTTTTGTAACTCTTAAGCCCTGTACACACGATCGGATTTCCTATGGTTTTTAAACCAATGGATTTTTCCATCGGAAAACCGATGAAGCTGACTTCCATCAGTCTTGCCTACACACCATCAGTCAAAAAACCGACCGTTCCAAATGCGGTGACGTAAAACACTCCCATGAGCCGAGAAATATGAAGTTCAATGCTTCTGAGCATGCGTCGACTTGATTCTGAGCATGCGTGGGTTTTTTAATCAGATGGGAGTTCCCCACAGACGATCGGAATTTGCCATCAGTTTTTTAACCATCAGATAAATTTAAAACATGTTCTATTTTTAAACACCGATGGGGAACATACACGATCGGTTTGTCCGATGAAAAAAAAGTCTGCTTTAAACTTTTGACTTAATCAGTTAAACATACGGTACCATAAAAGTCCACTTTAGCCTCCCTCCAATTTCCTACATATACTTTGATGGGACGAAGGTTGTGTGTGTGTGTGTGTGTGTGTGTGTGTGTGTGTGTGTGTGTGTGTGTGTGTATTTAGCACTTCTATATACTTACCTTCATGCATAGAAGGCATGAAAGTAAAAAACACCTCCAGCCTTTAAATCCACTATAAATATGTTCTTTAACCACTTCAATACCAGACACTTATGCACCTTCCTGCCCAAGCCAATTTTCAGCTTTCAGCGCTGCCGCAATTTGAATGACAATTACGCGGTTAATGCTACATTGTACCAAAACATTTTTTTTATCATTTTGTTCCCACAAATGGAGCTTTCTTTTGGTGGTATTTGTTTACCTCTGCGAGTTTTATTTTTTGCGCAACAAATAAAAAAAGACTGAAAATTTAGAAAAAAAATAGGATTTTTTTGTACTCACCGTAAAATCCTTTTCTCTGACATCCATGGACTGACACGGTGTCTCTTTACACGTGGGTTATGTCCCTGCTTGCAGGAGAAGACCTAGGCAGAATGTGAGATGTTATACATACATTCTAAAAGCCAGAGCTGAAAAGCCCCACCCAGGGGGTGGTCCCTCCAGACATAACCCTCCCACTACAGTCAGCAGACTTCAGTTCGTAACAAAGCAGTACAAAAACTTAAAAAGGAAGGGTGGGTGCCGTGTCAGTCCATGGATGTCAGAGAAAAGGATTTTACGGTGAGTACAAAAAATCCTATTTTCTCTTATCATCCATGGACTGACACGGTGTCTCTTTACACTTTACACGTGGGATGTCCCAAAGCAGTGTCAAGAGGGATGGGAGCAGTATAAATGGAAAAACCAAAAACTTCACTCCAAGAAGGCAGAGCTCAACGGAGGAGTCGCAACTTTAAACAGCGGCCTACGGCCGAAGGAAGCATCCGGAGATGCAGCCACATTAACCTTATAAAACTTAAAAGGCATGAACAGACGACCAGGTCGCCGCCTTGCACACTTGTGCAACCGACGCTTGATGACGGAAAACCCAGGAAGCACCAATTGCCCTGGTGGAATGCGCCGTAACCGGAAAGGGAGGCGCCCGCCCTTTGAGAGCATAGGCTTGAATGACGGTTTGTCTGATTCCCCTAGAAATGATGGCAGACGAAACCGCTTGGCCCTGTTATGGACCAGAGACAGTCACAAACAGTGAGTCAGACTTTCGAATAGAAGCAGTAGCAGACAGGTACACCCGTAAGGCTTGTACCACATCCAATATGTGCAGCGCAAACTCTCTGGGATGCGATGGGTGAGGACACAAGGACGGGAGGACAATGTCCTCATGTAGGTGAAAGGTCGACACCACCTTTGGCAAAAAGGAAGGTCACGGATGCAACACCGCCTTATCCTTATGGATGACTAAATATGGCGACTTGCAGGACAAAGCCGCCAACTCAGACACCCGTCAAACAGAAGTGATTGCCACTAAAAGGCCACCTTCTGAGACGAGACAAGAGGGGAATATCCCGGATATTCCCAAAAGGAGGTTCCTGGAGGACCGAGAGCACCAAATTCAGATCCCACGGTGGGAGAGGAGGCTTGACAGGAGGGAGCACGAGGCGAACCCCCAACACAAGGTGCTAACCAAGAAATGACCCGCTAGAGGTCGCTGAAAGAAGACGGCCAAGGCCGAAATCTGATCCTTGATGGTACTCAAAGCAAGCTTTTGGGTCACTCCACACTGCAGAGGACGCAGGATTCTGGGGAAGGAATACGTCCGAGGACGCCAGTCCAGCGCTTCGCATATGGCGATATAAGCTTTCCAGGCACGGTGATAGATCTGCTTGGAGGAAGACTTCCGTGTCCTTAACATGGTCAAAATGACCGAGTCCGAGAGACCTCGGTCCCTCAACACCTGGCTTTTAACAGCCCTGCCGTTAAAGCCAGAGACTGTAAGCCGGATGAAACATAGGACCTTGAGACTGAAGGTCCTCCCTCATCGGCAACCGCCAGGGAACGTCCGCGACGAGACGTACCAGTGATGCTGAGGCCAATCCGGAACAATTAGGATCACCGGAGTTTATATCAGGCGATAAGGACCCTATGGGGCCACCAACTCATCCGAGGCATCGCCCAAGGATCCCTGGATCTGGCCACAACCTCGACCCTTGCGATTGAGTCGAGAGGCCATCAGGTCCACATCCGGCGTGCCCCACCGTCGGCAAAGGAGTTGAAATATGCAAGGACCACTCTTCTTGGTCCGGCGATTGGCGACTCAGATAGTCCGCCTGCCCATTGTCTATGCCCAGAATGTAAATGGCCTACAGAGCCGGCACGTTTCTTCCGGCCCACTTCAGGATACGGACTACCTCGGAAGCCGCAGCTGAGCTCCGAGTCCCCCCTTGATGGTTTACATACGCCACCGCCGTGGCGTTGTCCGACTGGCTCCTAATGGAGCGACCCCTTACTCTCTCAGACCTGAGGAGAGACACAGTCCGATGGCCCGTATTTCCAGAACAGTGATTGGTAAACGGGCTCGTCCGGAGTCCAAGGCCTTGAGCCGACAGGACTCCCCAGACTCCACCCCAGCCCTTCAGGCTGGTGTCCGTCGTGAGTACCGTCCATTGGATGGGAGGGGAACGACTTTCCGGACCGAAGAGCCGAGGATCTCAACCACCATGTCAGGGGCGCCCTGACCAGGTGGAATCACCTGGATCTGAAGATCCAAGGACAACGGGGATTTGTCCCAGGTGGACAAGATCTCCTTCTGCAATGCCCTGGTGTGTGATTGGGCATACGGAACGGCCGCGAAGGAGGCCACCACGAGTCCCGGGACTCTCATGCAAAAAAAACAGATTGACAACCATTTTCGGGATGTCAGCACCCGCACCGCAGACTGAAGTGTCAGCAACTTCTCCAGAGGTAGGATACCTTTGCCTCCAAGGAGTCCAGAATCAGAACTAGATACTCCAGACACTGAGTCGGGACCAGGACTGACTCCTGAATGTTCAGGAACCACCCGAAGTCCCTGAGGGTCTAATTGACGATAGTCACCTTTCCTCTAAGTCTGAGCCACTTTCTGCTCTTAGCAGAAGATCGTCCAGATAGCCCACGACAGCAATACCTCGCTGTAACAGAAGGCTAGAACCGGAGCAAGCACCTTGGTGAACACCCTTGGTGCCGAGGCTAGGCCGAAAGGAAGAGCCACAATCGATAGTGGACTTCGCTGATCGCAAGCGCAGAAACTTCTGGTGACTTGCGCAGATCGGAACATGCAAGTAGGCGTCCTTGAAGTCCAAGGACGCCAGAAGAAAATCCCTTTGGTGGAGTGTAGCGATCACCGTGCGAATGGATTCCATGCGGAATTTCTGCACCTTCTCGAAGGCATTCAGGGCCTTGAGGTCCAGGATAGGGGACGACAAACAGATTCGAGTAGAATCCCTGAAAACTCTCCTGTGACGGAACCGGCACAATCACTCCGGACCTGATCAAATCCTGTACAGCCCCCAAGAGGGCTGCCCGACAGGTAGGAAGGAGAGGAAGATTCGAGGGAAAGAATCTGTCTGGGGGCCAGGATCGGAATACTATCCTGTATCCTGAGGTGACCACCTCGCACACCCACCAGTCGGAGATTCGGGAGGACCACCGATTCGTGACCTGCAAAGTCATCCCCCCACCACAGAGTCGGGCGGAGGCAAGACTTCACGCGGAGGCGGGCTTGGGAGCCGCTTATTTGGCTTACGCACCCAGGGGCACTTGTGCCCACCAGCCGCACTGCCGTCAGTCTGAGAGGACCTACCCGTGGACTCTGACTGACGAAAAAACCCCGTTTTGCTGGAGAGGAAGGCCCCTGTTTGCGGCGGGCCTCCTCACCCTTGCTAGTCTAAGGAAGAAGAGTGCTTTTACCTCCCATGACATCCATGACGATGTCATCCAGAGCAGCACCGAAAGGTCTACCACCTTTAAATGGTAGATCCGTCAGGAGCTTCCTAAGGCTAGGTCAGCAGACCAGCACTTCAACCAGATAAGACGACGCAATACCACCGCCGAGACAGAGGCCCTGGATATTAAAGGCGTCGCACACATAAACCAGGCCCTGAACCAGTTGGTGGGCCAGAGCAACTGTGTCTGGAGGAAGATTATGCTCCTGTACAGCTAGGTGCAACATTTTTGCCCAACCTGTAAGTGTTTAAGACACAAGGGTCACCGCTACCACAGGCCGTAGGGTGGATCCCAACAAGGCAAACATGGCTCTGCTCACCACTTCTGACCTCCTGTCAGTGGGGTCCTCAAATGCAGGAGTCCCCTCCATCGGGAGAGTGATGGCCTTGTTCAACCGGGCGACTGGAGGGTCGACCCTGGGGGAGAAGCCCACCTTTTAAATAGGGCATCTTCAAGGGGTATCTGATCGAATAACGCCGCGGGACCATAAAAAAATTCTTCTGCGGCTTTTCCCAGACCTTATCAATGAGCTGGTCAAAGAAAGTACATATGGAAAAACCTCTTTAGAAGGCCTGGCCTTAAAAGAACCAAAAGGAGACTGTATCCGCCTGAGGTTCTGCATCCGCAGCATTTTAGCTTGAGAGTGTCCCTCACCGCAGTCATGAGTACAATAACAAGCGCCCTGTCATTTACTGACTCAGAACTGGAGTTTTCCTCATAAGGAATGTCCTGTTCAAAACCATCCAATACATTCAGAACTAGGGTCCTGAGCGGTAGTGGCTAGGCCCATATCTGAATCAGCGCACTGCCCTCATGAAGTAAAGTGGGGAGAGGGCGCTTTTTTTGCTCCCTTGCGCTTGCACACAGCTCCCATCCTGGTCAGAAATGATTCCAGGACTGCCCACAACTGGTCCCTAGGGACCGCAGGTGCTGAAGCACTGCCTGTTGTCCACTGACATTAAGGGGAAGCTGGTGACAGAGACTCCATATTGCCCCCCTCTGAGACTCCTAAGATAAAAAGTCCACCCACAGGCTGTGCTGACTGAGGAGGGGGCGCCCAGGGGACTCACCAAACCGGACCAGGGACCGCTCACTGTCTGTACCGCGCTGTGTCAGCGCTGGTGAGCTGTGAGATTTGCGCTGTTACAGCAGTGCTAGAGGCCAAAACTAGTGCTGAAGAGCGCGCGGGCTACAAGAAAATGGCCGCCGCACTTCACTGAGGCGATCCGCGGCAAGATGGCCACCATGACTCAGCAAAAGTGAAAAAAAAAACAGCACACACACAGCGCCACTCGGCGCTCAGGCCCCAAAACACACAAAAAAAGGCCCCAAGCATATCTGCAGACCAGCATTAGCCATTCCAAGAACAGTGTGACCCCCAGGCACCCCACACAGCACAGCGCCAGCAATGGTGACAGAGAGCGACAACAGGGGGAGACAGGGAAAATCCCCCACAGAGAAACACACAGCTTTTTGTACTCACCTGCAGGCAGGAGAGACTACTTACCCGTCCCCTGAGGGACCCACTGGTGTGTTTCTGACAGGACTATCACAGTGCAGTACTGAGTAGCTGTCGGCCCGGTCCACCGCGAAAGATACAGTCAGTCAGGAACTGTTCAGTCTTGAGAGGACCGTGGGAGCATGAAAGCAAACCCGGCCACCCCTGGAGTCATGGGGCCTGTCGTGAACTGAGTCTCACGCACACAAGGCGAGGATCAGCACGCTTGATGGTCGGACAGGGAAGACTACGAGGATATCTTGTACCCAACCTGTTGCCCAGCCGACAGTTGATAGAAGATTCTCAAAAATAAAATAAAAAAGAATTCCAGAAAAGGAATAAAAATAGGTCAGGAGACTGGCTCCTGAGAGAGCCACGTCTTCTCCTTCTGCTAGGCAGAAAAAAAACTGAAGTCTGCTGACTGTAGTGGGAGGGTTATGTCCGGAGGGACCGCCCCCTGGGTGGGGCTGTTCAGCTCTGGCTTTTAGAATGTATGTATAACATCTCACATTCTGCCTAGGTCTTCTCCTGCAAGCAGGGACATAACCCACGTGTAAAGTGTAAAGAGACACCGTGTCAGTCCATGGATGATAAGAGAAAATAATCATTTTTTCTTTGTTTGTTAATTTTTTTTGTAAATAAGTACGTTTTCAACCAATGAGGTGGCACTGATGGGCACTGGTATGCAGCACTGATGGGTACTCATGGGTGGCACAGATGGGCACTGATACTGATGGGTGGCATTGCTGGGCATCACTTTATTTTCTTGTCCATAATTATGCCAGTCAGTGCCCATTTGTGGGCACTGATTGGCATCTATTGTGAATATTTTTCTTATGTGGATAGCCATCGGGTACCTGGCCATCCACATGTTGCCCCCTTCCCTGGTGGTCCAGTGTGGGCAACCGTGGGGGGGCTGTGCTGATAAACAATCAGCGCAGCCCCCCTGTCAGAAGAGCCGCCGATCGGCTCTCCTCTACTCGCGTCTGTCAGAAAGGAGTGAGGAAGAGCCGATCAACGGCTCTTTCTGTTTACATCGTGATCAGCTGTGATTGGACATGGCTGATCACGTGGTAAAGAGCCTCCGTCACACCACTCTTTACCGAGATCGGTGTTGCAGTGTGTCAGACTGACACACCGCACCTCCGATATGTGCCCCCCCCCCCCCGGGCGCACGTCTCCTATTGACCGGGCGGGAAGTGGTTAAACTTTTGACTGTTAATCAGTTAAACATACGGTACCAAAAAAGTCCACTTTAGCCTCCCTCCAATTTCCTACATATGCATGAAGGTAAAAAAACACCTGTGTGCAGCTCCCCCCCCAATTTTTACTTGAGCTAGCGACTTCCTCTGGGGGGCACTGCTCAAGGGGAAGGAGCTAGGAGCGCTGGTGGGGGACCAGAGGAAAAAAACAAAAAAAACAGGATCAGCGCTGCTCTCTGCAAAACCACTGCACAGAGCAAATAAGTATAACATGTATGCTATTTAAAAAAACAAAGCTTTAATACCACTTTAATGTATTCGAATACAGTTTTGGATGAAAATTACAGAAATAAAACAGGGGAGCTGCTATCTTCAGGCTCAGTGGCAGGTGCTGTCTAAAGGTTTATTTTGTAAATGAACCTCCAGCACACAGGTGTTTACCATGATAGGACCAAACATCAGTATTCTAGTCTGTTCTGAGAGACCAAGAGTTGTTACCTGACAGCAGAGTGAGAACTAGGAACAGGCACAGCTGTGGATTCTTTGGTCATTTCATTATGTTAGAGCAGAGATGTCCAAACTTTTTGGAAAGAGGGCCAGATTTGATGAAGTGAACATGCGTGAGGGCCAACCATTTTGCCTGACATTCTTTGAACCGTTAAAATTCAGTCTAAGTATGTTTGTTCGAGCACCAATACACTGCCCAACAAGAAGCCTTTGTGGTAAAGAGATGAGCTTGGGCGTATTATTTGGATATATCGTATTTATTGGCATATAACACGCACCTTCACTTTAAGAGCGAAGTTTCAGGGGGGAAAAAAAAAAAAAAAAACACATTTTAAATAAGGAACTGTGAAGCAAAAAAAAAAAAGGGGGGGGTCAGTGCCCATCTGCAGCCTCACAAGTGCCAGGAATGCACTCACCATTGCCAAAGGAGAATATTCTGTTTACACGGCAGCCTCTTTAATAGAAAGTCCAGCCTTCTTTGGACAGAACAGTCGTCCAATGGCAGCGCCGGAGACGGGACTTCCTATTACAGAGGCCGCCCGTAAACAGGAAATTCTCCTGTGTGTACGGCGCTCGTCTCCTCCCCAAGGCATATACATCTTTTGTGGCCTGGCGCTGAGAGATCGTCAGGAGCCACAAAAGATATATGTCCAAATAACCAGGCGGCCCGTTTAAAACCAGAACGCGGGCCGCGATTGGCCCTTGGGCCAGACTTTGGAAATGCCTGTGTTCAGGATGTTGATCGTCAGAGTGCAAATGCCATCTGGTTAAAAGAGGACTACATCAATTTAAGGGAGGTATAAAATGTGAAAAGCCGGCAACGCGTCTTTTTGAAAAAAAAGTCCCTTTATTACGTGGAGTGTACAAAGAACCGTGGCTTATACATTTCGACAATAAGCCTTAATCAGCCATATCTACGATTAAGGCTTATTGCCAAAACACACAAGCCACTGTACTTTGTACACTCCACTCAACGTAATAACGACTTTTTGGAAGGACGAGTTGCCGGCTCTTCACCTTATGCCTCCATGCAGGGCAGCCATCCGAAATTTTGGGGCCCCTTACACAGATTTGGGCCCCCCGGGGTCAGACTATGTGGATGGGGATGCATTGTGGAGACTGGAGGGATGGATGGTGCTGGGCGGGGATGCATTGTGGAGACTGGAGGGATGGATGGTGCTTATATGCTTATGGCAATGCTTTTGCCTGTGTAAAAAAATTCTGAATTCAACAGTAAACATGAGAATCACATAAGTTTTATTAGTAAAGAAATATGAATGTTCCTATAGAGCTGCAGCCCCCCTGGTGAGATCCTATAGAGGGATCCTAGAGTGTAAGTAAATAGTTATGGGGTGTGGCATATATGCCTCCAAAGGCATATATGCCTTATACACGCACATCACGCTGTTTCTCATCCGGGTACCTGAAGCTGGAACGCAGTTGAGGCGCAAGATGCGATCACAGTTTACGGTTACCGTGGTGCTGTGTCCCTTGTACTTTTATTGTATAAGGCATATATGCCTTTGGAGGCTTAAGCAACATTGTTTTATTATTTTAATTTTAAATAAATCATCCAATTTTACGGCACTATGGGAGCTTATTATTTTTGTCACAGAGGACTCTGGACAACCTGCTGTTTGCTATTCATCACTTCCTGGAAAGCAAAGGAGCTGTGGAGACTGGAAATTGGAAACGTGCTGCAGCTATACATTTCACTTTGGCTGCATCTTGGCTGGAAAATTGGCTGAACCAACACAGGATTGTGTCCTACCCCTGTGGGGGGTGCGAGGAGCTGGTGAGTGGGGACCCATGTGGGGGAGCACCTATGAAGCTTCTGGAAGTTTTGCCAGCACTGATTATTAATCACTTTGGAAACTGAGATCACTACTTAAACATCCACATATATGTTCTTTGCACGTAGCCATTGGACTTTATATTACTGGCACACACACATATATATTGTTATATGTTTTCATAGTATTTTTTTATTTACACAGGTATCACATACAATATATCATTAGAGTGGCATACCATTGGAGTAATTGGTAGCACTATTGTTTATTTTATGTATCCTATGGTATTTGTTATTTTATTGAATCACAAACACTAACTAGGTTGCTGCTAGTTTTTACTAAGCACTAGCTCTCACTTGTAGTATAGGCCATTATTTGGCCATCACTAGGAGGGTTTTAAGTTATATACACTTTCAGCCACCTGAAGTTAGTCGGACCCACCCAAGGGAGGTGTATAATTAGTTCCTATCCTTTTTATTTCATTCCAAACCCCTGGATTACTCCTGAGGGGAGAGCAGCGCCACACCCCATAACTATTTACTTACAGTGCCTTGCGAAAGTATTCGGCCCCCTTGAACTTTTCATCATTTTGCCACATTTCAGGCTTCAAACATAAAGATATAAAATTTTAATTTTTTGTGAAGAATCACCAACAAGTGGGACACAATTGTGAAGTGGAACGAAATCTATTGGATATTTTAAACTTTTTTAGCAAATAAAAAACTGAAAAGTGGTGCGTGCAAAATTATTCGGCCCCTTTACTTTCAGTGCAGCAAACTCACTCCAGAAGTTCAGCGAGGATCTCTTAATGATCCAATGTTGTCCTAAATGACTGATGGTGATAAATAGAATCCACCTGTGTGTAATCAAGTCTCTGTATAAATGCACCTGCTCTGTGATAGTCTCAGGGTTCTGTTGAAAGCGCAGAGAGCATCATGAAGACCAAGGAACACACCAGGCAGGTCCGTAATACTGTTGTGGAGAAGTTTAAAGCTGGATTTGGATACAAAAAGATTTCCCAAGCTTTAAACATCCCAAGGAGCACTGTGCAAGCGATCATTTTGAAATGGAAGGAGTATCAGACCACTGCAAACCTACCAAGACCTGGCTGTCCCTCTAAACTTTCAGCTCAGACAAGGAGAAGACTGATCAGAGATGCAGCCAAGAGGCCCATGATCACTCTGGATGAACTGCAGAGAACTACAGCTGAAGTGGGAGAGTCTGTCCACAGGACAACAATCAGTCGTACACTGCACAAATCTGCCCTTTATGGAAGAGTGGCAAGAAGAAAGCCATTTCTCAAAGATATCCATAAAAAGTCTTGTCTAAAGTTTGCCACAAGCCACCTGGGGGAGACACCAAACATGTGGAAGAAGGTGCTCTGGTCCGATGAAACCAAAATCGAACTTTTTGGCCACAATGCAAAACGATATGTT
The DNA here is from genome assembly GCA_029206835.1 of Rana muscosa. Taxonomy (NCBI): domain Eukaryota; kingdom Metazoa; phylum Chordata; class Amphibia; order Anura; family Ranidae; genus Rana; species Rana muscosa. The sequence goes on along the minus strand of CM055122.1, from coordinate 825,441,610 downwards.
TGGCGTAAAAGCAACACAGCTCAACACACCATCCCCACTGTCAAACATGGTGGTGGCAGCATCATGGTTTGGGCCTGCTTTTCTTCAGCAGGGACAGGGAAGATGGTTAAAATTGAGGGGAAGATGGATGCAGCCAAATACAGGACCATTCTGGATGAAAACCTGTTGGAGTCTGCAAAAGACCTGAGACTGGGACAGAGATTTATCTTCCAACAAGACAATGATCCCAATCATACAGCAAAATCTACAAAGAAATGGTTCACAAATAAACGTATCCAGGTGTTAGAATGGCCAAGTCAAATTCCAGACCTGAATCCAATCGAGAATCTGTGGAAAGAGCTGAAAACTGCTGTTCACAAACGCTCTCCATCCAACCTCACTGAGCTCGAGCTGTTTTGCAAGGAAGAATGGGCAAGAATTTCAGTCTCTCGATGTGCAAAACTGATAGAGACATACCCCAAGCGACTTGCAGCTGTAATCGCAGCAAAAGGTGGCTCTACAAAGTATTAACGCAAGGGGGCCAAATAATTTTGCACGCCCCACTTTTCATTTTTTTTTAGTTAAAAAAGTTTCAAAAATCCAATAGATTTCATTCCACTTCACAATTGTGTCCCACTTGTTGGTGATTCTTCACCAAAAATTAAAATTTTATATCTTTATGTTTGAAGCCTGAAATGTGGCAAAAAGGATGAAAAGTTCAAGGGGGCCAAATACTTTCGCAAAGGCACTGTACATAAGTTTAACATTATGTAGACTGAGGTTTTTGTCTTGAACAATGATCCTTTTTAAGTATTTATGTTAAAGCTAGAGGACCTATCAGAAATCTACAAATCTAGGGAGCTTTTAAAAGCGGAGTTGCACCCAAAACTGGCACCATCACTTTAAGCACACCATGTCACCTTAAATGCCACGTCATTTTTTTTGTGTGTGGGGGGGGGGGGCGGGGGGGCAAAGTGGGTACCTAGTTTTGACAGGTACTTCCCTTTCCACTTTCTGCTTCAGTCGCCTGGCCGCCTAGGCAACTCCTCCTCTCCCTCTCTGCACTCTTCTGGGACAGATCCCAGAAAACTGCCTGGCCACTAAGAGAAGCTGCAAGCTGTCACAGCCTGGTGCCCACACTTGCAATTACAGTGCAGAGAGGAGAGGGAAAGAACAGAGGCTTCGGTCAGCAGCATAGCTGGACTGTGGGACAGGCGAGTATCTATTCAAAGTCAGCAGCTGCACGTTTAATAAAATGAAAAACGAGTGGAACTCCTCTTTATTGAATGCAAGCCTGCACGGTTATTGCTACTTTAGGGGAGCCATTACATTAATCAAGCTGATAACTTTTGTCTTAGATCCACCAGTGGTAGCATTAGGGGATTTAAAGGTTTAAGTTTTTTTTTTTTTTTTACCTATTAGCACAAGGCTGTAACTGCATGTTTTTATGTGACTGACAACAGTACAGTAGCCAAAACTAAAACCAGGTAAATCGGAAAAAAAAAGGCTATAGAGCGCTGAAACCAAAGGAGTGAAAAGAAACATTTAATTGCCTAACTGCATAATCTAACTCATCATAGAACAGAGTACAGTTGACTCATAAAACTCATTTGCACTAGGCCTTAAACCATAAAAACAGAACTGGGCAACAGAAGAAAATGATCACTATTCAGTTACAGTTCTATATATACACCCACACAGACAGAAGAATTCATTGGTTATATTATTGCTGAAAAAATATATCTATACAAAAAGGATTTTTGGAGAACCAGAAGGTGGCTTGAACACGTGAAACTTTTCACTTCTGCCTGAACTATGAAAGCACTTTGAGGCACTTATGCACACTTGTAACCATCCATATTCCCATCGCACACAATTCTGGAATAGGCTCTAACACAACGCTGTAGCAACCGCTAGAAAACTGGAACATACATAATGCAGTGTAGATATGCGCCAGTACACCACAGATCTTTAAGTTGAGTTCAAACAGTTTTATTGGAGCATGATCAAATCATGAGCAAAATAGTACAATGTTTTGGAGCCGGGCAAGGACCCCTTCGTTAGGCATGTCACATGCCTGACGAAGGGGTTCTTCACGGCTCGAACGTTGCACTTTCTTGAATGTGATCATGCTGCAATAAAACATAGTTTGGACTAAACTTGACAATCCGTGGTGCACTGGCAAATATTTACACTACTTATGCACACGGGACTCATTTAAAGCAGACCCTGCACAGGAAGGCCAGGTCCACCTATGTGGCTATTCCCCCAACTTCCTTCTTTCAAAAATGCTGCATTATAGAACTAAATTGGGTTATGCAGTGTTTTGCAACCAGGGGGTGGGGGAAGACAAATATAAGTTCATTGCATAAGTTCAGAGTCCGCTTTAATTGGTAAAAAAAACAAGGAAAAAAAAAAGTCAAGTACTGTATGTGAAAAATTCAGTAAGCCCTACCAAGTAAGCAAATTTCACTTTACATCTGCAGTGGTGCTGCCTGCAGTGATTCAGCCCTGATTCACACTGACGCTGTGCAGGAAATGCAGCGATTTCTGCACTGAATAGCAATCACACTGTGAAATGCAGTGCGTTTGCCTGAACTGGATCGTATGGGTGTAAACACCCATGCGATCCAGTGCAAACTAAAAAAATATGCCTGAACCTTTTTCAAGAGGATGCAGTGTGATGCGAGTGATTCAAAATGAATGAATTAATGAAGGTGCAAATCACATGTGGCGTGCAGTCTGAACCAGGGCTACATCTTGTCAAAATACAAGGAGCTCTAATTGGCAAGTGGCAAAATGTGCAGCATCGTGGGACAGATTGGTGAAAACAGTAGACCTGCAAATTTAAAAATGTGGTGCTGCAGCTAGTAACAGACCATTAGCTTTCATTAACTCTAAGTGCATTCATTAATTGTAAACAGCGTTATTGTATATATTGTAATAGTTTGCATAAGCAGTCTGAAATAAAAAAAAAAAAAAACCTAGCAGCCCTTTTTAAAAGGCCCTATTCATGGCTTTTGAATGTCTTCACAAGGGAGGCTTTTACATGTAAATAACATGCATAAAATACATTATCACCTATAACCTTATGGGAAAGATTGGGTCCCTAAGGCCACTTGCACACTTCAGCTTTTTTTTTCTTATGGATCTAAAATGTAGCCCAATGTTTACAATATGGCTGTACACACAGGCGTGTAAACAAGCACTGCGTATACATGAGGAAAAAAAAAAAGGGGGAACATAAAAATCTGCGTTCCCGTCAGTATTTTGTGCCGGTAAATGTTTACGCGACAATAGTTTACACAATATCCCAGGAGATAGAATGCGCAAATATGCGCTTGCGAATACATCCAACATACAGGCCTGGGATTACATCCAAAAATGCAGATTGTTCGAACATCAGTACCATGTGCAAGAGGCCTAAAGCCAAATTGCAGGTATGGCAAGGTTTACATAGATACTAGGGGTGCAAAATTTAATCGTTGCATCACGATTCGGGTGTCCCCGATGCATGTGACCCCAAAAATCGATGTTGGGTGACATCATCCCGACTTGCCCCGCCCCTCCCGGGAGAGCGCTCCGAGCGTGTCTGTTAAAATAATGGATTATAACTGCATTTATTATAAAACAGGTAAGTGGCCACCGCTGTATGCGCTTTTTAAAATATATGCAGCTTCATACCTGCATTTTTGTCTGTATATTCTGCTCATGTGACTGTCCGGTCCAGGCCCGCCTCTCACGTCTCTCCTGGCGTCAGCCCCGCCCGCCTCTCTTCTGAGATCGCTACAGTCGGGTGGGCGGGGCTGAGAACTCCCACTGACGTCAGGAGAGATGAGAGGCGGACCGGACTGTCACATGAGCGGAATATACAGTGTATACACAGACAGAAATGCAGGTATGAGAAGCTGCATATATTTTAAAAAGCACATACAGCGGTGGCCACTTAATGGATTATAACTTCATTTATTACAAAACAGGTAACAGCAGTATTCTTACACTGGCTCCTACACGTGCTCTGTACTGAGATTTCCCCGGCTTCCCGTTTGCACATTCCACTGTGTTAACTCTTAGTGTGCTGGAAGGTGCAAACTTAGGAGCCCAGAGAAATTTCAGCACAGGGACAGTACAGGGAACTTCACAGGGCTGTTTGTCAGTTGTGGATTGTAATCCCTCCTGATCTCCCAGCAGCCGCGTGTGTGAATGCCTGTACCCTGTAGTGCACCGGTTTAGTGCTGTTTAAAGCAGAGTTCCACAGTTTTTTCGTTTATTAAAAGTCAGCAGCTACAAAAAGTTTAACTGCTGACTTTTATTAAACTGTCACTTACCTGTCCCACGGTCCATCGATGCGGCCGCACTGAGCCCCACACCTTTCCCCTCCTCTCCTCGACGCCGTCATATCTACTGTGAGCACCCAGCCGTGACAGCTTATGGCTTCACGGCCGGGCGCGCACTGTGCTCTGCCATTGGCCAGCCAAACTTCTGGGACCTGTGTTGTGTCCCAGATCGCTGGCAGGGCGGGAGGAGTCACCTGGGCGGCCGGGACAGGAAGTCCCACTAAAAAGAGGACACCCCCCCCTCAAAAAAATTACATGCCAAATGTGGCATGTCAGGGGCGAGGAGTGCTTAAAGCAGAAGTTCCACTTTTGGGTAAAACTCCACTTTAAAGAGGTTATTTTAATTTCAAAGCAGAGTTCAGTAATTTTTTGTTATTAAAAGTCAGCAGCTACAAAAAAAAGTGCATCTTCTGACTTTTGATAAAAAGACACTCACCTGTCCCACAATCCAGCGACCTGGCCAGCGGAACCCTCCATTCTGTCCACGGCGCTGACAATACTACTGTGGGCATCCGGCTGTGACAGCTTGTAGCTTCACAGCCGGGTGCGCATGTCTCACTGCGCTGTCCTGCATAGCCGGGCAATCTTCTGGGACCTGTGATGTGTCTCGGAAGATTGCCGGGAGAAAGGGCCGCCTAGGCGGCCCAAGCAGAAGTGAGAGCTTGTCAGTAATCGTGATGCATCGCGGAATCGAATCGTTGACCAGATAATCGTAATCGAATCGCGAGACCAGTGAAGATGCGCACCCCTAATAGATACATTGAGCGAGCTTGGACCAGCACAAGTATGTATGTGCCAAACCTATGGGTTAACCCTGGAAGTTGAAAATCACTAGTAGGCACCACTACTATAGTGATTACCGTTAGCTTTTGGGTTCCATGCCGAGCAGATGAACTGCTACTTACTGAACAGATGGTCGCCTTCTCCGCACATTTAGAATGCTCGATTTTCTCGATTGTTCCAGGTGGAACTCATATCACCACCCTGGCTCTCCACCTCATCCAGTTAGAGAACACTTTACATTCATTATAAAAAAAAAGGCAAAAAATTCCCTGAATGGAGCCCATGCCGAGCAAGCTCCCTCCTATGTTCACAATGCAGCCATTCAGCAGAGATCACTGTAGTAATGGTGTCTACTAAAGGCGGTTTCCAGTTGCTACAGGTATCCAACATACATACTTGCATTGGTCCAAGCTGTGCCAACGTAACTATGTATAAATGACTATGTCTGTAATTCATCTTTAAGCAAATATGAAGCTCTTATTGAAACTACTTTCTTGAAGCTCTTTGAAACATGCCCAGTATGGTTTGCTGCTTGTTACTTGGCTTCAGGATTTTTACCCCATTAGGCAATGAGGGCTGTTCAGAAGTTTTACTTGTCCCATCGCTAGGTGGAAAGGATTGTGCATGCTTTTTTGGGGCAGGTTTTTGATTTTCATCAGAGGATTCCCCACTTTCAGAGCTCTTAGAACTGCTTTGATACATACACCACTCTGAAGCAGTCCTTTTGGGTGATGCAGGCTCCAATGGCTTCTGCTGTGGAGGTGTTCTTTTTGCCCGCAACTTGTACTCATCTGGGGAACCCTTCTGTCTGCTGACTTGTTTCACCTCCTTGTTTAAGAGCTTCTGTAGTTTTAGTGCCAGAATCCGATCCTGTTCTTCCTGCAGTTTCTTCTCATGGAGAGTCTCTTCCAGTTCCATTAACTTTTCTGTGTGATATCCAGGTGCTGTGCTGTTCTCCAGACAAGGCCTCTTCTCACTTGGATGATACTCCGTGTCTCCATAGAAATCAAGAGTTCTTTTAGGTGACAATTTATGCCAATGCTCAAGCATACTGGTTGCATCAAGATATTGTGGATTTTGCCATTTCCTACTACTATCCATAGAGCTGGAACACCTGGGAGGGGATATCTGTGCAGTAGTCATGGTTAGGCAAGCCTCATTAGTTATCATTTGCCCTAAAGATTTGTTTCTCGATGACCATTCTGTGTTTAATGCATTTCTGGTAGGAGAGTATTTAGACAGACAAGGTAGTTGAATCTCTGAATCCGATACTTCTATAGGAGTAGGAGTGAAAGATGACTGAGGGGAGAGAAAAGGCATTGCATCATCATCAGATTCTTCCAGCAAAGCTAAACCATTTTCAGCACCAGTACTCAGGTTCTGCAAATACAAAAACAAGACAAAAAAAGTATCTGGTTACACATCCAGTACATGAAATTTAAAGCATAGTTTGTAAAGTCTAGAAAAAACAGTATACAAATGCCTATGAACTGGTCAGGTCAATGCACATTTAAGCCTTGTTAGTACAACGTACAATTCTCAAAAGTTTAAATGCTATAAAGGCCTCAACTTCTGCAGACTCAAAACTAGGCCTCAGCCTTGCTGGAGCCAAGTCCAGCTGACACTAATTAAATATGGTAAGAGCATCTACCAACCACTGGGCCTCTTACACTAGACTGTTGAGTGACAAGTGCGGGTCACCAGTCAGGGTAGAAGTACTGCGTGTGGCTCAGATGGAAGGGGGTGGCGATTGCTTCAGGACCAGCTTGCAAAGGGGTCAATTTGTACAAAGGTAATAAAATGTGTTGCACTGTCCCTTTAAATCAACAAGAAGTGACAAATCATTTCCAAATAATCATACAGTGCTGTACATAAAAGGGCTCAATCATAATGTGATCAATGATAAACGATGCCCATGCAATAAGCATAACGAATGTCTTTCTGTGCTCCACCACTTTACCTTCTGGTAAGCAGTACATGTGTGTTTAAAGTGGTTCTAAAGCCTGGACATTTTTTACCTTAAGACCGCTTTCACACTGAGGAGTTTTTCCAGGCGTTTTGCACTAAAAATAGCGCATAAATAACGCCTGAAAAAATCCTTCCCCAGTATGCTCAATGTGAAAGCCTGAGGGCTTTCACACTGAGGCGATGCGCTGGCGGGAGGAGAAAAAAAAAATCTCCTGCAAGCCGCATCTTTGGAGCGGTGTGTATACCGCTCCTTCCCATTGAAATCAAATCAATGGGACACCGCGGTAATACCGCCCGCAAACCGCGGGTACTAAACCCTTTTTCGGCTGCCACCGCCCGCCCCAGTGTGAAAGGGGCCTAAAGCATTCCCTGCAATAATGGTAAAAAAGTATTTGTATCGCCCACTCACACACCCCTCCCCCACACCTAGATAAATTCAGCAAGCTCCGGTATCCTAACTAGGGTTGCACCAATAATAGCATCGGTGCCGATACCAAGCATTTGCATGAGTACTTATAAGGCGGGCAGCCTTACAGATGATCGTGGGGGGAGCCACAAGCACCGATCTCCCAGTATACCTTTTAATAAAGCAGCTGACAGCCGTTTCTTCTCCCTTCCCTACCGTGGCTTTCACCTGCTTTATTAAAAAGGTATACAGGGAGAGAGATGCTTGTAACTCCCCCCACCGATCCTTCCGACTGTCCCCTGTGTCCTCCTGCAGCTCCCTGGGTCCTCCGCCAGCTCCCAGTGTCTGCTCTGGTCCTCCTCAGGCTTCCCCTCTGTGCTCCATGGGTCCCCATCTGTGCTCCTCCAGTCCCCCCCCTTCATGCTCCCCCTCCGTGTCCTCTTCGTGCTCCTTTGCCCCCTCTGTGCTCCTCCGGTCCAACCCTGTCAAGATAGAAAGCAGAGGAAGGAGCAGGTAAATCTGTCATTTACCGGCTCCTTCCTTTTCTGAAAGCACAGAGTCAGTGATCACTGTCTGTCCATTCATAACATGTTTACAATGTCTCAGTTTATGAATGGGGAGGAGCCTCTGTCTCTTGTCCATTCAACTTCAGTTCAGCTGAGGCTGCAGAGAAAGGAACTGGGGAATCGGTGTCCTCAGTCCCTTTCCTTGTCTCAAAGGGGAGATGTCAGGAGTCTGTTTAGACCCCTGACATCTCGCTAAACCCTCCCAACAGGGCAGTTAAAGAAAGAATTGTAATAAAAAAAAAAATTAAAGAAAAGAAACTACTGACACAGTCCACGCCTCATTTGTGCCACCTATCAGTGCTGCATATTAGTGCCACTGTCACAACATTTAAAAAAAAAGTATCAGTAACGGCGAGGACCCTTTTCAAAACCGCACCGTGGCCGCCCCAGACGTGTGAACCAGCTGCATTGAGAGCTGGTTACATTCACATGTTACGCGAATTGGATGCGGTTAAACACGCATCGAATTCACATATACAGTGGGTACAGAAAGTATTCAGACCCCCTTAAATTTTTCACTCTTTGCTATATTGCAGCCATTTGCTAAAATCATTTAAGTTACATTTTTTTCCTCAATAATGTACACACAGCACCCCATATTGACAGAAAAACACAGAATTGTTGACATTTTTGCAGATTTATTAACCACTTAACGACCGCCCACTGTAGTTATACGTCGGCAGAATGGCACAGACAGGCAAAGTCACGTATATCTACGTGATTGCCTTTGTATAGTTGGGGGGTCCGATCGGACCCCCCCTCTACAGTGAGCGGTCGTATTCCGTTGGTGAGCGATCCGAGATGAGGGGACAGCCGTTCGATTCCGGCCACCCCCTCGCGATCACTCCTGGCGAATGAGAAAGCTTCCTCTGCTGTGTAATGTTTACACAGGCAGAGGAAGTGATGTCATCTCTCATGCGGCGCTCACATATACCGAGCGTCCTACAAGAGAAGACATCAGGTCAGTGCACAACACACTACACTGACACCAGGACACATAGGCACACAAATCTGGTTAGCACTGGCAGGGGGCACTGGTTAGCACTGGCAGGGGGCACTGGTTAGCACTGGCAGGGGGCACTGGTTAGCACTGGCAGGGGGCACTGGTTTGGAACTGGCAGGGGGCACTGGTTTGGAACTGGCAGGGGGCACTGGTTTGGAACTGGCAGGGGGCACTGGTTTGGAACTGGCAGGGGGCACTGGTTTGGAACTGGCAGGGGGCACTGGTTTGGAACTGGCAGGGGGCACTGGTTTGGAACTGGCAGGGGGCACTGGTTTGGAACTGGCAGGGGGCACTGGTTTGGAACTGGCAGGGGGCACTGGTTTGGAACTGGCAGGGGGCACTGGTTTGGAACTGGCAGGGGGCACTGGTTTGGAACTGGCAGGGGGCACTGGTTTGGAACTGACAGATGGCACTGACTGATGGCACTAGTTTGGGACAGATGGCACTGGTTGGCGGGTGGTCCTGGCTGGCGGTGGCGGGTGGCCCTGGCAGATGGCACCGATTTTGCGGACCCAGCAGCTAAATTACATCAGCCAATGATTGGGCTGCTTTAGAAAGGGGGTGGGGCCACACACGTAGCGACCCACCCAGATACCATCCCATTAGCTGGTGTAATATAGCTGCTGGGTCCCGCTCACCCCGGCCGGGTCCCGCCCACCCCGACATCGAGCTGACAGCTCCTCTCTCTCCTCACTGCTCACACACTCAGCGGCTCTGGCGGCATCAAGCGCCGCGCTGAGTGTGTGAGTAGAGAGGAGAGAGAGACAGAGAGGAGCTGTCAGCTCAATGTCGGGGTGGGCGGGACCCAGCAGCTATATTACACCAGCTAATGGGATGGTATCTGGGCGGGTTGCTACTTGTATGTGGCCCCGCCCCTTTTCTAAAGCAGCCCAATCATTGGCTGGTGTAATTTAGCTGCCGGGTCCCGCCCACCCCGGCCGGGTCCCGCCCACTCCCGAGATCAAGCTGACAGCTCCTCTCTGTCTCTCTCTCCTCTCTGCTCACACACTCAGCGCGGCGCTTGATGCAGCCAGAGCCGCTGAGTGTGGAGAAGGAAGAATGAGCGGCGGTCAGTGTGAAATATCGGCCTAATTTTGATAATAAATCGGCCGATGCCGATTTATCAAAAATGGACAAATATCGGCCAGCCGATATATCGGTCGACCTCTAGCCTATATATTACCTAATAAAGGTTTAACCCCCTTGTTTGCCCCCCAAGTAACCCTTTCACCCCCTATCACCACTGTCGCTAAGCGATCGTTTTTCTGATCCCTGTCTTATTGTCGGTGATGCCGATAGGTAGCCAGTTATTTTTTTTAGGTTCGCCGCAGGTTTTTATAGCGTCCGGTACCCCCATATATTACCTAATAAAGGTTTAACCCCTTGATCGCCCCCCCAGGGTAACCCTTTCACCCCCTTTTGCCAGTGTCACTAAGCAATCGTTTTTCTAAACGCTGTATTAGTTAGGCTGGTGCCGATGGATAGCCAGTTTTTTTTTAGCTTCGCCGCAGGATTTTATAGCGTCAGGTACCCCCATATATTATCCAATAAAAGGTTTTAACCCCCTAATTGCCCCTAGGTAACCCTGCGTCACACCCCAGGCAGCGTCAGGTTAGTGCCAGTAATGCCAACACCCACGCGTGAAGCATACACCTCCCTTAGTGGTATAGTATCTGAACAGATCAATATCTGATCAGATCTATACTAGCGTCCCCATCAATTTAGGGTTCCCAAAAATGCAGTGTTAGCGGGCTCAGCCCAGATACCTGCTAGCACCTGCGTTTTGCCCCTCCGTCCCGTCCAGCCCAGGCCACCCAAGTGCAGTATCGATCGTTCACTGTCACTTACAAAACACAACACACATAACTGCAGCGTTCGCAGAGACAGGCCTGATCCCTGCGACTCCAGTGCTGTAGGAGGTTATTTCACCACCACAGTGTAAAAAAAAAAAAAAAAAAAAAAGCATATATGCCGAAGCATGGGGGCAGCAGGGGTGGAGGAGCGATTTTGCTCCTAATGCCGCATACACAGTCGAAATTCCGACGGAGGCTTGCCCGTGGAAAAGTCTGACCATGTGTACGTGGCATAACTTTTGCGGGAAGATGCCCCCATGCTTCGGCATATATAAATGGTGCATGTATGCCCAGCATTAGAAGTGGGTGGATGAAGGGCGGTATTCTAAATGGTGGGCATACCCACTGATCAATCTTTTTTTTCGTTCAGCCAACAGGCTGCATGAAAAAAAAGATTACAATACATGTCCAACAAGGACCAGCAACGTACTGGTATGTTGCTGGACTTTGAATGGTTATACCAGATTGATGCCTGTGGGTTTAGGTATCATCTTGGTATTCTTTTCAGCCAGCGGCCAGCTTTCATGTAAAAGCAATCCTAGTGGCTAATTAGCCTCTGGACTGCTTTTACAAGCAGTGGGAGGGAATGTCCCCCCCCCCGGATATAAAAAGCACCATTGGGAAAGCATTTTATCACACCGATCTTGGTGTGGTCAGATGCCTTGAGGGCAGAGGAAAGATCAATATGGAAGGAACAGTTTAAAAATAAAATAAAAAAGCAAAAATAATAATAAAAAAAAAAAAAAGCACCCCTGTCCTGCTCTTGCGCAATGGCGAACGCAAGCGTGGGTCTGGCGTCATATGTAAACAGCAATTGCACCATGCATGTGAGGTATCACCGCGAAGGTCAGATCGAGGGCAGTCATTTTAGCAGTAGACCCTCTTCTCTAAATCTAACGTGGTAACCTGTAAAGGCTTTTAAAAATGTATGTAGTTTGTCGCCATGCCTCTCAGCAAATAGCTTGGGGTGTCTACTTTCCAAAATGGGGTCATTTGGGGGGGGGGGGGGGGGGGTTGTTTCATTTTGGCATTTTCTGGCCTTTGAAACTGTGATAGGTAGTGAGGAGTGAAATCAAAAATTTGTGCCCTTAGAAATCCTGAAGGCGGTCCTTGGTTTTCAGGGTCCCGTACGTGGCTAGGCTCCTATAAAAAGTCACACACGTGTGGTATCCCCGTACTCAGGAGAAGCAGCAAAATGTATTTTGGGGTGCAATTCCACATATAACCATGGCATGTGTGAGCAATATATCATTTAGTGACAACTTTTTTTTTTTTTTTGTCAATCACTTGGGACAAAAAAAAAAAAAAAAAATATTCAATGGGCTCAACATGCCTCTCAGCAATTTCCTTGGGGTGTCTACTTTCCAAAATGGGGCAATTTGGGGGGGGTTTTGTACCGCCCTGCCATTTTAGCACCTCAAGAAATGAGGCAGTCATAAATTAAAAGCGGCGTAAATTCCAGAAAATGTACCCTAGTTTGTAGACGCTATAACTTTTGCGCAAACCAATAAATATACGCTTATTGGCATTTTTTTTTACTAAAGACATGTGGCTGAATACATTTTGGCCTAAATGTATGACTAAAATTGAGTTTATTCGATTTTTCTTATAACAAAAAGTAGAAAATATCATATTTTTTTCAAAATTTTCAGTATTTTTCTGTTTATATCGCAAAAAATAAAAATCGCAGAGGCAATCAAATACCATTAAAAGAAAGCTCTATTTGTGGGAAGAAAAGGGCGCAAATTTCGTTTGGGTACAACATACGCACAATTTACAGTTAAAACAGCGCAGTGCAAAATTCTGAAAACACCTCTGGTCCTTTAGCTACAAAATGGTCCGGGGCTTAAGTGGTTAAAAAAGAAAAAACTAAAATATCACATGGTCCTAAGTATTCAGACCCTTTGCTGTGACACTCATATATTTAACTCAGGTGCTGTCCATTTCTTCTGATCATTCTTGAGATGGTTCTACACCTTCATTTGAGTCCAGCTGTGTTTGATTATACTGATTGGACTTGATTAGGAAAGCCACACACCTGTCTATACAAGACCTTACAGCTCACAGTGCATGTCAGAGCAAATGAGAATCATGAGGTCAAAGGAACTGCCTGAAGAGCTCAGAGACAGAATTGTGGCAAGGCACAGATCTGGCCAAGGTTACAAAAAAATTCTGCTGCACTTAAGGTTCCTAAGAGTACAGTGGCCTCCATAATCCTTAAATGGAAGACGTTTGGGATGACCAGAACCCTTCTTGGAGCTGGCCGTCCGGCCAAACTGAGCTATCGTGGGAGAAGAGCCTGTGTGAGAGGTAAAGAAGAACCCAAAGATCACTGTGGCTGAGCTCCAGAGATGCAGTCGGGAGATGGGAGAAAGTTGTAAGTCAACCATCACTGCAGCCCTCCACCAGTCTGGGCTTTATTGCAGAGTGGCCTCTCCTCAGCGCAAGACACATGAAAGCCTGGCATGGAGTTTACTAAAAAAAACACCTGAAGGACTCCAAGTTGGTGAGAAATAAGATTCTCTGGTCTGATGAGACCAAGATAGAACTTGTTGGCCTTAATTCTAAGCGGTATGTGTGGAGAAAACCAGGCACTGTTCGTCACCTGTCCAATACAGTCCCAACAGTGAAGCATGGTGGTGGCAGCATCATGCTGTGGGGGTGTTATTCAGCTGCAGGGACAGGACGACTGTTTGCAATAGAGGGAAAGATGAATGCGGCCAAGTACAGGGATATCCTAAATGAAAACCTTCTCCAGAGTGCTCAGGACTTCAGACTGGGCCGAAGGTTTACCTTCCAACAAGACCATGACCCTAAGCACACAGCTAAAATAACGAAGGAGTGGCTTCACAACAACACTGACTGTTCTTGAATGGCCCAGCCAGAGCCCTGACTTAAACCCAAATTGAGCATCTCTGGAGAGACCCAAAAATGGCTGTCCACCAATGTTTACCATCCAACCTGACAGAACTGGAGAGGATCTGCAAGGAGGAATGGCAGAGGATCCCCAAATCCAGGTGTGAAAAACTTGTTGCATCTTTCCCAAAAAGACTCATGACTGTATTAGATCAAAGGGGTGCAAATACTAAATACTGAGCAAAGGGTCTGAATACTTAGGACCATGTGATATTTCAGTTTTTCTTTTTTAATAAATCTGCAAAAATGTCCACAAGTCTGTGTTTTTCTGTCAATATGGGGTGCTGTGTGTACATTGAGGGAAAAAAATGAACTTAAATTTTAGCAAATGGCTGCAATATAACAAAGAGTGAAAATTTTAAGGGGGTCTGAATACTTTCCGTACCCTGTATGTGAACCCAGCCTTACAGTCCGGGTCCCGTGCTGGGGCATATGCACTAGCCAGCGTGGGATGATGAAACTCATGTGCATGAGTCAGTCATTCCAACACACATGGACCGCACTATTAGTCAAGTCCAGCATCTTGCTCATAGCCACATTCGTCAGAATGACCCAGCCTCAGCAGCCAAATTGCAAGAGTGTTCCATCTTAGCTCCAGCATGCCCTCCCACCATCACCACTTTGAGGTCTGCCTAGCATCAAATCAATCAGACAGATCTGTTTATGATTACAGACTTTCTGGCAACCAGCCTAAATGTACTCCCCAGGAACTGCAGGAATCAGTTACTGAAGAAAGGAAAGCATGATTTCTGACTTTATTCAGCTGCAGTCATTCCAGTATAGCAATGTAAAAAAAAAAAAAAAAGAAAAGAAAAGCAGGATTTAAATTGGAAACAGATTTACCTGAAGTTCCCCATTTCTAACGGGAGTAGATCCGTTAGTACCAAAAATCTTCACTGATGTGGGTGACAGAAACCTGCAACACAGAACAAACTAACTTAAAAACAAAGTGCACCAAACTCCTTACCCTGATCTAACCCACTCTCCCACACAGTTACCTTGATGCGACAGCTGCGGCCTCAAGGTGTTAGTGTATATATACACACAAACAGTGACTGCGCATTACAGCCCCAAAAGACACCTAGAGAGCTGTGTCGTGAGGCCAGAGATGAAGGTAGATGGCCCCATATAGAAGGCGGCCAGGATGAAAACACCAGAGGCCACAGCCATCGGATCAAGGTAAAGTATGCATTTATGGGGGATTAGGGTGTGTTAGATGCAGATCTTTGCAGCAAAGCGTGAACTACCAAAAAAAACTGCTCAGCAGTAAAAGTATTATTAACTTCCTAGCTAGCTCAAATTGCTTGCGAACAGAAATGAATACAAACTCTGTATTTTAGAAGGTATTTTCAGCCTCTAAGCTAGTTGCTAAAACCTGAATACAGGCTCTCACTCCCATGAAGAGGTTCAAATGGTGAGCAGAGAGGAGGGCGGATGAAGTTACGATCTCTGCCTCAGCCAGCCAATCAGAGGAAGCTTTACATTCAGAGCATACAAAAGCTGCCTATAAATAGCTGAGCACCACTGAGCCTGATTCACGTTTGTTGTGGAATGGGATGTTCGCATTCCCACAGCCATATCACAAGGCTGGATACTGTAGATAGCTGGAGCTACATACAATCTATACAGTGCTGTCAGCGGGTGCACCTGTTAGTGTAGGAAATAATTTGTTTGGGCCAGCTTATCTCAGACAAATTAGTTAAAGTGACAGTAAAGCTGGAGATCAGCTTTAGAAGACCATAAGGAGGACCATTGCTTTTGACAAGACAGATAATTTTTTATAATTTCAATACAGTACAAAATGGAAAGGTTTGGGTTTAACGCATATCCCCACAGGGCGACACTGTGGATATACTAGTAACAATGTGCCAGCATCCCGATAATATGCAGATTTTAACTAGAAACTAGTAGTTTGGACTTTCAAAGGCACACAGTAAATGAGGTAAAAAACTAAGGGTATTTTAATATAGCAAATATCATATAAAAAAACAGTTATATAAAATCGAGTGGTTATTCAATATTATAACTGGTTCACATAGGTTATCACAGTAATGACAGTAAAGTACAGTGTCCCTAGGAAAACTCAAAACAGTAACATAGGGTGATAACAATGTAACTGTAAAGTGGATAACCAAGCGGTGGGTCCAGAGGAGGAGGACTTGCTCTACATGTTACACGTTCGTGAAAGCTTCTTCAGGAGCATAGACATATGAATCTAGCTGCATTTAACTTATCCCTTTTTTAAACAACTAAGTTTTTGTTCAGCTTTTTATCATTTAGTTGCGTGTGGCCGTGCTCTATCATTTCTGTCCCCATGTCTCTGGATGTGCTTTTGTTTCTGTTTGTCTGCACAGCGCCGCCTTCCAGTCAAGGGAAGAAAGCGGAAGTGCGGCGATTGACGGGGACACGGAGCAAATTTTTTGCCCTGAGATCCCCGCCCCTGCTGCCTGTACATTGGTCTGTGTTCGCCGCGTCAGCGGTAACCTGGCACATGCGCGGTGGCCTGCGGACAGACCGGAATGCACCACTTCCGCCCAGGAGTGACGCACTTCCGGTAAGGGCATATATAAACACGGAAGACGCCATGATTCCATATAGGCGATCACATTGAGCTTAGGAACCACTCGCTGATGACGTAATACAACCCGGACAAGGTAAAATAGCTTTCTATAACATCCCTTTTGATTGATGTTCCCTATGCGGCATTACCACTAATATAATTATACTCTGTTACCCTCCCAGGGCTCTGACCTCTCTATTGAGTAGACCAGACATAGTGTGGTAAACTGACTGGACCAAGCTTAACAGGTATAACGTCGTTCAAGCATACCAAAACATTACCTTTACACCAGGTCAGCAGAGTTTCCTTTTCCCTATTCCCTGCTTACCAGCACAGATCGTCCTATCAATATTACTTTAATAATTTTTTACATGGTGCGACTCCTTACTTTACAATTTATGGGCCTTGATTCCCACATGTGCCATATACCTATGGTCATGTGGCTCTCCATATATTAACCGTGAGACTATGTATTTATGGTTGATATTTAATTGACTACTATTACCCACAGATAATACCCTCCTGACTGGCCATATGTTATTACACATCGCGATTGTCTAGGCAACAGGCTGACTGTTGGCATTTTCAACACGGCCCAATCTGTATGTCTGCCTTTATTTATATACACTCTTTACATATTTAGATACCCTCATTGTTGCTATTCCTATATGAACCGCCCTACTCTATTCTATCTACTAAACTTTCTATTTGTGCCCCAATAGAGCTGCTGCCTACTCACTCCATTGAACTCTGGGGACTCCTTTGTTGTTGCCCTGCCACATGCTAGCAAATATATATGTATGTCTCTCTGTTAAAATGTTGAATATTGATTATTTTTTTTTGTTTGTATATTTTAATAGATTCATATGTCTATGCTCCTGAGGAAGCGTTTCACTAACGCGTAACATGTAGAGCAAGTCCTCCTCCTCCTCTGGACCCACCGATTGGTTATCCACTTTACAGTTACATTGTTATCACCCTATGTTATTGTTTTCCTAGGGACACTGTACTTTACTGTCATTACTGTGATAACCTATGTGAACCAGTTATAATATTGAATAACCACTCGATTTTATACAACTGTTTTTTTATATGATATTTGCTATATTAAAATACCCTTAGTTTTTTTACCTCGTTTACTGTGTGCCTTTGAAAGTCCGAACTACTAGTTTGTAGTTAAAATATGCACAGTACAAAATGGATCCAATGCAGAGGTTTAATATGACCAAGTCATATATGGTACTATTTTGTCTCTCCTGATCAAGTTAGATTTTTTTTTCAGCTTCAAGATTCCATTACGTCAAATGACTTCCTTCCTCACCTCTGAATGTCTCCAGACAGTGTCCTGTTGCTTTTCATACGTTTACAAGACTTTATAGTGACAGTCTTCTTGAGGATAACAGGTGACTCCACTGGGGATATTTGGACAGATGATGCAGTGGACTCATTCTAGTGAAAAAAGAAAAAAAGAAGTTGAACCTTTAAGGGCAGTTTTGTTGAAAAACAAAAATTCTCCTCTGGGTGATCCATCTACAGGATTTTGGCACACTTGCTTCAGAACAGAAGGTAGAAATCTGCAACAAATGGCTGTTTCATCATGTCATTGCCAGGCTAGTTCCTGAATTATAACCTCATAAGCAAATCTCAGTGTTACAAATGAGAAATGCTGCAGGGACCTTTGGAAGTAGTGGAAAGTTTTACAAATCTGGGAAAAAATCAATGAGTCAATCACATAAGCATGAAATTACATACATTAACCACTTGTATTGCAGACGAGCGGCCGCTGTAGGCAAAGCGACGTACTGGTATGTCACTACCTAATTTCGAGTTTAGGGCGTGTGCCTGCGCACCCCCACTCGGTTCCCGCTGTGATTATACCAGGGCTCGGCCAATTATTATATTTAGAAGTATCGGTCAAAAAACTGACTGATATTGCTTCAATGGGTTTTACCGGGGATGCAGGTGCACGTATCACCCCGTACCGTTCTTAAAGCGGAGCTCCACCCTACAGTGGAACTTCCGCTCATCGGATTCCCCCCCCCCCCTCCTTCGGTGCCACAATTGGCACCTTTCGGGGGAGGGGGGACAGGATACCCGTCTTTGACAGGTATCCTTCACCACTTCCGGGAGTCCAGGCGCAGCGTCACCGCGGGGCTCCCCCCTCGGCCGCCGCGCTAATAGGAGAGAGGTGCGGGACCTCGCGCATGCGAAGTAGGGTTCCAGGCGTGAAGCCGAAAGGCAAGCCGTCCATATATTAAAAGCCAGCAGCTGCAGTATGTGTAGCTGCTGGCTTTTAATTTTTTTTTTTCCCCCCAGGAACACCACTTAAAGAGCGGATGGTCGGCTTTATTGCAATTACCACCGGTGCAGATCAACAGCCGCTCGGCTGTTAATACAAGCAGCAGGAGGGGACGTTCCTCCCCTCCCACCACTCGCCCGAGCTCTCCGGTCCCACCAGGAGACCTGAGCAACCAGCCGGAAAGTCCGTCGGCTGCCCGATCTAGTAATCCAGAAGCGATGTCATGACATCACTTCCCGGATTACTGGCATCTTAAAGGCGCCAGTTTTAAAAAAGTATTCAAAAACGCTGATCTTGACGTTTTGAATACTTTGAAGCGCAGAGGAGGGGTTTGGGGTCATATAGACCCCCGATCTCTCCATAAAGAGCACCTCTCACATGCCTATTACTGTCACAAGGGACGTTTACATTCCCTGTGACAGCAATAACAGTGATATATATATAAAAAAAGTTTTTAAATGTTCAAAATATCGGCTATCGGCAGGAGAGGTGGCCGAAATATCGGTATCATATCGGTCGATCCCTAGATTGTACACAGCAGGAGCCTGTCAGCAAGTTCCAGCCAATGATTCATGGCCAGGGACGTGCTGTTCAGCTGTGTACATTTACAGCCCAGATCTGTGTAGACATTTACTAAAAATGAACAATGAGCCATATGGCTTCCTCATAGTGTCACCATTTACCAGGTCACTGCTGAGAATCCTGGCAAGCTCCTCATCTTTCTTCATCTGTTCTTCCAGTTCCCTTTGTGTGCGTTCTAAAGACCATTGCTGCTCTGCCTCCTCTGCCAAAAGCTTCTGAATGTAGTCCTCACTTGCCTTCCGTTCTTCCTCTTCTATCCTAAGCCGCTCAACTTCAATCTAAGGGAACACACAAAAGTCAACGGCAAAACTAAAATCTATATACAGTGTTGTGTATATGGCCAGAATAATAAAACTTTGCTAACTGGTTATGTACAAGTAAAATACAAAAAGATACACCCCCCAAAATAGTTTTGTGGTTAAAAAAAAATAAAAATAATTCAAGTTAGCCTATTGGAAAAAAAGTTACCGGCAAGTCTTTCAGGACAGCACCCGAGAGATCATGGCTCCTCCTCCCACAGGAAACACCTCCTCAATCAAGTTTTTAATAGGAGGCCTCCACGTTGCTACCATCAGTTGTTTGTAGAGAACCTCCAGCCCCAGTTGCAACACATAAGCGACAGTTATATCATAGTATTACAGCAACAGCATAAAAAAAAGGGCGGTTACTTCGGTCCTGAAAGCCTATTGGAAAACAAGTTACCGGTAAGTCTAACTTTAATTTTTCCAAAACATCTTTCAGGACAGCACCCGAGAGGATAATCGAGACTTACCCCATTTTAGGGTGGGACACCAGCCTGTAAGACTTTCCTTCCGAAAGCCTGGTCCCCAGCCGTCATGAGGACTAACCTATAATGACGGGCAAAGGTCGTCAGACTTGTCCAAGTAGCTGCTTTACATATTTGTTCGGGGGTGGCACCATCTTTTTCTGCCCAACTCACCGCCGAGGCTCTTGTAGAATGAGCCCGAATACTCACTGGACTCTCCTTGCCTGTAAGGGAATAGGCCTCTGAGATAGCCATTCTTAACCATCTGGCAATAGTTCCTCTGGAAGCTTGTCTTCCTTTTTTACTACCAGCAAATGAAATGAATAATGCGTCTGAACGTCTAAAGTCTTTCGTGGCTTCCAGGTAACTTAAGACTGTTCTTTTAAAGTGGTTGTAAACCCACTTATGCAACTTGCACCTACAGGTAAGCCTAGATTAAGGCTTACCTGTAGGTGCAAGAAATATCTCCTAAACCTACACGGTTTAGGAGATATTTGCAAAAAATTACAACGGTGCATTCACAGGGTTAATCCCATTCACAAATCCGGTCTTGCTGGATATGACATTTCCCGCGCGCTTACGAGGAGTGACGTCTTCGCCACTCCGGCCAATCACAGCACCGGAGCTGCGCTGTGATTGGCTGGAGAGGCGATACCCGGAAGTAACCTTCCGGGTATCTGTGGAGCGATGGCTGTGACGAGGACGGCTTTGGGGGCACCGATCTAAGGTAAGCGATGCATGAGCTAGTATGCTAGTCATACTAGCTCATTATGGCTTTGTCTTGCAGGTGGGTTTAAAAAAAAAAAAAAAAAAAAAAAAGTCAGGGTTTACAACCACTTTAACATCCAGAGTATGGAATTCTTCTTCCTTCTTACCCACTGGATTAGAACAAAAATGTAGGAAGTTTTAATGGTCTGCCGGATGTTGTGCACCAGGAGTTAAAGACTTTCCAGACTTTGTAATATATTGCTCTGGTAACATTCTTTCTGCTAGATAGGAGGGTAGCGACCAACCTATCCGAGAAGCCTTTTCTCCTCAAGAGCTGCTCCTCAGAATCCAAGCTGTGAGTTTTAGCTTTTGTACTTCTTGGTGAAGCAGGGGACCTTTTAACAGCAGGTCTTGTCTCAACGGAAGGTGCCAGTATGGTTTGAATTGCATCTGTAGAAGAGACGAAAACCAAGGCCTTTTGGGCCAGAAGGTGATGAGGATCATGTCGTATCCGCTTTCTGGATTTTTGTTACGACCTGAGGGATAAGCTGAAATGGAGGGAATGCGTAGCAGAGGTGAAATTTCCAACTGTGCGCCAGAGCATCTTCTCCCAGTGATGACTCGCTCCCGTTCAGGGAGCAGAAGCGGGATATTTGCGTATTTTCGAGATCCACTCTTGGCCATCCCCATTTCTTCACTATTAACCACTTAAGCCCCGGACCATTTGGTAGCTAGAGGACCAGAGGTGAATTCAGAATTTTGCACTGCGCTGTTTTAACTGTAAATTGTGCGGACATGCAATGTTGTACCCAAACGAAATTTGCGTCCTTTTCTTCCCACAAATAGAGCTTTCTTTTAATGGTATTCGATTGCCTCTGCGATTTTTATTTTTTGCGATATAAACGGAAAAAGACCGAAAATTGTGAAAAAAAAAATGATATTTTCTACTTTTTGTTATAAGAAAAATCGAATAAACTCAATTGTAGTCATACATTTAGGCCAAAATGTATTCAGCCACATGTTTTTAGTAAAAAAAATGTCAATAAGCGTATATTTATTGGTTTGCGCAAAAGTTATAGAGTTTACAAACTAGGGTAAATTTTCTGAAATTTACACAGCTTTAAATTTATGACTGCCCATCTCATTTCTTGAGGTGCTAAAATGACAGGGCAGTACAAAACCCCCCCAAATGACCCCATTTTGGAAAGTAGACACCCCAAGGAAATTGCTGAGAGGCATGTTGAGCCCATTGAATTTTTTATTTTTTGTCCCAAGTGATTGAATAATGACTAAAAAAAAAAATTACAAAAAGTTGTCACTAAATGATATATTGCTCACACATGCCATGGTTATATGTGGAATTGCACCCCAAAATACATTTTTCTGCTTCTCCTGAGTACGGGGATACCATATGTGTGGGACTTTTTAGGCGCCTAGCCGCGTACGGGACCCCGAAAACCAAGCACCGCCTTCAGGATTTCTAGGCACAAATTTTTGATTTCACTCCTCACTACCTATCACAGTTTCGAAGGCCATAAAATGCCAAAATCGCACAAAACCCCCCCCAAATGACCCCATTTTGGAATATAGACACCCCAAGCTATTTGCTGAGAGGAATGGCGAGTATTTTACAGCTCTCATTTGTTTTTGAAAATGAAGAAAGAAAATATATATATATATTTTTTCAATTTTCAAAACTTTGTGACAAAAAGCGAGATCTGCAAAATACTCACAATACCTCTCAGCAAATAGCTTGGGGTGTCTACTTTCCAAAATGGGGTCATTTGGGGGGGTTTGTGCCATCTGGGCATTCCATGGCCTCCGAAACTGTGATAGGCAGTGAGAAGTGAAATCAAAAATTTACACCCTTAGAAAGCCTGAAGGCGGTGCTTGGTTTTTGGGGTCCCGTACGTGGCTAGGCTCCCAAAAAGTCTCACACATGTGGTATCCCCGTACTCAGGAGAAGCAACAGAATGTATTTTGGGGTGTAATTCTACATATGCCCATGGCATGTTTGAGCAATATATCATTTAGTGACAACTTTGTGCAAAAAAAAAAAAAAAAAATTGTCGTTTTTCCGCAACTTGTGTCAACATATAAAATATTCCATGGACTCGACATGCCTCTCAGTATATAGCTTGGGGTGTCTGCTTTCCAAAATGGGGTCATTTGGGGGGGTTTTGAACTGTTCTGGCATTTTATACACAACATTAGGAAGCTTACATCCACTCTTCTAACCACTTGAAGACAAAGCCCTTTTTGACACTTTTTGTTTACATGAAAACATATTTTTTTTTGCAAGAAAATTATGTTGAACCCCCAAACATTATATATATTTTTAAAGCAAAGGCCCTACAGATTAAAATGGTGGGTGTTGCATTTTTTTTCTACACAGTATTTGCGCAGCGATTTTTCAAACGCATTTTTTGGGTTAAAAAATACACTTTTTTTAATTTTAATGCACTAAAACACACTATATTGCCCAAATGTTTGATGAAATAAAAAAGATGATCTTAGGCCGAGTACATAGATACCAAACACGACATGCTTTAAAATGTCGCACAAACGCGCATTGGCGACAAACTACATACATTTTTAAAAGCCTTTACAGGTTACCCCAGTAGATTTACAGAGGAGGTCTACTGCTAAAATGATTGCCCTCGATCTGACCTTCGCGGTGATACTTCACATGCATGGTGCAATTGCTGTTTACATATGACGCCAGACCGACGCTTGCGTTCGCCATTGGGCAAGAGCAGGGCAGGACAGGGGGTGCTTTTTTTTTTTCTTGATACCAAGATGATACCTAAACCCGCACGCATCATTCTGGTATAAACATTCAAAGTCCAGCAACATACCAGTACGTTGCTGGTCCTTGTTGGACATGTATTGTAATCTTTTTATTTCATGCAGCCAGTTGGCTGAACGAAAAAAGAGATTGATCGGTGGGTATGCCCATCATTAGAATACCGCCCTTCATCCACCCACTTCCAATGATGGGCATACACGCACCATTTATATATGCCGAAGCATGGGGGCATCCTCCCGCAAAAAAGTTATGCCGCACACACATGGTCGGACTTTTCCACGGGCAAGCCTCCGTCGGAATTTCGACCGTATGTACGCGGCATTAGGAGCAAAATCGCTCCTCCGCCCCTGCTGCCCCAATGCTTCGGCATATTTGCTTTTTTTTTTTTTTTTAACTGTGGTGGTGAAATCACCTCCTACAGCACTGGAGTCGCAGGGATCAGGCCTGTCTCTGCGAACGCTGCAGTTGTGTGTTTTTGTTTTGTAAGTGACAGTGATCGATCGATACTGCACTTGGGTGGCCTGGGCTGGACGGAGGGGCAAAACGCAGGTGCCAGCAGGTATCTGGGCTGATCCCGCTAACACTGCGTTTTTGGGAACCCTAAACTGCTGGGGACGCTAGTATAGATCAGATCAGATATTGATCTGTTCAGATACTATACCACTAAGGGGGGTGTATGCTTCACGCGTGGGTGTTAGCGTTACTGGCACTAACCTGACGCTGCCTGGGGTGTGACGCAGACCCTCTCTGACGCTAAAACCTAATTGATATCACCCGCCGGGCGATCAGGGGGTTAAACCTTTATTGGGTTATATACACGGCGGGTGCCCTGACACTATAAAAAGCAAACTAACTAACCAGCGTCCCCCGTAACACTTACATGGTGATCACTGGTGAAAGGGTTAACTAGGGGCAATCAGGGGGTTAAAACCTTTATTAGATAATATATTGGGGTACCTGACGCTATAAAAACATGCGGCGAACCTAAAAAAAAATACTGGCTACGATCTGCATCACCGACACTAAGACAGCGTTTAGAAAAACAATTGCTTAGCGACAGTGGTGATAGGGGGTGAAAGGGTTACCTGGGGGGCGATCAAGGGGGTTAAACCTTTATTAGATAATATATTGGGGTACCTGACTCTATAAAAACCTGCGGCGAACCTAAAAAAAATTACTGGCTGCCGATCGGCATCACTGACGCTAAGACAGCGATCAGAAAAATGTCGCTTATCTGGGGGGTGATCAGGGGGTTAAACCTTTATTAGGGGGGGTTAGGGGGCTACACTGGACCTAAGACTAAACTTTGGTGACACTTTTACAGTCACAAATGTCACTGATTGCAGTGATCACTAAATAAATGGTCACTGCAATCAGTGACACTGTGACTGGGGGCTGGGGGGGTGATCTGGGGTGTCTGGGGGGGCGATTTATGTCCCTATGTGTCCTGGTGTCAGTGTAGTGTTGTGTGCACTGACCTGATATCTTCTCTTGTACGGCGCTCGGTATATGTGAGCGCCGCACCAGAGATGACATCACTTCCTCCTGCTCCCTCTGTCTGACACAGACAGAGGGGGCATTTCCATTCGCCGGGAGCGATCGCGAGGGGGTGGCCAGAAACAAATGGCTGCCCCCTCATCCCGGAACGCTCCCGGACACTTAGCCACCGCTCACTGTACAGAAGGGGGGTCCGATTGGACCCCCCCCAACTATACAAAGGCAATCACGTATGCTCTACGTGATTGTGCCTGTCGGTGCCATTCTGCCGACGTATATATACACAGTGAGCGGTCGTTAGGTGGTTAAATTGAAGACATCGGGATTCAATTGCCATTCAGCTTCGTACACCTGGTTCCTGCTGAGGAAGTCCGCTACCCTGTTTAGAGTCCCCTTTAGGTGGACTGTGGACAAGGATCGAGTATGGAGCTCTGCCCAGATTAGAATGCTTCCTGCTAGGCCCTGAAGAACTGCTTCTGGTGCCACCCTGTCTGTTTATGTAGGCCACCGCCATGGCATTGTCTGACAGGATTTGTGTATGCTGTCCTTGGACTTCTTCTGCAAAAGGTCAGTAAGGTCATCTCTATCGCCTTTAGTTCCCTCCAGTTTGAGGATCTCCGTGCTTCTCTTGTGGACCACGATCCCTGATCCCACGACCACTCATGTGAGCCCCCCCAACCCCAGGAGCTGGCATTGGTTGTTAACCTTGCCTGGGTTGAAAAGGACCATAACAGGCCTGCTGAAAACCTTGTCTGGTTTATCCACCACCAGAGACTCCTTTTTACTTTGGTGGGGATCTTCACTAGTGAATCCAGTGAATTTTGGTGGTGATCCCAGATTTTTAACAGAAAACTTTCTGTCTAAAAAAGGAGCTTTGCCCACTGAACTGCCGGTATGAAAGAGGTCAGGGTTCCTAGCGCTGACATGACCCTCCTGATGGACAGAAGCTGACTGGATTGTAACAGTGACACCACTTCTATCAACTTTTTCTGTTTTTCTTCTGGGAGAAAAACCTTTTGCTCCAAAGAGCTGATGCGGAAACCCAGGAATAACACCTCCTGTGGGGGAATCAGATTTGACTTTTGGAGGTTTAATATCCATCCGATGGATTCTAGGCGAGCACGGGCTCTGTCCAAGTTCGTCTGAAGTCCTTCTCTGGTTTGAGCAAAAAACAGTAGGTCGTCTAGATAAGGAATCACTTAAAGTCCATCTAGACGCAGGGGTGCCAGTGCTTCGGCCATTATCTTTGTGAACACCCTTGGAGATGACAGGCCGAATGGGAGAGCTCTGAATTGCAGGTGTACCACCTTCTTCCCTTCCTTCAGTGCTAACATCAGATATCTCTGGGACCTGGCGGCAATAAGAATGTGGAGATAGGCGTCCTGTAAATCTATTGATGCCATGAAGCACCCTTGACTCAGGAGGCTTCTTACTAAGAAAGTGGAATCTATCCGAAATCTTCTGTACTCTACTGACTGATTCAGTATTTTTAGATTTAGGATGAGGCAATACTTTCCTGAGGGTTTTTGAACAAGAAATACATGTGAATAGAAACCCTGGAAGAACTCCCCTGTTGGAACCAGAACAATGACTCTCTGGGATATCAGTTCCTGGATTAAGGACTTCATGGCGAGAGCCTTGTCCGGATCCCTTGGGACGTTTGTCACCAGGAATCTTTTTGGAGGTTCTTCCGTGAATTCTATCACGTATCCTTGGGAGAGCATGTTTACAATAAACGGATTTGAAGTAATGTCTCTCCACTGGGGAAGGAACTCCTGGAGTCTTCCCACGGCCTGGAGTGGGGAGTCACTGCGGCTTTCCGGAGGTCGCAGGAGGATTGAAGAGCACTCCACTCCTACCTTTTGGCTTCTGGGAAGACCATGGCTTCCTCTTGCTCTGCGTTTTTCCTTCCTGCTGTCCTTTTTGCGGGCGAAAAAAAATGCTTACGGGTCTGCACCCGTTTCTTCTTGACCCGAAACTACTTCTTTTTATCAGCCGTACGGTCAAGAATGGACTCTAGCTCCGAACAGCAAATCCCCAGCAAAGGGAATGCTACACAGCCTTTAGATGCAGCATCCCCTGGACAAGTTTTCAGCCACAAAGCCCTCCTAGCAAAGTTTGTCAAAGCTGCTGACCTGGCTGACATACGAATAAGATTCCTTTTATCCATGGGCTCCTTTAACATGCCCATATCCTCAAAGGCGAGGACAGTTGACTTTGAGACCTGTGAAAAAGTGGAATCCAGTTTTGGAACCTTGTTCCAGATAGAGTCCGGATTTTCCTCAAATGGAAATCTTCTCTTGTGAGCCCTGGAAAAAAATAGGATTTTTGTACTCACCGTAAAATCCGTTTTTCTGACGTCCATGGACTGACACAGCTGGATACTGTAAACGTGTGGGTATATGTCCCTGCTCGCAGGAGAAGATCTAGGCAGAATGTTAAATGTTAGAAACATACATTCTAGAACAAACCAGAGCTGAACAGCCTCGCCCAGGGGGGCGGTCCCTCCGGACATTACCCTCCCACCTGCAGCCTCAGTTCGTAACAAAGCAGTACAAACCTCAAAAGGAAGGGTGGGTGCCGTGTCAGTCCATGAGTACAAAAATCCTATTTTCTCTTATCGTCCATGGACTGACACAGCTGGATACTGTAAATGCGTGGGACGTCCCAAAGCGGTATCAGAAGGGTGGGAGCAGTAGTAAAGGAAAAACCAAAACTTCACTCCAAACAAACAAGCAGAGCTCCTCAACAGAGGAGTTGCAACATTAAACAGCGGCCTGCAACACTTTGTGGTCGAAGGAAGCATCTGAAGATGCAGCCACATCAACCTTATAGAACTTAGAAAAAAGGTATGAAAGGACGCCCAGGTCGCTGCCTTGCACACTTGTGCAACCGACACTTGATGTCGGAAAGCCCAGGAAGCAGCATTTGCCCTAGTGGAATGCGCCGTAACCGGAAAGGGAGGCGCCCGCCCCTTAATGGCATAGGCCTGTATAACGGTCTGTTTGATCCACCTAGAAATGGTGGCAGACGAAACCGCTTGACCCTGTTTTGGACCCGAGACGTACACAAACAGTGAGTCAGACTGCCGAATGGAAGTAGTAGCAGTCAGGTACACCCCTAAGGCTCGTACCACATCCAAATTGCGAAGCGCAACCTCTCTAGGAAGCGATGGACGAGGGCACAAGGACGGAAGGACAACGTCCTCATTAAGGTGAAAAGCCGAAACCACCGTTGGAAGGAAAAATGGTCGCGGCGCAACACCGCCTTATCCTTATGGAGGACCAGGTAAGGTGACTTGCATGACAGAGCCGCCAACTCAGACACCCGTCGAACAGAAGTGATGGCCACTAAGAAAGCCACCTTTTGAGACAAGGTTAAAAGAGGAATATCTCTGATATTTTCAAATGGAGGTTCCTGAAGAACCGAGAGCACCAAGTTCAGATCCCAAGGAGGGAGCGGGGGCTTGGCAGGGGGAATCACATGGCGAATCCCCTGCACAAAAGTGCTAACTAAAGAATGACCTGCTAGGGGTCGTTGAAAGAAAATGGCCAAGGCCGAAATCTGACCCTTAATAGTGCTTAAAGCCAGCCTTTGGGCTACACCACGCTGCAAAAACCGTAGGATTCTGGGGACAGAGTACGTCCGTGGACGCCAGTCTAGTTCCTCGCACATAGCAATGTAAGCTCTCCAGGTACGGTGCTGACAGGACTCCCCAAACTCCTCCCCAGCCCGTCAGGCTGGCGTCCGTCGTGACCACCGTCCACTGAATGGGGAGAAACGACTTTCCGGCCCGAAGAGCCGGGGATCTCAGTCACCACGTCAGGGATGCCTTGACTGAGTGACTCACTCGGATCTGAAGATCCAATGACAATGGGGACTTGTCCCAAACAGACAGAATTCCCTTCTGCAATGCCCGAGTGTGTGATTGAGCATACGGAACAGCCTTGAAGGAGGCCACCATTAGTCCCAGGACCTTCATGCAGTAACGGATAGATGACCATTTTCGGGCCGTCAGGACCCGAACCGCCGACTGAAGTGTCAGTAACTTCTCTGCGGGTAGAAACATCTTCGCTGCTGAAGTGTCCAGGCTCAGGCCCAGATACTCCAAACGTTGAGTCGGGACCAGAACCGACTTCTGCATGTTCAGAAGGCACCCGAAGTCCCGGAGGGTCTGACTGACTACTGTCACATTTTCCTCCAATTCTGAGCCAGTGTCTGCTCTTAGAAGGAGATCGTCCAGATAGCCCACGACAATTCCTCGCTGTCTCACCAAAGCTAGAACCGGGGCAAGCACTTTGGTGAAAACCCGTGGTGCCGACGCTAGGCTGAAGGGAAGAGCCACGAACTAATAGTGGACTTCGCCTATGGCAAAGCGCAGAAACCTCTGTTGACCTGTGCAGATTGGGATGTGCAAGTAAGCGTCCTTGATATCCAAGGACGCCAGGAAATCCCCTTGGAGGAGGGTCGCAACGACCGTGCGAATGGATGCCATCCGGAATTTTTGTACCTTCACGTAGGCATTCAAAGCCTTGAGGTCCAGGATTGGCCGTACCCGTCCTTCTTTGGAGCAACAAACAGGCGAGAGTAAATCCCCTGAAACCTCTCCTGTGACGGAACCGGCACAACGACTCCACACCCAAGCAAATCCTGTAGGGCCCCCAAAAGGGCCGCCCGGCGGGCAGGAAGGAGAGGGAGGTTTGAGGGGAAGAACCTGTTTGGGGGCCATGAGCGGAACTCTATCCTGTATCCGGAGGGGACAAGCTCGCACACTCGGCGGTCGGAGATCCGGGAGGTCCACCGAACCGTGAACCTGCGAAGACGTCCCCCTCCACCCCAGAGTCGGGCAGGGGCAAGACTTCATGCTGTGGCGGGCTTACGCACTCAGGGACACCTGTGTCCCCCCGCTGCAGTTTTTTCAGTCTGGTCGGGCTTACCCATGGATTCCGACTGACGAAAAAAACTTCTTCCCCGGAAAGGAAGAGGCCCGACCTGCGGAGGGGCTCCTTTCCCTTAACAGACTGAGGGAGGAAGGTGCTCTTACCCCCTGTGACATCCTTAATAATGTCATCCAGGGCGGTCCCAAACCGTCTACTGCCCTTAAAAGGCAAGTCAGCCAGGAGCTTTTTGGAAGCAAGGTCGGCCGACCAGCATTTTAGCCAGATAAGGCGACGCAGCACCACAGCAGAGATAGAGGCCCCAGATATTAAGGGAGCCGCATCCAAAGTGGCATCGCACACAGACCAGGCCCTGCACAAGTTGATGAGCCAGGGCAATGGTCTCAGGAGGGAGATTATGCTCCTGTACCGTCTGGTGCAAGATCTTTGCCCATCCCGTGAGTGTCTGAGACACAAGCGTCGCCGCCACAATAGGGCGTAAGGCAGACCCCAATAAGGCAAACATAGTTCTACTCACCACCTCAGACCTCCTATCAGTGGGATCCTTAAATGCAGGAGTCCCTTCCATTGGGAGCGTGGTAGCCTTATTCAAACGGGCGACCGGGGGGGGGGGGGGTGAGAACTGAGGGGGTGAGCCCACTTCTTAACCAGGGACCGTCAAAGTCTTCTGCGGCCTATCCCAGATTTGGTCAATGAATGTAGTAAAAAAAAGGCACATATGGAAAGACCTTTTTTGAAGAGACGGTTTTAAAGGAACCAAAAAGGAGACAGTTTCCACCTGGGGTTCCTCAGTCTCAACATTCAGCTTGAGAGTGTCCCTCACAGCATCAATGAGTTCACTTACAAGCACCCTGTCAGTTACTGGTTCAGGACTGGAGTCTTCCTCGCATGGAATGTCCTGTCCAAACACATCAAAATCCTCAGAGCTAGGTTCCTGAGCGGCAGTAGCTAGGCCCATATCTGAGACAGAGCACTCCCCTACAGGAGACTGTGTGGGTAGGGGGCGCTTTACAGCTCCCTTGCGCTCACACACCGCTTCCATTCTGACAAGGAATGATTCCAGGACTGCAGACAACTGGTCCATAGGGACCGCAGGTGCAGGAGCACTGCCAGTTGCCTCTGGCAAGTGTGGAGAAGCAGGTGTACCAAACTCCATACCGCCACCCTGAGACCTTATACACTATACAGTGAATATACAGTCCACCCACTGGCTACACTGAGGCAGAGGAGGGGATACCAGGAGGACTCACCAACACCTAAGGACCGCTCAGTTCTGCCCACGCTGTAAGCCTGAGGAGAGTGAAGAATCTGTGAGGAGATTGCCGCCGGCCACAGCTATAACTGCGCCATTGAACCACAGCAAGATGGCCACCGAGCGCGAAATTCAAAGGGCAAACAGCGCTAATGGCGCACGCAATAACCACCTCACACACCATAAAAACTGCCCCTCTCCCCAGAGCCCACTACAGACATGAGCGCCCAGCCAGGCCAGAGCGACCCCCAAGCACCCCCACAGCACCAGTACAGGGTGCAGAAAGCAGCATAACAGGGGGGAGACAGGGAGAAACCCCCCATATAAAGAAACACAGCCAGCATGTACTCACCTGCAGTAGGAGAGACTACTTACCCGTCCCTTTCAGGGACCCACTGGCTTGTTTCAGACAGACCTATCACAGAGCAGTACTGCGTAGCTGTCGGCCCCGTCCACCGCGAGAGATAGTCAGTTAGGTACTGTTCAATCTTGAGAGGACCGCAGGAGCTAAAAGCAACCCGGCCACCCCTGGAGTCATGGGGCATGTCGTGAACTGAGTCTCACGCACACAAGGCGGGGAGCAGCACGCTCGATGGTCGGACAGGGAAGACTGAGGATACCAGTGTACCCAACCTGTTGCCCAGCCGACAGTTGATTGAAGGTCTCAAAAATAAAATATTAAATGCCCAAAGGAATAAAATTTAAAAGTAAAATCTTCCGGGGGGCGTGGCCTGACGGTGCATGGAGTAGGACGCTTGCTGAGGAGCTCCAGACATTGAACCTGTAATCCATTGCATCCTGAGATCCACAGACTGAATTTTCGCATCGCACTCGCCTGCTTAGATACCCTACATCCTAGACAGCATGTCACCGACGAAATCTCAAAAGGCCGCGGCGGCGAGGCTGGCACAATACCGGCATATAGATTCAGGGGAGCCGGAGGAAGATGGCGGCGAGGCGCCGGAGAACAGTGGGAGGCCAGCGGGTGATACAGCCCAGCTCCTAGAGGCCATCACGCTATGCCGCACATCCCTAACAACCCAGATTGAGGAGGTGAGAGTGGATATCTCTCACATCCGACAGGACATGCAGAATCTGCGGGAGAGGGTGACTACTGCAGAGACCCGCCTGAGTGATGTGGAGGACGCGCTCCCGCCATTGCAGACGAGAGCAGATCATATGCAGCAACAGATCCAGCAACTGTTCTCCAGGCAGGATGAGATGGAGAACAGGTTGAGGAGGTGCAATATACGCCTGATTGGCCTGCCGGAGGGGTCCGAGGGTAAGGATCCCACCTCATTCCTGGAACAGCTCCTCATAACCACCTATGGGAGAGAGGCATTCTCCCCTCTCCTGGCAGTTGAGAGGGCCCACCGCATGCCAGCTAAAGCTCCGCCGCAGGGAGCTCCGCCGCGCACTTTTATAGCTAAGCTACTGAACTACAAAGATCGGGATGCTGCCCTCAGGATGGCCAGACTAAAAGGGAATATCACTCTGGGGAATGTTACAGTGGCGGTGTTCCCGGACTTCTCAGCAGAGGTTCAACACCGTCGCCAAACTTTCATGGAAGCCAAACGCAGACTGAGAATTCACAACTACAAATATGCTATGCTGTTTCCTGCCCGACTCAGAGTGGAACATGATGGCAAGGCCCTCTTTTTTGATAACCCTGATGACGCCATAACTTGGCTGGAGCGCCGCCCTGGCCCAGAGAAATAAGTGACTATGTGAGTATGATGCTCTTTATCCTGCACCTGCCCAATCCTGCTACTCCTTATATACTACAGATCTGCATGACCTGACTGCTTATTTGCACTTTGCCCCATTAATCCCAAGCCTACACCTGTTCTCTTTGTGGAAGCCCCTGGGATTGCTATCCTACAGTCAGGAGCGTGCACTAGCTAGTGCGGGATATTCATATTCATTCTTCAGAATCTGTGACACACTGCTTAAAAGTTTTGTTGACTGTACTCCTTTGAGCCCTTTGTGGGCTCCCATATACCCTCAGCTGCGGAAGCAGCCGGAGCATAGGACAGTAGAAGCGCTGCTATACAAGTGCACAGTGCAGCGAGACTTTTCCCCCTGCCAATCCAGGAAATATGGAAATGAAGCCCGGGGCCACGGCAGCTGCTCATGCAAAGACTGTCTCACTTGCAGAAGACAATCCGAAGCATTTATCTCAGCCTCATGCTGTGGTATGTCTGGTATGACTAGGTGCTGCGTGGGGCTACTTCTTGGGTTTCGCGGGCTCTTGCTACTGATCTTTCACTAATGTGTTATTCTGGATGGCAGTTACGGTTCGGTTTTGGGATGATGCCCACATCAGTTTGAAAAGATGCAGGGCGGGGAGGGGGAGGTAGGGGAGGGGAAGGTATGGTTTAATTTTTTGTTAGTGTATATGATGAGTCAAAACACAATACAGGCACCAGTGCCCATCACTTACAGAATATTTTCATGGGTTTTTATGCTCCTTGCTGCTCCTTTTATATGTATATCAACGAATTACCCTACCTGAGATACATGGGATTATATTGGTTAATGGTAAACTGTGGGTAGGAATTACTGAGGATGGACTGATATGGCGTCCCTAAAGTTTTTGGTATGGAATGTGAGGGGACTGCGGGATAAAATTAAAACGTACGGCGGCCCTCTCATTCTTGAAGGGTCAGAGGGCTGACGTAGTGGTATTGGTGGAGACACACATAGAGGGGCGGCTTCAAATGGCCCTCCGCCGCCCATGGGTGGGATGGGCATACCATTCGACTCACACATCACACTCCAGAGGGGTGTCTGTGTTGGTGGCGAAATCTGTGCATTTTGAATTAGGTGAGGTAACCACTGACCCTGGAGGTCGCTATATATTTCTGTCAGCCAAATTTTATGGGGAACCCCTACTGATCCTGGCTTATTATATACCTCCCCCATATAGTGAAAGTATGCTACTAGAGGGCATATCGTTCATGGCTAGGTACCCTAATACACAGTCAATCTGGCTAGGAGATTTTAACATGGTGTTAAATACAGACATGGATAGGCTACTGACCTCTCAGGGGTCGGCAAGGCCTGCTGGAGATACCAAATTCTCCAAACTGATCTCCTCATTTCACCTTATAGATACCTGGAGATATAAATACCCCCAAACCAAAGCATATTCTTTTTTCTCTGCATCCCATAACTCCATGTCCAGAATAGACCTCATCTCTAGAGGATTAGCCCCATGCTTACAACTTGCAGCCTTTGGACCCAGACTACTGTCTGATCACACCCCCTACTCGATCACCCTCAGGGTTCCCCTTGACAAACCAGTAAGACCATGGCGCCTGAATCCGTTCTGGCTGTCACTTCTTCCAGAGGACGACGAACTCACGGAAGAGTGGTGCAGATTCTTCTCTGATAATGTGCAGTCTGCCCCCCCGTCCGTGGTTTGGGAATCATTTAAAATACACGCCAGAGCTCACCTGATTTCTTACATAAATAAAATCAAGGCAGATTCTTCAGAGGCTTTCACCAAAGCACTGGAGGAACTCTCCAGTTTGGTGGGTGCATATGCAAATGACCCGTCGCCTTCTAACGCGAGTTTACTCAAACTACAGAATAGGGTAGTCAATCAACTCCACTTTGAAAAAACTAAACGTAAATTATTCTTTACCAGGCAAAAAATGTTTGAACATGGGGAAAAGGCCGGCAAATTACTGGCATATTTGGTACACAGCGAGGAAAGACCACCAGTGGTCATCACCTTGCACGGACCAGGGGGGACCCCGATTACAGACCCATGCGCAGTGACTTCAACATTCAAAGACTTTTTTTCAGATCTATACCGATCTACGGCCCCTCCTGATAGGGACCTCACGACCTCCTTTTTCGCGAGCGTACCCTTTCTAAAACTGACGAAAGACCAAATCACCCTACTCGAGGCACCCCTCACTGAAGGAGGAGATAGCCAAAGCCATAGCGAGCTTTGCGAGATCCAAATCCCCGGGATCGGACGGTCTCCCTATAGAATTCTACTCTAGGTTTGGGGAGGTTCTCATTCCCAAACTACTAACACTATATAATGATCTCTTCGAGTCCTTTACTCTACCACCTTCGATGCGTGAAACCACGATAGTACTCCTACCCAAACCTGGAAAAGACCCGGGACTCCCCGAATCTTACCACCCCATCTCCCTATTACAAGTAGACATTAAAATCCTTGCCAAAATTCTTTCAATACGCCTCAACTAAGTTATTCTCTCCCTTATACACCCCGATCAAGCAGGCTTCATGCCAGGTCGTAATACCTCATTCAACCTGCGGAAGCTCTTTATCAACTTACAGGCCACTCACGAGACGGTAGGAACGCGAGTAGTGACACTTGACACCGCGAAAGCGTTTGATTCAGTGGAATGGGAATATCTCTGGAGCTGCTTGGAGGGATATGGCTTCGGGCCGAACTTTGTGAAATGGACTCAGCTGCTGTATCAAGACCCATCGGCCAAGGTGGTAGCGAATGGGTGGCCCTCTCCGCTGTTTAGCCTGGGACGAGGCACTAGGCAGGGCTGCCCGCTCTCACCCCTACTGTACGCTCTAGCGGCTGAGCCTCTGGCCATGGTTATCCGAGCAGACCCAGAGATAGTGGGATTAAGCTTGGGACCCCTCACAGAAAAGATAAGCATGTATGCGGATGACACGCTACTATACTTAGCAGACTCAGGGCCTTCCCTACACAGGGCCCTGCACATAATTGAGCAGTTTGGAATATTTTCCGGCCTCAAGATTAATTGGGACAAGTCGCAAATATTACCAATAGATAGCTTTCCTATCCCCGAGTCCCAAGCCAATTTACCGCTTCAAAGGGTCGGGGTAATAAAGTACCTTGGGATAAATATATCCAGGAACCCTTCAGATTATCTAGCCCTCAACGTCGAACCCCTTTTTGCCCTAGTTAGGAACAAAATCCGCATGTGGGCCCGGCTACCCCTCGGTGTGTGGGGACGGATTAATCTTATCAAGATGATCCTTTTGCCCAAAGTACTATATTGTTCTCTGGCACTCCCCCATATATATCCAACTAAAACACTTCAAATCTCTGGAAGCCTTGCTTAAACCCTTCGTTTGGGGGACCGGCCGTCACAAACTCCCCTGGCAAACTCTTAAAAACTCAACGGACATGGGCGGGACGGCCCTGCCAGACTTTAACCTGTATTACATCGCGGCCCAACTGTCCCAGTTATACCATATTGATAAAACAGACAGCGAGAGATTCCGAATGTTACTATGCCCACGATGGGCGCAACAAATCCTAGACCCTCTATACCCCATTGCCATGGGGACATGTTGTGCAGATCCAGAAGGGAATACTAAATCCCTCCTGTATCACTATAGGCGTGTGTGGTCCCTCGCATCCGAGAAACTCCAGGTGTCACCTCACAATGATTATGCGCCTCTATGGCACAATACATCTCTACCAGAATATGGACGCATACAAGATCCGGGGGTATGGAGTTCCCGAGGCATATATTACCTGCATCACATTTTGTCCAACGGTAATCTCAAATCATTTGATATGCTGAAGGAACAATATATGCTCCATAACCATATGTTCTTTCGTTACCTCCAGATTCGGCACGCGACTCAGGCCCAGTTCCCCCAACCTCCTCCCCAGCCCACGTCAAATCCGATCATAGCTATTGCTAAGAGTACGGATCCGAAGGGCCTAATTTCGTGCTTTTACAATATGCTCTCCACCCCTGTGTCCAGCAAACTGGCATTTGACCTGAAACCTAGATGGGAGAGGGAGGTGGGCCCAATGGAGAATGAGGAATGGGAGGAAGCTCTAGAGACCTGTAGAGAGGTATCACCCAAACTGTCAGACAGACTGTCCCAAATTTTTATTATACACAGAGCATATCTTACCCCACTCCGAGTGGCCAGGTATAGGAGGGAGCAGTCTACCCTTTGCCCACTCTGTGGCTCCGAGACGGGCACATTCTTCCACATGTTGTGGACGTGTGTTAAAATACAGGCTCTATGGAAACAGGTAGTAGCTTTTCTGCACGATGATATGGGCTCACCCCTCACACTAGACCCAAAGCAGTGTCTCCTGGGGATATTTACAGTGAGTTTAGATAAATATACCAAGATAGTCCTCCAGGAGACCCTGTTTTCAGTCAGAAAAATTATTGCCAGAAAGTGGATGAGGCCGATACCCCCCACCTTGACAGAGTGGAAGGCAGAGGTAAATGGCACTATGCCGTACAAAAAAAATGTGTATATATAAACAGGGGGTGCCCGTCCAAATATGAGAAAGTCTGGGACCGCTGGTTACAGAACTCTGACACCTTTATTTGATCATTTGTTCAGCCCCCTCTATGGAAATTAAAACCTGCCCACCTGTCTGTGTGAAGCCTTACTATCGAAATTTGTGCACCATGTACCTATATTGTTGGGTCAATTGCTCAATATAATGTACTCTTACATGTACTATGGGTCCTGTGTCAATGACATACTGTTATATGTAATGCTTAAAACTGTGACTGTACTCCAGATGTATACACTGTGTTTAACTCAATAAAACCTTTTTTTTTTTTTTTTTTTTTCAACAACAAAGTAAAATCTTCCAGGAGACTGGCTCCTGAGAGAGCCACGTCTTCTCCTTCTGCCAGGCAGAAAAAAAAGTGAGGCTGCTAGCTGCAGGTGGGAAGGTAATGTCCGGAGGGACCGCCCTCCTGGGCGGGGCTGTTCAGCTCTGGTTTGTTCTAGAATGTACGTTTCCAACATTCTGCCTAGATCTTCTCCTGCGAGCAGGGACATATACCCACACGTTTACAGTATCCAGCTGTGTCAGTCCATGGACGATAAGAGAAAAAAAGACAGAGACACACACACACACACAAAAATGACATTTATTTTAAATGTTAGTTACAGCCAGCCCCGCTCCAGTGGAACCCCTTAGGTGACCCCCAGCACCCAGCAACCTTTAGCTAGAAGCCCAGGGAGGAGGGAAAAGGCAGGGAGATAGGGAAGAAAGGGGCCACAACCACTTACTTGGTCTCTCCAGGAATGTCCAGCCAAATCAGCCAGCCGAGGCAGGGGAGTTTACTTACCTATCCTGCATGTATTATGCTCTAAGACATTCCAAACAGATAATCGTCCGCGCACGGAAGGTGACTGTTGGCCAGGCATGCTGTGATTGGACCCAAAAGGGAAGATCATATGTATGCCCTGGAGCGTGACGCTCACCGGACAGGCTGCTGCGACTCGGCCGTAAGGTCAGCCGAAGCTGAGCGGTCCGATGCAAGCCTTGGAGCGTAAGCTCACTGGCCAGGCTGCTGCGACTCGGCCGTAAGGTCAGCTGAAGCGGAGCGGTCCGATGCAGGCCCTGGAGCGTAGGCTCACCGGCCACCCGTGGAACAACGGGCATGTAGTGGAAAACCCAGCGCGTAGCTAGGGTCGGCACACGCTCGATGGCCGAACTGGGGAGACTACAAGGATCGAGGATCCAGCCTGTCACCCAGTCGGCAGTTGATCGAAGATCGCAGGAAACAAAAAAAAACGTAGGTTAAAAAACGCAGCTGCGTTGACCTGGAACTGGAACTTTAAGGCACCAGGTGACCCTGCCCTCTCCCCCTGCGCTTGTGGCCGGAAATGACGCCGCACGCCGACCCAGAAGTGCTGCCTCTTCCTATACAGGACGCGGCGCTCCTCGGCCACCAGAACAATGGCGGCTGCCGTTGCCCACCTCTTCGGTCCCGTGATGCAGGCGGCCAGCGGGGACCACAGCAAAACCACCCATTCTGAATGAAAAGACAGGGCAGCATTCCCAGGTCGTACAGGCTCTCACCGAGCACAGAAGAGGGAGAGGGAGCCCAGGGGACCACCCAACAGGTGGTAAGTGGGAGGATCATCTCCTAAAAAAATAAAGACAGGTGAGAACCTTTTTGTCTCTCAGGAAAACCCCTGAGAGATCATGGCTCCCACCAGAGGTGTTCCTCCGGCTGGAGAAAACACAAAAAAAAATAAAAAAGATGGAAGCAACGTGGAGGCCTCATATTAAAGACTTGATTGATGAGGTATTTCCTGTGGGAGGAGGAGCCATGATCTCTCGGATGCTGTCCTGAAAGACGTTTTGGAAAATTGCATTCCAGCACCATTCCAAAACACACTTTCCCTGCATCAGGCTGCTCCTTGGTCAGAGAACATGAGCCTTACTGATTGGAAAGTAGTAATTTCTACCAAAGGGCATGTCGGACCACTAGAGAGAGATAGACTGCTGCTGTCACAGGGAGCGGTGGTCCTCGTCTTCTGCCTGCTGCTGGGTAAGGGGGTTGTCGAAAGTAGAAAATAATCAGTGGCATTATCTACCTGGAACATTAATGTATTAGAAGTACTTCTTACCTTACTTATTTCAGCTTCATATTCTTCTCTGATTTCTCCTGGTCTGCACAGTTTTCGAGCTGGATGAGGTGTAAAGTCTAGGGCAAAAAGCAGCAAAACATCAGGTAATACTTATTGAAACCAAAACAGCCATTCGGGCAGTTTTAGAAGCAGCTTAGCAATGGCACCATCTTGTTTCTAACATGACATGAACAGGGAAACATTAGCAGATTTGTGTATAATAACGATGTTGTTTTACTTTTAAACCAGTGCATATCTGAAAACCAGACTGATATGTTTGCAAAAATTGTTTTTTAAAACTGTATCTTCTATCCAACGACCCGTTTACACCTCTATTTATTAAGAACACATTTTTGTGCCATAAAACATTGAGAGCAATTTTTATCAGTAGTATACCGTAGGTTTTCAATAGCAACATAAAAAGCTTATATGAAAAGCTATGGTAAACTGAATGGGTTGTTTTGTAAGGTGAGGGGTCACATATACTTTAACATTGCATGCATTTTAAAGTGGTTGTAAACACTTTACAACCACTTTATGCTACAGGTAGGCCTATAATAACTAAGGCTTACCCTGTAGCTACCCAGAATATCTCCTAAGCCTGCACCGTTTAGGAGATGGCATCGGCACATGCGCACTAAAGCCAACTGAAGCAATGGCACGTATGTGCCGTTGCTTCAGTCAGTGTGCCGTTCCCTGCGGCTCCCGTGTGAGAGTGACGTCATCGCGGCTCCGGCCAATCACAGCACTGGAGCCACGATACGCGGAAGTAACCCCCCGGGAGAGATGTCACCGGCTGGAGGGGGGGGGGGGGGGACCAGGGCCGCTGCGGGGGCTTCGATCTGGGGTAATTCATAATGAGCTAGTATGCTATGCATACTAGCTCATTATGCCTTTGTCTTTCAGGGTTTTTATTTATTTCATAGGGTTTACATACAACCACTTTAAGCACAGAATTTTGAATAGGCTTTCACTCTAATCGTACATTGCTATAAACCGCTTGATGACCAGCTCACGCCGATATATGTCGACAGAATGGCACGCCTGCGCAAACTGACGTACCTGCAAAAGCAGGATAGTGGGAGCGTTCCCGCGGACTCGATGTCTGCCAGCGGCCCGCAATCACGGCGAGGAGAGGCAGAACGGGGAAACAAGGCCCTTCCCTGTTCTGCCTAGTAACATGAAAGATCTTCTGTTCCCTGTCATCAGGAACAGTGATCTCTGTCATGTCAGTGGTAGCCCATCCCCCCTAGAGTTAGAACACCTCACCCCTTAATCGCCCCTAGTGTTGAACCCCTTAGCTGCCAGTGACATTTATACAGTAATCAGTGGCTATTTTTAGCTCTGATTGCTGTATAAATGTCAATGGTCCCAAAATAGTGTTAAAGTGTCCGATCTGTCTGCATGGCATACTAGCACATTATGTGACACTTACCTGCAAACGAAGCCCGCGTCGTCCCCACTGCAGGCCGCATCTATTTTCATCCATCTTCTTTCCGGGGCCATGGACTCCGGCTGTGTGACTAGCCGGAGCAGCGTGACGTCATTCCACTACAGTTCATTTAACATGGTTTCCTAAGGGACACGTTCACATCTATGCTTTTTTCAGCCGCTGCGTATTTGGAAAGGGTCAAGGACATTTTTTCAATGCAAAACTGTTTTTTTTTTTTGCTTTTTTGGTTCAGCAGACTTCAATGGAGAAGCTGCAGAAAAAAAAAAAAAAAGGTAGTGCGGTGTTGCCGCAATTTGCGTTTTTTAATCTGCCTAACAAATAAGCCCAAAAAAAAAAAAAAAAAAAAGCTTAGAAAATACAAAAAACCACAAATCACAGCAAAATCGCTTGTGCAAAAAACGCACAGCAGAAACAGATCAAAAGCCAACTACATTAGGTGTGAATCAAGCCTTATGCTGGACACACATGTATCATTTTTCGGACAAGAATATTTATTATGAAAAATCTTTGTACAGTCACTGAAAGATAGAATGTGGTTTGAAAATTTCGCTTTTAACATAGTTTTAAAATGAACGTAATTTCTGATCAAAAAGCATACACTGTCTGAAAATTCCTTTGATCAAGAGGTGTTCCATTCTGCTCCTTCAAGTATTCCCATCATTGTGGTCGAAAAAGAACGTTGATTTGACCCTGCTAATGATTAGAAAATCAACGAACGTTCTTAAAATGTTTTTTTTTTTTGGAGGACGTTATTTTTGTATGGCCAGCATAAGTGACAGCAGGCACAGGGAGCTTTTATCACCTGCCTATGACAAGGGAGTCTGTCATACATAATATATTACAGTTCAGTCTAAAAATCTGCAAAACCGTCCTTAAATTTATTTTTTCTTTTAGCCTGCTTTCACACTGAGGCGCTTTTCAGGCGCTATTGCGCTAAAAATAGCCCCTGCAATGCGCCATGAAAGAGCCGCTCCTTTGTATCCAGTGTGAAAGCCCGAGGGCTTTCACACTGGAGCGGTGCGCTGGCAGGAGGGTAAAAAAACTCCTGCCAGCCGCATCTTTGAGGTGTGGTAAAAATACTGCTCCTATAATGCCCCTGCCCATTGAAATCAATGGGGTAGCGCCTCCAAAATGCCCGCAAAAGCAGCGTTTTTTGCGGGCGGGTTTAACCCTTTTTTGGCCGCTAGCGGGGGTTAAAATCACCCCGCTAGCGCCCGCAAATCGCAGCAAACACAACGGTAAAACGCTGCTAAAAATAGCAGTGTTTTACCGCCAGCGCACCCAGCTATTCAGTGTGAAAGTAGCCTTAATTAAAAAATTTGGGATCTCTAAATCTAATGATATTTACCAGATTCAACCTCTAATAGTATATACAGTATATAGCTTCTCTAATAGTATATCTCTTCTGTCTGTTATTCTCAGAGTGGATTAGAGATTTTGTTCTAACCATATAGTTGGTTAGTTATATTTACCACTGCATAGAGATATTTAGGAATAAATTGCCTTTTATTTTAAAAACTTTACACCACACTTTAAAAGGTTATTACCTGATTAATCAAAGCAATAAAAATCAGCCAACTAATAGATTATGAAAATAATCGTTGGTTGCAGCCCTACGGCACACGCTCCTGAAAAACAGCACTGGCGGCCGTTCCTTCAGAGCTCATGCGCCAATGACATCATCGGCGCAGTATACAGTAAATATCTCCTAAATGGCGCACGTTTACGAGATACTTACAGTACCTATAGGTAAGCCTACAATAAGGCTTACTTATTAGGTACAAATTACACAAGGAGGGGTTTACAACCTCTTTAATTCCCTCCTGAGTTTTGCAAGTCATTTGTTCCCTTTACATTGCTCTTACATCAGAGGGGAAACAGGGCTAGCAATGAAAATAGTGAATGATAAAAAGGCTCACCATCTTCAAGTTCATCTATTTCAGAGTCTAGTCCACAAACACGGCGATTGCACTCCTCTGGATACTGACGCTGAATGATCGCCCAAAGTTCCTTGTTGATTAGTGTTCCTGATCGGGCACTGTGACGAGCCCAGGTGGAAACTCGCAGCCTACAAAAAGGGCAGCACAGGCTAGCTTGCTCTACAGTCTTCTGGAAACAGGGATGGCACAAAGTATGACTGCATGGCAGCGTCACCGGCTCCAACAAAACCTCCCGACAAATGGCACATAGGCATTCTGATCGTGGCAAAGGATAGGTTGGTTTTTTTGGCATGCTGGATTTACACTTTATTCTTCATCTGCAGACCAGAGATGTGACATTTACAAGATGCTCCAATAAAGACACAGTCTATACACAGAATTATGTTAGATAATAAATGTATTTTCTTTCACAATTTCACACATTACCCGATTAAGGAAGATCATAAACACTCACAAGAAACCATTTTCTTTTTTTTAAAGGATTAATTCACCTTTGTAAAAAAATAAATGCACATGTTTTTGCAGGTAAAAAAAAAAATATGTGCATTATTTTTTTTAAACTATAAGCCTGAAAAGCATTGCACCCGCGATCGGCAGATTGTGGGTGCCATGCAGGGCCAAAACGTCTGCCTGGTAGACCAAGTGACAGTCTTGCAAATTTGAGAAATAGTTGCCTGATGTTGAAAAGCCCAAAAAGCAATTCCAGGTCTAGGAGTGCACACCCTGACAGGAAAGGGTGGAATCCAATCCTTGAGACCATAAATGACAATCTGCCCAAGTCACCTAGAAATGGCGGAAAAAGATGCCGATGCATCCTTTTTGGGGTGCACCCAGGATGACAAAGGGAATTGGTCTAGGGCTGCAACTAACGATTTTCATAATCGATTAGTTGGCCGATTATTGTTTTGATTAAAAAAAAAAAAAATCACCCCGATCTTTTTGATTTTTGGCAAATTTTAAATAAAAATGCCCCCCCCACAATTCCTTATTTAAGTAAGACATACGGTAATACAGAGACCACAATATTGATAAATATCCAATGGATCAAATAAAATGCTTTTGGAGTAAAAATCTATTTAAGGATAGTTTTCTTTTAAAGATACATTAATCATTTAGTTTATTCAGCATGAAATTGAGTTTTGTTATGTAGCATGAGGCTGTATATTTTGCAATATTTACATTTTTGGTAAACTCATTCAATGAATCCAAGCTCTGCAATCTGAGATAATGCATCAATGCAGTGCATGTTAACACAATTTCACATTAACCACAAGATAAAAAAAGCTCAGGAATATTCCTTTACAAATCTATGTACACTAAAAACTGTATGATTGAATCAGTTCTGATATTGCCGTTTTACTAACCTGGCAGCTTATTATTCTAAAGCGAAACCTTCATTTTGTTTGTAAATATTAAAAATTCTAACTGCCAGCAAGAATGAGCCCTTACATTTAAAGGGCCCCTGTAATTTCAGATCCATCATGGCAGCGCCTGTTAGCGTGCATCCACTCACCTGCTGCTGCAACTTCCCTCACATTGTTTTTTCACTGCCACATCACCAGACGGCCCATTAAAAGTG
Organism: Rana muscosa; assembly: GCA_029206835.1. Lineage (NCBI taxonomy): Eukaryota > Metazoa > Chordata > Amphibia > Anura > Ranidae > Rana > Rana muscosa. Next base: position 825,397,077 of record CM055122.1, on the reverse strand, counting down.
AATGGGATGGTCAGTGAGTCAACAGCGGATCAGAGGAGGAGCTGCTGCAGGACAGAGATGACAGTTGCTCTTTAAAAATTATGATTTATATCAAGTTGACTTAAATCAAGCCTTTTTACTAGTGATTTATATCAAATCCACCCTGCAAGTTTTTTCTTTGTTCACCCAACAGGCTGAAGAAAAACAAAAAAAACAAAACAAACCATGACGTACCAACACAAGCAATGTTGAACCCCCCCCCGGTCAGAATACACTGATCAGAGCTTGCAGCCATTGGTTGCATGTGCTGATCAGATTCTGGTTTTCTAGCATGTTCCTTTGACAAAAGGCAGTTGTTAGACCCACTTCTGTAGCACAGCCAGCTGCACACACTACCTGAAAGTTGTCTGGTTCCTGCTGAACCAGACAATTTTCAGTCAGTGTGTACCCAGTTATAGAAACTTCAAGCTGAGCCACATCCAGACAATGGATGGAAATTTCCTTTTGCTAAACTGAAGCCAGGCAGAAGAACAATGTCCTGGCTGAGTTAAGAGGTAGTAACTAACTTAGGCAAAAGGGAAGTCCTGGTTCTCAACAGGACTTTGTGCCTATGCAAACCATATTTGTTGCCTTACAGCATGGCTTGACAAATTTGCTTCGAATCTAGGAGTCGGCTTAAAAAAAAAAAAAAAAAAAAAAAAAAAGTTGGGAGCCAGTTTTTTTTAACCACTTGCCTACTGGGCACTTTCACCCCCTTCCTGCCCAGGCCAATTTTCAGCGCTGTCACACTTTGAATGACAATTGCGCGGTCACGACACACTGTACTCATGAAATTCTTATAATTTTTTTTCACACAAGGAGAGCTTTCTTTTTGGTGGTATTTAATCATCACTGGTATTTTTTTGCTAAACAAATAAAAAGACTGAAAGTTTTGAAACAAAAAATTTCTGTTCTAAAATTTTGCACTGAGGAAAGGAAAATGATAACTGGCATTAGTTTGTGATTGCTGCAGTGTCTATCCAATCAGATCTGATTGCATAGACACTGCAGCAATCACAGAGCGTGCATTATGCACGTAGGGGGGGCGCACGCTGGGAGTAAGTCCAGCTTTTTGTTGAACTTGGAGACCAGGAGGTCCAAATACAGTATCCCCTACCTTTACATAGAGCTGCACGATTAATCGTATGAGAATCGCGATCTCGATTCACCCCCCCTGCAATCTCGATCCTGGATTACCGATTTTTAGTATTAGGCAGATAAGCAGGGATGGATCGGCACACACGTGATCCGCGGCGTGCCGCGGGATGGCAGAGCGGTAAAACACACTTTGAAACTGTCTCCGCTCTGCTCGCACACAGCCCCGCCTCCTCCTAACCCCACGCTGTGATAGACAGAATGCGGGTCCAATGCTGGGATGTGTTCTGTCTATCACAGCGCGGGGTTAGGAGGAGGCGGGGCTGTGTGCGAGCAGAGCGGAGACAGTTTCAACATACGGGCAGCGAGTTGCTTTCTAGCAGAAAATACGTCCTCCCGTACCACACTTGGCTGGCTCTGTCTTCGGGACCCCCCCTCCTCCTCCTGCTTCACCCCCCGGCCGTCGAGTGTCTCCTTGTCCCTGCCGCCTATGTACACAGTGAGAGGGGAGAGCTGTGCTGTGCTCTTCCCATCATCTCAGCTGTGACAGGAATTCTAGTACAGTGCTGATGCTAGAACTCCTGTTTTAAAGGGGACAGGGTCAATAAAGAGAACCTGTCTCCTCCAATTGCTATCACACAGGGAATGGTTTTCTCCTGTGTGATAACTTTATTGCTAAGTGAAAAAAAAAAATTGATAAAAAAAAAAAAAAAAAAAAAAAAGAAGAAGAAGAATAAAATAAAAAAAGTAATTAAAAAGAATAAGAAAATTATGCAAAAAAAAAGTAAACGACAAGCTACGCCCTGGGAGTGGACTTAAAATACCGGCAACCACTGTCCCTTATAATATAGTATGAATATTATCAGTCAGCTACCCCAGACTCTGGGGTAGCTGACTGTGGTAATATTCATAATATGGGTAGCTGACAGACTGTGGTAATATTCATAATATTATTATAAGGGACAGAGGTTGCCGGTATTTTAAGTCCACTCGTCTACAGCTGAATTTTTTTTTTAAATTGACCTTTTTAAAGAATCGTGATCTTTGTTCTAAGCAAAAGAATTGCGATTCTCATTTTTCCCAGAATCGTGCAGCTCTACCTTTACACAGGTTCTAGAACACCTGAGTGAAGGGCCTCCTCACCCGGATAATGCTGGCCAAGGAAATCTGCCTGCCAATTGCCTATGCCTGGGATGTACAGGGCTGGAAGGTGAAGTTTTCCACAGGACAGGATCTGATCTACCTTTCTGGGAGGAACTTCTGGTTCTTCCCATATGATGGATGTATGCCACCTACCATGCCATTGCCCAATTGAATCCAGATTGGATGACCCAGGTTGGGATTCACCTTGGGGGATCCTCCAAAGGGTGGGAGGAACGGCTTCTGACTCCACAGCTAGATGTTTGAGCCACCAAACCAGGGAGAACCTAGTCATCAGCAACAAATGAATTGGTCGGTCTATAAAATGGATCTACATGTCCTACACCATAGTACTGCTAGACTAGAGAGTCTAAAGGCCCATACACACGGTCAGACTTGGAGGGGGCAAAGAAGAGCAGGTTGTCTAGGTGTAGAATTACTGCTACCCCCTGCAAGCGAAGAGGAGCAAGAGCTTCTGCCATGATTTTTGTAAATATTCTCGGGGCCGAGGAAAGGCCGAAAGGCAGGGTTTTGAATTGGAGGTGCATAACCTCTTTTCCCATGTTTACTGCCAATCTTAGAAACTTCTGAGATTGAGGGGCTATTGAGGGGCTTCGAGATAGGCATCTCGAAGGTCGATTGATGCCATAAAGCATTCTTTTGTCAATAGGTTTTTGACCGTGAAGATTGAGTCCATACAGAATTTTTTGTATAGGACTGATCTGTTCAGCGGCTTCAGGTTGAGAATTAATCTGAAACTCCTGGACAGCTTTTTTATTACGAATAAATGGGAATAAAATCCATGATAAAGCTCCCCCTGTGGTACTCGAGTCACAGGCCCCTGGTTCATCAGATCCTTCAACAGGTTCTTCAGTGCTAGGGGGGAATATACTGTTATGCTTGCCCAATAAGGGAGAACATTTTGAAGTCTTCACCCCACCTGCAACCGGCTGTCATTGAGCTTTGTTGGTTGATGCAGGATGATGGAACAAAACATTCCCCTTGCCTTTTCCCTTCTGCCCTGACCAACCTTTCTTCCTCTCGAGGCTCGTTTTGTTCTTGAGCCCTTTGAGGATGAAAAAAAAAAAAAACTTTTGCCCGTCTGCTTTTTTCTTTTTGACAGGAAAAATAGGATTTTTTACTCACCGTAAAATCCTTTTCTCTGAGTCCATGGACCGACACAGCTTCTCTATTGACAAAGTGGGTATTATCCGTTAATTAGGAGTGACTAGGCAGAAAAACTTGTAAAAAGTGTTGCATCACACCTTCTACAGTACCGCCCAGGGGGCGGACCCTCTGGGTATACCCTCTCAGTCTGCACATCGCAGATCAGTTCGTCAAAAAGCAGTACAAACTTAAAAGGAGGGGTGGGTGCTGTGTCGGTCCATGGACTCAGAGAAAAGGATTTTACGGTGAGTAAAAAATCCTATTTACTCTTTCGTCCATGGACCGACACAGCTTCTCTATTGACAAAGTGGGACGTCCCAAAGCAGTGTCAGAGAAAAAACGAGGGGTGGTAACAGCATAAAAACAAACTTCACCCCAAAACACAAAACAGCACTCCTCCAACGGAGGAGTTGCAACTCTAAACAGCCGCCTGCAAAACCTTGCGGCCGAAAGAGGCATCCGAAGATGCACCTACATCAACTTTGTAGAATTTTGTGAAAGTGTGAGCGGACGACCAAGTCGCCGCTTTACATAGTTGGGAAACAGACGCTTGATGTCGGAAAGCCCAAGAGGCACCTATTGCCCTGGTCGAATGCGCCGTGACAGGAAAGGGGGGCGCCTGACCCTTTAAGGCGTAAGCCTGGATTACTATCTGTCGGATCCACCTAGAGATGGTGGCCGATGAGACTGCTTGGCCCTTCTTGGGACCAGCCACCGAAACAAACAGTGAGTCTGACTTCCGGAACAGGGAAGTAGCAGATAGGTATACTCTCAAAGCTCGGACAACGTCCAAGGAATGCAACGCCGACTCCTTAGGATTCGACGGCTGAGGACACAAGGATGGAAGTACAATGTCTTCGTTGAGATGAAAAGCCGAAACGACCTTCGGAAGAAAGGAAGGCTGCGGCCGCAGCACCACCTTATCCTTGTGGAAAATCAAATAGGGAGCCTTGCAGGACAAGGCTGCCAGCTCAGAGACTCGTCTAACTGACGTAACAGCCACCAAAAAGACCACCTTCTGAGAAAGTGTCAACAGGGGAATATCTCTAATATTCTCAAACGGTGCCTTCTGAAGCACCGAGAGGACCAGGTTCAAGTCCCACGGAGGTAACGGGGGGCGGACCGGAGGGGCCACATGTCGAACCCCCTGCACAAATGTACTCACGAGAGAGTGAGTCGCCAGGGGTCGCTGAAAAAAGACAGCCAGGGCAGATATCTGTCCCTTAATCGTACTTAGGGCAAGCCTTTGGTCTACCCCATGCTGTAAAAACAGCAGGATTCTGGAAACCAAATAGGTACGCGGATGCCATTTCATTTCCTCACACATGGAGATGTAGGCCCTCCAAGTGCGGTGATAGACCTTCCTAGAGGACGGTTTCCGAGCACTTCTCATAGTAGAAATTACTGAGTCTGACAGGCCCCGGTCTCTCAGTACCTGGTTCTCAACAGCCATGCCGTTAAAGCCAATGACTGTAAAGCAGGATGGAATATGGGACCTTGCGACAGCAGGTCCTTCCGTAGTGGTAGGCGCCAGGGGACGTCTGCTACCAGACGTACTAGATCGGCGTACCAAGGACGCTGAGGCCAATCTGGAGCGATTAGGATCATTGGAATTCCCTCTGCCTCCACTCTGCGGAGCAGAAGAGGAAGAAGCCTTAAGGGAGGGAAGGCATAGATTAGCCGATACTGGCCCCACGATGCTACCAACGCGTCCGTTGCGTCTGCCCATGGGTCTCTTGACCGGGCCACAAACCTCAATACCTTCCGATTGAGTCGGGAAGCCAGAAGATCTACGTCTGGTGTGCCCCATCTTTGGCAGAGGAGTTGGAACACCTCCGGGTGTAAGGACCATTCTCCCTGGTCCAGCATCTGGCGGCTCAGGTAGTCCGCCTGCCAGTTTTCCACACCCGGAATGTACACGGCCGACAGTGCCGGTACGCTCCTCTCTGCCCACTTCAGGATGCGAGCGATCTCCGATGCTGCAGCTGAGCTTCTTGTTCCTCCTTGATGATTGACATATGCCACTGCTGTGGCGTTGTCTGACTGGATCCTGACTGGACGCCCTTGCAGTCTCTGAGACCATTTGAAGAGGCACAGCTTGATCGCCCAGATCTCCAGGACATTGATCGGCAGGAGGGCTTCCTCTGGGGTCCAGCGACCTTGCGCCGACTGGACACCCCAGACTCCCCCCCAACCTGTAAGGCTGGCGTCCGTCGTGATCACTATCCAGTAAACCGGAAGAAATGACTTCCCGGCCATTAGAGCCGGTGCTGTCAGCCACCATACCAGGGATCTCCTGACTAGGTGGCTCACTCGGATTTGATAATCCAGAGATGAAGGGCATCTGTTCCATCTGGACAGAACTTCCCTCTGTAACACTCGAGTGTGGTATTGAGCATATGGGACCGCCTCGAAGGAGGCTACCATGAGGCCCAACACTCGCATGCAAAAACGGAGTGACGACCAATTCCTGGAAGTCAGCTGCCGTACTGCAGCCCGGAGGGTCTGCAACTTCTCCACAGGGAGGAATACCTTTGCCTCTGAGGAATCCAGAATCAACCCCAGGTACACTAGGCGTTGAGTGGGCACCAATACTGACTTTTGCGTGTTTAGTATCCAACCACAGTCTCGAAGAGTCTGACAGGTAATGGACACGCTTACCTCTAATTCTGAGCTTGAAGGGCCCTTCAGCAGAAGGTCGTCCAAGTAACCTGTGATAGCGATACCCCGCTGTCTTAGAAGTGCCAGAATCGGAGCGAGCACCTTGGTGAACGTCCTGGGTGCTGAGGCAAGGCCAAACGGGAGGGCCACAAACTGGTAGTGGTTCTTCCCGATAGCAAATCGCAGAAACCTCTGGTGTCTGGAGTATATGGGGACATGCAGGTATGCGTCCTTGATGTCCAAGGAGGCCAGAAAGTCCCCCGGATGGAGAGCCGTGACTACGGATCGAACCGACTCCATCCGAAATCTTTGTACCTTCACAAAGCAATTGAGGGCTCTGAGATCCAAGATTGGACGAACCCCCTCCTTCTTTGGCACAATGAACAGATTTGAGTAAAAACCCTGACCCCGTTCCTGTTCTGGAACTGGAATAACTACCCCGCGTTCCAGTAGACCCTGGACCGCCCCATACAGGGCCTCCCGACGGGTCGGTAGTAGCTGGAGATTGGAGGTGATGAATCTGTCTGGTGGACAAGAGAGAAATTCTATCTTGTAGCCTGAGGAGATTACTTCGCAAACCCACCTGTCGGAGACTAGAGCAGTCCACTGAGTCGCGAATTTGCGAAGACGTCCCCCCACCCGAGAGCTGGGTGGGGGCGGACCTTCATGTGGACGCAGATTTGTCCACAGGCTTGTTGGGTCTGCGGGACCAAGGACGCTTTTGTCCTTGGGCAGGCGCTTTATCGGCCTGGGGTCTTTTCCCTGTCGCCTTAAGAGGGCGAAAAAACCGCTTACGTGCAGTAAAGGAGGGCCCTTGCCCTTGGCGTGGTCCCCTACCCTTGCTAGTTTGGGGAAGCAAAGTGCTTTTACCTCCTGTAGCATCCTTGATGATGTCATCCAGAGAAGCCCCAAAAAGTCTGTCGCCCTTAAAAGGCAGATCCAATAGGGCTTTCTTGGAAGTCTGGTCCGCAGACCAGCCCTTTAGCCAGATCAGGCGGCGTATTGCTACTGCATAAACCGAAGCTCTTGACAGCAGGGGAATAGTATCCATGTCTGACTCGCAGACAAACTTAAGGCCCTGGACCAACTGGTCGGCCAAAGTTATCTCATTAGGAGGAGCATCTCGCTCCTTTAACCCCTGGAGTAGCAATTTTGCCCATTCAGTAAGTGTCTGAGACACTAGGGCCCCCGCCAATGCCGGGCGTACTGCTGAGCCTACCACTGAGTATAGGTAGCGAGCGAGTGCTTCAGCCTTCTTATCCACAGGGTCCTTGAAAACAGGAGCCCCTTCTACTGGAATAGTGGTGGCTCTATTAAGTCTGGACACCGAAGGGTCCACTATAGGGGGAGAGGTCCATATCTTCAGAAAACTCTCCTCAAAGGGGTACCGTACTGCAAACCTCTTTGGGGCTGTAAAGACCCTCAGTGGGTTCTCCCATTCCTTGTATAAGAGTTTGTCAAAATAAGACACACAAGGGAACACCTTAGCAGTGCGGGCAGGTTTACGAAACCCAAAGGGGACTGGAGTATCTGCTACTTCTTCAGTCCTTTCCAACTTTAGCGTATCCCGCACTGCAGTAATAAGGTCAGATACCAAAGCCGTCTCGCGTACTGACCTGGACTTGGAGTCCTCCTCACTGTCCGATCGGTCACGGTCTGCAGTCTCTGATGCATCAGAATCTGGGCCATGAGCCGTAGCTGGACCTGGTTCTGCATCAGAAATATCCCCAGAAGATTGCAGGGGACGGGGGCGTTTATTACCCCCTGTATTCCCGTGTGCTGCTTCCACCCTGGCAGCAAACGCCTCTAGGATTGCCGACATAGCGTCCATAGACACCTCAGGGACACCAGCTGCTAAATCTGGTGTTTCAGGGGAGAAGACATCTGGCTCAGATGCCATGCTGACCACACGCTGACACTCACAGGGCTCCAGGCAAGATATCAATAGGCCACCCTCCTGCGCTGCAGAGATGCTGGGTTACCCAGAGGACTCACCACCCTGGATAGGTACTGCTATGCTGCGCCTATGATGCTGTCCCCTTGCTGCTGTGTCAGTCTGCTTCTTTTATCAGCACTTCCTGTGTGAATTTTCGCGCCAGTGTAATGCACCCTAGAGGCCGGAGGCTCTCGCAAAATGGTTGCCAAAACCGTCTGTATGGAAGATAATGTGGGCTCTAAGAAAATGGCCGCCGACAGAAGATAGAGGTCAAGCAGCCATAGCCCACAAAAAAGATGGCCGCCGAACGGCAATATCTGCATACAGGGTGGACAAACATGTCCGCCGATCACCTGATAGGGGCCAGTGGGTGTGGCCGAACTACAGGAAGATGGCCGCCAGGCAGTTACAAGAGGCCAAACTTGGCATGGACCACCTCAAAATGGCCGCCGACAGCATGGAGACACAGAAACACAGGTAAGCAAAAATGACATTTCTTTTAAATGTTAGTTACAGCCAGCCCCGCTCCAGTGGGACCCCCTAGGTGACCCCCAGCACCCAGCAACCTTTAGCTAGAAGCCCAGGGAGGAGGGAAAGGCAGGGAGAGAGGGAAGAAAGGGGCCACAACCACTTACTTGATCTCTCCAGGAATGTCCAGCTAAATCACCCAGCCGAGGCAGGGGAGTTTTACTTACCTATCCTGCATGTATTCTGCTGGAAGACATTCCAAACAGATCATCGTCCGCGCACGGAAGGTGACTGTTGGCCAGGCATGCTGTGATTGGACCCAGAAGGGACGATCATATGTATGCCCTGGAGCATGACGCTCACCGGACAGGCTGCTGCGACTCGGCCGTAAGGTCAGCCGAAGCTGAGCGGTCCGATGCAAGCCTTGGAGCGTAAGCTCACCGGCCAGGCTGCTGCGACTCGGCCGTAAGGTCAGCCGAAGCTGAGCGGTCCGATGCAGGCCCTGGAGCGTAGGCTCACCGGCCACCCGTGGAGCGACGGGCATGTCGTGGAAAACCAAGCGCGTAGCTAGGGTCGGCACACGCTCGATGGCCGAAACTGGGGAGACTACAAGGATCGAGGATCCAGCCTGTCACCCAGTAGGCAGTTGATCGAAGATCGCAGGAAACAACAAATGTAGCAAAAAAATAAAAAATATATATATCTTTTTTCCCCGGACCAATGAGCCCGAAGGGAGCCATGTCCTACTCCTTGCTAGACAGAAAAAAACTGATCTGCGATGTGCAGACTGAGAGGGTATACCCAGAGGGTCCGCCCCCTGGGCGGTACTGTAGAAGGTGTGATGCAACACTTTTTACAAGTTTTTCTGCCTAGTCACTCCTAATTAACGGATAATACCCACTTTGTCAATAGAGAAGCTGTGTCGGTCCATGGACGAAAGAGTAAGATTTGTTATTGTCTGCAGTTCTGTCGAGAACCGCATCTAAAATCGGGGCCAAACAATAAATCCCCTTGGAAGGGTACTCCGCACAGCTTGTTTTTAGACGCTGTGTCCCCCGGCCAGGTTTTCAACCACAGCACCCTCCTAACTGAGTTAGTAAGGACCGCGGACTTTGCTGTCATCCTGATAGGCTACAGCTGCTGACAGGGTTAAAAAAGTCCAGGATTTCTTGTTTTGGAGAATCAGCTATTATATGAGCTTTAAGCTAGATCAACCAATACTCCATATTTCTGGAGACGCAAGTAGTTGCCATTGCAGGCTTAAGGTTGCCTATGATGGATTGCCAGGCCCTCTTTATTTGCTGATCCATTTTTTTTTGTCTCTTAACAACAATTGTGGGAGAGCGGGTCAGGGCCAGGACACCCTTGAGTAGATGCAATGATTATTAGCAGACTCTATACAGAGAAAGGCCTTCAGCCAGATGCCACGTCTGTATAGGTAGGACCGCTGTTACCTATGACAACTGAACTTGTAACAGTCACTAAAGGTATTTGCACATAACTCTTGGTAACACAGAATCGTTCTCATCTCACAGTATCCCACTGTAGATCTTCACTCACTGAGCTCCCAGTCTCTCACCAGACTTCCAGATCCCAGTCGTCACTTGATCCCCTGAGCTCTTCCACAGCTATCCCGCTGTATAATACTCAAGCGTCACCCCCGATATCCTGCTGGGTCCCTGGCTTGGCACTCGCTGAAGCTTTCCCACTTCTTCACCGTCCCCGGCTGGTGAGAAGACTGCTCTGGTACTTGCTCAAGCTTAATCACGGTAGTCTCCGTTAACAAGGTGGATGGTCCCTTAGTGACAACTGCTTCCCTTTTACCTCCGACCACAAATGGTTCCCCGTCAGGCTGAACCTTTGCAACTCGGACAGACTCCAATCCTGTAGTCTCAACCCTACGCTACTTCTCCTGCTCCTAGATAGGCCTCAGGCAGCCTAGTAGCCAGGTGTCCCCGGGATAGGCCTCTGGGCTTCTGGCCTAGCCACCCCGGGCAACATAACACACATCCACCTAGACAACTGTCCAGGTGGCACAGAACCCCGATCACCTGACTCCACCCAAATAATTAGGCTCTCCCAGCAGGCCAAGGGACTACAGAAACCCCTGCCAAATGGCTGAGACGCCCATCATTCATAATCTGACCTTGCAAAGCCCTCGTCAATCTAATGTCACCAGCCACAGTGCCACATAGTGAAAAGGTGCAGAAATTCCTGAATTAAGCTGCTTTCACACTAAAAGCGCCCGGGCAATGGCGGTAAAACGCTGCTATTTTTAGCAGTGCTTTACCGTCGTTTTTGCGGCTGCTTTTCGGCCACTTTTAACCCCCGCTAGCGGACGAAAAAGGGTTAAAAGCGCCCGCAAAGCCCTGCTGTGGCGGCACTTTGCCGGCGGTTCAGTGGCGCTGCCCATTGATTTCAATGGGCAGGGGGTGCTTTAGGAGCGGTTTATACACTGCTCCTAAAGCGCTGCAAAGAAGCTGCTTGCAGGACTTTTCCCTGACGCCCTGCCAGCACAGCACCCCAGTGTGAAAACACCTGAGCTTTCACACTGGGATTGCAGCTGAGGCTTTATACAGGCGCTATTTTTAGAGCTAAAAAGCCTGAAAAACGCCTCCAGTGTGAAAGGGGTCTTAGAAAGGAATCAGTGGATCTACTAACAATTACTGAGGACAATTACTACCTGGCAAACTAAATTTGTTAGCAACCCTGCCTAAACACCAGGGTGCTACAAATATATTAGTAAGGCAAGAATTGGCTGATAACTTTACATTTTGCCAATTCTTGCCTTAGGCCCCTTTCACACTTGTAGGACTTGTCCTGCGACTTGGATCTGCAAAGTCGCACGACAATTAACAAGCGAGTTACACAGGCATTCAATGAAATCGCGGCAAAAATTGCATCAAAGTCAGGCGACTTTGAAGTCGCGGTAGTGTGAAAGGGGCCTTAGGCCTCATGTACACTGCTGCTGGTAAACAGAAGTTTAGGAGCAGTTGGGCATTTTTTTCAGCTGCTCCTGAGCTCTCCTCTATGTTATCATATCAGTACACGTACACAGGATCATTTATAGTAGTTTCTAGGCAGTTGAGTTTAGAGGCTTTTTTGGGAACGCACAGAGCTGCGGCTTGGGTGCCCCCATAGCAAGCTGCTTGCTGTGGGGGCACTCGACGGGAGGGAAGGGAGGAGCAGTGAAAAAAGAGCTGAGAAGTGGAGGATCCTGGCTGCCCTGTACAAATCCATTGCACAGGGCAGATAAGTATAACAGGTTTGTTATTTTTTTTTTTAAAACAAGGACTTTACAATAATTTCAATTTAACAAGCTGAAGTTAAAGAGGAAGTAAACCCAGGCCGATTTTTTCTGTTTTTCAATTGTTATGTGAAACTAGCTCATCGCAATGCAGAATATCTAAAATTCTTCCAAAAACAAAGCCTGCAAATACCCCCTTTTTTTTTTTTATTAAGTATTTCTCCTCTGTATTTCCGGGTATTGACAGCAGCATTCTTAGTGTTTAGTGATTCAGCTTCTGACATCACTTCCGCCCTTACTGACCTCCTCATTGAAATCTTGCGCATGCGCCATAACCAAGCCTCGATCTCGATTGCTGTTACCGCGGCAACCAAGATACAGCTGCTGTGATTCACTCCCCTGTGTGACGTCTTATTCAGTCACATGGGGGAGAATCAGGAAGCAGCGAACAATTGAAACAGCGCGAGACTTCTCCTCTGTGTCGTACAGAGGAGAAGATCTCTCACAGTCATTTCCGGACAAGGTATAAATGAATACACGGCACTCTCTAGGTACCGTTAATGACGGTCAATAGTGCACAATCGCGGGTGACGTACTTAAAGAGAAAAACATGATTTTCTGTGAAAATACAACGGTGAGTACACTTTCACAGACAGCGATCAGCTGCCTGTGTTATGGACTACATAAGGTGAAGTTGTCTCCAAAGGTTTACAACCACTTTAAAAGCCGATTGGCTACCATGCAAAGCGTCACCCAATTTCGCACTCTCCAGTTTTAGTAAATCAACCCCTGTATATCAGGAAAGCACAGAACACAAACACTACCCAGCAGATGACATTACGGACATCATCATTTACTGAGGTTTATACTCAGAGCCCATTCACACAGGGGCAACACTTCCAGCACGATTTTATGAGGCAACAGACACGACGACCTGGAGCTACTTACAAGGCAACTCCGAGTTGCCTGCAGGACAGGAGACATTCCAGTGGCCAATCAAACAAGTATCAGCTCTGTGGGAGGGAGAGGATTGCCTGATAAATGTATGTTATCTTCCTGGAGAGTTGCTCCTATTAAGACAGTGAGAGGCGACTCCCATTGAAATGAATGGGTACAGGTTGCCTAGGAGTCGGATTGAAGTAGTACAGGAACCTTTTTTGAAGTCGGAGCGACTGCAGTAGTGTGCATAAGGACGGCTCCATTAACTTACATTGATTTCTTCAGCCAGCGCGACCTGAGGCGACTAGGGGCGATTCGGATCCAAAGACGCCCCTGTGTGAATGGGCTCTTAGGATCTTGTTTACAGAAAGATATACAAAGTCCATTTACACCGGCCAGTGCATAGGGCTAAACAGAGGGACCGATCAGGTCCACCTGAATAACTGACAAGTTAGACCCCCTTTCACAAAGGGCATGTCTGTTTTGACGGACGCCGCTTGCTCAGCGGGGATCTCTCACTAAAATGGACCTGTCAGAGCCCCAGAGGATCCGCCTGTCCATTTTAATCCAATTCTATCCGATCCGCTAGACAGAAGGAAAATAAGGTTTCCAACTTTCCATCCATCTAGGATTTGGCTGATCGGATAGCGCCGGATGAAATGTATGGCTGTCATGGTGACAATATTTATGATTTCTATCACTTGGCCCGGGACAAATTGAACTTTGCTATATAGTAGGATGCCCAATGAGTATAAAACAAGTAGAATTTGGGTGAGCCAAGATGGTTTTCATATAGGAATAGCTTGGCTTCTTATTCAGCACCACTTGTGCGTCGGCGGTGTGATGACGCGTCCCCCGCTCTTTTGGTGGGCACGATCATGCCGCCATGCCAGGGGACTCGGAGTAATTATTCTGCTATTTTTTTAGTACATCTCAACCTCACAGAACCTCAAAAACAGAAACCGCTCAGGTGTAGACGTCCTCCAGGTGACTATCTCCTCCCAACAGCCAAGGGTGCAGGCAATGCAATTTCAGGCAAAACAAAAGATCAAGTCTTCTGGACAGCAGCACTCCAATAAAAAGCCTTTAATATGTAAAATCTTCAAAAATCCAAATACAGCACAGCAACTCACAAAATTCTGGTTAGAGCTGACTAGTTTCACACTTTTAGTGTTTAATCATAGCTTATGATCTTTTTGGAAGGCATTTGATTTTGATAATTATATATATATATATATATATATATATTTATTAATTATAGTGACATTGGTCCAGTATCAGTGGTTGCTGTCCTCGCAGCGAAGCAAGTTCCTAGCCCTAATTTGGCCCTGGTGTTATTGATGGAGTTGGGAGATATATGCCCCTGTGACCTAAGTGTTTTGATCATCCTATTCCCTTCACACGTACGCTCAATGTGAATTTTTACCATGTAAATAATTAAATTTTTGATTGCCATCATATGTCATGTTAATGTATTGCATAGCTTGTTGACTGACTATTATTACTCTATATTAATATAAAATTACTTGTATATTTTCTTTTGTAGAAAATCTATACCCACCTGAATTAAAACCTCTGAAGGACTTCTAGTCCGTAACATGTAAGGTGTTATACACTGAGTTGACCGCCACTAGTCCATCTTGTACCAGGACAGTGACCAGTCCATACAACTGTATCATTTAGGGTATTAGACATGGTTTTTATGTCCCATATGTATTGTTATTATGTGCATATTATTGTTACTCTGTAATAAATGTATACTTTTTTTACTTCTTGGTTTTGGTTTGTCTATTAACGATCCTAAGGGGTTCCTCACAGTACCTTTGGGTACTAGGTGTTTTTTGCTATGCTCTCATTATTTGGGTCAGACAGATCAAACTTTATTCACACGCAGTCCCATCCCTCTCCCTATTTTTTGCTATATAGTAAGATGTCCAAGGAGTATAAAACAAGTGGAATTTGGTTGAGCCAAGATGGTTTTCATATAAAAATAGCTTGGCTTCTTATTCAAAATTTCCCATTGAAATGCATGGCTGTCATGGTGCCACATTTGGGGCCATATTTTACAATTTATATCACTTGGCTCAGGCCAAATTGAACTTTAACCAATAGAAGCATGCCCAATGAGTATAAAACAAGTGGTATTTGGGTGAACCAAGATGGTTTTCATATAGGAATAGCTCGGGCCAAATTGAACTTTCCTATATATAGTAGGATGGCCAATGAGTAAAAACAAGTGGAATTTGGGTGAGCCAAGATGGTTTTCATATAGAAAAAAAGTTATTTACTCAGAATTACCCCCTTTAAAAAGTGATATTAAAGCTTCGAGTTTAACCACTTCCCGTCCAGTCAATAGCGAATTGACGTCCGGGAAGTGGTTGCAATATCGATACTGGACGTCATATGACGTCCTGCAGGATATTGCCTTGCGCACGCCCGCGGGGGCGCGCAGCGCGGTGATCGGGGACGGCATGTGTCCCTCGGACACAGCGCTTGCCCGATCACGGTAAACAGCCAATTTCATTGGCTGTTTACCATGTGATCGGCTGTGTCAAAGTCACAGCCGATCACCTGTCAAAACAAACTCGGCGGCGCGCTCCGTGCGCGCCGCCACAGGCTTGCAGAGCGGGGATCGGGGAAGGCGAGTGTCCCTTGGACACAGCGCGTCCCCGATCAGAGTAAACAGCCAATGAATTGGCTGTTTACCACGTGACCGGCTGTGTCCAATCACAGCCGGTCACAAATGTAAACAAACTCCACAGGAGTTACTACCTGATCCCTGCTCTCTCCTCACACACCGATCTGTGAGGAGAGAGAGAAGAGATCAGTAAGTTAGCTCAGTGTAGTTTGTCTACATAAGTTTACAGTGCACAACACGCCCCCCCCCCCATAAAGAGGACCTGTCACACAGCCCAGCACATCAATCAGGCCAGCCAATCAGCCCATCTGTCAATCATCTGTCACAGGCCCACCTCCATCGGTACCGCCACACAGGCTACCAGTACCGCCATCGGTACCAGTACCACCACCAGTACCGCCACCAGGCCCAGCATCTATACTGCCACACAGGCCCGCTACCAGTATCACAACTAGTGCCGCCATCGGTACCACCACCCGTACCACCGTCGGTAGTGCCACCACCACCTGTACCAGCACCTGTACCGCCATCGGTACCATCACCACCCGTACCGCCATCGGTACCACCACCACCCATACCGCCATTAGTACCGCCGCCACCACCACCACCACCCGTACCGCCATCGGTACCACCACCACCTGTACCGCCATTGGTACCACCACCACCCATACCGCCATCGGTACCACCACACAGGCCCACCACTAATACCTCCATCGGTACTACCACACAGACCGCCACCACTACCACCAGCAGTACCATTACACAGGCCCACCAATAAGCACTGCCATAATGTCCCAAAGGGTTTACACACCTGAGGAGGCATATGCCATTCTTGCCATGTCGGATGATGAGAGCAGCGGGGAGCTCCCATTATCCGATTCTGGTTAGGAATACGAGCCAGTGGAGGATAGTGGCTCAGAGTCCGAGTCCCCGGAGGAAACCGTCCCTCCCAAAAGAATGCGATCGGCACCAAGATCAGGAGAACTGCCCACCACCAGCAGCGCCATACCCCAGGAAGAGGAGCCCAGTACAAGCAATGGAAATGCACGCCCAACCCGAAGAATCCAGCCCCAATCCTACCTTCCCGATGCCCTGGCAAACCCCTTATGGTTGCCTGCCAACTCAGGATCCGCTATCATCCCCCCTTTCACCGCACAGCCAGGTGTGCAGCCCGACACTACAAATTTTTCTAAATTTGATTATTTTTGTTTATTTTTCCCACAAGATATGCTGCAGAATATAGTGGATCAAACGAATCTGTATGCATCCCAATCCCGATTCTTCCTACGCCCGCATGTTCCAGTGGCGGCGTCTAACATTGGAGGAATTTAAATTATTTTTGGGCCTTATGTTCAATATGGGGCTTACAAAAAAGAACGAAGTCCATTCATATTGGTCCAAACGCCCCATCCAACACATGCCCATATATTCCGCTGTCATGTCCAGGAAAAGATACGACATGATTATGCGTTTTCTCCACTTCAATGACAATTCACAGTGCCCTCCCCGAGATCATCCCAACTACGACAAATTGTACAAGATACGCCCCCTAATCAATGCCTTTTCCCAGCGATTTGAAGAAGTTTTCATCCCAGACCAAAAAATTTGTGTGGACGAGTCCCTCGTACATTTCACCGGCCGACTGCAGTTCAAGCAGTACATACCAAGCAAGAGAGTCAGGTATGGGTTAAAATTAAATAAATTATGTGATCGAGCCACTGGATACGTCTGCAAATTCAGGATCTACGAAGGCAAAGACTCCCCAGCTCCAGCCCCGTGATTGCCCCACATATATTGGAACCAGTGGGAAAATTGTCTGGGAGTTGGCATACCCCCTGTTCGGAAAAGGTTACCATTTATATGTTGATAATTATTATACCAGCCTGCCCCTTTTTCGCCACCTTTACAGTAAACAAACCCCAGCCTGCGGTACCTTCAAAAAAACCGGAAGGGATTCCCACAAAATTTATTGACAAAAAAATTGCGACCTGGAGAATCGGCATCCATGAGGAACGAGGAGGTGTTGGCCATGAAGTGGAGGGTCAAGAACGATGTCCACATCCTCTCTACGATCCACAATGACACCATGGTGGAGATCCCAAGAAGACGCGGCTCCATTGTAAAGCCTGAATGTGTCCACGACTACAATTTGTACATGGGGGGGGGGGGTGGATTTAAACGACCAGATGCTACAGCCCTACTTATCAACCAGAAAGTCCCATTATTGGCACAAAAAAGTTGCGTTTCACCTGTTTCACATGGCCCTTTTTAATTCGTTTGTCTGCTACCAAAAAGCAACTCAAAATCACCGACTCCACTACCTCCAATATATCGAAGATATCATTGATGCCCTCATTTACCAACAAGATCCCGCCCCAGGAAGCATTCGCTCTGATAGTGTGAGTCGGCTTCACGAGCGACACTATCCCTTTAGCATCCCCCCCACAGAATCTGGAAGAAGACGCCAAAAGAAATGCCGTGTATGCAGCAGAGGAGGAGTAAGAAGAGACACCAGCTATTATTGTCCCGATTGTCCCTCCCAACCTGGCCTGTGCATCGGAAATTGCTTCAAAAATTATCATACATCCATTAGTTCCCCTTATTATTAACAGACTGCCACTTCCCTATTTGCCTGCTACCATGTTACTAACTACCTTCCATGTTAATTAACTGACCCTGGCCTGTTTACCGACGATGCCTCTGCCTGCCGATTTAAACCACGTTTCTGACTTCCACGTGTACCGACCTTGGCCTGTTAATCAACCATGTTTTTGCCTGCCACTTGGACTGATCTTTTGGCCATCTACTTTTAGTACACAGGGGTCTCACATATGTGAGGGGCTTCAGAATAGCGTTCTGAGTAGAGAAAAACAGTTTTTCGTTTTCTGTGCTCCAAGAACAGGGTCTGGTTGCCCGGAGGCTTCAAAGCGATTTGGGTGGGAGAAGCCTCTACCCCTGTCCCCCTGGCCCTAAGCTTGATGGTCCTTCCTGCTGCCTGGACCAATAATTTGGCTGTGCTGACCATATTACTGCCTGTAATGACCCATGACATTATGGACCATGTTTCTTCCTGCTGCTTGGACCAATACTTTGGCTGTGTTGACCATATATCTGCCTGCTGCCTCTACTGACTTTGGACAGCATTTCTGCCGGGACACCTCTGCCTGCTACCTGGACCTGTGCTTTTACTGTGCTCTGGCTGTGCTCTGGCTGTGCTGACAGTATCTCTGCCTGTGCGAACTATGGACAGTATTCCTGCCTGCTGCCTGGATGATTGCTTTTGCTGTCGCTGACCTCATCCCTGCCTGCTGCCTGGACCGATGCTCTCCTCTGTGGACCACTGCACTTCTAAAACCACAGGTAATCTTTTGTTATTTGGTATGTACCTGCTATGTGTTAGATATATGAAGGGCCTTCAAAAATGTGATCGGTAGTCAGAAAATGATATGTGCAATTAATGCTGCTAGAATGCCTGGAGGTGCTACTTGGATGTTGGGCCTCTGTATGTGGCCAGGCTGTGTAAAAGTCTCAAACATGTGGTATCGCCATACTCAGGAGGAGTAGCAGAATGCATTTTGGGGTGTAATTTTTGCTATGTACATATTATGTGTTAGAAATATCTTATAAATTGACAACTTTGTGTAAAAAAAATGCATTTTAATTTTTTCTCCACATTTTCCAAAACCTTCTGGAAAAAAATGAACCGTTCAAAAGACTCATAATGCTTCATAGATTATACGTTGGGGTGTGTGCTTTCAAAAATGGGGTCATTTTGTGGAAAATTCTATTGTCCTGGTGCTCCAGGGCCTTCAAAATTGTAATAGGTGGTTGAGAAAGGATTTGTGCGATTTATGCTTGTAGAACGTGCTACTTCAATGTTGGGCCTCTGTATATGGCCAGGCTGTGTATAAGTCTCACACATGTGGTATCGCTACACTCAGGAGGAGTAGCAGAATGTATTTTGGGGTGTAGTTGCAATTATGCATATGCTGTGTGAGAAAAAAAACTGTTAATATGACCAGTTTGTGTAAAAAAAAAAAAAAAAATATTTTCCCAAGAATTGTGGGAAAAAAATACAACTTCAAAAAACTCACCACGCCTCTTAGTAAATACCTTGGACTGTCTACTTTCCAAAAAGGGGTAATTTTGGGGGTATTTGTACTTTCCTCGCTTGTTAGTGTCTCAAGAAATTAGATATCCCTTTAGTACATCAGGCGTGATCAGATGTGATAAATTTTCAGTGATTGCCACCATAGTTTGTAGACTCTATAACTTTCACAAAGACCAAATAATATACACTAATTTGGGTTCATTTTACCAAAGATATGTAGCAGTATACATTTTGGCACAAATTTATGAAGAAAAATTACTTATTTGCAAAATTTTACAATAGAAACTAAAAAAGTGTTTTTTTTTTTAAAAATTGCTGTTTTTTTGCTTATATCGCAAAAAATAAAAAACCCAGTGGCGATTAAATACCACCAAAAGAAAGCTCTATTTGTGAGAAGAAAATGATAAAAATTTTGTTTGGATACAGTGTAGCATGACTAAGTAATTGTCATTCAAAGTGTGAGAGTACTGAAAGCTGAAAATTGGTCTGGGCGGGAAGGTGCATAAGTGCATGGTATTGAAGTGGTTAAAAAAAAACAAAAAACAAACATGTCATACTTACCTCCACTGTGCAGTTCGTTTTGCAGTGTCCCCGATCCTCCTCTTCTGGGGTCCCACGGCGGCTCTTCCCCGCATTAGATAACACCCTCTGGGTAGCTCTCTCCCGAGGAGGTTACCTTGCGCTGATTGTATGACTCCGCCCCGCCCCCGCGTCATTGCATTTGATTGACAACAGCGGGAGCCAATGGCTGCTATCAATCTATCCAATGAAGAGCCGAGAAGCCATGGAGAGAGCGACGTTGGATCGCGCCCACGGAAATTCGGGGCTCAGGTAAGTAGAAGGGGGGGGGGGCTGGACACTGCAAGGCGTTTTTTCACCTTAATGCATTAAGGTGAAAAAACAAAGGTTTACAACCCCTTTAAATACATGACTGTAAGGAAGATCCAACCTGAATAAGAAGTCAGCTTCATCAAAATTGTGTGCAAAACAGATGAAAATCAAACTGCACAGGTGTCCTCAATGAGTCTTCAGACGGGGGAAGTGCAGAGCAATGCCGGCTTTGAATCTCATCAGTGCTTTGTAGGCCATTGTTACAAGAATAGTCTAGAGAGCGCCCCACGCAGACAGCACCATGTCATTGCACACATCAGGCAAGTATAACCTTTTTTTTAATATTAATTTTAAAAAAAATGCCTTTAATAGGACGAAGATAGATTTGTCTTTGTATTAAATGTAAGCAGCATTATATTCTGTATGGGTGGGGGGTGGACATTTGTATTTATTATGCCCAGAGTTCTGCTTTAAGTGACTGAACAGAAGGGGACACATACAATGCAAGTCAGCTTGTAATGAGTCTGCCACTGAAGATTGATAGATGAGGACACCTTCAGTCACAAGGACTGTCTATATGTCTGGATCCCCTGACCGTCTATAGATGTACCCCAGTATAGGCACACTGCCCCTCCCCCTCCTGTCACTGACTTGTCCATACATGTCCACTGACCACTATCTGCCCAGAGATCGCCATCTAGTGCCAGTCCCGCCACCCTGATCACCTCACCTCCCGATCCAGAACTGGAAGGCCGGAACACCCCGCTCAGTCACCGCGGACCCTCCACACACCGCAATATACCTCACCCTTCTGGCGCCAAACTACACACCAATAGAGATCCAAATCTCTCAGGATCACTGCTCTCACTTCCCGTCACTAGAGCTTACCCACCGCTCTACCTACATGTCTGCTTATTGCTGCCGGCGCTGCATCCTGTCCACCATTGGCCGCCATTTTCCCGAAGACCAACCTGAACAATCACCACAACAGAGCCTATATATATATATATCTATATATATATATATCTATATATATATATATATATATATATATATATATATATATATCCCAACTGTCCCTGATTTGGAGCAATGTCCCTCTTTCCTCCTCATTTGTCCCTCATTTTGGTCTGATCTATAGACTTGTATATAAAATGCACCTTTTATCTATCTTTTATCTATCAAAAGTGCTAAACGTTTCATCTGATTTATAAATTGCTGCATTTGTAAATTCCACAAGCCAATATAAAGAAATAGTATTGGTAAAAAAAAGCCCCTGTGGGTTTAACCAATCTTGTTGGGTTCAGTGCGTCAGTGTATTAGAGTAGAACTAGAGACAAAACTTTTTCTTTAAAGAGGAACTGCAGTCTGCTCACATAATTTGTAATAAAAACATCTTTGCCATTCTGAAGCTTCCCTCCAACCACTTTGCATATTATTTTATATATACTGTGATTCTGTACTTGCCAAATATGCTGCAGAAATCTTCCTCCACTGAGTCTGGCTGCAGCCATTTTAATTGTGGGCAGCTGAAGCTGCTGCCTGTTCACTTCCTGGATTTACACAGACACAAAGAGGCTAACCTCCAGCTCTGCAGTGTTCATTGGCCCTCTTATGACTCACCCCCCCTCCCTTCCTGGCAAATTCTCACAAGAGAGCGAGCTGTGCATGGTGTCATAAGCCTAGACTTTTTACCAAACAGGAAGTGGGCTGTATAAAGTACCGTATATACTCGAGTATAAGCCAAGTTTTTCAGCCCTTTTTTTAGGCTGAAAATGCCGCCATAGGCTTATACTCGAGTCTGTGTACCTGAGTCTATGACATGCATATTCAGACGGCGGTTGTGCCTCCTCCTCGTCCTGTTACGTGATAGGCGGAACACTCAGTTTCCCAGCAGACACTGTGTTCTGTGTTCAGTGTTCTGCCTATCACGGACATCCTCTCGTCTATCACGGAACAGGACGAGGAGGAGGCGCGACTTTTTAACACTGGACGCCTGCCGTCTAAATCGGCAGTGAGGCTACAATGGGCACAGTGAGGTCAGGCTGCAATGGGCAAAGTGAGGTCAGGCTGCAATGGGCACAGTGAGGTCAGGCCGCAATGGGCACAGTGAGGTCAGGCCGCAATGGGCACAGTGAGGTCAGGCCACAATGGGCACAGTGAGGTCAGGCCGCAATGGGCACAGTGAGGTCAGGCTGCAATGGGCACACTGAGGTCAGGCTGCAATGGGCACACTGAGGTCAGGCTGCAATGGGCACACTGAGGTCAGGCTGCAATGGGCACACTGAGGTCAGGCTGCAATGGGCACAGTGAGGTGAGGCGTGCAAATGGGCACAGTGAAGCTGCAAATGGGCACTGTTGACCCTCTTTTCCACTTACAGTAGCTGCTGCATTCTCACCCTAGGCTTATACTCGAGTCAATAAGTTTTCCCATTTTTTTGTGGTAAAATTAGGTGCCTCGGCTTATATTCAGGTCGGCTTATACTCGAGTATATACGGTATTTACTGGCAGATTTTTTTTTTTTACTATCCAAAGTTCAAACAACAAGGGCATAAGATTAAATAGATGAAAAAATTACTGAAGGTCCACGTTAAGTTTGGTTTAAACTTTAAAGGATCAGTTCACTTTTGGGAACATGTTACAGGTTTCATCAATTTTTAGGGTCAAACATGTAACATATTCCCACTCCTGCAACCACCACCCTCTCCTCTGTCTCTAGTGCAAGCAGGGGAACAATATTTTCAGCGCTAAACCGACACATACAATAAATATGTAAAATAAATATATATATATATATATATAACAAATCCAATGATGAAAATGTGATCATAAAATTAGTAAAATGTCCAAATCTGAAATGTAAACATCCCTTGTAATAGAATTAAAGCGGAGCTCCGCCGTAAAAAAAATATTAAAAGCCAGCAGCTACAAATACTGCAGCTGCTGACTTTTAATATTAGGACACTCGTCCTGGAGTCCAGCGACGTCAGCAGCAGAAGACGAGCAAGCGCTCGCCTCTCAGCTGCCCCCACCGCCATCATGGGTGAGGGGATCAGGAAGTGAAGCGTTGCGGCTTCACTTCCTGGTTCCCTACTGCGCATGTGCGAGCAGCGCTGCGCATCTTTCACTGATCCCCGCTGTCTTCTGGGAGCCGTGTGTTTCCCATAACACAACGGGGGGGGGGGACCGGGAAGTGACGCACTGCCCGCAGTCTACCCCCAGTGTGTATTCCCAGAAGTGGGTGCAAATACCTGTCTTAGACAGGTATCTGCACCCCCCTCCCCCCTGAAAGGTGCCAATTGTGGCACCGGAGGGGGGGAGGAATCCGATGAACGGAAGTTCCACTTTAGGGTGGAGCTCCGCTTTAAGGATGACAGGTCCTATTTATTGAGAGATCTGGGGTCAAAAAGACCCCAAATCTCTTCTTTACCTTTATAAGCAAAAGATCAAAAACAAATTTGATCTTTTTCTTTAAAAAAAAAAGTTTGGCAAGTGGTTGAAAAAAAAATGTGGCTGAGCGGGGCTCCGCCCGCCCAGGCTGCGCCATTCATTCACAGGGTTGGGTGAATGGAAAACTACAAGTACCAAGAGCCTTTGCGGCTGTCGGCTTGTAGTTTCAATGAACTACCAAGGCGCTGTTGAGCACACTGGTAGTTCATTGTCTCTTCCTGTCAGTGTGTATCTGTCTGCCTATATGAGGTACGAGCAGACAGATACACTGACAAGTCTGCAGGAGTCCTGCATGGCACCTGCGATCAGCAGTGCTTTACAGGCTCCAAGTAAACTGATTGTAGGGTCTTATTTTGTTTTTAAATAACAAACATGTTGTACCTACTCGTTGTACCTGCTCTGTGCAATGGGATTGCACAGAGTGGCCCTGAACGTCTTCTGGGGTCCCCCCACCGGCACTCCTTGCTCCCCTTTTTCTGCAAGTGCCCCCATAGCAAGCTAGGCCTAGTAAATAATAGGCAGACACTCAAGCTGGATCATCACTGCCAAATCTAGCACAGAAAGGCAGGTGATGGCATAAATTGCCAGTCACTGCACACAAATCTCTTTTGAGGCATAATCTCTTGCTGCTCAGTGTACATAAACAAACGTCCTTCACAGCAAGCAGTTATACCAGGATCCTGGTACCATTGTTTAATGCCGGTGACTTGTCGTTCTGGTTCCCCTATCTGTATGGTTCCAAGCTCAACTGCGCAGGCGCAGCCGAACAGCTGTTGAAGCTCGGAGATTTCCGTCGGCTTGGCTTGTGCCTGCGCAGTAAAGAGGGAACCACAGCGATAGGATAGTCTCGGCAACTGTGGACGCGCTGGTCCCCGATGCTTTTTGTTTGTTTATACACGACACTCTATCCAGCCCCTTGCTGGATAGAGCGTTGTGTATAAACAAACAAATCGCACTGCAGAATATGACATCTGAGCCGCCCCTTGCTGTATGAATAGGAAAGCGGCATGTGTAATGAAGCATCGGGAGCGAGCGCGTTCTATCGATATGCTTCCCCCCCTTGACTGCGCAGGCGCTGCCGAACAGCTGTTTAAGCTTGGAGATTTCCGTCGCCTCGGATTGCGCCTGCGCAGTCAAGCTTGGAACCATACCATTAGGCGGAACAAGTTTGGCAGGTCACCGGCAATTGGGTTTCCTGTAAAAGTGATCATTTTTACAGTGCTGCGGAGCCCTCCTCCCCTCCCACTGCCTTTCCTGGGCTCTCCCATTCCAGAACCAAGGAGACGGAGGAACATCTGCTCCCCCATATCCTCTGTGATGAATGAAGCCAGAAGTGACAAGGACTTCATCACTTCCAGTTTTAGAGCTGTCATTCCCTGGCTGGAACAGGAAGGAAAAGCATCTGACCATATCGGTCTGTGTTTGATCAGATGCTTTAAAGGGCAAAGGGGGGATTAGGGATCTAATAAATCTCTGATGTCTCCATAAAGGGGACCTCTCACTGCCTCTTACACCTTGTGATAGCAATAAAGTTAAATGAACAAAAATGGTAATAAAAAGTAAGTAAAATATCTGAAAATAATCCTAAGAATTAAATGCACCCCCCCCCCCCCCCATGTTCAAGTACAGAGGCAAATGGGCACTTATATGTAAACAATGATCGCACCACACATGAGGTATCACCGTGAACGTCAGAGTGAGAGCAATAATTTTAGGGTCATAATTTACCATTAACTCTGGACTGAAAACCTGTAAAAGTGATATTAAAGCCTTGTATATATATATATATATATATATATATATATATATATATATATATATATATATATATATATTTTATAACAAACATGCTATACTTACCTCCTCTGTGTAGTGGGTTTGCACAGAGCAGCCTGGATCCTCCTCTTCTCAGGTCCCACGCCGGTGTTCTGTCAAATTAGCCAACTCGTCAGAAACAAACTCCAACCACGTTACTTCCGGTTTCCTTAAACAATCAGTAATTGGAGATTTTTACAAATTGCTGTTTGGACACAACACCGGCAACCGGATACAGTCCGGTACAGTAAAATTTAGCTGTTTTGACAGCACAGCGGCTAACAAAGACAAAGTTGTCGCTGCCTCAGAGGCAGTCATTTTGTTGGCTAGTATCGGTGCGGAGTAACGATCTCCGCTTAGATTATCATGCACCAGACTGTATTCGTTTTATTAACAAAAATATGTAGAAGAATACATACCGGCCTAAACCGAGGAAGAAATTTGTTTTTTATATAATTTTATGGGGATATTTATTATAGCAAAAAGTTAAAAATATTGCTTTTTTTTTTTCAAAATTGTCGCTTTTTTTGTTTATAGCGCAAAAAATAAAAACCACAGAGGTGATCAAATACCACCAAAAGAAAGCTCTATTTGTGGGGGGAAAAAGGACGTCAATTGTGTTTGGGTACAACCTTGCATGGTCGCACAATTGTCAGCTAAAGCGACGCAGTGCCAAATCGCAAAAAATGCTCTGGTCATTAAGGGGGTAAATCCTTCCGGGGCTGAAGTGGTTAAGAAACCGGAAGTTTAGTAGTTGGAGTTTCTGAGGAATTGGCTATTTTGAGAGAACACCAGCTCTCCTGGCTCCTGCCTCCTCCCGAGTGCCCCTACAGCAAGCAGCTTGCTGTGGGGGCACACAAGCAGGCGTGCTCCCGAGCAGCGGCTCTGTGTGTCCATTCACACACGGAGCTGTGGCTTGGCCCCTCCCCCTCCTGATTGGCTCACTGGCTGTGATTGACAGCAGCAGAAGGGAATGGCTCCCACTGCTGCCAAAAGCCAATCAGGAGTGCGAGTCCCCAGAGAGGCAAGGCTCTTGTGGACATCGCTGGATCAAGAGGGGGTATTAAAGTAAGTATTATAGGGGGGGCTGATGCAGAAAAAACCTTGTGCCTTTACAACCACTTTAAAGTGTCACCTATTTAGAATTTTAGGTACTGTAGTTTGGCACCATTTCACAGGTGCACACAATTTTAAATCTTGACATGTTTGATATCTATTTATTTAATGCAACATCATTTTTTATATTACAAAAAAATGGGTATTATATTGGCCTTGTGTTCACTAAAATTCATTTATGTGCATTTGTTCCTGAAAATCTGAGTTTGATAAATGGCTGCTCAGACATCGTGTGACATAAAAATTGCAACAACCACCATTTTATTTTCCAGGGTCTCTGCTTTTAGAAAACATATCACGTTTGAAGATTCTAAGTAGTTTTCTAGCATAAAAAAAAAATGCATATTTTAACATGTTTGTGAAAAATGTGGTTAAGGCCCCTGTGAAGCGGAATCCGCTTGCTCAGCAGGGGATCTCTCCACTGATCCCTGCTGAGCAGGTGTTCCGTCAGATTAGACGACCCGTCAGAATTGGTAACGGAAGTGACGTTCCTTCGCCGCCATCTTGCTTCACCCCGCACTCCTCCACAGTAATGATACACGGGAAGGGGGCAAGCAGACATCTTGTTACACCCATCAGAGTTTTGCATTTCACAGTTATTTTTAACAGGAAAAGGAGCATATATGGTCAGTATACAGTATTTGGAAATCCATTGGACTGTTTACATGTTAAATTATAAAAGCTGCGCTGTTCTGTCACATTAGCAAACCTGTGAGATCAGCAGGTTTGCCGCTGCTTTTAAAACTCAACATCTAAACAGTCCGTCGGATTTCTTAATACTGTATTTCACCTTATATGCTCCGTTTACTGTTAAAAATAACTGTGAAATGCAAAACTCCGGTGGGTGTAACAAGATGTCTGCTTGCCCCCTTCTCGATGTATCTTTTCAGTGGAGGAGTATGGGGTGTAGCAAGATGGCGGCGATTGAACGTCATTTCCGTTACCAATTCTGACGGGTCTCCATATCTGATGGAACAGCGGCAGATGACAGGTCCCTGTCTGCTCCGCTATGCAGAGCAGACAGGGACACAATCGCACTCCTCTATGGGGCAATCGGATGGAAACGGACCAACTGTCTGTTTCTATCCGATTCGATCGACGGATGGGGAATAGGGCCACCATCCGTCTGTTTTTAGCGGACAGGATCGGATTGAATGGCGGCGGGTGTCAGCGGACATGTGTCCGCCACTCAATAGAAGAGACTGGAGGCATAGCTCCCAATTGTCCCTGATTTGGAGCAATGTCCCTCTGTTCTTCTTTCCTCCTCATTTGTCCCTCATTTTAGTCTGATCTATATAGTTGTATGAAAAAAGTCCTTGTGGATTTAATTAACCTTTTTTTTGTTAATTCTCCTTTAAGAGGGTGTGGCAAGGGGCGTGTCCTATGCCTACATATATTTGCTAGTAGGAGTCCCTAATTCCAATCTCAAAATGTGGGAGGTATGCTGGAGGGCAGTGTTGCCAACCGTCCGTATTTTTACGTACAGTTCGTAAAAATGGGCACCCCCCCGTACGTAAATGTCCGTAGTTGCGGGAATGTGCCAGTAAAAATAGCCAAGATCGGTTCGGCTTAGAACTGCGCATGCGCAGTTCCGGAGCTTGCCGAGCATATGCTGTATTCGGCCGGCGGATTTCACAGAGGCTGCGCGGCGCCGGCGAGTGATGTATTAGGACATCCTGCCAGGCGCGCGCGCACCAGAATTTTAAATCTGTAACTAACCAGGAGGACAGAGGAGCACAGCACTGGAGCAGGTGTCAGGACTCGGAGGCTGAGCAGCACGCGGCGGAATGGAGGAGCCTGCTGCATCCAGGCAATACAAAGCTCACAGGGAAGTCGGAGACGGACAGAGTGACAGACAGCCAAGCCGACAGTGACATCAGGTGATGGTGGCAGAGGGGGATCCGATGGAGGCAGGGGGTGATGGTGGCACTGCAGAGGGGGACGATGAAAGCAGGGGGTTAAATGGAGGCAGGGGGAGATTGGAGGCAGGGGGTAATGGTGGCACTGCAGAGGGGGATGGAGGCAGGGGGTGATGGTGGCACTGCAGAGGGGGACGATGAAAGCAGGGGGTTAAATGGAGGCAGGGGGAGATTGGAGGCAGGGGGTAATGGTGGCACTGCAGAGGGGGATGGAGGCAGGGGGCAATGGGGGCATGGGGAGATTGGAGGCAGGGGGTAATGGTGGCACTGCAGAGGGGGATGGAGGCAGGGGGCAATGGAGGCAGGGGGAGATTGGAGGCAGGGGGTGTTGGTGGCACCACAGAGGGGGATGGTGGCACCGCAGAGGGCGGGGGATGGAGACAAGGGTTGTTGGTGGCACCGCAGAAGTAGGGTTGCCACCTCATCCCTTTAAACCCGAACACCTTTGAATTACACAGGTTCTGAGGCTAATTAAATGCAAGTGAGTTTAATTACCATCTTAATCAGCCACAGAACCTGTGTAATTAATATGTGTTCGGGTTTAAAGGGATGAGGTGGCAACCCTACGCAGAAGGGGATGGAGGCAGGGGACGCTGGAGGCAGGGGGTGATTGGAGGCAGGGGGCCTGGGGGAGATTAGAGGCAGGGGGAGATTGTGGCACTGCAGAGGGGGGTGAAGGCAGGGGGTGTTGGTGGCAGAGGGGGATGGAGGCAGGGGGTGATGTGACTAAATAATTTGCCCTTATTATATCGAAAATAACAAAAATATGTTTTCTTACCTTAATATCTACCTTAAATCACATTGCTATTTGCCTAGCGTACTTGTTTGTAGCCTAAATACTGAAATTTGCACCTAAAAATTAAATGTAGTAACTTTTGTGAAATGGCAGTAAAAACGTGGCTGTGCCAGTAATTTTTGGGTGTCGTGCCAGTAAATTTCAATCTGATAGGTTGGCAACACTGCTGGAGGGTCCGAACAGGTCCTCTAGAAAAACCGTCAGACGGACCTGATTGGATCACTGTGTGAAAGGTTTTGTCACTTAGCCAGTAGTTTGGAGTAGGTCTCTCTATCTATAATCAACGCCTGATAATAGAAGTGCCATTATTAAATATGTCGCAAACTACCATGCCTGCCAGTAGTAAACATGGCCGCTGTCATTGAAAAGTTTCCTTTGCTCAGCTCCGCCCACTGTAAACATGGCTCCGTTCAGGGCGGCCTCGCCTCGCCCCGCCCCGGAGAACTCCCCAGCGTCTCCTGAATAGTATGTGGTCATCCTGAGGATGGGATCTGTCAGGAACGGATATCGGGAGCGGCTGGTGGTGGCGGTGGATGTGGGCAGCACGATCATTCGGTGTCATGTGTATAACTCCGCCGCCCAGATCTGTGGAAGGGCTGAGGACAAGGTAAGTGCAGGGAGCGGAGCACTGTGTTCACTGCATGCATAGATCTATCTCTGCAGGTTACTTCTCTATGGATCGATCGCACGATCTGTCTCCACACCTGATTTCCAGGGACAGTCCCAGGATCGGTGTGGAAGAGAAGCCAGGGCAGACATACTTCCAACTTTCCAGGATCTCCAGGAACAGACCTGGGGTGCAGCAATCTGAACCCCTGGTGTGATCTGTATTGTAAAGTTACATTGTTCCAGCTTGGAACTGTCTATTGGTTGCTGCAGGTGACAATCTCTGTAGTAGTCGGTGCTACTACGGTGATCGTTATGGGCTTCCTTGCTGAGCAGCTGCCCCACTGCAAACCAACCACAGGGGGTATCTTGCTTGGCACTACTGCCATTCAAACAACACCTTGTATTCTTTTTCAATGATTGCAAGGAGTTTTCTGATTAGACAAGGTGGAGAAGTGGGGTGGTGACATCAGGACCTCCACCTTGTCCAATTAAGGAACAAATTGTATTTTACACACACACACCCCGTTCTTTAAATGATGGCAGTGCAGAGAGAGCAACCCCCCCCCCTCCATGGTCAGTGTGCAGTGGGGCAGTCCCTTGGCACAGGAGACCACTAAGATCACAATGGTAGTGCCAACTTCTAGAGTGATTGTCACCTCCAACAACCCTTCAGGTATAGATATTTTAGGTGTAGCACACACATCCGTTACCCTGCTTACCTCCACAAGCAAAATGGGACACACCATGCCACATGCCCAATATCCTTCATCTTGTAGAGGGTGAGCGGTGTTAATAGTTTTGGGTCCTGCAGTGAGTTTCCTCTTTCCATTGGTTCTCGTCCCTAGAGTGTAGGGAAAAGTCTATTCTCTCTTGAGGAAAGCCAATGTCCAGACAATGTTAAACCCAATAAAATAATTTATTTTTCTTCTGCTTGCAACTCGATAGGAAAGTTGGAGAGAGAGAGAGTTGAACAGGAATATAGGTTCAGGCACGCAGCACTTAATTACCACTCGTCGCCATTCAGGCCTGAGTGGGTTTTGCTCACCCGGATAGTTCCCTCTCACAGTCCTAGCAGCCGGAGTGAAGCACGGAACATTTACTTTAGATTTGTTTCTCCTAGAGACACGTTCAGGAGATTCTCTGCCACAGGATCTTCTAGCTTCTAAGTCCTGAACTCCTCCACACTTGTAACTTTAGAGACCGTAGGTGCCAATGGGACACATTACAAGGGCTTCTAGCGTGTCACGGAATCCTTCCCTCTGACTGGTAACCAGGCCTCTCCCGAGACAGTGACATCCTTCACCGATCCCCTTAGAAAGGTCCTACCCTGGTTGCCTCTCCTTCAGAGCGGGTCACCCTCCCACGGGCACCCTGGGATTCCGCGGTTTGGTTGTAGGCCTCAGTTAAAGGTACTGGGCCTACCTGGAACGATGTGGCCTTGGGCCAAAGGTGCCCGGGACCCAACAAATTCACACGTACCCCTGGCCATGAGGGCCACCGAAGGTGGGGTACCTGCCGAGGATGAAGACGCCTCGCCCATGGCGTCTGCCCCTTAAGTACCCTCTCCCGGCATGCACAGTGGGTAGACCACGCCCACCGCACAGCCGCTGAGAGAGGACACCCAATAGTGCTGCAATGCCACCTGCGGTTCAACCTGAGACCTGGGCAACAGGGCCACCCACAGGTCAAAGGGAACTATACAACCAGGCAACATCACAATAAAGCAGAGACCAATTTAGGAAATCAAACAGCCTGAGCCAAATTAATGCTCAGGCTACCCCCTAAATTTCAGGCATAGCGACCCCAAATATGGAAGGCCCGCTACATAGGTATGTTCTAGATATAGAAATAGTTACTCTGAAAATCCATGAGATGATTGTAGTAGCACCAATTACTAGAGTGATTTTCTGCTTCCATGCTGGTCCTTCAGATATGCAGGCTTAAAGTGAAGCTCCGCTTGTCTGCTCCCTCCCCTGCCACATTTGGCACCTTTTTGGGGGGGGGGGGGAGCAGGTACCTGGTTTTAGACGGGTACCCGCTACCACTTTTGGCTCAATTTGTCGCAGCAAACGGAGTCAAAAGTTCGGCCTAATTCCTCCGCAGCTGGCCCATTCACAAAGTGCAGTGCAGTAGGGAACTTGTTTCCCTTAGTCAAGATGGCGGTGCCAGCACCCGATAGCCAATTGTAAAATCTGCTCAGATGAGGACAGTGCTGTATTCCTGGACATGTAAGTGCCCTAAGGGCCAGTTAACACCAGATGCAGTTCCGTACAGTTTTGTGCGCTTTTTTTCTGCACTAAAAATGCATGCACAGTGTTTTCCATGTATTCCAATGGCTCTAGTTCACACCATGCAGTCAGTTTCCGGTGCAGAAACTGACTGGAAACTGACTGCATGGTGTGAACTAGAGCCATTGGAATACATGGAAAACACTGCGCATGCATTTTGTGCAGAAAAAAAGCACACGGAACTGCGTCTGGTGTGAACTGGCCCTAATATTAAATGTCAGCAGCTACAGTATTTGTAGCTGCTGACGTTTACGTTTTTTGGGGTGGAAGCCTTGAGCTCCTCTTTAAGCCGGCCATAGATGGTTCACTTCTCAGTCGGTTCAGCAGGGACTGGCCAAGATTCAAACCGTGTAAGGTTAGGCTGATGTTACCAAAGTTGATCGATCAACTTGGGTACAACCAGCATGTTGGATTCTGCATACGATTATTGCCAGCAGCTGTAGCTGCTAAAAATGTGGTGCGTTCTGCCAGCCAGGATGGGTTCCTGCATGCGCCCCCGCCAGGAGAACGCAATAGCTCAGTGGGAGAAATTCCCCCATCAACACTGACTGTACTGATGGGGGGAATCAAGTAATTTTCTTTCCTGCAGCCCGTGGTGGAAGGGAAGAAATTTGTATCTACAGCCAGCCCAACATTGTGCCAAGCTGGACTAATCTAACCTTCCAATAAGGATCATACCTGAAGTTTAGATTTGGGTTTCCCCAGGATTTGCAGGAACAGTCCCAGGATTTGCAGGAACAGTCCCAGGATTTGCAGAAACAGTCCCAGGATTTGCAGAAACAGTCCCAGGATTTGCAGGAACAGTCCCAGGATTTGCAGGAACAGTCCCAGGATTTGCAGAAACAGTCCCAGGATTTGCAGAAACAGTCCCAGGATTTGCAGAAACAGTCCCAGGATTTGCACGTATCTCTGGAAGTGCAACTGCATTTCAGCATGATTGTCAGCATTGCATGATTTCCAGGGACAGTCCTTGGATTGGAAACCTCTCCCCTGATATGCTGCTTGTGGGACTTTTTAGTTTTTGATAGCGAAGAGGGATTAGAACACCCATCAGGTTTTTATTGCCGTCTCTGTCCCTGTTGGGGAGATTCACCCTCTCTATTTGTCATGCTTGCCATTTTCACAAAAAGTAAAAGTACCGTATATACTCGAGTATAAGCCGAGTTTTTCAGGAAATTTTTTTGTGCTGAAAATGCCCCCCTCTGCTTATACTCGAGTCACCTTTTTGCACCTGATCTCCTGGACTTTGGGGACCTGGTACCGGCCGGCCGTAGGTCCTCTGGACCCCAAACTTGGCACACATGTAGCCTCACTCTTTCTCTACAAGTGTGCAAAGTTTTTTTGTCTGGAGAACCTACGGCCGGGGAGCACCGATTTTTCAAAGCCGGGCACCCCTTCCATAGACTCTCTTATGTTAAACGTCAGTCTAGGCATGGGCACAGTGAGGCTTGGGCACAGTAAGGCATGCAGATGAACACCCTAGGCTTATACTCGAGTCAATAAGCTTTCCCATTTTTTTGTGGTAAAATTAGCTTCCTCGGCTTATATTCGGATCGGCTTATACTTGAGTATATACGGTAATGGAAAATCCTAAAATTGTGGGTTGTCCAAAGAACAGCAACAGAGGAGAAATCTTCCAATGGGGACACGAGTTCTGGTGACGACCAGGGATTCCTCTCACTTTCTGTTTTGGCTTTGGGACAGGAAATTAAGTAAAATCCCCCCAATTTTTGTGAACAGACATTATAACCCTCCCTTGATAAATCTAAAAGAGGGGGTAGGGTTTACTTATAGTTCTTTAAAGTGGGAGTAAGCGCCCATACATTAATTTTTACCTATAAGAAAGCCTATAATAAGGCTTACCTATAAGTACTGTAAATATCTCCTAAACGTGCGCCATTTAGGAGATATTTACTGTACACGCAGCCAGTGACATCACTGGCACAGGTGCTCTGAAGGAACGGTCACCCGGGCCATTCTTTCAGACGCCTGTGCCGTAATCTTTGGCTCCCACACGCATGCGCTGGAGTGATGTCATCGCAGCTTCAGCCACTCACACAGCCGGAGTCTGCGAACCTGGAAGAAAGACTGTGTGAAGATGCAAGCGCCTTCAGTGGTGACAGCTTGGCGCTGGAAGGACTTCGTTTTCAGGTAAGTTTAATATGCTACATACTAGCACATTATGACATTGCCTTGCAGGCAGGGTACAAAAAAATTGCCGGTGGTTTACTACCGCTTTAAGGGAGAGTTTCAGTCAAATACTATCTAATCTTAAAGCTGTTGTATACCGCAAAACTTTTTTTTTTTTTTGTCAACCTGCAAGGCAAAGGTATAATGAGCTAGTATGACTAGCATACTAGCTCATTATCAATCACTTACCTTAGATCGAAGCCCCTGCAGCGGTCCTCGGACACGTCCTCCGTCGCATCCATGATACCCGGAGTGACTTCCGGGTATCGCCGCTCTGGCGCTGTGATTGGCTGGAGCGGCGATGACGTCACTCCCGCACATGTGCGGGGAACGGCACAATCCCCTCGCATGCGCGAATATCCGGCAGTGTCCGGCAGGCTCCCATTCAAGAGCCGCCGCGCTCAGTGCGCCTGCGCCGTTATCTACGGCGCGCATGCGCTGTAGATAGCGGTACAGTCTTTTTTGCAAATATCTCCGAGACTGTGTAGGTCTCAGAGATATTGCAAGCACCTACAGGTAAGCCTTAATGTAGGCTTACCTGTAGGTGCTTGTACAAATTTTAGGTATACAACCACTTTAAAGTGGTTGTAAACCCACTTTTTCAACTTGCACCTACAGGTAAGCCTAGATTAAGGCTTACCTGTAGGTGCAAGAAATATCTCCTAAACCTACACGGTTTAGGAGATATTTACTAAAAATGACAGGCGCCGCTGTCTACGGCGCATGCGCGCCGTAGACAAAGGCGCATTCATGGGGTTAATCCCATTCACAAAATCGGCTACTTCCCAGCAATCACTGGGCGTAGCCGAATGAAAAGGCTCTCGTGCGCATGCGCAGAGTGACGTCTCTGCCGCTCCGGCCAATCACAGCGCCGGAGCAGTGCTGTGATTGGCTGCAGCGGCGATACCCGGAAGTAACCTTCCGGCTATCGCCGCAGCGATGGATGCGGCTGAAGAGGGAGACGAGGACGGCTTCGGGGGCCCCGATCTAAGGTAAGTGATGCATAATGAGCTAGTATGCTAGTCATATTAGATCATTATGCCTTTCTCTTACAGGTAGTTATGGGGGAAAAATAAATAAATATAGGGTTTACAACCACTTTAAAGTGATTGTAAAGGCTTGTGTTTTTTTTTTTTTTTTTTTAATTAACAAATATGTTATGTGAAAAAAAAAAAAAGTTTTTCACGGTTGTATTAGTATTCACTAATTTTGGAGCTGCACTCGTTTGTAATTAGTTATCAAGTTTCTTTTGGCTCCATATTCCATTTTTTTCATAACAAATATGTTATACTTACCTCCACTGTACAGTTGGTTTTGCACAGAGCAGCCTGGATCCTCCTCTTCTCAGGTCCCTCTTTGCTGCTTCTGGCCCCTCCCTCATATCGAGTGCCCCCATAGCCAGCAGCTTTCTATATGGGGCACTGGAGCAGAGTCACAGCTCCATGTGTTTAGAAAAGACCCATCTAGGCGCATGTAATTTGATGCTCTTTTGCATGTAGTTCTTAAAGTGGTTGTAAACCCTTACATACCCAGTGAAGTGACTGGTCTCAGGTGATACACAGAGATAAAAGAAATGCTCCTATATAAGTTGTATCTGTTTACCTGCTGTCTTCTCTTTTCTACCTCCATTCAACGTCCAACATTTATAAGGCTTGCCTGAGCTGTCTGGGGAAAAAAAGAGGTGGACAGCTGAAATTACTCTCTGCAGAACTCTCTGAAATTACTCTCTGTTCTGAGAGCTGATTGGAGGGAAGGTACCCCCTCCCCCTTCATACAGCACACAAAAACGGAGCTGAGGCTGTCAATCAGCTAGAGGTCCCTCTTCTGTCACCATTTTTCTCTTGGTGTCAGGAAAACTCGTCGAAGAAATTCATACTGATAACAGAGAAATGAAGCAGCAGACAGAAATTACACTCTGTGCTCTGAGATAAGTACACACTATAGAGAGATATGCTTTGTTCATATTTGAAATTTGAAGTTTTTCTTTAACCTTAATTCATTCTCTGCATAGAAGTGGGTGTAAACCCAATTTTTTTTTTATTTTATTTTATTTTTTTGCTGTCACAATGTAGAGGATAAGATTTCCTACATTTGTGCCTGGTCTTGCCACAAAGAGTTAATCCAGCACTGAGCAATCCTCTTTTATTCTTCTGCCCCCTTGCTTTGAGTGACAGGTTATTTACATATCTCGTGCACTAGCATTATTTTTTTAATTCCCACCCCCACTCCTTTTCTGAAGTCATGTGGTTACTTTTATGGATTTTGACTGGATGTTAGTGATTATAGCAGAAGGAATACACAGGAGAAAGTGCATGTTGACAAGGAGAGTGTAGAGGTGGGCGGGGAGTCTACTAACATCATGACTCCACCCACCGAGCTCCAGACAACAGATCCACCCACAGAATCTGCAGTTTTTCAGTTCTCATAACAGACAGAGGGGAGACATTTGACAGATAAGGATACATGCAGGAGGCATCTAGATCCTTATAAATCAGCACTATGGCAGTAGTTTAGAAAGGATGAGAGTGGGTTTACATCCACTTTAAGGTAAAAAAAAAACTTCCATGGTTGGCTCCCTTAGCCCCCTGAGCTCAATCTCCGTCACATGCTGTGCCCGAGAGTAGTAGTGCTCTCTCTCCTTACAGGATTCAGGGGCAGCAGCGGGAGCCATTGGGTCCTGCTGCTGTACTTCAAATCCAGTGGGGAGTTGGCTGGGCCGAGCAGCACTGTGTGTGCCAATAGACGCACACAGTGCAGGTTGGGATTGTGCCTGCGTGAGTGCCCCTTTGGCAGGTGGCTTACTATGGGGGCACTGGAAAGGGAGGAGGAGCAGAGAGCGCCAGCGGGGACCCCAAAACCATTGCACAAAGCAGGTAAAGATAACCTGTTTATTATAATAATAAACCTTTACAATTACATTAACCTTTCATCATACTGTATGCAGATTTCTGTGCAGTAGCATTTTAAATGTGAAAAAGTAACCTATGAGACAATTGGGAAGGGGGGAGGGGGGAATTCCGTAAAGCAGTCGCAACACTTTTTGGTGGTAGGGATCCTTTAAAACAGCCTGCACTTAATTGCAACAATTTCATCAAGCTTTTTGCTAGATTCAGGTACTTCTTATCATAGAATCTGTCGCTGAAAATTACCACCAGTTTGCAGATTAAACGTCCATGCCCAGAGTGGGGCATTTTCCCAAGTCATCTTCCAGGACAGCTTAAAGTGGTTGTAAAGGCACAAGGTTTTTTTTTTACCTTCATGCATTCTATGCATAAAGGTAAAAAACCTTCTGTGTGCAGCAGCCCCCCTAATACTTACCTGAGCCCCCTCTCGATCCAGCAATGTCCAGGAGAGGCTTGACTCTCCGGGGACTCACTCCTGATTGGCTTTTGGCAGCAGCGGGAGCCATTGGCTCCTTCTGCTGTCAATCACAGCCAGTGAGCCAATCAGAAGATGGGGGGGGGGGCAGGGCCAAGCCGCAGCTCTGCGTCTGAATTTACCCACAGATCAGCTTCTCAGTTTGGGTGTCCCCATAGCAAGTTGCTTGCTGTGGAGGCACTCGGCAGGAGCGAGGGGCTAGGAGTGCCAACGCGGGACCCGAGAAGAGGAGCATCTGGGCTGCTCTGTGCAAAATCGCTGCACAGAGCAGGATAGTATGACATGTTTGTTATTAAAGTCTTGTTTTTCCATTTAAAAAAAATATCACTTAAACATGGGAAATAGGCTCCTCCCACCAGAAAACACATGATGCATATATATATTTTTTTTTTTTTTTTTTTTACTAAAGGTCTCTGCACCCCCTCGGGTCCTCAGTTTTTTGTGTTTCCTCAGGCCGGGACAGACACATGCCCTGTTTGTTATTTTACATCCAAGCTGCCTGATGTGGTGCATTCTTTGCTGGGAAGATATCATGAATATAGCCGCTTTCTGCATAGGGATCCCCTGTTGCTATGAAGCTGACAGCCACTGGCGGCATAGCAACAGAGGGCTAATATCTGGCCGCCAACTGAAAGTAAACAAAGGGGCAGGGATGGTAGTGTTTAGGTCCATCATGTCCTCTATTGGTCTCTCAAAGCAAGAATCCGCCAGTAAAGTCTGAGCAGCTAATTTATTAAAGTGTGAGGTAGTCCTGTGTTCACATGATCTGGGACATGTGGGTAGAACAGAGGTACTATTTGTCAGGTGCACATCAGGAAAACCGGTGATATACAGTATACTAGGACTTTTGATGTGCTGAGGACCCTTTTGATGGGTTCAGTGAACCTTATAGCCAGCGGGGGGGATTCTGACCCAGCAGAGCTGATGCAGACTCACTGACTCTTTATAAATTGGGTCCCTTGTGTGTCCTTGTGATCCTTCTTAGGCTCCTTTCACACGTACGCACCGTATGTCCGCTTTTTCATCCATCCGTTTACGGATGAAAAAGGGACATACATTGGTCCCTATGAGATAGCGGGTGTCAGCGGATGAACATCCGCTGACATCCGATCTCATCCTATCCGCAATCCCCCGATTCTGCAGACGGAGGAAAATCCTATTTTTCAATCCGTCTTCAGAGCGGATTGGGTGAACACGGACAGACGGTCCATTTTCATCCGATCCGTTTTCAGCGGAGATCTGACAGGGCGGTTCCTGCACAGTGTGCGGGGACTGCTCTGTCATCCGCCGGCTCAGCGGGGATCAACGGAGCGATCCCCGAAGAGCAAGCGGAGCTTCACGGGGCAGATCCTCACAGATCCGTCCCGTGTGAAAGGGGCCTTATGTGTAGTTGTGCTGCACATTCACTGCTCATTGGCCAGCTTAATCTGGCTGTTCTATCAAATGGGAACTATCTGTTCAGATGGGGAAACACATAATCTGTACACAATGATGCAGACCTAAATACAGATTTTATCCACATTGCCTACCACTTAATTATATCTTTGTGACCACACTACAGATCTGTTTCCTCATCAGAATGCTGGTAAGAAGTGTTCCCGCCTGAATTTCTCACAGAGCTTTAGAAGCTTTATTGATCAATGGAATCTAAAAGCCGGCTTTGTGTCGTCGTCTTTTGCAATCTTGTATAATGTTACTGAGTGTTTTATTTCCATCTTTTTGTGTGGTCAGAGGGCTTTACCCCTCCCCCACACCCTCATCATAGGTATGATTTTAGTTCTACAAGATTCTGGCCTCCTGCACTCTGGCTACTAGTGGTGCAACGGATCGGTGGTGATCCGTGATCCGAACGGGTCACCCTGTTCGGATCAGATCACCATGCGATCCGCAGAGTGCTCCGGAGCCTCGGCCATAGGAAAGGCCGCGACTTCGGCCTAGCTCCGGAGCGGCGGCCATCTTGGTACACCCGGCGGAGGCCGCTGTAATGACGTTTCGTCGCCGCCATCTTGCTTCATTCACACTCCTGCACAGTAATGATAGTAAGAAGGGGCCAAGCAGACATCTTGTTACACCCAACAGAGTTTTAAATTTCACAGTTATTTTCAACACAAAATGGAGTTTATAAGCTTAAATACATTATTTGTAAATCCAACAGACTGTTTACATGTTACATTTTAAAACAGCAGCAGCAAACCTGCTGACCTTACATGGTTGCTAACGTGACAGAACACCTCTGATTTTCACATTTAGGCCCCTTTCACACTGGCGCGTTTTTCAGGCGGTTTAGCGCTAATATTAGCGCTGTTATACCGCCTGGAAAAAATCGTGCCCTGAAGTCTTGAATGTGAAAGCCCGAAGGCTTTCACACTGAAGCGGTGCGCTAGCAGGACCGCTCCAAAAGTCCTGCTAGCCGCATCTTTACAGCGGTGAAGGAGCGGTGTGTTCACCGCTCCTTTTACCGTGGCTGCCCATTGAAATCAATGGGACACCGCGGTAATACCGCCCGCAAACCTGGTGGTCAGTGGAAGGAGGGCCCCTTTTGCACGGGTGGTCAGCGGAAGGAGGGCCCCTTTTGCACGGGTGGTCAGCGGAAGGAGGGCCCCTTTTGCACGGGTGGTCAGCGGAAGGAGGGCCCCTTTTGCACGGGTGGTCAGCGGAAGGAGGGCCCCTTTTGCACGGGTGGTCAGCGGAAGGAGGGCCCCTTTTGCACGGGTGGTCAGCGGAAGGAGGGCCCCTTTTGCACGGGTGGTCAGCGGAAGGAGGGCCCCTTTTGCACGGGTGGTCAGCGGAAGGAGGGCCCCTTTTGCACGGGTGGTCAGCGGAAGGAGGGCCCCTTTTGCACGGGTGGTCAGCGGAAGGAGGGCCCCTTTTGCACGGGTGGTCAGCGGGAGGAGGACCTCTTTTGCACGTGTGGTCAGCGGAAGGAGGGCCCCTTTTGCACGGGTGGTCAGCGGGAGGAGGGCCCCTTTTGCACGGGTGGTCAGCGGGAGGAGGGCCCCTTTTGCACGGGT
Source organism: Rana muscosa (assembly GCA_029206835.1). NCBI lineage: Eukaryota > Metazoa > Chordata > Amphibia > Anura > Ranidae > Rana > Rana muscosa. The sequence goes on along the minus strand of CM055122.1, from coordinate 825,356,253 downwards.
GGTCAGCGGGAGGAGGGCCCCTTTTGCACGGGTGGTCAGCGGGAGGAGGGCCCCTTTTGCACGGGTGGTCAGCGGGAGGAGGGCCCCTTTTGCACGGGTGGTCAGCGGGAGGAGGGCCCCTTTTGCACGGGTGGTCAGCGGGAGGAGGGCCCCTTTTGCACTGGTGGTCAGCGGGACGAGCGCCCCTTTTGCACTGGTGGTCAGCGGGACGAGGGCCCCTTTTGCACTGGTGGTCAGCGGGACGAGGGCCCCTTTTGCACTGGTGGTCAGCGGGACGAGGGCCCCTTTTGCACTGGTGGTCAGCGGGACGAGGGCCCCTTTTGCACTGGTGGTCAGCGGGACGATGGCCCCTTTTGCACTGGTGGTCAGCGGGACGAGGGCCCCTTTTGCACTGGTGGTCAGCGGGACGAGGGCCCATTTTGCACTGGTGGTCAGCGGGACGAGGGCCCCTTTTGCACTGGTGGTCAGCGGGAGGAGGGCCCCTTTTGCACTGGTGGTCAGCGGGAGGAGGGCCCCTTTTGCACTGGTGGTCAGCGGGAGGAGGGCCCCTTTTGCACTGGTGGTCAGCGGGACGAGGGCCCCTTTTGCACTGGTGGTCAGCGGGACGAGGGCCCCTTTTGCACTGGTGGTCAGCGGGACGAGGGCCCCTTTTGCACTGGTGGTCAGCGGGACGAGGGCCCCTTTTGCACTGGTGGTCAGCGGGACGAGGGCCCCTTTTGCACTGGTGGTCAGCGGGACGAGGGCCCCTTTTGCACTGGTGGTCAGCGGGACGAGGGCCCCTTTTGCACTGGTGGTCAGCGGGACGAGGGCCCCTTTTGCACTGGTGGTCAGCGGGACGAGGGCCCCTTTTGCACTGGTGGTCAGCGGGACGAGGGCCCCTTTTGCACTGGTGGTCAGCGGGACGAGGGCCCCTTTTGCACTGGTGGTCAGCGGGACGAGGGCCCCTTTTGCACTGGTGGTCAGCGGGACGAGGGCCCCTTTTGCACTGGTGGTCAGCGGGACGAGGGCCCCTTTTGCACTGGTGGTCAGCGGGACGAGGGCCCCTTTTGCACTGGTGGTCAGCGGGACGAGGGCCCCTTTTGCACTGGTGGTCAGCGGGACGAGGGCCCCTTTTGCACTGGTGGTCAGCGGGACGAGGGCCCATTTTGCACTGGTGGTCAGCGGGACGAGGGCCCCTTTTGCACTGGTGGTCAGCGGGACGAGGGCCCCTTTTGCACTGGTGGTCAGCGGGACGAGGGCCCCTTTTGCACTGGTGGTCAGCGGGACGAGGGCCCCTTTTGCACTGGTGGTCAGCGGGACGAGGGCCCCTTTTGCACTGGTGGTCAGCGGGACGAGGGCCCCTTTTGCACTGGTGGTCAGCGGGACGAGGGCCCCTTTTGCACTGGTGGTCAGCGGGACGAGGGCCCCTTTTGCACTGGTGGTCAGCGGGACGAGGGCCCCTTTTGCACTGGTGGTCAGCGGGAGGAGGGCCCCTTTTGCACTGGTGGTCAGCGGGACGAGCGCCCCTTTTGCACTGGTGGTCAGCGGGACGAGCGCCCCTTTTGCACTGGTGGTCAGCGGGACGAGCGCCCCTTTTGCACTGGTGGTCAGCGGGACGAGCGCCCCTTTTGCACTGGTGGTCAGCGGGACGAGGGCCCCTTTTGCACTGGTGGTCAGCGGGACGAGGGCCCCTTTTGCACTGGTGGTCAGCGGGACGAGGGCCCCTTTTGCACTGGTGGTCAGCGGGACGAGGGCCCCTTTTGCACTGGTGGTCAGCGGGACGAGGGCCCCTTTTGCACTGGTGGTCAGCGGGACGAGGGCCCCTTTTGCACTGGTGGTCAGCGGGACGAGGGCCCCTTTTGCACTGGTGGTCAGCGGGACGAGGGCCCCTTTTGCACTGGTGGTCAGCGGGACGAGGGCCCCTTTTGCACTGGTGGTCAGCGGGACGAGGGCCCCTTTTGCACTGGTGGTCAGCGGGACGAGGGCCCCTTTTGCACTGGTGGTCAGCGGGACGAGGGCCCCTTTTGCACTGGTGGTCAGCGGGACGAGGGCCCCTTTTGCACTGGTGGTCAGCGGGACGAGGGCCCCTTTTGCACTGGTGGTCAGCGGGACGAGGGCCCCTTTTGCACTGGTGGTCAGCGGGACGAGGGCCCCTTTTGCACTGGTGGTCAGCGGGACGAGGGCCCCTTTTGCACTGGTGGTCAGCGGGACGAGGGCCCCTTTTGCACTGGTGGTCAGCGGGACGAGGGCCCCTTTTGCACTGGTGGTCAGCGGGACGAGGGCCCCTTTTGCACTGGTGGTCAGCGGGACGAGGGCCCCTTTTGCACTGGTGGTCAGCGGGACGAGGGCCCCTTTTGCACTGGTGGTCAGCGGGACGAGGGCCCCTTTTGCACTGGTGGTCAGCGGGACGAGGGCCCCTTTTGCACTGGTGGTCAGCGGGACGAGGGCCCCTTTTGCACTGGTGGTCAGCGGGACGAGGGCCCCTTTTGCACTGGTGGTCAGCGGGACGAGGGCCCCTTTTGCACTGGTGGTCAGCGGGACGAGGGCCCCTTTTGCACTGGTGGTCAGCGGGACGAGGGCCCCTTTTGCACTGGTGGTCAGCGGGACGAGGGCCCCTTTTGCACTGGTGGTCAGCGGGACGAGGGCCCCTTTTGCACTGGTGGTCAGCGGGACGAGGGCCCCTTTTGCACTGGTGGTCAGCGGGACGAGGGCCCCTTTTGCACTGGTGGTCAGCGGGACGAGGGCCCCTTTTGCACTGGTGGTCAGCGGGACGAGGGCCCCTTTTGCACTGGTGGTCAGCGGGACGAGGGCCCCTTTTGCACTGGTGGTCAGCGGGACGAGGGCCCCTTTTGCACTGGTGGTCAGCGGGACGAGGGCCCCTTTTGCACTGGTGGTCAGCGGGACGAGGGCCCCTTTTGCACTGGTGGTCAGCGGGACGAGGGCCCCTTTTGCACTGGTGGTCAGCGGGACGAGGGCCCCTTTTGCACTGGTGGTCAGCGGGACGAGGGCCCCTTTTGCACTGGTGGTCAGCGGGACGAGGGCCCCTTTTGCACTGGTGGTCAGCGGGACGAGGGCCCCTTTTGCACGGGTGGTCAGCGGGACGAGGGCCCCTTTTGCACGGGTGGTCAGCGGGACGAGGGCCCCTTTTGCACTGGTGGTCAGCGGGACGAGGGCCCCTTTTGCACGGGTGGTCAGCGGGACGAGGGCCCCTTTTGCACGGGTGGTCAGCGGGACGAGGGCCCCTTTTGCACGGGTGGTCAGCGGGACGAGGGCCCCTTTTGCACGGGTGGTCAGCGGGACGAGGGCCCCTTTTGCACGGGTGGTCAGCGGGACGAGGGCCCCTTTTGCACGGGTGGTCAGCGGGACGAGGGCCCCTTTTGCACGGGTGGTCAGCGGGACGAGGGCCTCTTTTGCACGGGTGGTCAGCGGGGCGAGGGCCCCTTTTGCACGGGTGGTCAGCGGGGCGAGGGCCCCTTTTGCACGGGTGGTCAGCGGGGCGAGGGCCCCTTTTGCACTGGTGGTCAGCGGGACGAGGGCCCCTTTTGCACCGGTGGTCAGCGGGACGAGGGCCCCTTTTGCACCGGTGGTCAACAAGTATGCTTGTTAAATTAGTGGTCAATGGGAAGAATGCTCCCTTACTGATGACTATAAAAATGATTGGTGACCGTGGTTACTTGTCTGAGACGTGGGAATTGCTTCTTGCTCAAGGAACCCCTGGCAACCGCTGGAGGAACCCTGGCTGAAAAAGCCTGTCCTATATGATGGAGAGATGGATGTGACAACATCATTTGACTTTATAATGACTGTGACAGAAGGTGTATCTTGAACCTCTGGTGGATATCGCTCATTGCCGAGGTCCCAGAGATAGAAAAAGAAGCCAACATGTAGTTAAATTTTGCAAGAAACCACTGAAACCTGAAATATCAGTTTTGGCTGAAGATGGCTTTTGAATGTATTGTCTTATTGAATAATGGATTTATTGTTTGAATATTATACAGCAGTAGCCCCGTGCTTAATTTAATATGCACGATAATTTGAAGACATTCCTGTAGCCTAGATGCTGTGGCAAGGTAGTATTTTACTGCTGCAAGATCATGATAGATAGGGCTGGAGTTTTGCGGTAGTGTTAATGGCATTTATATGAAATTACTTGGACCCAGTATCTACTGAAAAAGGCATGTTCACTGTCCTAGCGTATAACCTGGCCATAGACCTGTATAAATTTACTGAAAAAAAAAAAAATTGTTTGTCATTGAGTGACAAAATTTAAAAGAGAGCTTGTTCTACTTGCATGCTATTTTTTTGATTATCAGCATTCAGCATGCGGATTGCAAGTATGAGTTTTAGGGCCCAGGATTGACCTTTAAAAATGTTTGTTTTTTGGAAAAAAAAAAAAATCAAAACCTCCCTTCTCTATAAACTTAAATTTTATAGATCAGCCTTTTTCAACCAGGGTGCCTTCACATGTCTTCAGGGGTGCCTTGGAAAAATACCTAAAAATTGTATACAAGCCAGTGGGTGGATCAAGCCTGCCTTTTAGTTACACAAAGCCACAGGTTTTCATTGTGCACCACTACAACCTTCCAGCCGCTGGCGTTTTAACAACCAATGATGTCATTGGTTGATGAGGATTACAGCAACCTCATTTGCTGCCCCCTCTCTGTCAGACCTGGGGTGACATTAGCTGAGTGCTGAGAGAGTTTTCTATTTAGGATACATTAATAATTTAGTTTATTCAGCATGAAACAGAGATTAGTTATGTAGTTGTATATTCTGCAATAGTTACATTTTTGATAAACTCATTCAATGAATCCAAGCTCTGCCAGCTGAGATAACATGCGATAAAACAAAGTTCAGGAATATTCCTTTATCCCATTGTTTTGCAAACCTATGTACAATACAAACTGATTGAATCGGTTCTGATATCACTGTTTTACTAACCTGACAGCTTATCACTCTAAATAGGAATTAACCCCTCTTGTTAAAGCAGAGTTCCACCCAAATTTGGAACTTCCGCTTAATCCACTCCTCGCCCCCTTACATGCCACATTTGGCATGTAATTTTTTTGAGGGGGGAGTGGGGGCTTCAGTAGGAGTGGGACTTCCTGTCCTACTTCCTCCTCCTCCCCCCCCCCCCCCCCCCCCCGGGCCACCTAGGCGATTTGTCATATCGCCTTTTGGCGGCCCCTCCCTGTAGGCGATCACCTGGGACGTGACAGGTCCCAGGCGATCGCCTGTCCACTCGGAGAGCGCTGCGCCGTGAGTGCCCAGCCGTGAAGCCGAAAGCTGTCACGGCCGGGAGCCCACACTATGAATGGAGGCGCCGGCGGAGAAGGATGGGAGAGGAGCGAAGCTCCTTGCAACACTTTTTTGGTTTTGACGTTGACTTGGGAACCAAAATTGTGTATTTATAAAATGTGCCACTTTTACATTGTGTTGCATTAAATGTGCCAAATGTAAAAGTGGAGTCTTTTGGTGTACAGAGTGAAAAATCTGTGTCTCAGATTTTGCAAAAGTGTCTCTCGTGCCTTCTAAAAATGGCACAGCATGAGCCAAATTCAAGTATAAGCTCTAGATGGGTACATTAATTGGTGCATTCTTCACCACTTTGAGAATGATGCAGGTGAGACGCTTTTGCAAAATCTGTCTGTGCCATGAATTCCAGGACTAGTGAGTTCCTTTTTTTTTTTGTAAGCAATAGTTTTAAGATTAACCAAAAAATGACCGCTCTTACCATGACATTGCCACCTGCCTCTCCAAATCACAAGTAGAGCCCCTAAAATATCTAGGTTTTGGGGTGTGGGGCACACATGCAGATTTCTCCCACATCTCTTATTATGTTTCACTGCTTAAAGAATTTGTCACTTGGCCCAGGTAGACACAACCAGCAGTCCTTCTTCTTTGTATATGAGGTCACAGAGGGTCTGCCCACAATCGGGAGTGTTGGAGAGAAGGAGAGCGCTGGCACCTGGAGGAGTAAGGTATTGCAACAAATTTCTCTACCCCTAAACCAGTGGTCTCCAAACTGCGACTTGTGGGCCAGGTGTTGCCTTTTGGGGCACATTGCCATCCACTGACGCCAATGATGGGGCACCATTCCTATCTTAAATAGCAACAATGGGGCATCATTACTCCCACTGATACCAACAATAGGGCACTATTCCTTCCTTTTACAACAAATAATGGGGCACTGTTTTCTCGCACAGACACCAGGGCCTTTTCTAATCCCATTGGCCACAGTCTGGCCCGCTTAAGCCTCAAGGACTGGCTCTATTCATATTTGTACGACACAAGTCTTGCAACTTTGGCTTTGGCCAATGAAAATGGACAACTGTTGGGCAACTGTCGTATGTATTACATTCAAGTGCAACTTTCATGCGACTCTTATAGGGTTTACATTGCAGTCTATGGCACGCTAGTCAATGTGCAAGTCAGACCAAAGTAGTGATGGAACCTTTTTAAAGTCGTTGTGACTTCAAGTCGCACAAAACTGAACGGTTGTCCTTGAAAAACATGGAGTAACACTTTAGTGTCCAAAGTCGCATGGCAAGTCATACAAGTGTGAATGGAGCCTAAACTGGCCCTTTGCAGAGAGTTTGGAGACCCTTGCCCTAAACTAAAGATTAACCTTTGCAGTGCTGGAGGGCCCCACTTCAAGGGTATGTTTGCATTTCCCTTGCACCTGACTGTGTATTTTTGTATAGTAATTCGTTGACATATTTACGAAGCCAAGTGAAGTGAAAATACAACTTGGTCGATTTTTGCACGCACGGCGAAATGAGCTGTTGGCGTTTATTATAGTGTTATATAACATTTTAGTATCAGGAGAATCCTGGCACTACCAATTATAACGTGGCATGTTCAGATCTTCCAGGTCACTTGCAGTGATTGGCCTTTGTACCAGAGGCGTCATTATGTGTCTATGTACAAGTATGAATCCGATCTCTTCCCTACATTCTGTTATCCAAGACAAGGAGATTGGCAAAGAGTAAGGTGATGGTGGTGTAGTAAATTTATAGATAAGATACAGATTGGACTATGTTCTTGTCATCCTATACTCCCATCAGCCCCTGTAATAGATAGCAACATGAAAAGGTAAACATGTTGATAAAATGGATTGCTTTTTGCACTAATATTTGAGAAAGCAAAACTTCTGAATAATAAAAAAAATGAAGAATTTGTGTGGAAAGCCAACTGTACTTGTACATCAGGAGGCCTATTCAATGCCTGGCTCCAGGTTAGATAGGAAGTTCTGAGCTCCTCAAGTACACTTTTTTCTGCTAGTAGAGCTTTTCCTTAGTGCACCGATATGCTGGCTGCTCTCCACACTTATGCCGCGTACACACGATCGGAAATTCCGACAACAAATGTCCGATGTGAGCTTTTGGTCGGAAATTCCGACCGTGTGTAGGCTCCATCGGACTTTTGCTGTCGGAATGTCCGCCAACAAAAGATTGAGTGAGTGTGAGCAGTCGGGCGGCAGCGCAGTCACCTGAATGCTTTCACCTGACAGGCAGGAGTCTGCTTGTCGGCTTTACACAAAATCTCAGTGGCTACAGCCACCGGATTGTGTCTGAAACCCCCCGCTGTCAGGTAGGACCTGGAGCGAAAGGGTTAAAGTTGAACTCCGTGCACAAAAACCTACATTTATACATATTCCTGAATAGCCAAAACTGATTTGAATCCACTTTGTGTTCACCAAACCCAGGTATTACCTTGCAAAAATAGCAGTGACATCATCACTGTGCTACAGAGCTGAGGGAGGTGCCCAGCATCCCCAACCACTACAGGCTTCCTGCAGCAACCTACAGGAGGGGGCGGAGACGAGGCCGGTCACCCTGCACAAGGTGAAAGAGCAGCAGGGACAGTTCTTTATTACAGGAAGCACAGAGGGAATATTTCAAACTGAATGACTGTCCTGATCTGGAAGAAATCCACAAAGCACACCGGGATTCAACCAATGCCTAGTACACGCAAAGAGAAAATCAGATGAAAAATATCGCTTTCGGATCGATCGTCCGATAATCTGATCGGTGGTACACAGCTTTGGTGAGCTGATCACCACTTGCGAAATTATCCAAAGGGACAAGCGTGAAAAATTTTCCGCTAAGATAACGGAACAAACAATTTTTCATTTAATCAGTACAGTATTTATCGGTAAAAAAATCTAGTGACTAAGACTGTGCTTGCTCGAAAACTAAAGAATAGAATGCATTTCATCATTGTGGGAAGTTGTATTTGGTCTTATGAGAATTTTGGTACCGTATATACTCGAGTATAAGCTGACCCGAATATAAGCTGAGGCACCTAATTTTACCACAATAAACTGGGAAAACTTATTGACGCGAGTATAAGCCTAGGGTGTCCATCTGCATGCCTCACTGTGCCCATGCCTCACCGGCTTTGAAAAATCGGTGCTCCCCGGCCGTAAGTCCCCTGGACAACAAACTTGCACACTTGTAGATGAAGAGTGGAGCTACATGTGTGCCAAGTTTGGGGTCCAGGGGATCTAGGGCCGGCTGGTACTGGGTCCTCAAATTCACCGGAGAATTTACCGTTTAACATGGGAGTCTAAGGAAGGGGTACGCGGCTTTGAAAAATCGGTGCTCCCCGGCCGTAGGTCCCCGGGACAACAAGCTTTGCACACTTGTAGAGCAAGAGTGGGGCTACATGTGTGCCAAGTTTGGGGTCCAGGGGACCTACGGCTGGCCAGGATCAAGCGCACAAATGTGAAGATGGACACAGACTCGAGTATAAGCCGAGGGGGGCATTTTCAGCACAAAAAAATGTGCTGAAAAAGCTTATACTCGAGTATATACGGTAACTCTGATAACCTATTTGTTTTCAATATGAGCTTATCATGCAAAAAAAAATGAACGATCATTCATCAGATATTCTTATTGTACAGTGGGTACGGAAAGTATTCAGACCCCCTTAAATTTTTCACTCTGTTATATTTCAGCCATTTGCTAAAGTAATTTAAGTTCATTTTTTTCCTCATTAAAGTACACACAGCACCCCATATTGACGGAAAAACACAGAATTGTTGACATTTTTTCAGATTTATTAAAAAAGAAAAACTGAAATATCACATGGTCCTAAGTATTCAGACCCTTTGCTGTGACACTCATATTTAACTCAGGTGCTGTCCATTTCTTCTGATCATCCTTGAGATGGTTCTACACCTTCATTTGAGTCCAGCTGTGTTTGATTATACTGATTGGATTTGATTAGGAAAGCCACACACCTGTCTATATAAGAACTTACAGCTCACAGTGCATGTCAGAGCAAATGAGAATCATGAGGTCAAAGGAACTGCCTGAAGATCTCAGACAGAATTGTGGCAAGGCACAGATCTGGCCAAGGTTACAAAAAAAATTCTGCTGCACTTAAGGTTCCTAAGAGCACAGTGGCCTCCATAATTCTTAAATGGAAGACGTTTGGGACAACCAGAACCCTTCCTAGAGCTGGCCGTCCGGCCAAACTGAGCTATCGGGGGAGAAGAGCCTTGGTGAGAGAGGTAAAGAAGAACCCAAAGATCACTGTGGCTGAGCTCCAGAGATGCAGTCTGGAGATGGGAGAAAGTTGTAGAAAGTCAACCATCACTGCAGCCCTCAACCAGTCGGGGCTTTATGGCAGAGTGGCCCGACGGAAGCCTTTCCTCAGTGCAAGACACATGAAAGCCCGCATGGAGTTTGCTAAAAAACACCTGAAGGACTCCAAGATGGTGAGAAATAAGATTCTCTGGTCTGATGAGCCCAAGATAGAACTTTTTGGCCTTAATTCTAAGCGGTATGTGTGGAGAAAACCAGGCACTGCTCATCACCTGTCCAATACAGTCCCAACAGTGAAGCATGGTGGTGGCAGCATCATGCTGTGGGGGTGTTATTCAGCTGCAGGGACAGGACGACTGGTTTCAATCAAGGGAAAGATGAATGCGGCCAAGTACAGGGATATCCTGGACGTAAAACCTTCTCCAGAGTGCTCAGGACCTCAGACTGGGCCGAAGGTTTACCTTCCAAAAAGACAATGACCCTAAGCACATAGCTAAAATAACGAAGGAGTGACTTCACAACAACTCCGTGACTGTTCTTGAATGGCCCAGCCAGAGCCCTGACTTAAACCCAATTGAGCATCTCTGGAGAGACCTAAAAATGGCTGTCCACCAACGTTTACCATCCAACCTGACAGAACTGGAGAGGATCTGCAAGGAGGAATGGCAGAGGGTCTTCAAATCCAGGTGTGAAAAACTTGTTGCAGCTTTCCCAAAAAGACTCATGGCTGTATTAGATGAAAAGGGTGCAAATACTAAATACTGAGCAAAGGGTCTGAATACTTAGGACCATGTGATATTTCAGTTTTTCTTTTTTAATCTGCAAAAATGTCAACAATTCTGTGTTTTTCTGTCAATATGGGGTGCTGTGTGTACATTTATGAGGAAAAAATGAACTTAAATGATTTTAGCAAATGGCTGCAATATAACAAAGAGTGAAAAATTTAAGGTGGTCTGAATACTTTCCGTACCCACTGTATGTACCAGCCTTAGCCACTTGCCGACCGTAATATGTATATCTATGTTCCAGTTTGCAAGTGCTTTACCGGGATTTTGGCTGAAGATATCAGCCATAACCCCGGAATTGTTATTTTCAGCCGACGGCTGGCTTTCTCTTGAAAGTGTTCCAAGTGGCTCATGAGCTGGAAACGCCCCCTCCTGCCCCTCCCCGGTGTTTCTTGGGCTTGCCGTTTCTGCCGGCTTGCCTGGGAAATTATTCCACAGTGCAGCTGGCTGGACACAGGCGATAAGACTAGATCGTCTTTGATTGCCTCTATGGCTTTGGAGGACCGGAGCGACATCGTGTGTCCCAAGCGCGTCGAGATCCTACCGGGTAAATGACCGCACCAGCCAGGCAGACACTGGCTGCAAAAAGCGCCTTGAGGCGATTCAGTTCGCATTTGTAGCGCTATACAAGTTACTCATTCATTCATGACGTCGCTTCAGAACAAAAACAAAAAGAGTCTCCAACATGAATTGGCCAGTCTAGTAGATGCAGCACATAGAGACGGGATACTAAATATCAAAGAAAAATGTTTTTTGCTTCCCAAGGTATGTAGCACCCCCTATTTTTATCATCTTCCTAAGGTGCACAAGTCCCTAGTTGATCCACCAGGAAGACCAATCGTGGCGAGTACCAACAGCTTCACGAGCGGTCTGTCAGTCTATATAGACCACCTTCTGCAGCCCATGGTATGCCAACTAGCCTCGTATATTAGGGACTCAAGCCATGTTATCGAAACCCTAAAAGAATACTCCTGGCAGGATGACTACATGTGGGCATCACTAGACGTAACTTCCTTGTATACGTCGATACCACATGAGGTGGGAATTAACGCAGTACAATACTTTCTATCAAAAAACTGCTATATGAATTCAAGACAATCCAGCTTCCTGCTTGGTGGCATAGATTTTTGTTTACGTCATAACTATTTTACCTTCTTAGATCAATTTTACTTGCAGCCGAAAGGCACGGCAATGGGAGCTAATTTTGCTCCTGGATACGCGAACCTGACTATGGGTTATTGGGAAGAACTGAAAATATGGACAGATAATCCTTTCATCCAACACATTGTGTTCTATGGTCGTTATATTGACGACGTGCTGTTGATTTGGAGTGGTGGTCCTACCCTTTTCACTGCATTTGTTGCCCATTGTAATGAAAACCAGTTGGGACTTTCCTTCACACACGAGATAGACGAAACTCAATTAGTATTTCTCGATCTAGTTTTATCCCATGAGAATCACACCATCATCACCAACAACCACATTAAACCCACCTCAGGGAACTCGTACCTTCACTACAACAGTTGCCATCATCCAACCTGGAAAAACAACATTCCAAAGGGCCAATTCCTGAGGCTACGAATGAATTGTACTAAAACAGAGGACTATGTGACACAAGGCCAGAATATGAAAAACAAATTTGAAGAAAAAGGATATCCTAAAGATCTAGTCGCACTCGCTTTTTCGTCCAATCCAATACAACCGGTTAGAGATAATAGTAAAAATAAAAACAAAAAATCTGTGGACAAGAGAACACAGCTAGATTTGTGTCAACATTCAATACCAATTACAAAGCGATTTCAGATATAATATATAAACATTATAACATCCTGAAACTTGATCACATCTTGGCCCCCATTCTCCCTCCCAAACCACAGGTCACATTTAGACGCTCGCGCACAGTAAAGAATATTATTGCTCCTAGCAAACTTACTAATTCCAATAGGAGACCTGTATTAGACATTAGAACCTATTTTGATAATAGGACTGGAATTTTTCAGTGTCGCAAAAGAGGTTGTCTTACGTGCCAGTCTGTCCCCAATGGATGCTCAGAGATGAGCAACAATAAAGGCAAAAGTGTTCAAGATCAAACAATTCATCACTTGCTCCACTGAGTTTGTAGTTTATGTCCTACGCTGCTCCTGTGGCCTTCTATATGTGGGGCGTACCATACGGACTTTACGCACTAGAATAGGCGAACATTGGAGACTAACAAAGAAAGGCTGTGTTAAACAGTGTCCCACGACATTTTCGTCAGACACATAATAGAGACTTTGGCCAAATGCAGGTGTTTGCAATCGAAGCCATTCCAAAGGGTACTTTGACGGACAATGAAAAGTTCTCCCTTCTATGCCGAAGGGAGACCTTTTGGATATACCTATTAGGTTCCCTCACACCTGAAGGCCTAAACGAGGAAATTTATGTTCTTAGTATAATTAGATAAATCGATTCAACCCAATTGTTCACACCCCATGTGTTGTATGCATTAATGCATTCGCTACATCACAGCCATCTGTCCCTCCAAACAAATCATACCAATAGTACATATTTTTGGTACCGCTTGGGGATATTCGGGGATGTGTTAGTCCATCATAGATAGTCCTTGATCTTTATATCATTAGTATTATTATTATTTTCATTGTACAGAGTTATTGTACTATATTAGTATTATTATCTTATTATTATTTTCATTTTAATTTTATTAATTTCTTTTTTATTTTCAGTTACATTGTTATTATTATTATAATATTTATTTTCAATTTTTTTTTTTTTTTTTTTTTTTTTTTTATTTCTACCTTATTTTTATTAATTTTATTTATTTTTTTTTTTTATTTTTTTTTTTTCATTTAATTTTATATTTATTTTCATTTGTACTTTTATTCTATTTCCAATTTTTCATTTTTTCATTATCTTTATTATCATGATTATATACAATTTCCCATTTAATCTCTTTTATAAGAATCATTATTCCATATGCAGTTTGTATTACCAAGATACCGAGAACCCAATGACACTATGTATCATATTATGTCCCTGAACTAATGTAGAGTTGGATGTATACAAGGGGTTAAGATGGCAAGAGCAGTGATTCACTCCCCCTTTCTGCTTCTACTAATACCGCCCATTGGCAGTGTCCTCCTCACCTTTGACAAAGCGCATGCGCGCGAAACATGTTAGTGTGAGGACTCTCCGACACTACAGGAGCCCACCATCCCGCCAGCTAAGTCTGCACATCCCTCCTGCTCCTTGCCCCCGTCTTGGTGTTTCTTCCGGCCACCAGTTGGAGAGTGCAACAGCTACATAGCCGCATAGAGCCGCTGATCATTCCATCTCCTGCCTGCTTGCACAGCTGGTCTGATTGCGATACAGGTACTTGCAGAGTATGTCGCATCTCTTTTTGGTCTTCCTGGTCTCCACGGCTTTTGTATTTCCATCCAGCCATAGGCTGTGAAAGACTGCATCTACGGATACAGGTTTAAACCTCTACTGACGGCAAGGATAGTGCAAGTTACATCCAGTAAATTTGATCAACACCAAGCTCATTCCATCCAACTGGTCATCACAACCAGATTTATTCGGCACACTTGCACATCTTAACCCTTTGGCTGGCGGTGTTGGTTGTTATGCGTTTTTGAATGCTTCAATACTGATCAAGATTTTTGTCTGATCCCAGTTTGAAGGTTATTGTACTTTAATGTATTTGATCGGATGGAATCAAAAATACAATCAATTTTCAGCATGCATTTTAATCAATAAATTATCATTTTTATTTGATCACCAAGTTACATTTCATCATTTTTGCCACTATTTGAGCGCTGGATTGTATATAATTATGACGTCACTTCAGGCCCAGGGTAGAAGTAAACCCTTTGCTTTAAAAAATAAATAAAAATAATAATAATTTTTGGCCCCCCAGATCTCTCCATAAGAGGATCTGTCATACTTTTTTTCTATTACAAGGGATGTTTACATTCCTTGTAATAAGAAAAAAGTGTTCCAAAAAAATTTAAGGGACAGTGTAAAAAAAGAAAAAAAATTAAAGCGCCCCCATCCCTCCGAAATCATGCTCAGAAGTGAACGCATATGTAAGTCGTGCATGCTTATGTAAACAGTATTCGCACTGCACGTGTGAGGTATTGCCGCAAACATTGGAGTGAGAGCGATAATTCTAGTGCTAGACCTCCTCTGTAAACCTGTAAAAATGTTTAAACCGTCATTTATGGAGATTTTTAAGTACCGTCGCCATTCCATGACTGCGCAATATTTCTAAAGCGTGACATGTTGGGTATCTATTTACTAGGCGTAACATCTTTCACATTTACAAAAAAATTGGGGTATATATTGTGCTTTCTAATTCATTCAAATTTTATTAAAAAAAAAATTGAAATGGAGATTCCACCCGCGATTTTTTTTTTTTTTTTTAAGTCAGCAGCTACAAACTCTGTAGCTGCTGACTTTTAATAAGGACACTTACCTGTCCTACTCGCCCGTGATGTCAGCTCCCCCGAGGCCGATCCCTCTGCGCTGGCAGCTCCCGTCGCCGCCATCCTCAAGGGAAACGGGCAGTGAAGCCGTGCGTCTTCACTGCCCGTTTCCTACTGCGCATGCGCGATCCTACTGTGCATGCGCGATCCGAGCGGGTCTTTGTGAATGGGCCGGCTGCTCTCTGGGATACACACAGTTCCCAGAAGGCAGCGCGCCCCATTCACAGGAAGACACCGCAGGAGGACGGAGGAAGTAGACCCACTGCGGACGATGAAGAGGCAGATTAGGGACTTCCGCATAGCAGCCGCTATTTCTGGTAAGTATACATTTGTTTATTAAAATTTTTTTGCAAAAAATTTTTTTTCGGGGTGGAACTCCATTTTGAGAAAACCGTGCTCAAATACCATGTGACATAAATAATTGCAATGATCGCCACTGTATTCCCTAAAAAAATATATTTAAAGGGGTTGTAAAGGTGAAAAAACATCTGTGGATTAGCGGCCCCACAGCCCCCTCGTTTACTTACCTGACCCCTCGAAAGTCCCGTGCCGTGAACGCGCTTGCTTTTTGGCCAGGCTTCTTGGCTCATTCATTGGTTGATTGAAAGCAGCGCAGCCATTGGCTTGCGCTGCTGTTAATCACATCCAATGACGCGGCGCCGGGGGTGGGGCCGAGTGATACAGTGAGCGGCTATGGCCACCGGCTGTATCACGGGAGCGCACCCGCAAGAACTCGGGCTCGCTCGCATGAAGGTGATGAGTTCTTGCGGGGGGGAGCCGCAACAGCTGCCGAGGGACCCCAGAAGACCAGGTTCGGGGCCACTCTGCAAAATGAGCTGCACAGTGGAGGTAAGTATAACATGTGTTTTTTTTTTTAATTAAAAATAAAATAAAAAATCCCCTTTACATACCCTTTAATGTTTGGGAGTTAAGTAATCTAGCAAAAATACTGATTTAAACTTGTAAGCCATGCCAGAAAAGGCCTGGTCTTCAAGTGGTTAAGAATACACATGACTCTTGTTATAAGACCATTTTTGCTTATCTTGGAGTTCTGTTTTAAGCTCTTTTAGGCTGGGTTCACATATATGCAAACTTTATGCATTTTTTTTATTTATTTTTTTAAACTCATCCAATTCACATAACATGTAAGTGTGACCAGCTTTTAATGGAGCCGGTTCACACATGTCCAGGGTGGCTCCGGTGTGGTTTTGAAAAGGGTCCTGCATGTTTGAACCGGTGAACAGAAACGCACAGGACACCAGACTGCAAATCGCATATGTGTTAAACCAGCCTTTTTGCATTCTACCGGGGAAAAAACATCGCCCCCATCTACATCACCAACCTCGCCTGCAGATATCGCCCAAATCGTCCCCTCAGCTCCTCCCAGGACCTTCTGCTCTTTAGCTCCTTTTGTTACCTCCTTCCATGCTCGCCTTCAGGACTTCTCCAGAGCCTCTCCCATCCTCTGGAACTCCCTGCCCCAGTATGTCCGATCAGCCCACGTCTGTCCACCTTTAGGAGATCCCTGAAAACTCATTTATTCATAGAAGCCTATCCCACACCCACCTAACTGTCCCCGAGCCACCCCCATCAAATCATTCTCTGCAGCTATTTCCTTTTGTACCACCCCCTCCCTTTAGAATGTAAGCTCTATGAACAGGGCCCTCCTGTACTATTTTTCTATTGAACTGTACTGTAATTGTGTTGTCCCCCTATACATTGCGTAAACTTTTGGCGCTATATAAATCGTGTATAATAATGAAGCCTATCCTGCTTCTAACTAACACTGTTTTACTTCCTCCATCAGCTCTTCCTCCACAGCTATTACAAATTGTACCAAATTGTAATGTAACTGTAATGTCTGCCTTTATTTTGTTAAGTGCTGCGCAAACTGTTGGCGCTATATAAATCCTGTATAATAATAATATTATTATTATTATTATTATTATTATTATTAATAAAAATAAAAGCCTCAGGCCCAGTTCACACTGCTGAGAATTCTATTGCAAATTTGAGGCGTTGCGATTTTTCTCAAATTCGCAAGTCATTTAAATTACATCGTTTAACATTAGTGGCGTTCACATCAATGCGTTGCGAATATAAGCTGCGGGGGAAAAAAGGGGTCCTGTGTGAGTTTGATCCGTGTGCGATGCGAATTCAGCTCTATAGACTGGCATTCCCTGAAATCACGGCCGCGAATCGCGGCAAAATTGCGCGATTTTGAATTTGCAGCAGTGTGAACCTAGCCTCGGTGTACATCAGTGCTAGGTTAGATACATTTTACATATTCAGGAGAGAAGGGTAACTGAGAGTTCTCTTGAATGTTCTTCCTTTTCTCCTCTATAGATAAAGGTCCTGTATCCTTGTCGTGGTCACGTTGAAATTGACCCTGAAGTATTATGGGAGCAGTTTGTGAATGTGGTAAAGGAAGCCGTGAAAGGTAATTTCCTGTAGAGAGTTGACATTTGAGGTCATTATTGACTTGTCGCTGACATGTAATGCTTGTTTGCAGATGCCGGAATTCACATAAATCAAATAGCTGGACTTGGAATTTCCACGCAGAGGGCCACCTTCATTACCTGGGACAAGTAAGCGAGAATAAGTGTTTAAGTTTTGTGGTAGAAAGACAGAGCAATAAATAAATCAGCCTGTACACATCACACGCTGCAAAGGCTTTATTTTGCCCCTTCAATGGATTTCAAGCAAATTTGTTTGAAGTACAATAAACACATAAAAACTCAGGCTGGCTATACACTAGTAGAATTTTTTTGTTTTAAAGTATAGGATATTTATTTTTATTTTTTTTAGAATCCTACTTGCCTAGGTGGATGCAGCATTGGTCCCCCGCTGGCTCTAAGACTGAGGATCGAGTGATCACACACACCACCAATCGCTCAGTTCTCAGAGCTCCCTGAGCAGAGAGCTAGTGACTATCGGTCATAGCTGTCTGCTCTGGAACCCCCCCACCGCGCTCAGTGGGGCGTTGGGCTGTGGAGGGAGTGGCCAGCTCAGGTTCTCAACAGCTCGCTGAGAGGCTGAGCCAGGTGCGGTCCAGGCATGTGGGCAGATCCCGACCATTTGGTCGCTATCTTTCCTGAGCCTGGACTGGCTCAGTGACTTCAGCCAACAGCAGGCTTCAGCCTACTGTCTGCTGAAAACGGGTCACGGGAGTGCAGAATGAACTGCACTTCTGTGATCCACAGGAGAAGTAAAGCCAAATGGGTTTTGGCTGTACTTCTCCTTTTTAAGAACATTTGATTTTCGTTTTTTTTTTTTTTTTTTTTTTCTTCTTTTTAACCACAGTGACTACTAAATTAGAATGAGCAGGGTGAAGTTTGTTTTTCAAACTAATTTCTAACAGTGTTGTGGTTTTCATTTGGGGAAAGTCCATTTACTCCAAAATCAAATGTTAAACGCAAAAGATATTTAAGTGTATAGTGAGATATTCCTACACTGGACAACGATGATTGGGACGATGTTTGGGATTTCCCCTTTAGCTCCCTGGTTTCATTGCGAGACAGACTTGTGCAGTTTAAAATAGTGCATAGGGCTTACTTTACACCCTATAGACTTCAAAAAATGAAACCCAAGCTCTCCGCAGAATGCTGGAGGTGTAGTGCCTCCCCAGGAGACTTCACACATTTTCTGGGCTTGCCCTGAGATCCAGCAATATTGGACCAAGGTGCTAGATCTGATCAGTCTGGTCGCCTCGATCACTGTACCAATGACGATGGAGGTGTGCCTCTTGGGCCTGATAGAAACACTGGTGCTGACTGTTGCAAAGAGAACATTGATTGGGTTATTACTCTTTTATGCTCTGAAAAATATAGCTATGCACTGGAAGAAACCCTCTGTGCCTTCTCTGGCTCAATGGAAGCACCTCGTAAACGAGAGCCTTCCCCTGTATAAAGATACATATGAAAATCGAGGTTGCCCCTTGAAATATGATAAAATCTGGCGTACATGGCTAGCGGAACCTACTACGGCTTGATAGTCAGGTGAAGAAGTTACGGATTAGATTTTTATGTGTCAGCTTCTAGGCACTTTGCCGAAACGGGAAAATGGAGGATTGTGTGCCTGATCACGGAATAGTTGATTCTGAATATTGAGGAGACGTCTGACATACTGGGTATGATGCTGTGTCCCCAATAAGCATATCTAAAGTCATGAATTGTTAAAGTGGTTGTAAACCCACTACTTGTTGTTTTTTTTTTTTTTACAACACCTGCAAGAGAAAGGCATAATGAGCTAGTATGACTAGCATACTAGCTCATTATGTACCACTTACCTTAGATCGGGGCCCCAAAAGCCGTCCATGTCCCTGTCTTGAGCCGCAGCCATCTCTGCGGCGATAGCTGGAATGTTACTTCCAGGTTTTGCCACACCAGCCAATCACAGCGCCGCTCCGGCGCTGTGATTGGCCGGAGCGGCGGAGACGTCAATCTGTGCATGCGCGCGGGAGGCGTCCCATTCGGCTACGCCCAGCTATTGCTGGCAAGTAGCCGAGTTTGTGAATGGGATTAACCCCATGAATGCGCCGTTATCTACGGCACGCATGCGCCGTAGACAGCGGCGCCTGTCATTTTAGTAAATATCTCCTAAACCGTGTAGGTTTAGGAGATATTTCTTGCACCTACAGGTAAGCCTTAATCTAGGCTTACCTGTAGGTGCAAGTTGAAAAAGTGGGTTTACAACCACTGTAATTTTGCATGCCAATCATACAGATGTTTGTTAAGCACTAACTGATATGTTGTTTATGTCTCTGTTGGTTTTTTGTTCAAAAATGCAATAAAAAAAGATATAAAAAAAAAAAAAAAAGTGTATAGTGAGTTTTACATATCTAACAGACTTGTCATTTGTGAATGTTTTGCAATATTTGGCTAGCCCTATTCACACTTATTACTAAAGAACTAGGAGTGGTTTTCTGTAATGGCTTTTATTTAAAAGTAATGAACTGTGACTTAACATTGGTGTATTCAGCATGCATCTAATTAAAAATCCACCTCTTCCAATATATTGTTAAAGTGGTTGTAAAGCCAGAAGATTTTTTACCTTAATGCATTCTATACATTAAAATAAAAAGCCTTCTGTGTGCAGTAGCCCCCTAATACTTAGCTGAGCCCCATATCTGTCCAGCGATGTCCATGAGTGTCTCGGCGGTCCGGTACTCTCCCTGATTGTCTGAGGCACAGCAGGAGTGCAATTGGCTCCCGCTGCTGTCAGTCAGTCAGTTAGCCAATCAAGAGAGAGGGGGCACATGGACACATGGAGCTGCAGCTCGGCTTGGGTGCCCAATTGCTTGCTGTGGGGGCACTAGACAGGATGGAGGGGCCAGGAGCACAGAAGAGGGACCCGAGAAGAGGAGGATCCAGGCTACTCTGTGCAAATCCACTGCTTTTAGAGCAGGTAAGTATAAAGTCCCGTACACATGGTCGGAATTCCCGACAGAAAAAGCCAGATGGGAGCTTTTGGTCTGGAATTCCGACCGCGTGTATGCTCCATCTGACTTTTTCTGTCTGGAATTCCGACAGAAATAGATTGAGAGCTGGTTCTCGATTTTCCCGTCGGAATTTCCGACTGACTTTTTCCCGTTGGAAATCCCGATCCTGTGTACAGGGCATATCAGGTTTGTTTTTTGCTATTTTATAGGAAAATAATGTGGCATTTGTGAAACAGCAGGAAGTCAGTCGGTTTTCCACAGCCAGGATGGTGGTGTTGGGGACCCAAAGACTGGCGAGGAACGGGCCTGGGTGAAGACAGAGCTGGACTGACAATTGTCTGTTTATTAAAAGTCTGCAACTACAGTAGTTGTAGCTGCTAACTTGTAATTTTTTATTTTTATAAATGACTGAAGTTCCGCTGCTTTAACTTTTTGAATGCTTGTCCTGAAACGTTTAATGTTAATTTTAAGTTGATTAACTTCATGCCTAGAGTTAGATTTGTCTGGTAACTATCCATGAGAGCAAATAACAGGCAAAGTAAACCTAAACAGACATAGTAATGGCATGACCAGGCCCTGACTGCTCTCAATGCTGCCATATGAGTATTGTTAATCTTTTACATTCATACAGGTGTATTGGCTACACATTACGTTTTCATCTGTCACATGTGTTTGCAGTATCGGTGTAAATTTTGAATCCAACACATTCAAGGCGGTTCACACCAGAATCACATAGGAACGCTCAACACATTCCTGTGCCATTCCTGTCTGCTCCAGTGCAGTTTAATTTGTCACCACACAATGAGCTGCAAATTGCACCGAACTGCACTCAGAAGTCGTGCATGCGCTGCTTTTGAAACATGTGCTGCACGAAATCTCATGATACTGCGATTGCCTTGCGATCTGGTGCTTGCAAACACGCTGCATTTACAATCTGTTTTTGGGGTGCCAAAAACAATGTGTTTTGAATGCGGTGTGGGAAACGCGCACGGGATGCCCCTTTCCTACACCACATTCTGGTGTAAACTGGCCCTAAATTGTGATGTCTATGGATATTTATTTATTCTTGCAAAAGAAAAATTTGAGATTAAAAAAAAATCACAATGTATCCCCCTTTTTTTTTTTTTTTACAGGAAGACAGGAAAACCTTTCCATAATTTTATCAGCTGGCAGGACCTACGGGCAGCTGAACTTGTCAGTTCTTGGAACAGCTCCCTGCTGTTAACGGTAATATTTTGTACTTGAACACTGTAAAACCATTTTCTGTAATTAAAGTTATAAAGGTTTCTTGCGGGGCTGCATATGCAGATGGCCTTGCAGATCCATAGCCAAGAGAAACATTTTAGAGGCTGCAAACTCCTTTCATTACCTATAGCAAGAATGTTTCTAAAAATTCACTTGGTCTCAAAAAGTGAAGATGGGGAAAAAAAAATGCATTGTATAAGGCTTGTGCTGTGAGAGTAAAATGAGCTCCAGCATTGGTGTCATTGGAAGCAATAATACCCCCAGCACTGGTGTAGGTGGCAGCCTCCAGGTTTCTTGCAGGAACCATTTACTTTAATCTGCTGACGCTTGTGGATTATGTCTGTGTCAACAAACTGGTGTTTATTAAGCACTTAAGCCCCGGACCATTATGCAGGTTAAGGACCAGAGGTGTTTTCAGAATTTGGCACTGCACTGCTTTAACAAAATATTGTGTGGACATGCAATGTTGTACCCAAACAAAATTTGCATCCTTATCTTCCCACAAATAGAGCTTTCTTTTAATGGTATTTGATTGCCTCTGCGATTTTTTTTTTTTTTTTTTGCGATATAAACGGAAAAATACTGAAAATTTTGTAAAAAAAAAAAGATATTTTCTACTTTTTGTTATAAGAAAAATCAAATAAACTCAATTTTAGTCATACATTTAGGGCAAAATGTATTCAGCCATATGTCTTTAGTAAAAAAAAATGTCAATAAGCGTATATTTATTGGTTTGCGCAAAGGTTATAGCGTCTACAAACTAGGGTACATTTTCTGGAATTTACACAGCTTTTAATTTATGACTGCCTATCTCATTTCTTGAGGTGCTAAAATGGCAGGGCAGTACAAAACCCCCCCAAATGACCCCATTTTAGAAAGAAGACACCCCAAGGAAATTTCTGAGAGGCATGTTGAGCCCATTGAATATATATATATATATATATATATATATATATATATATATATATATATATATATATATATATATATTTTTTTTTTTGTCCCAAGTGATTGAATAATGACAAAAAAAAAAAATTACAAAAAGTTGTCACTAAATGATATATTGCTCACACATGCCATGGTTATATGTAGAATTGCACCCCAAAATACATTTTGCTGCTTCTCCTGAGTACGGGGACTTTTTAGGAGCCTAGCCGCGTACGGGCCCCCGAAAACCAAGCACCGCCTTCAGGATTTCTAAGGGCACAAATTTTTGATTTCACTCCTCACTACCTATCAGTTTCGAAGGCCATAAAATGCCAAAATAGCACAAACCCCCCCCCCAAATGACCCCATTTCGGAACGGAGGCCATGGAATGCCCAGATGACACAACCCCCCCCCCCCCAAATGACCCCATTTTGGAAAGTAGACACCCCAAGCTATTTGCTGAGAGGCATGGTGAGTATTTTACAGCTCTCATTTGTTTTTGAAAATTAAGAAATAAAATAATTTTTTTTTTTTTTTTAATTTTCAAAACTTTGTGACAAAAAGCGAGATCTGCAAAATACTCGCCATACCTCTCAGCAAATAGCTTGGGGTGTCTACTTTCCAAAATGGGGTCATTTGGGGGGGGGGGTTTGTGTCATCTGGGCATTCCATGGCCTCCGAAACTGTGATTAGGCAGTGAGTGAAATCAAAAAATTACACCCTTAGAAAGCCTGAAGGCAGTGCTTGGTTTTTGGGGTCCCGTACACGGCTAGGCTCCCAAAAAGTCTCACACATGTGGTATCCCCGTCTTCAGGAGAAGCAACAGAATGTATTTTGGGGTGTAATTCCACATATGCCCATGGCATGTTTGAGCAATATATCATTTAGTGACAACTTTGTGCAAAAAATAAAAAATAAAAATTGTCTTTTTTCCGCAACTTGTGTCAACATATAAAATATTCCATGGACTCGACATGCCTCTCAGTGTATAGCTTGGGGTGTCTACTTTCCAAAATGGGGTCATTTGGGGGGGTTTTGAACTGTTCTGGCATTTTATACACCACATTAGGAAGCTTACATCCACTCTTCTAACCACTTGAAGACAAAGCCCTTTCTGACACTTTTTTTTGTTTACCGTACATGAAAACATATTTTTTTTTGCAAGAAAATTATGTTGAACCCCCAAACATTATATATTTTTTTAAAGCAAAGGCCCTACAGATTAAAATGGTGGGTGTTGCACTTTTTTTTTCCACACAGTATTTGCGCAGCGATTTTTCAAACTCATTTTTTGGGGAAAAAATACACTTTTTAAAAAATTTTAATGCACAGGCCGAGTACATAGATACCAAACACGACATGCTTTAAAATTTCACACAAACGCACAGTGGCGACAAACTACATACATTTTTAAAAGCCTTTACAGGGTACCACGTTAGATTTACAGAGGAGGTCTACTGCTAAAATTACTGCCCTCGATCTGACCTTTGCGGTGATACCTCACATGCATGATGCAATTGCTGTTTACATATGACGCCAGACCGACGCTTGCGTTCGCCATTGCGCAAGAGCAGGGCGGGACAGGGGTGCTTTAATTTTGCTTTTTTATTTTATTTTTAAACTGTTCTTTCCATATTTTTTTAATAATTTTTTTATTGTTATCTCAGGGAATGTAAATATCCCCTATGATAGCAATAGGTAGTGACAGGTACTCCCTTTTTTTTTTTTTTTTTTTTTTTTAAAACTGGGGTCTTTTGGACCCTAGATCTTTCCTCTGCCCTCAAAGCATCTGACCACACCAAGATCGGTGTGATAAAATGCTTTCCCAATTTCCCAATGGTGCTTTTTATATCCGGGGGGGGGGGACATTCCCTCCCACTGCTTGTAAAAGCAGTCCAGAGGCTAATTAGCCGCTAGGATTGCTTTTACATGAAAGTTGGCCGCTGGCTGAAAAGAATGATACCTAAACCCGCAGGCATCAATCTGGTATAACCAAAGTCCAGCAACATACCAGTACGTTGCTGGTCCTTGTTGGACATGTATTGTAATCTTTTTTTTCATGCAGCCTGTTGGCTGAACGAAAAAAAGAGATTGATCGGTGGGTATGCCCACCATTAGAATACCTCCCTTCATTCACCCACTTCTAATGATGGGCATACATGTACCATTTATATATGACGAAGCATGGGGGCATCCTCCCGCAAAAGTTATGCCGCACACACATGGTCGGACTTTTCCACGGGCAAGCCTCCGTCGGAATTTTGACCGTATGTACGCGGCATTAGGAGCAAAATCGCTCCTCCGCCCCTGCTGCCCCAATGCTTCAGCATATATGCTTTTTTTTTTTTTTTTTTTTACTGTGGTGGTGAAATCACCTCCTACAGCACTGGAGTCGCAGGGATCAGGCCTGTCTCTGCGAACTCTGCAGTTATGTGTGTTGTGTTTTGTAAGTGACAGTGATCGATCGATACTGCACTTGGGTGGCCTGGGCTGGACGGAGGGGCAAAACGCAGGTGCTAGCAGGTATCTGGGCTGATCCCGCTAACACTGCGTTTTTGGAACCCTAAACTGCTGGGGACGCTAGTATAGATCTGATCAGATATTGATCTGTTCAGATACTATACCACTAAGAGAGGTGTATGCTTCACGCGTGGGTGTTAGCGTTACTGGCACTAACCTGACGCTGCCTGGGGCAACGCAGACCCTCTCTGACACTAAAACCTAATTGATATCACCCGCCGGGCGATCAGGGGGTTAAACCTTTATTGGGTTATATACAGCGGGTGCCTTGACACTATAAAAAGCAAACTAACTAACCAGCGTCACCCGTAACACTTATATGGTGATCCCTGGTGAAAGGGTTAACTAGGGGCAATTAGGGGGGTTAAAACCTTTATTGGGTAATATATGGGGGTACCTGACGCTATATAAAAACCTGACGGGGAACCTAAATAACAAAATAACTAACTGGCTAACCAGTGTCACCAGTAACACTTATACGGTGATCACTGGTGAAAGGGTTAACTAGGGGCAATTAGGGCGTTAAAACCTTTATTAAATAATATATGGGGGTACCTGACGCTATAAAAACCTGCGACGAACCTAAAAAAAATAACTACCTATCGGCACCGGCATAACTAATACAGCGATCAGAAAAACGATTGCTTAGTGACACTGGCAAAAGGGGGTGAAAGGGTTACCTGGGGGGCGATCAAGGGGTTAAACCTTTATTAGGTAATATATGGGGGTACCTGACGCTATAAAAACCTGCGGCGAACCTAAAAAAAATAACTGACTACCTATCGGCATCACCGACAGCAAGACAGCGATCAGAAAAACGATCGCTTAGTGACAGCGGTGCTAGGGGGTGAAAGGGTTACCTGGGGGGCGATCAAGGGGTTAAACCTTTATTAGGGGCGGTTAGGGGGCTACACTGGACCTAAAGCTGACACTTTTACAGTCACAAATGTCACTGATTGCAGTGATCAGTAAATAAATGGTCACTGCAATGACACTGTGACTGGGGGGGGCGATCGTGTGCCTATGTGTG
Source organism: Rana muscosa (assembly GCA_029206835.1). Taxonomy (NCBI): domain Eukaryota; kingdom Metazoa; phylum Chordata; class Amphibia; order Anura; family Ranidae; genus Rana; species Rana muscosa. Next base: position 825,330,288 of record CM055122.1, on the reverse strand, counting down.
TGGTGTCGGTGTGCTGTTATGTGCACTAACCTCTGTGTCTTCTCTCATGCAGTGCTCGGTATATGTGAGCACCGTATGAGAGATGACATCACTTCCTCCTGCCTGTGTAAACATTACACAGGCAGAGGAAGCTTTTCATTTGCGGGGAGCGATCGCAATTGGGTGGCCAGAATCGAATGGCGGCCCCCTCATCACGGCAGTGGCGGATCCAGGGGGGGGCAACAGGGCAATTGCCCCCCCCCGAGACCATCTGTCACTCACTTGCTTGCTCTGTTTTTTTTTTTTTGCGCCTGATCTCCCGAACTTTGGGGACCCGGTACCGGCCGGCCGTAGGACCCCTGGACCCCAAACTTGGCACACATGTAGCCCAATGTCTCTTCTATAAGTGTCCAAAGTTTGGTGTCTGGGGGACCTACAGCCGGGAAGCACTGATTTTTTAAATCCGGGCACCCCTTCCTTAGACTCCAATGTTAAACGGTCATTTCTCCGGTGATTTTGCGGACCCGGTACCGGCCGGTCGTAGGTCCCCTGGACCCCAAACTTGGCACACATGTAGCCCCATGTCTTCTCTAAAAGTGCACATAGTTTGGTGTCTGGGGGACCTACAGCCGTGGAGCACTGATTTTTTTAAACCCGGGCACCCCTTCCATAGACTCCAATGTTAAACGGTCATTTCTCCAGTGATTTTGCGGACCCGGTACCGGCCGGTCTTAGGTCCTCTGGACCCCAAACTTGGCACACATGTAGCCCCATGTCTCCTCTATAAGTTTGAAAAGTTTGGTGTCTGGGAGAACCGATTTTTCAAAGCCGGGCACTCCTTCCATAGACTTCCATGTTAAACATCAGTCTAGTCATGGGCACAGTGAGGCATGGGCACAGTGAGGCAAGTATAAGCCTAGGACACCCTAGGAGTCAATAAGTTTTCCCAGTTTTTTTGGGAAAAATTAAGTGCCTCGGCTTATATTCGGGTCGGCTTATACTCGAGTATATACAGTACTTGTTCTGCGGCTGCCGCTGCCTCTCTGAGTCTCTCTCTCAGTTTCTCACATCAGCCGATAAGCAGCGCTGAGAGAGAGACTCGTCTAATGTAGTTACGTGGCGCACTGACACGATACCAGGAGCGGAGGAGGAGGTGGGTGGAGCCTCTTCCCTGCACTCGCTGCTAACGCCTGGGCCGCTTGGCGTCTAGCAACGAGTGACATCAGTGAGTCACGTCAGGCTGCTCTGCGGGCAGGTGCAATAGCGTGCGGCTCCACAGACGGGTAAGGAAGCGGGCGGCTCCGCTTGCAGCGCGGTTTGTTGTCGGGGGGCGGCGCGGTTCGTGGGCAGACTGTGCTGCTCAGTGTGTTGGCAGCGCAGGTGAGAGTGAGAGAGCAGGCTCAGTGTGGCAGCTTGCCAATCAGCTAGCCGGGAGCGGGGGAGCAGAGAGATGAGATCATCTCTCACCGCCCGTGCCTGCCCTGCATTCCTGCAGTGACTTCCGCCCTCACTGTGCAGGCAGCAGAGAGATTACATTATCTCTCTGCTGCCTGACTCTGGGAGTCTGGGACACAGCAAGAGACAACCAAAACGACACCTTAGAAGGCAAGTTAGTGACAATCCGCAAGGTGTGGCAGGCGACGTGGCAAGTGACAATCCGCAAATTGTCAGATGATGTGGCAAGTGACAATCCGCAAGGTGTGGCAGGCAAGTGACAATCAGCAGGGTGTGGCAGGTGACGTGGCAAGTGACAATCCGCAAGGTGTGGCAGGTGATGTGGGAAGTGACAATCAACAAGGTTTGGCAAGTGACAATCCACAAGATGTGGCAGGTGACGTGGCACGTGACAATCCACAACGTGTGGCAAGTGACACGCTCAGGGCTCCCACTAATTGCAGGCGACGGTGGCAAGTCATACACTCGGGGCTCCCACTGATTCTGCATTGAACTATTTAATTTCATATTACAATGTAATAATAGAAATAATGCGCTTCAATCATCCTGACACCATAACAACCATGGTGCCGGGATGATTGAAGCGCCGACACCAGCCATTTCCCCGATAAATTTCCCACAAAAAAATCTTTTTTTGGCAGTGCCCCTCCCGAGAAAAGACTCTGGATCCGCCCCTGCATCACGGATCGCTCCCGAAGCGATCCCGGCCGCTCACTGTACCGGAGGGGGGTCCGATTGGACCCCCCACCCATACGAAGGCAGGCACGTACAGGTACGTGATTGTGCCTGTCGGTGCCATTCTGCCGACGTGTATATATACAGTGAGCGGTCGGTAAGTGGTTAGGAAGCAGAGCAGAACTAATATTGCTGGATATGTAGAACAGGTTGGCCTGCCTGTGCTTCCTTAAGTTTGTCCTATACAGTTGAAGGCTATTTATCTCGCCCAAGCTTTCTCTCCCAGTTGTGATGGGACTATAGTTCATCTGCTATGTGGAATTTACTTAAGTTCCAGCTTCTTTATGTTCTGGATGCTAGAGTCAGCACACCACTGCAACTCTGCATATTGCCAGCAGCCGCACCAGGGCAGACTTAAAGTGGTAGGACAGGGTCATGCAGTGCCCAAGGCAAAAATGCCAAACCGTTTACATACTCTTATGTACAGTGGATATAAAAAGTGTGTACACCCCTGTTAAAATGGCAGGTTTCTGTGATGTTAAAAAAAAAAAAAACAGACCAAAATAAATAATTTCAGAACATTTTCCACCTTTAACTACTTCTCTACTGGGCACTTAAACCCCCTTCCTGCCCAAGCCATTTTTCAGCTTTCAGCGCTGTCACACTTTGACAATTGCGGTTAATGTGACCTATAAACTGTTCAACTCAGTTAAACAACAAACTGAAATCTTTTAGGTGGAGGCAAGTAAAAATATAAAACTAAAATAATATGGTTGCATAAGTGTGCACACCCTTAACCACTTCTCTACTGTGCACGAAAACCCCCTTCCTGCCCAAGCCATTTTTCAGCTTTCAGCGCTGTCACACTTTGAATGACAATTGCGCGGTCGTGCGACGTGGCTCCCAAACGAAATTTGTGTCCTTTTTTTCCCACAAATAGAGCTTTCTTTTGGTGGTATTTGATAACCTCTGCGGTTTTTATTTTTTGCGCTATAAACAAAAGAAGAGCGTCCAGTTTGGAAAAAAAACACTATTTTTTACTTTTTGCTATAATAAATACCCATTTTTTTTTTTTTTTTTAATAAAATTTTCCTCAGTTTAGGCCGATACGTATTCTTCTACATATTTTTGGTAAAAAAAAAAATCGCAATAAGCGCGTATTGATTGGTTTGCGCAAAAGTTATAGCATCTACAAAATAGGGGATAGATTTATAGCATTTTTATTTTTTTATTAGTAATGGCGGCGATCTGCGATTTTTTTTATTGTGACTGCGATATTGCGGCGGACACATCGGACACTTTTGACACATTTTTGGGACCATTTACATTTATACAGTGATCCCTGCTATAAAAATGCATTGATTACTGTATAAATGTGATTGGCAGGGAAGGGGTTAACCACTAGGGGGCGGGAAGGGGTTAAATATGTTCCCTCAAAGTGTTCTTACTGTGGGGGGGAGGGGACTGACTGGGGGAGGTGACCGATGATTGTCCCTATGTACAAGGGACACACCATCGGTCCCCTCTCCCTCACAGGACGTGGATCTCTGTGTTTACACACAGAGACCCACTTTCCTGCTCGTTTCCCGGGCAATCGCGGGTGCCCGGCGGCAATCGCGGCCGCCGGGCACGCGCACCGGGGCCTTGTTAACGCGGCGGGCGAGCGCGCGCCTCCTAGCTCGTTTTAAAGGGAGGACGTCACATGACGTCCTCCCAGAACGAGAGTATCCTCTGCCCGCCGTCAATTGACAGTGGGCGGGGGACAAGTGGTTAAACTAATACTTTGTTGAAGCACCTATTTATTTATAGCACTGTCTGTTTGGGTATGAGTCTATATCAGCATGGCACATCTTGACTTGGCAATATTTGCCCACTCTTTTTTGCAAAAACATGCACAGCCCTATTCAGATCACAGATTTTCAATCGGATTCAGGTCTGGGTTCTGGCTGGGCCATTCCAAAACTTTAATCTACTAGTGATTTGTTGATTTGGATGTATGCTTTGGGTCGTTGTCATGCTGAAAGATTAAGTTTCTCTTCATGTTCAGCTTTTAAGCAGAAGCCTGAAGGTTTTGTGCCAGCATTGACTGGTATTCGGAATTGTTCACAATTCCCTCTACCTTGACTAAGGCCCCTGTTCCAGCTGAAGAAAAACATCCCCAAAGCATGATGCTTCACTGTCGGTATGGTGTTCTTTTGGTGATGTGCAGTGTTGTTTTTGCGCCAAACATATTTTTTGGAATTATGGCCAAAAAGTTCAACCTTGGTTTTTTCAAGCCATAACTCATTTTCCCATTTTGGTAGACTTCAGATGTGTTTTTGCAACATTTTGCTGACTGGACCTTTTTAATTCAATACCCCTGTTTTTAGATCCAAGGACAGAACTTCGATCTGTAAATGTGAATGCTAGACATTTGACCATTGCATAGGTTCTGGAGGTTTTCCCATTCACATCAGGTCTGACTCCCATGAGGATGGGTAGCGCCTAGTCGTCTAGACCCAGACTGTCCCCCGCCCCCCACTTTATAATTTTTTTTTATTTGGTATTCTGGATCCACCAATTGCAGGTGCACTATAAGTCTCAGTCAACATGTTTCCTTACCTTGATATTGTTAACCTAGTACTGTCCATTTCCTGTCTGAATGTAACTGTACCCGGAGTTATTTGTTGTTTGTTTGAAAATAAATAAACTATGTTAAAAAATAAATAAAAATTACACACACACACACATATTTTATATACAATTATTTTTAGCAGACACCCTAGACAATAAAATGGCAGTTGCAATATTTTATGTCACACTGTATTTGCGCAGCGGTCTTTCAAATGCAATCTATTTGGGGAAAAATACACTTTAATAAATTAAAAATAAACTGTAGTTAGCCCTTTTTTTTTTTTTTTTTTTTGTATAATGTGAAAGATGTTATGCTGCGAGTCTCGTGATTTTTATTCAGAAGCCTCGTACACATGGCCGGTTTTCTCTGCAAGAAAACTGCTGGGAGAGCTTTTTGCAGAGAAAACCGGCCGTGTGTATGGTTTCCCGACGAGAAAAATAGAGAACCTGATCTCTATTTTCTCGGCGGCCTGTTTCCCGACGAGAAAACCGTGCGTGTGTACGAGGCTACATGCTTACCTGTCCCCAGGTAAGCCCGCGCATGCTCGATGAGACTTCGGCGCATGCGCGGTAGCTTACAAGGGTAGTGTAGGGTGAAGCAAGATGGCCGCGACGGCATTGAATGTGACGAGCTCATGCGCATGCTCGTCGTGTCGATGACGTCACCGCGTTCTTGCCATTCAAAAGAACGGCGTGTCTTTTGAATGTACCATGTGTACACAGGGCTTGGCAAGAAAAGCTTGCCAGGAATCCCGTCGAGAAAACCGACTTTTTTTTTTTTTTTTTCAACGGGATTCTCGCCCGTGTGTACAGGGCTTGCGGCAAAAAAAGTGTGATTCTCATTTTAGCCAGAAACGTGCAGCTCTGGTATAATGCTGTGCTACAAGAGGTTGTAGAGGGTATGCTTTTTAGTGCGTTCTTAGAGTGCCATATGTAAAGCCTGCTCTAGTTTTGTGTACCCCATACTATACTATCGCTAAGGCCTACTAGTGACAGACTTCGCTGTCGGTCAGCACTTCAGAAGATCAGTGTAATGACTTGATGACAAGTAAATTTAAGTATCTTTTTTGCAACGTTGATAAAGTTTACCATAGTTATGGTTGGTCAGTTACACACATCACATGACTCAATAGGACACATTCCAGTGTTGCATAATGAATTTGCTATATATGAGGAGCAAGTGCTGTCTAAGGCACACAGATAACCCATTGTATCTTGAATGGCTAGGGTGGTAGAAGCTGTATAACTGGCCTGTATTTCCCGTTATGATGCAAACACATCCTCTGTCCACAGCACATTCCAGAAATTGAAGTTGAGCCTTGCCTTTGAAACGGATGTGTCGGTTATTACTGCCATGTTGTAGCTTCCAAATCAAGAAAAAGATGTCAAGTTCAGGGAGACTTTAAGGGCTTTTTTGCACTGCTAACTTAAAGCGGAACAAAAATGCCTGAACAATGTATCCCTTTTAAATGCTATGGAACTCTTCACACCAACGCACTGTACTTGCGGAGCAGTTTTAAAAGTCCTGCATGCTACATTTTTGGAGCATGTTTAAAAAGCGCACCTCCCCATTGAAATGATATGATATGATATGAAATAAATAAAAAAAAACACTGCAGTTGCGTGTTTGATGCCCTTTTTGATGTCCATGTTTCACAGGTGCATGATTGCAGTCAGGCAACTAGAAAACACACCAAGAATACATAAAAAAAAAGCTGTGTGTGTGTGCGCGTGTTTTTATTTTATTTTATTTTTTTCTACTGCCATGTCAATATCTTGCTTGAAGTGGGGGTAATCTTGCATGTGTGCTTTGCATTTGAAATAAGTAGAAATCAATCTCTGCTGGCCTGCAGTGCTTTTGTGTGATAAACTGACCAGCGATCGAATTGATCTGACATTTCCTGCCTAATGCGTGAACCACATTGTGGAAATATGTGCATCCTAATCACATGTACCCATTCTACTGCAGGGCTCTTTACCCATGTCCAGATTAAATTCTGCACAAATTGTGTATTGTCAAATTTAAAAAATGGACCACCTAGAGCCTAACCATGCCAACCGTGAATTACTGCTCCTGCTTGATCTTTATGCCTCATGCACACAATCAAATAATCGTACAATTTATCATTCGCATTTTGTTGCATAATACTAATATCAAATTCAACAGTGCATTTAGCGCTAGGGATCGACCGATATCGTTTTTTCTGTGCCGATACCGATATTTCGACAACCTCTCAGGCCGATAGCCGATATTTTCTGCCGATTTTTATTTATATTTTTAAAAAATGTTTACACTTCTTTTTTTTATTTTATTTTTTAATCGCTGTTATTGCTGTAACAAGGAATGTAAATAGGCAGTGACAGGTACTCTTTATGGAGAGATTGGGGGTCTATAAGACCCCAAACCCCTCCTCTGCACTTGAAAGTATTCAAAACGTCAAGATTGGCGTTTTTGAATACTTTCTATTTTTTAAATCTTGTGTCTTTTAAGATGACAGTAATCTGGAAAGCATCGGCTTTGTTTGGGTCTTCGGCGTGCCAGCTGGTTGCTCGGGCCTCCCTGTGGGATGTGAAAGCCTGGGCTAGCGGCGGGAGGGGGAGCTGCATCGGTTGTTATTACATTAAAGCTGACCGTCCGAACGGTACTGGGGTGATGCTTACAGCTGCAGGCATCACCCTGGTAAAAACCCCTTGAAGCGATATCGGTCTAGTTTGCGGCCTTACCGATAATTGGTTGATCCCTGTTTGGTGCTCTACGAAATTTACGATTATGAAAAACCTTCCTGTTTGCGTTGCTACGTATCGGAAATGATGTCGAATACGTGTGACCCCTGTGTCTGCCACGTCTTTTGGCTTTTTACATTTCGTATTTTTCACCCATCTCCTTACAGGTTTCTTTTGTGTTTCCGATCATGCGTGGCGTTTTGTCTATCGATTTTTAGCGGACGCATACTGTACTGATTAAACGATTGTCGTTTGCTGGGCTGTCGTCCAAGCAAAGTTTTTGTGTTTGTCCCTTCAGATTTTGTTGGACAGACTGTCGTAATCGGCTGTCGAAAGCTGTGTACTAACAATTAGACTATCATGCGATCAATCCGAAAGATTTTTATCATCCGATTATCTGATCTTGTATATGAGGCATAAGGTTTTCCAGGGAGACAAAAAAAAAAAAGATAGCTTCTGAGTTTTTTCCAAACCGATCAGAATAATTTTAAGCAATTTTATAATGTAATAGCCTGGTCTCAGTGTATAGTTTTGCATTTATGTACATGGGGGCAGTCTTTTGGCTTGCTACTCTGTGTTGAATGAAAACCATAGACTGTCCTGTAATGATTCATAGCCATGACTTGGTGAATCATCATTCAGCTTCAAGCTGAAAAAAAAAAAAGGGTGGCACCCCAGTAACCACAAGCAGAAGTATACTAATTTCCAGGATAAATTAGAGGAAACGCATCCTTCTAAACTGACAAATTATCACAATGCAATAACAAAATAAACTATTCATCAACAGGAAATTTTGGAAATTACAGCAGTGCATGATGCATAGCAACCTGTTGGTATTCGTGCTCCACCCACATGCTTTTGCAACCAAAAAAAAAAGAAGAAAATGTTTAACACAGACATCCACCCCAATAAAAGATCAATGTTTCTTACTGGAAATTATGTAAAAAAAAATGTTCTCAGTTAAACAATCGGTCCACCTAAATGTGAAACTTTTCATAACAATTGTATAACTTTGTCACATATTCTGTACCCCATACATTATAATCCCTACTTTTTCACCATGTGTTGAGGTGAGACTACCTGTTCTAATCACCTGATAAGTCCCAGTGTCGAGAGAGCTAGGGGAAACGGCGAGCCGATTACGTGAGCATGACATAATAAAGCGCCATTTTTTTTTTTTTTTTTGCCTGTTTACAAAATGTATACCACCGTTATCTGTGTCTTTCATGTACTCCAGTGGTGAATGCCTGAGCCTCCTGAATCCCCAGACTTTTACGTCTGATGCCAATAGTATAAAGGGGGGGGGGTCTGATTCTTCTGACTTTTTAAATTGGTTTTATACAATAAAGAAGGCAGGAACAACAAACACTACAAGGAGGGCAGCAGTGGTCTATGAAATGCCCAGAGTTGAGATTAAAGAATGTTTGATTTGGCACCAATAACTGCAATAAATTAATTGTTGCTTTTAAGGCTCATAATCATGGAAATCGCTTGATATACCCTCTGCTCTATTATGTGTAATTGCATTTAGCTACCACGTTTCCCCGAAAGTAAGACCTACCTTGGTTTTCCCGGAGGGCTGCAATATAAGCCCTACCCCGAAAATAAGACCTAGTTTGAAGTGGTTGTCTCCTCCTCCTTCTCCTGCCTGTCAGCTGGGGATCTCGACCCCCCTCCCTCTGCAATGCTCGGCTTGTGGGAGATAGCTCAGGCGGGCTATGGAAGCCCAGAAAGGCACTCGGATCTCCTTCTCCTGCCTGTCAGTGGGGGATGTCCGCCCCCCTCCCTCTGCAATGCTCGGCGAAGAGAGCTCAGGCGGGCTATGGAAGCCCAGAGCAGCACTCGGATCTCCTTCTCCTGCCTGTCAGTGGGGGATGTCGGCCCCCCTCCCTCTGCAAAGCTTGGCTCGTGGAAGAGAGCTCAGGCAGGCTATGGAAGCCCAGAGCGGCGATTATAATAAGGTACCTGACACAATACATTTTACTTTACAATGGGGATTTCTGTCAGGCAGAAAGGGAGAGGGGTAGAGAAGACCGCACAATATTAAGCCCTACCCCGAAAATAAGCCCTACTGTGTTTTTGGTTGCCAAAATTAATATAAGACCCAGGCTTATTTTCAGGGGAAACACGGTATTACTGCTCATACCACCTTTACAAATTTACCACATTTGCAGATGAATAAAGATTGTTATTACAGTGCCTTGAATAGTATTCATACACCTTGAAATTTTCCACAATTTGTCATGTTAAAAACAAAAATGTATGTTGTTGGGATTTTATGTGATAGACTAACGTGAAGTGGAAGGAAAATGTAGCTCTGTATGTTTAGGGTCATTGTCCTGCTGGAAGGTGAACCTCCGCCCCAGTCAAGACACACGGTCGGACTTCCATCGGACTTTTCCATGGTCTTTTGTCCGAACGGAGTTGGTCGGGAACACCCATAGCATACACACGCTCGGACTTTTCTGCAAACTTTCCCAAAACTTTATCCAACATCACGTGGTTTTTCTGCTCTTTACCGCCACCCTTTGGTCAACTTCTGCTATTGTTGGTTGATTTTAACATTAGTTGTTTTGTCCATCGGACAAAAGTCCTATGGTTTTCTGTACACACGGTCGGACTTTGCTCCATCGGACTTTTGTTGGCCAAAAGTTTGTCCGTTTGCAGACCCAACTTTTGTCCGATAAAAACACAAAATGTGGAGCGTACACATGGTCGGATTGTTGGTCCAACTTGCTCAAAATGAAGTTTGTTGGCCAAAAGTCCGACCATGTGTATGGGGCTTAAGATTGCCCTGTATTTGGCTCCATCCATCTTCCCATCAACTCTGACCAGCTTCCCTGTCCCTGCTGAAGAAAAGCATCCCCACAACATGATGCTGCCACCACCATGTTTCACGGTGGGGATGGTGTGTTCAGGGTGATGTGCAGTGTTAGTTTTCCGCATAGCGTTTTGCTTTTAGGAGAAAAAGTAAAATTTTGATCTCACCTGACCAGAGCACCTTCTTCCACATGTTTGCTGTGTCCCCCACATGGCTTCTCGCAAACTGCAAATGGGACTTCTTATGGTTTTCTTCTTGCCACTCTTCCATAAAGGCCAGATTTGTGGAGTGCACGACTAATGGTTGTAATGTGGACAGATTCTCCCACCTCAGCTGTGGATCGCTGCAGCTTCTCCAGAGTTACCATGGGCGTCTTGGCTGCTTCTCTGATTAATGCTCTCCTTGCCCGGCCTGTCAGTTTAGGTCAGTGATGGTGAACCTTGGCATCCAAGAGGTCTTGAAACTACATTTCCCATGATGCTCCACTACACTGCAGAGTGCATGAGCATCATGAAAAATGTAGTTACAAAACATCTGGGGTGCCAAAGTTTGCCATCACTTGTTTAGGTGGACGGCCATGTCTTGGTAGGTTTGCAGTTGTGCCATGCTCTTTTTCTATTTTTGAATGATGGATCGAACAGTGCTCTGTGAGATGTTCAAAGCTTGGGATATTTTATAACCTAACTCTGCATTAAACTTCTCCACAACTTTATCCCTGACCTGTCTGGTGTGTTCCTTGGCCTTCATGATTCTTTAACAAACCACTGTTTTTTTACTAAGATTAAATTACACAGAGGTGAACTCTATTTACTAATTTGGTGACTTCTTCTTTTTATTTTTTTATTTTTTTTAAATCTTTATTTTTACATTTTCTATTTCCAAATGCAACAAAAGATGAAAAAAAAAAGTACATTCCCCAAGTAACATGCAAGTTGTCTACAAAAAGACATCATCTTATGGGGGGAGGGGAAATGACACTGTCAATCATAGACTAGATCATTTCGAAAACCCATCAACAAATATAGAAATAATGAGTGGGAGTGTAGATGTTAAATGTGAAAATCAGGTGTTCTGTCACATTAACAACCATGTAAGGTCAGCAGGTTTGCTGCTGCTTTTAAAATGTAACATGTAAACAGTCCGTTGGATTTACATATACTGCATTTAGTCCCCATTCACACGGGCGACTCGTCAGGCGTCTCAGCCGCCTGACGAGTCGCGTCCCATTCTGTACAATGGAACCGTCGCTCCGACTTAGAAAAAGGTTCTTGTACTACTTCAAGGCGACTTCCATTGACTTCTATACAGAAGTCATTTTGGAAGTCTGCTTTGAAGTCGTCTTGAGATCGCCCAGCACAGTCGTGGCACAAGTCGTACCACCCCTGTGTGAATGGGCTCTTAAGCATATAAGCTCAGTTTTTGTGTTGAAAATAACTGTGAAATCTAAAACTCCGGTGGGGGTAACAAGATTTGTGTTTTTTTTTTTTTGTTTTTTTTTTTTTGTCGATCTGTGACCCCTGATCTGAGGATCGATCCGATCCGTGAGTTTTTTTGATCCGTTGCACCCCTAATTAAGAAGGTGAGGCAATTTATGGGATCCCACCGATTTCTGGGTGTTATGAGATGGCATAGGGAGAGGGTCGTCTGCAAGCTGGTCTTGTGTCATTTGGTGACTTCTGAAGGCAATTGGTTCCACTAAATTTTAGTTGGGGTTATAAGAGTAAAGGGGGGGACACAAATAAATGCACACCATATCTTTTTTTAGATATTTATTAGTAAAAGATTTGGAAAATGTATTTATCAATTTTTTTCCACTTCACAATTATGTGCCCCTTTGTGTTGGTCTATCACATAAAATCCCAATAAAATGAATTTACGTTTTTGGTTATGACGTGACAAAATGTGCAAGATTACAAGGGGTATGAATACTTTTTTCCGGCACTATACAAGGCTGGCCCAGGATAATTGCCAAATGGCCTTTGCTTATCACTAAAGTACTTCAGAAATGACAAAGTGTACTGACACCTGCAATAATGGCACAGAAAGGCTTGTAACACGTTCCAGGAACTGCTAAATGCAGGCCTTTCCAGATTTAAGATTGGTTCTTTTAGATGTATTTGTTGGTGAACCACCCTACCTGTGCCACCAGTAATCCTAATATTAAATACTGGGCACTTTTACCTCCTTCCTGACCAGGCCATGTTTCGGCTTTCAGTGCTGTCACACGTTGAATGACAATTGTATGGTCATACAACACTGTACTCATATGACATTTTTTTTTTTTTTTTTTTTTTTTTTTAACGTTGAACAAAGGTTTTTATTGATCAAATGGTGCATACATGTTAAGTATACTTTGCATACAGACTTGGTAACTGATACATTGAGTGTCATACTTGAGGTAGGTAAGGTAACAGATACATTATCATTGCCATGTGAGCATGCTCTACAAGAATACATTGTACATCCAAAGACTACCTAGGAAGACATGTGTCTGGGCATTCATTTCAGACTGTGGTTGTGTTATGCACAGGTACTAGACACTTGAAGCCAGCGGTCCCATATCTTATTATATTTATTGGGGCAACCTCTGTTGATAGATTATATATATATATATATATATATATATATATATATATATATATATATATATACACACATTTCTTGTATGGCAGGGTATTATTCACTTCTATTTTCCATTCTACTATTTTGGGAGGCGTTTTGTCTCATCCATTTTTTAGCAATGATTTTCCTGAATGAAAACCGTGTCTCATGAAGAAATGTGTTTAGTATATTTATCCATTGTGTCTGGTAACATTCCCAGAAGGCATTGTTTGGGGTCTAATGCTAGGGGTAATCCCATTTCGTCGTGTAGAAATGTCACAATTTGTTTCCACAATCCTTGTATCTTAGGGCATGCCCAGATCAGGTGGAAAAATGTGGCCGTCTCTTGTCCACACATCAGACATGTTGTAGAATGGGTGCGTTTGTATCTTGCCACTCTGAGGGGTGTGAGGTACGCTCTATGTAGGATGTAAAGTTGCGAAAGTCGATTTGGATAGCTTGGGAGACACTGCTTTACAGGACTCCAGCGCCTCCCCCCCCCCCCCCGCATATTGTAAAATGCTGAGATAATTTTGTGGGAGTCTGTGCTCTTAATTACTGCCATAATTACATTGGGTGTGGGGTGTGGGACGGAGTCAGGGAATTGCAATTGTGTCGCGTGGCGGAGTTGTAAAAATCTAAAAAACATTCGGTTTTGAAGTGTAAATTCTTCTCTGAGGGAATCAAAGGTTTTTAGACGTCCGTGGTCTAGGAGGTGATGGAGATAAAATACCCCCTGTGTGGACCATGTACTTGTATCCTGTATTTTGGTGAGCTCGGGGAGATTCATAATATGCCATAGCGGTGTGGAATACCGAGTTTGGAAGAGGCTAAGTCCCATATTTTCCTGTAGTGATATAGCATGGTATGCCCATTTGTCCCCGGTTCTGCCCCTCCCGAGCCCGATGCAATTGCATATATCGAGTCTTTGGTGTGCTGTGCCCACTTTGGACATAAGTGGGTGAGGAATCTCTCACTGTCCATCTTATCCAAGTGGAACAGCTGTGACAACTGTGATGCAATGTAATATAGATTGAAGTCAGGGAGAGCCGTGTCACCAAGATGTATGGCCTGCAGCGATTTGAAATGTTTCAAGGGTAGATATACTGGGGTATGCCACAAAACATATAGTATCTTAGGGAGTAAGACCATTTTAATTACCGTATTTATCGGCGTATAACACACACTTTTTTCCCCTTAAAATCAGGGGGAAATCGTGGGTGCGTGTTGTTATATGCCGATACTCCGCCGATTCCCCTGCTGAAACGAGCGAGCGGAGCCGAAGCCGAAGTACACTCGGCTTTACTCGGCTCCTCTCGCAGTCCCGCCCATCTCTGACTGCGCCGCTGACATAGAGAAAGCCGAGTGTACTTCGGCTAGTCTCGGCTCCTCTCGCAGTCCTGCCCCTGACTGTGAGCAGAGCCGAGTCTAGCCGAAGTACACTCGGCTTTCTCTGTCAGCGGCGCAGTCAGTGGAGATGGGCGGGACTGCGAGAGGAGCCGAGTCTAGCCGAAGTACACTCGGCCCCGCTCGCTCCTCTCCACAGAAATCGGCGCCAAATTTAAAAAACGCCGAGACTGACACTGCTGCAAAGGCACTGGGCAAGGCTGCAGATGGACAGATGGACACTGGGCAAGGCTGCAGATGGACACTGGGCAAGGCTGCAGATGGACACTGGGCAAGGCAGCAGATGGACACTGGGCAAGGCTGCATGCTGCATTTAAATGTAAGTTTTTTTTTTTTCCTTAAAATTCCCTCCTAAACTTGGGGTGCGTGTTATACGCCGGCGCATGTTATACGCCGATAAATACGGTAAATTTATGCGGCCCCAGATCCCAACTGGAAGTCGGGACCAGATCCGTACTTTGGTTTTAACCATGGAGAGAAGGGGTTCTATATTGAGGGAAATATAGTCTGTCGGGGACCTAGATATATGAACCCCTAGGTATTTAATGACCATGACTCTTTGTAGTGGCAATTTGGTTTGGGATTCCGGGGGTGGGAAGCTGTCGATGGGCAGCATTTGGGACTTGTGCCAATTAATTTTTAATCCTGAAAATATCCCAAATTTTTTGATCGTGTGGAGTGCAGTATGTAGAGATGGGCCTGAATCTGCTAAATATAGCAACGTATTATCAGCATACAGACTGATTTTTTTTTTCAATCAGGGAGCCCAGTCTCAGACCCCTAATCTCTGGGTTTGCTCGGATGGACACCGCAAGGGGTTCTGCCGCAAGAGCATATAGCAGCGGGGATAGAGGGCAGCCCTGTCTTGTGCCTCTACTGAGGTCAAACATTCGAGACGGCCACCCGTTGGCCACTACCTTGGCTGTGGGCGCCTGATATAGCAGTTGAACCCACTTAAAGTGGAGCTCCACCCTAAATAGCAACTTTTGCTATTTGGAACCCTCCCCCCCCTCCGGTGTCACAATTGACACCTTTCAGGGGGGAGGGGGGTGAAGATACCTGTCTGAGACAGGTATTTTCACCCACATCCGGGAGTCCTCCCTCCGGGAATCTGCGGGAGTGACGTCACTTCCCGCAGACTTCCCTTGGTGTTCTGGGAGACACTCGGCTCCCAGAACACAGGAGCACCAGTCAGAACGGCGCAGCGCCACTCGTGCATGCGCCGTAGGGAACCGGGCATGAAGCCGCAGGGCTTCACTTCCTGGTTCCCTCAGCGAGGATGGCGGAGGGAGCAGCAGAGCGACGAGCGATCGCTCGTCCTCTGCTGCGGACGTCGCTGGACTCCAGGACAGGTAAGTGTCCAAATATTAAAAGCCAGCAGCTGCTGTAGCTGTAGCTGCTGGCTTTTAATAATTTTTTTTCCCGGCGGAACTCCGCTTTAATGTATTTGGGACCGAAGCCATATCCCTTCAAGCATCTCCAGAGATATTTCCACTCCACCGAGTTGAAAGCTTTTGCTGTATCCAAAGTCACTACAACCCGGGACCCAACCTCGGTTGTATTACGGCCGGGCATGAAACCCGCCTGGTTTGTGTGTATTAGGGACAAGATTACCTGATTGAGCCTGATGGACAGTACTTTGGCTAGTATTTTGATGTCAACCTGTAATAGGGATATGGGGCGGTACGATTCTGGGTATCCTGGATCTTTTCCAGGTTTGGGAATGAGGACTATGTTAGCCTTTTTCATGGATGGAGGTAGTATACCAGACTCGAAGAGATGGTTGTACAACGCTAGTAATTTAGGAACGAGAGTTTTGCTAAATTGGGAATAAATCTCAATGGGAAGTCCATCTGATCCCGGAGATTTAGACCTGGCAAAGCTAGCAATTGCCTATGCGATTTCGTCAGTGGTGAGGGGTGCCTCCAAAAGGTCCATCTGTTCCCTGGTCAGTTGCAGGAAAGCGACCCCCCCTCTAGAAAGAGGGACATCGATTCCGACTCAGTAGGGGCTGTCGTTTTTGTACAAGTCAGCAAAGAAGTCTCTAAACATTGAAGTTGCCGTGGGAGGGTCCGTAATGCATTGTCCATCAGGGCCATGTAATGTGATACACCGTGAAGACTGACCCCCAGTGGTTATCAGGTACGCTAGTAACTTGCTGGCTTTTTTTCCCGTGTTCAAACATTTTTTGTTTAGAGAAAAATAGTTTTTGTCTTGCTTTTTGGAACTGAAGCTGGGCAACTACTCTAGTGTGTAGTTTGAGCTGGCTTGCCTCAGAGGAGGACATGTCCGCCATCGCCTTATCAAGGATGGTGGCGGAGTCGGCCTTAATTTTATTAATTCTGGTAGTTGGCGTGGAGCGAGCGAACAACTTAAAGGAGTCCCATACCGCAGAGGGTGATGCCGAGCCGTCGTTCTCTGTAAATTTGCCATTCATTCGCAAGCTCGTCATCCTCTGGTAGGAGCTAGAGCCAAAATGGGTTTAGTCGCCAAGATCTAGGTGGTTTATTGATGGGTATGCTTAAAGTTGTCCAGTAGGGACTATGATCTGAAAGTATTCTGGGGCAGAATGCGGCCTCAATCGCGGTATCAGTCTGAGCTATGAGTATAAAGTCTATGCGAGACAGAGAATTATGGGTAGTTGAAAAACAAGAGTATGACTTCGTATGTGGGAACATGTGGCGCCATGTGTCTATTAAATGAAAGGTGGAAATGAGCTTATAAAACGTAGTTTCGTTGGGAGCGCTCGGGGTGGGAGCAGTCAGTTGTAACCTGTCTAGAGTGGGATTTAGCGTAGTATTGAAGTCACCCAACCAAACCGCAGATATGGGAGGGTGACGGGCCATGAATGACAGTCCCTCTTTAATGATTGTAATGTTGAATGGGGGTGGCACATAGAAGGCCAATATGAGGATGGGTTCACCATATAGTTTAGCTAGGAGAAATATGTACCGCCCCTGTGGGTCAGTGGATAGTTCACATAGCTCAAAGTGTACAGATTTAGCTATCAAAATTGAAACTCCCTTGGCATGGGATGTATGGGTAGAATGGAATGCCCACCCAATCCAAGGGGTGTAATGCCATCTGGACGCTCTTCTCCACATGTGTCTCTGCCAAAACTATCACATCAGCACATTGTCTCTTAAGGAATGTGAAGACTGTGCTTAAGCTTGTCGCGCAGGCCCCTCACATTCCACGTAAGAAATTTTAAAGACGCCATTGGGAGAAGGCGTCGGAATCGAGCGTCCCAGGCCTGTCATGCAATATTCCCCCTGTGCAGGCAGTCCTTAGGTTCCCTATAGTCAGACATAGATGTAGCCGTTCTGTTTCACCCAACATATATGAACACTCCCATAAACATAGCTCTCGTAACGTTACCTGTTCTCTGAAGTTAGTATGCACAAACAAGTTCAACAAAACTATAAACAAATTAACCCCCACCCCCCTCCCTGCCCTACATCGTCTCCATTTGGTGCGGGCATATTCCCTTAACTTGTGTGACCCAACTGGGAAACACTCTATCGGCAAAAGTACATAAAGGACTCGTATGAAATTTTTACACTTCTTTTTTTTTTTTTTTTGAGCCAGAGCTTTCTTCTGGTGGTATTTAATCACCACTGTTTATTTTTTGTAAATCCAACGAAAGTTTTTTCCTTTTGGTTTCTGTTTTAAAATTTTGCAAATAATTAATTTTACTCCCTCACTGATGTGCGCTGATGATCAGTGCCCTGTAAATGCCCCCTGTCACACTTGCCATTTACCGTGTCTCCTCTCCTCATGCTGTGAGGAAAGGAATGCTAATAACCTGCAAGTTTGTTTACGTGTGATCAGCTGATCACATGGTTAAGGGGTGCTGTGATTGGTTCTTTACTCCGATTAGCTGTCTGAAGAACACAGCAATCACTGAGTACGCCAGATGCATTCTCTAGGAGGTGCGAAAGGGGGCATGGTTTTGGGAGAACGTCCATGCATACCTTCCCAGAACTAAACGACTGCGCTGTAGCCACCTTTTGGCTATAGTATGGTCAAGAAGTGGTTAAAGTGGAACTTTAGTTAGGAAGTTAAAGAGGAGTTTGCCCTGCAGCAAACTGAGCCGGAAGTGGGACTGGGTACCCGTCAAAACCGGGTACCCACTGCCCCCCTCATAAAGGTGCCAATTGTGGCAGCGGGGGAGGAGGCAGACAAGCGGATCTTCCCCTTTTTGGGTGGAGCTCCGCTTTAAGTCTTGCTGGATCACTTTAGGATGGCCCCTTTAGCAGGTATAGGTATGTAAAACCTTAAAAATGCATATCTATACTCCTTTAAAATCAAGTAATACACTGTCTCACCCTGCTCCACACATGCTCAGTTGCTATGTTTTTTCAGCGCTGTGACGAATTTGTAGCGGCTGATCTGCTGACAGCCACCCTAAAGATTAGAGCGGAGCTAAACCTATTGATTTAACAGTGTCAAAAAACAGTTACATTCCGGACATGTTCTCAAGCCAAACTGTCAAACCATTAAATGGCACGTACCATAACTGATCACATATGCAGCACCATATGGCATTTGCAGATCAAACAGATGGCAGCTTTAAAGTGGAAGTAAACCCATAACTTAAGTTTTTAAAAAAAAAGTTACATTCTCGGCATGTCCTTTGAAATGTAACTGTCACATTGGTTGTGCTCTCAACCAAACTGTCAAACCATCCAATGGCTGGTGTCATAACTGCACAAACAAAACAAAAATCTCCTGCGCTCTCGGTGTATCCTCAAAACATAGGTGGCGTGGTTCTGTCTAGAGGCAAAGTCTAAAGTCTTGCAGCCCTCCTCAGAACAATGGGTGTTCATATGGCTAGAAAAAAGAAAACAGGAGGGCGCACCGACCGAGTGTGTTACCACTTACAGGTTTATTAAAATGTAGATAAAAAGCAATAGTCCTACTCACAGACAAAGCTTAAATACAAGCTTATCGGACAAGATGGCTGGAAATCTTGGCATTCACCGACAGGACTTGACAACAGGGAGGGTCGGACGATACCCCAAAAACATCCAGATGGCTTACGTTTCAGGGGCGCACCTCTTTCACCAGAGCCTAAATGGTCCGTAAAAAGCTCTCCACATGTGCTCCGTTATATATGTGTGTGCCCATGTGAAGAAAGCCCCAGCTCAGGTGGAGAGCAATTAGCAAGCCCCACCCCCTAGTGCTGGCTCGCTCCACCCATATGGACGGGGCTTAGACCAGCCCACCCCATAGGCAGCTGCTGATTGGCAGGTCATGGTGCCTAAGGGAGGAGAGAGGGGGAGGTGGGAGGAAGAGAGGGGAGAGGATAGAATAGAGAAGGAAAAGGGGGATAAAAAGGGGAGGAGAAAGAGGGAAGGGACTGGGGAGGGGAAAGGAGTAGGGAAGGGGGGAAAGAAAAAAAAACGAGGAAGGCACCGTCAAACTACCCCCCTAGTGTTGCTGCCTATTGCTGGTGGACACTGCGCATGCCGGCCACAGCTAACAATGGCAATCACCTCTAGTTGGTACAGCTGACCAGGACTCCACAAAGCAAGGGGTTCACGCTGGGGGGACATCCATCTGGGCAAACACAATAGGGCCGAGATGACACATCTAAATACATGCATGTGAATGCGTGCATAGCGCATGCATAATGCACACTCACCTCAAGGGGGGGGGTCGTCCAACGAGGGATCCGCTCATCAGGACACGCTGCCAATAGTCTAATGTAGTGGGAGTACAGCTGGATCAGTTTGGACAGTTTAGGGGATGGGGCTTGACCCTTGCCCCTTACTACTGTTATCTATACAATTGGTATGAGCAAATGGGCCCGTTTCCTTTTGCGCCATGGCTCATACCTTTCACGCGCTGCTATAGGTGGCGTTTGGTTTGGCAGTTTATTGTGCTGCCTCCAGGCCACCTATAGACAACTATAATTTGTCGATAAGTGTAGTTCTAGTTGGTCAGACCTTAGGGCCCTATATAGGGGATGTTGTTAGGATTTCCTCATATTAGTATCTGGTTTTGATTGTTTTAAAAAAAAAAAAAAATCAATAAGATGGGGGGATGCTTATTTAACAATATTATGCACTCGACTGTATCACTTTCTGGTTAATGGTAATAAATGAGCTCTCCACAGACCCATGGGATATGAGAGATAGGTATGTATGTGTATATGTGTAATTTTTCCTGTTGTTCTTGATGTCCGTCTAAGCAGGACCATATCTCGTGGGTCTGGCATACAGTGGCATACAGTGGGTCGGTGGGCACTACACTATCCGTACACGTATGCACTTAATACTATGCATGCGTGTGCGTATATGCTCTTTGGGTGCACTTGTACACATATATGCATATCTACTAGGAACAATATTGATGGTCTTTTATAGGTATACATTTAATACTTATAGGATCTTTTTTATATTGTCTTTTCTATTCATTTTAAATATGTGGTTTTATATATTTTTACCTATTTATGGGGGGGGGGGGGGGGATTGTATGCCTACTGACAATCTAAACAACATTGCCCTAGTATGTGTGTCCTGGTAGCACACCTGGGGTTTGTCAGCAACAGGTATTGCTGATCCCCAGGGTTAGGGCTGGTGTTTTCTACCTATGTTTATTTCAATATGTACACGTTGTTTGTTTTTATTTGGTCCACTCCCCCCTTTTTAGGGGTCCCACCCACTGTATGCACCTCTCTTCTGTATGTGTGTGGTCATGTGTTGAGGGCATTCCAACCGGTTCAGCGTGTCACCTAGTAGCACATATAGTTTTGGAACTGGCCTAGTTTCCCTGCTTACTAGTGCTGCTATAGGTTGCCCCGCTTCGTTTCAATCAAAGGGGGTGCCAGCTCAGCAATTCTTAGTATTTTGGCAATATATAGGTAATCCTGCCTGCCCGTAGTCTATTTACCCATTAGAGGGAGCGGCGCGGCTGTGCGGAACATCATTTGTTTGCACAGTCTGCAGACTAGCAGGGGAGGTTTCTAGGTTCACCGGAAGTGATGGGTGGAAAGGTAATACACCCGCACTTCCTGGTGTTGATGCTGTACATTGAGGAAGCGGATATGACGCTTTGGCTCCACCGGAGGTGCGGGTTGGAACGCATGAGGCACTCGCACCTCCGGTTTGGGAGACGGCCGGTGCCCCTACATTATACCATTGCGGGAAGCGTTCAGCTGCCATTGGCAGCGTGTCCCGATGAGCGGATCCCTTGTTGGACGCCCCCCCCCCCCTTGAGGTGAGTGTGCATTATGCATGCGCTATGCACGCATTCACATGCATGTATTTAGATGTGTCATCTCGGCCCTATTGTATTTGCCCAGATGGATGTCCCCCCAGCGTGAACCCCTTGCTTTGTGGAGTCCCTTTTCCTTCTCTATTCTATCCTCTCCCCTCTCTCTTCCTCCCACCTCACCCTCTCTCCTCCCTTAGGCACCATGACCTGCCAATCAGCAGCTGCCTATGGGGTGGGCTGGTCTAAGCCCCGTCCATATGGGTGGAGCGAGCCAGCACTAGGGGGTGGGGCTTGCTAATTGCTCTCCACCTGAGCTGGGGCTTTCTTCACATGGGCACACACATATATAACGGAGCACATGTTGAGCGCTTTTTACGGACCATTTAGGCTCTGATGAAAGGGGTGCGCCCCTGAAACATAAGCCATCTGGATGTTTTTGGGGTATCGTCCGACCCTCCCTGTTAAGTCCTGTCGGTGAATGCCAAGATTTCCAGCCATCTTGTCCGATAAGCTTGTATTTAAGCTTTGTCTGTGAGTAGGACTATTGCTTTTTATCAACATTTTAATAAACCTGTAAGTGGTAATACACTAGGTCGGTGCGCCCTCCTGTTTTCTTTCTTTTTTTTGGTGTCATAACTGATCACATATGCAGCATCATGGCAGTTGAAGATTAAACTGAGGCCAAGATGGCAGCTTCCTTGGCTGAAAACGATAAGAGGGTTTACTTCCATTTCAACTACTGCTCTGTGCTCTGGACAAAATGGCAGCATCCAGCCGGAAGAAACGGGAACAATGCTGGAGGCAATTTATAGCACACACTAATTTTGGTAGTAAATATTAATGTGGAATGGATCTTGCTAAAGAACATTTTATTTATTTATTTATCAGTTGGTATGAGTAAAGTTCCACTTTAAGGCTGGGTTCACACATGCGGGTGTCCCCGCATCCAATTCGCATGACAGGCAAGTGTGACCGGCTCTCAAAGGAGCCGGTTCACACATCTCCCGGGCGGCCGCAGTCTGAATTTAAAAAAGGGTCTGGTGCGTCTTTGGGTCACATGTGTGAACCCAGCCTGACAATCTCAAGCAGAATCTGCATCCTGCTTGTTCCACCTACCTGGACTGCAGTACCTTTTTAGGGGGGGGGGGGAGTACATTTTTGATTATACCTCTTCCAGTATAGTCAGTGGTCTTATTCCCCTTGGTGTAAACTTAAAAAGACCCAGCATCACCTAATAAGAGCATTAGAGCAAATTAATTATCAGTGTCCAAAGTTTGAGGAGTATGGTTCAGATCTTTTAATGGCCCTCTAGTATCATGTTTCCCTAAAAATAAGCCCTACTGTGATTTTCGGGGAGGGCTGCAATAAGCCCTACCCCGAAAATGAGCCCTAGTTTAAAGTGGTTGTAAAATCCTAAAATGCACTGTATTACAGTATTATACCGTGTAAACTGTGTGTGTTTCTGTAATCTATTTGTGATAAATACCTTCATTACAGCGGCGCTCAGCTGATCTCCCCCCCCCTCCCCCGCTGCTCTCCTCTTCTCCTAGCCCCCTGCAGTGCTCGGAGCGGAGAAAAGAGTTCAGGCGCGTCATGGAAGTGCCGAGCAACGCTCGGCTGATCCACCGCTGCTCTCCTCCTCTTCTCCCAGCTGTCAGCGGAGGATCTCAGGCCCTCCTCCCTCTGCAGTGCTTGGAGCGGGGAAGACCAATCAGGTGGGTCATAGGAGCGCCGAGCGGTGCTATAAGAAGATATTTATCACAAATAGATTACATAAAAAAGCACAGTTTACATGATATACTGTAATACGGTGGATTTTACAAGCACTTTTACTCAGTTCCACTGGCCACTGGAGATTCTTGACACAGGGAGGGAGATGGGGAGAGAAGACGAGCCCTACCTCGAAAAATAAGCCCTACTGCAGTGGTTCTCAACCTTACTAGTGCCGTGACCCCTTGATAAAATTTCCCAAGTTGTGGGGACCCCTAACAGTAAAATTATTTTCGTAGCGTGGGTTGTCAGCAACCAAGGCAAGACAGGTAATTTGCGCCCCTAACCCACGGAAATTTAGCGCTCCCTGAGTCCCTTCCACTCATACAGTATTAAATCCCCTTATGGTACATTTTAGGTTGTACCACTCTTTCTCTTTGTTCTCCTTTCTTTCCCTTTTATCTCTCTCTATCCTAATTTCTTTTTTCCCCATTCCTCTCTCTAGCCATCTTTCTTGTTCTTTCTCTTAAGCCCTGTACACACGATCGGATTTCCTATGGATTCAAATCCGATGGATTTTTCCATCGGAATTCCGATGAAGCTGACTTCCATCAGTCTTGCCTACACACCATCAGTCAAAAGTCCGACCGTCCCAAACGCCGTGACGTAAAACACTCAGACGAGCCGAAAAAAATGAAGTTCAATGCTTCTGAGCATGCGTCGACTTGATTCTGAGCATGCATGGGTTTTTTCTCCGATGGAG
The DNA here is from genome assembly GCA_029206835.1 of Rana muscosa. Classification (NCBI taxonomy): domain Eukaryota; kingdom Metazoa; phylum Chordata; class Amphibia; order Anura; family Ranidae; genus Rana; species Rana muscosa. The sequence goes on along the minus strand of CM055122.1, from coordinate 825,306,319 downwards.
TTTCACACAGATGATCGGAATTTCCTATCGTGTTTTTTTCCATAGGATAAATTTAAAACATGTTCTATTTTTTCTCACCAATGGAAAAAAGACCGATGGGGGCCCCCACACGATCGGTTTGTCCGATTTAAAAAAAGTCCATCGGACTGTTTTCATCAGTAAAACTGATCGTGTGTACAGGGCATTTTTCTTTCTCTCCCTTTTTCTTTGTTCCTCCCCCTCTTTTCCTCTCCCTTCCATGTATTCTCTCGTTTTTATTCCTTCTCTTACTCATTGGTGGGGGGGAATGGGATTGGGATGAGTGGCAGTGCTGGCCGGTAGTTGGGATGAGTGGCAGTGCTGGGGGGAGTTCTGATCACCCAACTTGGGTGCTCTTGATCAAGGTCATCTGCTGATCTGAGAACTGTAGTGGGGACTTTTAATGGCAACTATAATCACAGGTAGTGCTACTCACTGTGTCTCCGGCTTCACTCTGTCTCTGAAATTTGGTGTCTCGGGCAGTGACACCTATGCCGAAATCAGGAGATAGGGTCTCCTCCAGCCTTTCCCACTTCACTTTCCTCACCAGTCAGCTGACCTCCAGTTTCTGCCCCCCAGCCATGCCGTGAACTGAATGGGCGGCCGCGGGCTCCAGGAACAGCCCAGCTAGGCGGCCGCAGAAAAGCTGGGAGAGTGGTGCGGGCTTCAGGAACAGTCCAGGATTCGGTGACCCCTGGAAAATCGTCATTTGACCCCCGAGGGGGTCCCGACCCCCCCAGGTTGAGAACCACTGCCCTACTGGGTCTTTTGTTGCCAAAATTTAATATAAGACCTGGGCTTATTTTTGGGGAAACACAGTTGCGATCTGTCACAAGATTGTGTATAGCTTCACAGTGAAAATATCCCCATTCTTTTCTAGCCCATGGGTATTTAAACTGGGGGGGAAATTAAAACCACATGAGCACGATGCGTTGTCATGCATTTCTCTGCGTTTTCTAGAGCATGCAATGACATAAGAAAGGTCTGGTCGCATTCATGAACATTTTCCCATTCAATTTAATTTAAATAGTACAGAGTAGATTGTCAGAAACTCAACATATCTAAAGCACATCAGTGCAAGGTATACATCTGAATGAATAAAGGTGTACTCTTGCGCTCCCACTTTACTTGTAAGTGTATGCGAGTTATCCAAAAATAAACTTAAACAATTGCTGCACACATCCAATGGTGTTCCCACAATTATACAAATGTACATTAAACCAAAAAGTGATGATGCCCAGCTTTTTATACCTTTTGTAAACAACCTGTGTTAAGTAAAAACAAATGTTTACTGGTGGTCTTAGTATCCCTTTAAATATGATGTCAATATTAATGATGTGTTATCACTGTGTTCAGTGGTTAGGTGAACTGAAACACCATAAAACATTTAGTGCAATAAGGTAAACGGGATGACTGAATACCGTAAATAAGTATGAATAGATGAAAGTCTCTTGTGTTGTTATAATCTTCTTCCCATCACCGTTGTGCAAATATCTGTGCCCTGTGTAGTCCGCTTCCACCTCTGTGCTCACAGATCTCTTACCTTCCTTATGCTTGTGACTGCATATATGTGAAATTCTCCATACATGGTGTCCTGTGTCCCTCTGTCCACTGGGGGCCCTCTCAGGATTTCACCCAGTGTCCTTACATGTCCACCTCTGCTTGTGCTTCACTCATAATGGGGGAAAACTACAAAGATACTCCTCATAGTGTCGTAATGTTACTATCCAGACAAAAACATCACTTTTAAATCTGGCTGCATGAGCCATGAAGTAAGTTTTTCAGTATGTACCACCCAAGCTCCATCCTTTAGAAAAGTTGACCTTATATATGGATAGCTACTTGATGAGCAAAGTGGTTATCTTTTTATTGTGTCCATGTCGGGAATATTGTCAAATACATTTTTTTTTTTCTAAATATTTGCAATTTTATTTGGTTAAATATCTAGGTAACTTTTTTTTTCTTGTAGGCAATTCATGGATCTTGCAAGTTTCTTCATTTCTTCACTCGAAGGAAAAGATTCCTAGCAGCTAGCTTAATCAACTTTACTACTCAACATGTTTCCTTGCGTCTGGTCTGGGTATTACAGAATATTCCAGAGGTAAGAAGATACCAGCAAAAGTCTATACCAGAATTCTATGGTTATGGTCTATTTTTGTTCAAATACATTTTTTTTTTTTTTTATACTTGGGTTTCATGACCTTGTAGTACAGGAAGACAGACAACGTCAATACACTTTGCATGAAAATAAGGTACATTATACAAACCCAGTATGCCAGCAAACTGCAATCGGTGCCTCAGGAGCCCAGAAAGTCTAACAATGTGGAACCCAGGTCACTACTTAAGACCCAGTGATATCTTCTAAATAAGTATAATGTCCCCTTGTGATGCAGGGCAAAGGACAAGGTTAATCCAAGGGTCCTTACTGATCGGTTGCCATATCCTGCACGGAAATATAGTAAGAAAGCAAAGGTGGAAAGCCACACAATGGGGAAAATAAAGCAGAGATGAAGAAGAGGAGTAAGGTGGGTCGATTTGATTCCAACACAACTTGCAGATGAAAATCACTTGTGATAATCAAAGGAGAAGGTGGAGTTTGGCAGAAATGGAAAAATCGATTCAGTTGAACCATAGCCCAAAAATTTTGCATAGCATTCATGGAGGCAGGCAGGGAAATCTTCTATCCTCATGATGTGGTTAAGTTCCCCCACCCACTAATGGTGGGAGTTGTAGTTGTTTTACAATGCCTGGGAATTGATGCTCGGGCTGCAGGTAAGAGAAAGCGGAATAGACCCTTTTTATTCTTGGCGACTGACCCAAGTATGATTGAAAGAAGAGCAACCTCTGGAGTTTCTGGCCAGGTTTTACCCGTAATGAGGGGGCAAAGCTGGAAAATGAAATTCCAGAAAGGTCGTATACGAGGACAGGTCAAAATGTAGAAGTATGCCTCCTAATTCTTCACATTTTCAGCCCCAGGATTGATGGAATACTTTAATGTAGGAGGGCCGGATTTCTTCACCACCTGGTTTAAAGTTTACCTCCTGGGCTTGAGTAGCTATACTAGTCCTATTCAGAAATCGGGTGTCCTATTCTCAGACATAAATGGGATGGTTTAGAAAAGCCCCAGAGAGGAGAATGTTATACAACGCTGGGATAGTATGTGGGCAGTCAGAGTCTCGTAATCAAAAGGCTTCAAAAGATTTCAGGTCCCTGTGAAGCTGCACAATCCCTGCAGTCCTTGCAGACTTGGCTAGAAAATGTTAGATGCCTAGTACACACAACTGGGATTCCTGATGGGAAAAGGTCTGTCGGAAATCCCGAGGGGAGAACCTGCTCTCTACATTACCCCCAAACAGACGATCAGTTTTCCTGCCGGGAACTCAGATGAGAGCTATTCCTCGGGAATCCCGACCGTGTTTTATGCTCCATCAGAGTTTTTCCCCACAGGAAAACGGCAAAAAATGGCTGTTTACTGCTACACACGACCGGGTTTTCTGACGGATAAAAGTCCGTCGGGAATCCCAGCGGGAAAAAGAGCTGTTTTTCTTTGTCCGCAGGGTTTGGCAGTTTTCCCGTCGGAAAAACTGCGAGGAAGCATACACACGGTTGGGATTCCCGGTCAAAATCTCTCCTCGCAGTTTTCCAGTCGGAAAACCCGGTCATCTGTACGGGGCAAGAGCTGCAGGTAGTAAAACCATCTTCCCTGGTGAGGAGTATCGGGTTAGAAATCCGTAAAAAGATTTAATCCCAGATGGGCCTACTGCCTGTTTGACAGAGGGGTTTGATTCCCTCCAACATAGGAAACGTTTGCAATGCATACCCGAATGGAATTCTGGTTTGCCAAAAATTTGGTGTAAACAGACCAATGTATGTGGAAATGCTCCAGGGCCGTTGGAACGTTTGTGTTAATGTTATGGTATGTCATTCAATACTTGCCCACAGTTTGAACCGATCATGTTTAAGACCCTACAGAGCTCAACTGCCCTGTAGTATAATTTCAACTGTGATAGGCCTGCCCTCTGTTATCTATTTTACTAGTATGTCTTGATGTACTTCAGCTAGGGTTCTGGGCCACAAATATGTAAGCAGGGCCATTCGCATGGAGCGAAGACCTTTGTTGGAGGACATGGACTGGTTAAAGCGGTGGTGCAGGAAAAAAAAAAAAAGTCAGCAGCTACGAACAGTGTAGCTGCTGACTTTTAATAAGGACACTTGCCTGTCCTACTCTCCCGCGATGTCGGTCCTGCCGCGGTGATCGATCGCTGCTGGCAGGCTCCCGGCTCCTCCATCCTGAGTAAGGGAAACAGGCAGTGAAGCCGTAAGGCTTCACTGCCCGTTTCCTACTGCGCATGCGCCACTCGCACGGCGCTTTGGGAATGGGCGGCTTGCCTCCTGGGATACACACAGTTCCCAGAAGGCAGCGCGCCCCATTCACAAGAAGAGGAAGCGGAAGGAGAGCCACCGCGGACGGAGAAGAGGAACATTAGCGGCAGATTAGGGGACTTCCGCCTAGCAACAGGTATTTAGGGTGAGTATAATTTTTTTTTTTTTTTTTTAAGTGTGAAGATTTTTTCAGGGTGGACCTCCACTTTAAGTATGGAACATGTATAAAAAAATAAATAAATGAGGATGTCCATCTTGTAGATGGACATCCTACTCGGCCACTTCAAGGGTTTGGTAAGCCACAGTTTTTTTGTGTTTTTTTTAAAAACGAACAAAACATTTCAATGACCCTTTTCAATAGTAAATGTTTTATTGCGTTTGAAATAAATTGGGCAACTATGCAATACTGCTCATATTCCGACACAGGCAAATGGCTCCCATGACGGGCTGTGACCTACTGCCCAAGAGTTGTCTTAAAATTTAGGCCATTGTTAAAGCATAGTGTCCTGCATATAATTAGATGGAGTTAAAGGAGAAGTACAGCAAAAAGCTAATTTGGCTGTACTTCTCCTGTGGATCACAGGAGTGCAGTTCGTTCTGCACTCCTGTGACCCAAAGCCCGCTGTCGGCTGATGTCACAGGGCTAGTCCAGGCTCAGGAAAGATCTCAACCATATGGCTGGGATCCACCCACATGCTTGGACCGGAACCCAGTTCAGCCTCTCGGTGAGCCGCTGAGAGCCTGAGCCAGCCCCTCTCACCCCCTCCACAGCCCAGCACTCCAGTGAGCGCGTAGGGGGGTGGCGGCAGAGCAGAGAGCTACTGACTGTCATCAGCTCTCTGCTCATAGAGATGTGAGAACCGAATGATCAGTGGTGTTTGATTGCTCCGTTCTCAGTGTAGGAGCCGTGGGGGACAGATGCAGCATCGCTCCACCTAGGTAAGTATGTATGATTTGAAGAAAAAAAATCTTTCCATGCTTCTATAAACCAGCTTTCAGTTTTAGAGCCATTGATTGCCACTGTTCTCTTTCCCAGGTGTCCTCCTAAAAGCTGAATTCTAAGCCAGTGTTTCTCAACTCCAGTCCTCAAGGTGCCCCAACAGGTCATGTTTTCAGGATTTCCATTAGTTTGCACAGGTGATTTGATCAGTTTCACTGCCTTAGTAATTACCACAGCCGTTTCATCTGAAGGAAATTCTGAAAACATGACCTATTGGGGTGCCTTGAGGACTGGAAATGAGAAACACTGTTCTAAGCAGATGTAAAAGACACAAATTAATGCAATAATCATTATTAAATTAATGTTTGTTTGTTTAAATTGCAAGTTAGTACCCAAGTTTGACCTAACTTCAGCTTTCTGTAGTCCCTAAATAGCAGAGCAGTAGAGGAAGAAGCACTACAAGGAGCCAACCCAAAGGCATACTGATAGAAAAAGGTGACAGGGAGATGAGCTCATCGCAGAGCCTCTTCCCCTTTCAATGCCCAGTCACAAGCTGGGGCTGGAAGAGCTGGCTGCAGAGGAAGTAGGTTAAATGATAATGGTCATTCATTCATTGTGAATACTGGCCATCAGACCGAGGACATCTAGTGGCAGAAAAAGTGCTGTGCGGTAAGGACCACATGCAGTCCAGTGCGTTTATTGATTTTTTAATTTATTTTTTCTGCATCAATAGCGCATGGATAGTAGGTTGTATGGTTTTCAATGGCATAGTTCACACCATCGTGGTCAGTTCCAGAAAAAAAGTAGAACATGCTGCATTTTTTTTCTGAACTTTACTGGAATGCAGTAAAACACACCAAAAACTCGCTGACACACACATGTCCTTATTTAAGGTGAAGAAAAGAGGGGGATAAAATGCACCAGAATGTCTGGAAGACTTCAAAAACGCGCAGTCAGAAAAGCATCCAGACTGTGTTTCTGTGGTGTCAACTGGCTCTAATTCTCTGGAATGAAGGTGTATATTCTAAAAGTCACCCTCTATCCAGAGACTTCCCTAGCCATTCAGTTATATATTGTTAGTTTTAACTGGAGTTCTGCTTATCTGACTCTGAAAATATTTCATTCATGAGCATATCGGTCAGAGTAAACTATAACCTTGCTTAAGGCTCCATGCACACCTAAGCGTACTACAGCGACACCTGCTGCACTGCGTTTAAAAACCAAAAAAAGTTTGTGGCGCATGTTTGGAATGGCACTAATTCATTTGAATGGGCCTCCCTCCACTCCAAAAACGTGCCAAAGAAGCTCATTTTGTATTTTTATTTGCAATTAATCATGGCAAGATCGCACCATGTTTTGGGTGGCATCACAAACGCGTTCTGTTTTGCTGCCATTCTGGAATTGCTAACAGAATCGCACGATTCTGCCCACGATTCCAGTACACTCAGGCGTGAATGGAGCCTTAACGTTTTACATGTTCCATGCTTTCTGGTTGAGACTGAAGCATCTGTCAGTGGAACTAAACGTGACCCAGCATGCTGACAAAGGAGAGTAGAAGGTGTTATTGAATGTTGCGTCCTGTGTCACACCATAAATAGATGATGATCTCAGAAGAGGTCTGGATTGGGAATAAAAGCTGCACCTTCATATCAACCACTAGATGGTTTTCCCGACGACCAATAATAAAGGTGCTGTATAGCAAACCGCTGCTATAGGTATATGAATGCTGTGACCAGGGAGGGTTTCTGCCCTCCCCGTGTGCATTCCAAGGCTAATGTTCTAAGATGTGTGGAGTGATCCTGTGTATTTAGATGCTGCTTCCACTATGTAATTGTTTCATGTCACCATTTAAGTGCACACAGTGGCTCTATGTACGTGCACTGTAATTCATGTCTCTGTACTGATTGGATTGCTAATAAAGCTTTTGCTCTTTGATGACTGTTCTCTCAGCTGTAGCTGATATAAAATATTGTCCTTGGTAAGCCTCTGTTCTCTTTGACACGGTTCTCCTATTTTAGGTCCTGATCTCACATAAGGAAAAGCATAGTGGATTGATGTCCGAGATATCTCCAGGGCAGTCTTGACCCTAGAGTTCTGACAAAACAAGCAATGTGCAAAACAACGCTATTTTTTTTTTTTATATAGCCAGTTTAAAGGCCAAGTTCACCTTTTAGGGGAAAAAGCACATATTTCTGAAGAAACTATTTATTTTTATTTTTTTAACCATAGGAGCCTAGAGAGCATTGCACCCATGGCCAGTCTCACAGGTGCAATGCCAGGCCCCTGACAACTCTCAGTATAGATGTCTGCCTGTACCTCCCATATGGGCAGACAGTTACTGAAGAGCAGGAAGGATCAATGAATTACAAGAGTGCTCACCAGCGCCCTCACAGTTCATTGAGAACTACAAGCCGACTGCTGCAATGGCAGATAGTCGTCGTAGTTCATTCATTCACAGGACTCTGTGAATAAATTATGCGGCCGTGGGGGTGGAGCCCTGCATGGCCACACTTTTTTTAAATTGACCCCTGCCTGCTGTCGCATGGGGAGAAGTAGGGTGGAGGAAGTTGCATGTTGCACCTTTTTTAAATATGGGTAGAACGCATGGCAAAGGTTCATTTATCCTTTCATTTATTTTAGTATAATTATCCTCTTTTAAATCTGTCCACCTATAAGTGAAGTTGTCTTCCCCCACCCCTTCGGGGGAATGCCGCATTCCTAAATACTTACCAAAAATAATTCTTGGTCATGTCCAGCTTGTACTGTGTGTCCATACTGCTTCCTTCATTCATTCCTATGGCCAGGTCCATACTCCTATGGTAAAAGTGTAAGTGAAAAAGGGAAATACCGTGCTGCTAAGTGAGGGAGAGGCAGCTGCCAGCACTAAACAAATAGAAGATTGTATAAAGAAATTAAAAATAAAGAGCGCAGGGCTAGTGATTAGGAATACTCCTATGAATGGCTGGGGCTGCCAGGTGTACGGACTATAGGAATGAAAGGAGTCCAAGGCGAACGTTTTTAATAGGAACTGGACCAAGCTGGGATTTTTTATGCAAAGCTTAGCAGTGGGGTTGAATGTAAGTAGTTATGTGGCTTTTGACCGGCTGGTTTTGTTTTGGGTCTGCGGCAATTGCCTCTCTCGAGTGGATCCCTTAGCTCCGTTGTCTAGGCAAAAATCCTTGGAATAAGGCTAATGTCCACACATGAGTAAAACCTAATCAGTAAGGCTTTATTCTTTTTCTTTGAGTCAACTTGAAGAGAAGAGAGTAGGAAGTTGAGAGAAGTAGGGGAAGGTTCAGTCACGCAATACTTAAGGTTCAGTTAGGGCTGGGCGATTTTCCCCCCCAAAAAATCTGCTTTTTTTTATAAAAAAAATCGATATTCGATTTTTTTTTTCATTATATTATTAAAGTGCATCAACAAACAAAATTGCAAAGGCAAACCCTTTCTCTAACTGCAAAGTCAGTGTGCAACAAAGATTGTTAAACATCCAAATTATTAATACTGTATTTGGATTTAGCTAATAAAACAACAAAAAATCCTGAGGTTACTCTTAGTTGAATTGAACTGTGCCTGTGCCTCACTGTGTTAATGCTTCACTGTGCCCAATGTCTCACTGTGCCCGTGTCTCACTGTGCCCATGCTTCAATCACTGTGCCCGTACCTGATGCAGATTTTCATGGGATACGGATTTTACTGCTACACCGGTGGCCATTCCAGTATTCAAAAGCTGCGCCCCCTCCTCGTCTGTGATAGGCGGAACACTCAATTTCCCAGCATTCAGTGTTCCGCCTACCACGGACATCCGCTCATCCTCATAACACAGAAGAGGATGAGAAGATGTCCGTGATAGGCTGAACACTGCCTGCTGTGAAACTGAGTGTTCCGCCTATCAGACGACGAGGACTCGGGAGGCGCGGCTTTTGAACACTGCAATGGCCGCCGTCTGTCTGCATGACACGCTGATCAGGTAGTCAGAAGGCGGCTTGCGGTTAGTTAGTGTTACATTACATCTACTCGCGGTGGCTGCCGCGAGTGATGTAATTGGGGTAACGCCGCCCAGTGCCATTCTGGACACGCCCCTGCTACGGAAACTCTGAAGGAGAAAAAAATAATTAAAAAAAATCGATTTTCTTCAAATCTGAATCCATTTGAACTCAAAACTCGATTCAAGATTAAAATCGATTTTTTTTTTTTTTTTTCCCAGCCCTAGGTTCAGTATCTATACTCATCGCCATTCAAGCCTGAGTGGGCATTGCTCACCCGGATAGTCCCTATGAGAGTGGTCCTAGCAGCCGGGATGGAGCACGGATGTCAGAGACGATGAATCCCTCTTTAGCAAGTTTCCAGGCCTCTCCCCGAGACAGCAGTACCGTCGCTAATATCCTGGGACTGATCCTCCCCTGGACTCCTTTCCTAAAGATGATGGGCCTCCTACAAGCGGGCAGCCTGAGATCCTTCTCTGAAGCGTAGGCCCCTGTCAGCGGAGCTGGGCCTACAATGCAGCAACAGGACCTCGGGCTGAAGGTGCCCGAGAGCCTAAACACACTCGTGCACCTCGTGCCATGCGGGCCACGAGGCACACTCACTGGACCAGAGGTCCCCCCCTGCGCCTTGGGGTCCCCCTGGAATCGCCTCACGCCTAATGGCGTCTGCCCCTTATGTACCCTCTCCCAGAATGCACGGCGGGTAGACCACGCCCCCTGCACAGCTGCCAGGAGGGAACACACAAGGTGCTGTGATACCCCCGTAGGTTAACCTATGCCGGCTTAGACAGTGCCACCTACAGGCATCGGAGAACACTACTGCCAGGCAGTATCACACCCAGAGCAGAAGCAATATTAAATCATTGATTGGTCCGAGCCCAACTACCGGCTCAGACTACCCCTAAATTTCCACATAGCGCCCCCAAATATTGGGGGGGGGCGCTACAATTGTTTTTTTGTTTTTTTTACCCAGCATCACTTTGAACATTTTAATGTGAAATTTCCAAAAAGCACAAATGTAACTCTGTTATCCTTGCAGGTACGGCATGCAGCAGATGAGGGGAACTGTTGTTTTGGGACCATTGATACATGGCTGCTGTATAAACTCACAGATGGTGAGTGTTTTTTTTATATGAAAGTAGTAAGCAACCCTGTCTAGTACCTGAAAAAATGTTCATACCCTGGTAATACAAGGCAAACTTTAGTTTTTCTCTTAAGTGTAACAGGGCGGCAGGGTTTGATATCCTACTAGGTATTTACTGCTCTTCAATAACCCATGTATAGCGATTCCTCTACCCACAAACACCCCCCACCACTACTGCAGATTGCTTTTCAGAGGATGGAAAGCATTTTCACTAATGTAAAATACACTTAGGAGACTACTCACAAAATGTGGTGCCATCTATCCCTATGGTAAATGTACTTGCATACATAGGAAATAGGATTTTATTTATTTTTTTAATTACCTTAAAACGCAATGTTCCAGTGCCTTGAAAAAGTATTCATGTTATAACTAAAAACGTAAATGTATTTTTTTATTGGGATTTTATGTGATAGACCAACACAAAGTAGGACATAAGTGTGAAGGGGAAGGAAAATGCTAAATCACTCATTTATTTTTACAAATAAATATGTGAAAATTGTGGCGTGCATCTGTATTCAGCCCCCTTTAAGCTGACCATACACTATACAATTTTTTTTGTTCAATTTTCCTTTTAGATTTACCAAAACCATATAATATAATGTCAAACCTAAACCCTTTCGATTTGTATGCAATCAGGCAGGCCCTTGCACTACATAGTTGAAGGTAAACCTAAAGGAAATTGAATAAGAAAATTGTATAGTGTATGGCCTGATACCCCTAACTAAAATCTAGTGGAACCAATTGCCTTCAGAAGTCACCTAATTAGTAAATAGCATCCACCTGTGTGTAATTTAATTTCAGTATAAATACAGCTGTTCTGTGAAGCCCTCAAAGGTTTGTTGGAGAACCTTAGTGAACAAACTGCATCATGAAGGCCAACGAACACACCAGACAGGTCAGGGATAAAGTTGTGGAGAAGTTTAAAGCAGGGTTAGGTTATAAAAAAAAGATCCCAACCTTTGAACATCTCTTGTAGCACTGTTCAATCCATCATCCGAAAATGGAAAGAGTATGGCACAACTGCAAACCTACCAAGACATGGCCGTCCACCTAAACTGACAGGCCGGGCAAGGAGAGTATTAATCATAGAAGCAGCCAAGAGGCCCATGGTAACTCTGGAGGAGCTGCAGAGATCCACAGCTCAGGTGGGGGAATCTGTCCACAGGACAACTATTAGTCAAATCTGGCCTTTATGGAAGAGTGGCAAGAAGAAAGCCATTGTTGAAAGAAAGCCATAAGAAGTCCTGTTTGCAGTTTGTGAGAAGTCATGTGGGGGACACAGCAAACATGTGGAAGAAGGTGCTCTGGTCAGATGAGACAAAAATTTAACTTTTTGGCCTCAAAGCAAAACTTTGTGTGGTGGAAAAGTAACACTGCACATCACCCTGAACACACTATCACACTAGGGAAGCTGGTCAGAGTTGATGGGAAGATGGATGGAGCCAAATGCAGGGCAATCTTAGAAGAAAACCTTTTAGCGTCTACAAAAGACTTGGGACTGGGGCAGAGGTTCACCTTTCAGCAGGACAAAAACCCTAAACATACAGCCAGAGCTACAAAGAAATGGTTTAGATCGGGGATATGCAATTAGTGGACCTCCCAGCTGTTGCAAAACTACAAGTCCCATCATGCCTCTGGGTGTCATGCTTGTGGCTGTCAGAGTCTTGCTATGCCTCATGGGACTTGTAGTTCTGCAACAGCTGGAGGTCCGCTAATTGCATATCCCTGGTTTAAATCAAAGCATATTCATGTGTTAGAATGGCTCAGTCAAAGTCCAGACCTAAATCCAATTGAGAATCTGTGACAAGACTTGAGCTATTTTGCAAAGAACAATGTGCAAAAATTTCACTCTCCTAGATGTGCAAAGCTGGTAGAGACGTACACAAAAAGACTTGCAGCTGTAAGTGCAGCGAAGAGGTTCTACAAAGTATTGACTCAGGAGGGCTGAATACAAATGCACGCCACACTTTTCACATATTTTTATTTGTAAAAAAAATAATCTGAAAACCATTTATCATTTTTCTTCCACTTCACAATTATGTGCCACTTTGTTGGTCTCACATAAAATCCCAATAAAATACATTTACAATTTGGTTGTAACATGACAAAATATGGAAAATATTAAGGGGTATGAATATTTTTTCAATGCACTGTAAACTATGCCTAGGGCTGGGTTCACACATATGCAATGCCAGACATTGTATGTGATTCGCACCGCATTGCTGTGCATATCGCATGCGATGTCTGTGCAATGCAAATTCAGCCCTACAGTTTGTAGGGCTGAAATCACATCGCATTCACACCAAAAATGGTGCAGGACCCTCCTATGATGCAGCTGCCCCCCAAAGACCCCCTTTTACTTACCTGAACCCGGTCTTTTCAGCGACAGGGACAAGCACACCAGCTCCAGCCTGCGTCTCGGGTCCTGATTGGATAGATTGATAGCAGCTATTGGCTCCCACTGCTGTCAATCAAATGTAATGACCCGGGGGTGGCGCCGAGTCCTGCTGTCTGTGTCAGACGCATCAGCAGGACACTGGAGCACGCACAAGTGCCCCGAGGGAGAGTGGCTCTCCAATGGGGCACTCGAGAAGAGGGGGATCGGGGCCGCTTTGTGCAAAACCAACTGCATAGAGGAGGTAAGTATGACATGTATTTTGTTTTTTTTGCTTTTTAAAATGAACCTTTTAGATATCTTAACTTTCTTTTGACACCCGCAGCGGTTTGTAGAGAGCGAGTTAGATCTGATGCGAGAACCCGCACAGGAATCTTGCTGGTTCCTGCATCGCATATGTAAACCCAGCCTAAAAGCTGTCATAAATGGCTCAGATTTTCTCCAGTTCAAGGACTGCTGGCACCACCTGCTGTGAGATGGGGGTGGTTGGCTCTCATGGTAGATGCGTTTTTCCAGGGATTCAAGACAGTCAGGAACTATATTAAAGGGCATGGTAGCCCATTTTTATTCAAAAGGCAAAATTAAAGTCCAAAAGTTTCCCACGCAGGGGTTCTTCTCCATTAAATACACAGAACAGAAAATGCTAGCCCACCTGGCTCTCTGTAGCAGTATCTGTAGCAGTACTTCTGCACTTTATCCTGGTCACCCAGACCACCGGACTCCTCAAAGTAGACGGCTTCCCTTTAGCGTCCACAGCTCTGTCTCTTGCAGTCACCAATGTTCTGGCTGTCACCTACAGCCTCTCTGTCTCCTGAAGACCTCCTGTCTCTTGGTGTAGAGCCGTCTCCAACTGGGAGCCATGAGGTCTTCCCATACATTCATTATAAGGGCTGTGCTCACCTGAGCACACAACCTGCTGGTAATCAGCAAAGTCTGGACACAGGGTTGGAGATCCCATCCCTCCCAAGACACTGGAATCTCCAAACTACAAAGCCCCTTTCCAGAATACCAAAACCTGGAGAAAGCTGCGAAAGCAGATTTCTCCAGTCCACATCTACGCTCTGTAGTCTTGCACGTTGCAAATGTGCAGACCCTGTGTCCAGCAAACTGTCCATTTTACCGTGACAGTAGCTCCTACTGTCACATAGGCTAAACAAAATGTGATTGAATAATTGACTTTTGTCGAAGAAGCTGAGTGGAAAGTTGACAGCTGAGCAGTGCCCGTCTTCAATCAGATGCAGTCATTGTTCGGGTATTCTAAGAGAATTCTGTCAAAATACAATAGCTGACAGGTAAGATTCCACCATTCAGTGTGTTCATGTTTTGAGCAGTCTGTTTGGTCAGCTTTAGGCCCCTTTCACACTGGGGCGGGCAGGTGCGGTAGCGGTATAGCAGTGCGATTTTCAGCGCTGCTATACCGTCGTTCTTACCGCGGTATGCGGCCGCTAGGGGGGTGAATTTAACCCCCGCTAGCGGCCGAAAAAGGGTTAATACCGCAGTGTCCCATTGATTTCAATGGGCAGCCGCGGTAAAGGAGCGGTGAACACACCGCTCCTTCACCGCTGTAAAGAAGCGGCTAGCAGGACTTTTGGAGCGGTCCTGCTAGCGCACCGCTTCAGTGTGAAAGCCTTCGGGCTTTCACATTGAAGGCTACAGGCACGAATTTTTCATGTGGTATAATAGCGCTAATATTAGCGCTAAACCGCATGAAAAACGCCCCAGTGTGAAAGGGGCCTTAGGGATTGAAGAAATCAAAGACTGCTCATTTTTTTTCCCATCTGCGAGCGGGCTGATCAAAAAAAAACTGAATGGATTTCCCCCTCCACGCAACGGAGGAGTCCTCCCCACTGTGCTATTGTATTGTAACAGCGGGATGACTCCTCTGCCAGAGTACACTAATTATGCACCGATCGAATGAAAATTTACCAACAGTCCTGTTCGAGAGTTGCCGATCATTAGATCAACTCCCCTTGAACAAGAACTGCCGGTAAAGGATCGAAATTTCCGGCTGAATTTTGATTCATCTATGGTCAGCTTAATAAAGCTGGATACACATTGTACAATTTTCTTTTGATTTTTTTTTTTTACTTTAGATTTACCAAAACCATATACAGTGGAACCTCGGATTACGAGCATAATCCGTTCCAGGAGAATGCTCGTAATCCAAAGCACTCGCATATCAAAGCAAGTTTCCCCATAGAAGTCAATGGAAACAAAAATAATTTGTTCCGCATTGACTTCTATGGCATGCAATACCGCATGTGGCCAGAGGTGGGAGAGCCTCGGAAATACTCTGGACAGCTCGGCTGAACTCGGAAAGGCTCGGGAACGGAGCATTTCCGATCGGTTCCGGCACCCCTGTACCTCTGGCCAAATGCGGTACTGCACACCGCAGAGGCTTGAATCCTGCTCGTTTTTAGAAAAAAAAAATGCTCGTATTGTGAAACTCTCATTAACTGCGTTACTCGCAATCCGAGGTTTCACTGTAATATGAGGTCAAACCTTAAGAGTTTCAATTTGTATGCAATCAGGCAGGCCCTTACACTATATGGTTGAAGGAAAATCTAAAGGAAATCAAAGCACAAAAGTTGTATTAGTGTGTATCCAAGTGTATGGCCTACTTAAAGATTACCACAAACGTTGCAGTACATAGTTGTTGGTAAATCTAAAAGGAGATTGTACAATTAGATTGCAAGGGCCTGCCTGATTAAATTTAAATGGTTTGGACAGATTAAGAAGGTCCTTGTATTACATAGTTATAGTAAATCCAAAGTTGATTGTACAAAAAATGTATGGTCAGATTGTAACGTGTATGGTGAGCCTGTGCGTGTGTGTGTGTGTGTGTAACACCTAATATTACTTTTCTTATGATAAAAGATGATTATGGCAATAATTGCACCAACATTTTATTACTTAATCAAATAATGTATCCTCCAAAGTAATGACGAGATGCAGCGGTTATGACTGTCATGCAGATGAGAGGTGACCTGACCGAAATTCAATGCGGATTTAGAGATTTTATACTCCTGCTGTGTATTTCTGAGTTTCTTTATATCCCAAAAACAACTTTTGCAAATATTAAGTACATTTCTAAAAGGGCCTAAGAGTGTCTCTTTTATAAAAACAGAAATTCACTGTGTTGTGCTTTTTTTTTGCATTAAATATTCGTAATGAGCGTCATCACCAGTTGTTTGAACTTGGGCAGATGGTTGTGATGCTTGTTCTAACCCCAACTGAGTTCTTTTCTGTAAGTATAGGAAGGGCACAGATAATGAATCATTGGAGATGCAGCACACATCCCCTTCATTTATATCCAAACGAAGACAAATGGACCACGAAGAAAAAATGATGATAGCCTCTCCCTGTACGAAGGGTCACTTTGCCATCTGTCTGTGTGCATGGCGTTGTGGGCCCATTCAGCCTTTGTGTAATGCTGTGGAACAGATCGGCCACTACGTATAAGATCAACCAGCTGTCTTCACACTACAGTAAAATCTGTCTTGTCTTCTACTTGTTTAGAATCATCTGGGAATTAAAAAGGAAGTTTCAACGATTCCTAAAATAAGGCACAGTTTACTGTTGATTAAAGAAAAAGAAAAATGACTCTGTTAAACCGCATTTCCTAAAGTATCTAAACCCAAAATGTTTTTTTTTTTTTTTTTTTTACCTCGTTTTGGATAGAGTAGTGAGGGGTTAGAATCTCTGCCAGGTTTTAACTGCTGTCTGTCCCTGTCCTTTATTTATTACAGGTACATATATAGCGCCATCAATTTACACATATATATATATATATATATATATATATATATATATATATATATATATATATAGTGTATTCACATTAGTCCCTAAACCTCACTAAGCGTACAATCCCTAACTCACATTCATACAGTACATATACTAGGGCCAGTTTAGACAGGAGTCAATGAACCTACCAGCATTTCTTTGGAGTGTGGGAGAAAACCGGAGTAACCCACGCAGGCACAGGGAGAACATGCAAACTCAAGGCAGGGAGTGCCGTGGTTGGGATTTGAACCAGCAACTCTAGTGCTGCTAGACGAAAGTGCTGCCCATTAGGAAGTGTCCCTGTTGGGAAGATCACTTGTGATTCTCATTTTAGCCAGAATCGTGCAGCTCTACTGTCACTGTAGTAATGACACTGGCTGGGAAGGGGTTAACTTCTAGGGAGACCAAGGGGTTAAGTGTTCCTGCCTAACTATGTGTAATGTGTGTAAAGTGTGCTGCTTTTTACTTATGATCTGTTTCTTATCCCTGCTCTGCAGGGATGAAAAACTGACAGATTGCTCCCTCTGTACAGATCTCTGTGTTGTTTGCCAACACAGGGCTCTGGGCTGTAATTGTACACAGCTGATCAGCAGGTCCCAGCTGTTAATCGGGCTCCTTGACTTGCTGACAGCCTCACACTATGTACAATCAAAAACCCGGAAATAGGCAGCGACATGCGGGTATGCTTTGCCTACAGTGGCTGCCTGTCTGCAGTACATTGCAGGAGGTTGGCAAGTGTTAAAAGCAATTTTAAACCCAAAAAGAAAATTGTATATATTTTTATTTATATAAATCATATATGATTTATATATTAAGCTATTGCAGCTTACCAGTCCTAGTGGATGTATTGGGCCCATGGGCGTAGCATAAGGGGTTGCAGGGGTCACAATCGCAATCCCGCCTCTAGCCCCTGCAGCCTGCCTGTTATATTATCATATCCTCCACAAAGTCCAGATCAGATCTTCCCTAGGACAGAGTTAAGAGGAGGAGAGTGCCATCCTGTAGCCACAATGGGATCAATATCACTAGTGAAGTAAGACACCGCTCAGTGTCTCCTAGTCACCAGCTGGGATTCTCTGTACCCCTTACCCCCCGACCTGGAGATGTCCACTTATCCCACTTCCCTGACCACTGGGGAAAAGACACACACCTCTGGGAGGTGACCTTCCCCCAACATCTGCCAACACTGACAGAGAAACCTTCAGAAATTGATAAAAACAAATCCCTTAACACCTACTGAGGGGCCTCGGAGGGGCTGCAGGCTCCAGATTTTGTTACATGGCTTTGCCCCCCCAGATCTAAGTTGCACCACCCAAAGCCCCTTGACCACCCCCTCCACCTTGGATGCTATGGCTGGCTGCTGAGCTCCTTTCCCATTACAACACTCTATACTGCTCCTCCTCCGCAGGGCTGAAATCACATTCCTTTACAACACAGCCAGTTAGCCACGATCTGCACAGGGTATATCTGCCAACTGCAATGCCGTTCCGACCAGAGAATTTCACAGGTCAGTACGGCAACATAAAAGCCAGATACACCTTGTGAAGACTGACAGACTATGTGTAAATAAATATGATTTCAGTCTTGTGTAGTGTGGGGGGGAGGAGCTGTATAAAGTGCTGGGTTGGGAAAGGGGCTCTGCCAAGTGACCCTCCAGGGGTCCCTGTCCTCTGATTCTCCAGCGGTGATCCCTGTCCTCTGATGTAAGGTGGAACTCTGGGAACTCAAAACTCTTAAGCCACTTTGAGTATCTTGGCGTGCGATGGGTGTATCTGCACTCACGGCGGAAGTGGTGGGTGGTAGTGGGGGGGGGGTGGAGGTTGGACCCTAGTCTTTTTATGAAGGGGTGGATGTCAACTGATACATGTCTGCTGACACTCTCTGCCATCGGATGCGATCCTGTCCGCCTAAAACAGATGAATGGGGGACCTATCGGATGGTAATGGACAAGCGGTCCGTTTCCATCCCATTACCCCATAGATGAGAGCAGGCTGGAGAACACCGACCTGTCAACCCCTTGCTCAGCGGAGAGATACCTTGCTCCCTAAGCAAGCAGATCCTGCTTCACGGATGGGCCCGTGTAAGAGGGGCCTGAGTTGTGTTTTTTTATTTTTTTATTTCTCTTTTCACCTAGTGATTCTGCCAGTAATACACTTCCTGCCCTAGGGTGGCATCATTGCATTGTATCTGTGGGGTAGCCATGGTTGTCAGAAAGGTTCGACTTCAAACATGTCTGCCTTAGTTACTCTACATTACATGGTGTATTGATGGTACTAGAACTTGGCACAATAAAAATCACAACTGCTGCCTCTATTGCTGTTTTTGGATTGGGGATCAGACACATGGACGTCTTTAGCTTCTTTACAAAGATGTTTGGACCTTGGGTGTGTTGTAGCTTTAAATGATAAGTTCACCTTTATGGAAAAAATAATAAATGTACATATCTTTGCAGGAAAAAAAAGTGCATTTTATTTTTTTCCAGAAGAGGCCTGGATAGCATTGCACCTGCAATTAGTACATACCGGGTGCAATGTGGGCTCCTGTAGACATGTCCTGGCTTTTAGCCTGTACCTCTGTAGAGGCCTTCTGTTTGACATGTACTCTTTCTTGTACTTCATTGAAAGCTAGAGGACATCAGTGAAGTACATCGGTGCCCTCGCAGCCCATTGCTACAGGTCCATCTGCCATGGTGGAAGATGGTACTTGTAGTTTGTTCATTTACAGGAGTATGAAAGTGACAGCAGGTGCAGGGAGAAGAACCCCCACCCCCTGTCACAGGTGAAGGAGGATTGGTGGAAGAGGCGACAGGACCTTGAAGATGTTATATATTCCACCCTAAATATGGTTGGAATATATAACCTGTTCCAAAGGTGAACCTATCCTTTATTGCAGAATAGGGCTGCCTCAAGTTGAGCCTGCTCTCTGTTTGTTTGTGTATTGCTATTCTGTCATACTATTAGGAATTTGGATAGATTTATGTATAAGGGAAAGCAAACTGTGAACTAAAAAAATAAGGAATTTTTTTTTTTAAATTAGCTAATCTTTTAATGTTTTACAGGATCTGTTCATGCGACAGACTATTCAAATGCCAGTGGGACGGCGATTTTTGATCCTTACTTGGTAGGTAACGTCAAGCAATGCCACTTTTATTGGTACCACTGTCTGTGTTTCCCTATAATGTGGGACATGTTTCACTGATAATCCTTGTGGTCACTGTAGGTGATCTGCAGCAGATTTTAGGTTTTCTACTTGCATGGACCCTCTGGGAGGGAATACTTGCTAGCCAAGCTGTGATGGCTAATGCAAATAAGTCAGTGTTGCTGTTGGGGAGGATAAAACCTATAATCTGGACCTTACTAAGAAGACACTGCACAGGTTATGGTGGTGTTACACATTGGATTGGGGAGCATTATGCTCTCTCATTCTTTAAGCAGTTTTTATATGCAGGAAATTTGTTTAGCTGGGATGAAATGTTTTTAAATTCATAATTAAAAAATAAGACAAAAACAAAAATGCAGCGCTGAACAAAGGTGAAAAGTGAAAAACACCCTGTGCAATAAAATATAATATCCAATTAAGGTGACAAAAGTTCAAGAAAATAGTGAAAAAGTCTCTGATGAATAAAACGATTCTTGAACCGTTGTGTGTAGAATCTGAAATCTTGAAAAGAAGTGTGGATAACCACCAATATATGGAAGGCTTACCAGAACAAGTGAACCCAAACAAACATACGTCTGAAGGGTCACATCAGGCTTTTAGATGTATGTCTCCTCCCAAGCTGATCCTATGCAGGTAAATCCACAGGACAACGCTCTCAGCAATGGTGATAGAGGTGAATAGAAAATAGTGGCTCAAATGGTAGTGAACCAGGATACCAATCAGATGGATATATGGAGGAAAAGAGAAGGGCACATGGCATAATATCGTCTAAAAAATCAAACTTTAATGTAGGTAGATACACTTACATCAAGATGGTTGAACAAACGCTTGTAAAATAGTGGCAGCAGTGGAATCTCCCGACGCATTTCGCAAAAAAAATTGCATCATCTGGATGATGCAATTTTTTTGCGAAACGCGTCGGGAGATTCCACGATCAAGTGATGTGCATGAGAGCCTCGGCTGTCCCGGGACTCCATCTTTTCATTGGCCCCCACTGCTGTCAATCACAGCCAGCGAGGAGAGAGCGGGGGTGGGGCTGAGCCACCCTCTCTGTCTTATGGATGCATAGAGCACTGCTCGGGAGCGAGCACAAACCAGTGTCCTCATAGCAAGCAGCTTGCTATTGGGGGCACTGGTCAAGGGGGGGAGCCAGGAGCGCCGACAGGGAATGTGAGAAGAGGTTTGGGGCTACTCTGTGCCAAGCCACTACACAGAGCAGGGAATTTTTTTTGTTTTTCTTTTTTTTTTTTTTTTTTTTTTTTATTAAAAAGCCAAACCTTTTAATACCACTTTAATGACCTAACTGCTTCTTGGTCCCAGACTCACTTTTCACATTAACCCCAAGCACCTGTGATCCCAATTTGCAGCAATGATTAATGCTTCAGCAAAAATTGTGTGTGTGTGTTCACATGTATGCAATTTGCGGCTGGTGCATTTTTGGAAAGGGTCAGGGACTTTTACAAGTGGGTATTATCCTTCATTTAGGAGTGACTAGGCAGAAAACTTGTAGAAAGTGTTAACACATCACACCTTATACAGTACCGCAGATCATTTTTTTTCTGCCTAGCATAGGTAGAAGGACATGGCTCCCTTCGGGCCCATTGGTCCGGGGGTTTTTTTCCTAGGTTTTTTTTTTTTTGTTCCTGCGATCTTCGATCAACTGCCGACTGGGTGACAGGCTGGATCCCAGATCCTTGTAGTCTCCCCAGTTTCGGGCATCGAGCGTGTGCCGATCCTAGCTACGCGCTGGGTTGTCCACGACATGCCCGTCGCTCCACGGGTGGCCGGTGAGCTTTGCACTCCAGGGCATGCATATGATCAGTCTCTATGGCTCAATCACAGCATGCCGGGCCGACAGTCACCTCCGTGCGCGGATGATGAACTGTTCGGAATGTCTTCCAGCACAATCCACGCAGGAAAGGTAAGTAGCTCCCCTGCTTCGACAGGAAGACTTGGCTGGACATTCCTGGAGAGATCAAGTAAGTGGTTTTTGCCCTTTCTTTCCTCTCTCCTTGCCTTCCCTCCTCCCTGGGCTCTGCAAGCTAAAGCTGGTTGCTGGGGGGCACCATCTGGAGCGGGACTGTGCTATAGGCTGTTATTAAGAATGTTAATGTGCTGCTTACCTGTGTGTGCTTCTTCCTCTATGCTGTCGGGCGGCCATTTTTTCTTGTGGTCCACGCCTGTTTTGGCCTCTGTCGTCTGTTCGGCGGCCATTTTCTTGTGGCCGCTTTGGCCTTTGACTGCTCGGTGGCCATTTTCTTATGGTCTACACTATTCTTCAGCACGGCCACTCGGCGGCCATTTTGTGGAAGTCTTGGGCCTCTAGAGTGCATTCCACAGGTGCGGAAGTCTACAGAGACAGGCTGATGAGGATCAGACTAACACAGGCAGCGGTGGGAGAGCATCTCAGGTGGTAGCAGACGGCAGCAATAGCGGTACCGTTCTAAGGGTGGTGAGTCCTCTGGGAGACCTTGCATCTCTGTAGCAGCTAGGAGGGTGGCCTATTGATACCTTGCCTGGAGTCCCTGTGGGTGTCAGGCGCATGGGTCAGCATGGCGTCTGAAGCAGACGTTTTTTCCCCTGAAATACCTGAGTTAGCAGCTGGTGCCCCTGATGTATCTGTGGACGCTATGTCGGCAATCCTGGAGGCTTTTGTTGCCAAGGTAGAAGCGGCGCGTTGGAACATAGGGGGTAGGAAACGCCCCCTTCCCTCGCCATTTTCTGGGGATAATTCTGATGCAGAACCAGGCCCGGCTGTGGCTCATAGCCCGGATTCTGATGCATCAGAGACTGCGGACCATGACCGGTCGGACAGTGAGAATGACTCCAGGTCCAGGTCAGCACGCGAAAAGGCTTTGGTATCTGACCTTATCACTGCAGTGTGGGGATACGCTGAAATTGGAAAATGCTGCAGAGACGGCGGTCCCCTTTGGGTTCCGTAAGCCGGCCCGCACTGCTAAGGTGTTTCCTTGTGTGTCTTATCTTGATAAGCTTTTATACAAGGAGTGGGAAAACCCACTGAAGGTTTTTGCAGCCCCAAAAAAATTTGCGGTCCGGTACACCTGAGGAGAGTTTCCTGAAAAAGTGGTCCTCTCCCCCCGGTAGTTGACCCCCCTGTGTCCAGACTTAACAAAGTTACCACAACCCCAGTGGAAGGGGCTCCTGTCTTCAAGGACCCTGTGGACAAGAAGGCTGAGGCACTCGCTCGCTACTTATACACAGTGGTGGGCTCAGCGGTGCGTCCAGCATTGGCTGGTGCTTTGGTGTCTCAGACACTTACTGAGTGGGCAAAGATGCTACTCCAGGGGTTAAAGGCGCGGGAGGCTCCTCCGAATGAGGTAGCTTTGGCCGACCAGTTGGTACATGGCCTTAAGTTTGTCTGCGAGGCAGACATGGATACTATCCCCTTGCTGTCCAGAGCCTCGGTTTATGCGGTGGCATTAGGCCGCCTGATCTGGCTAAAGTGCTGGTCTGCGGACCAATCTTCCAAGAAGGCCTTGCTTGATCTGCCCTTTAAGGGCGATAGGCTTTTTGGGGCCTCTCTGGATGACATCATTAAAGATGCCACAGGAGGTAAGAGCACGTTGCTTCCGCAATCCAAAAAGGGTAAGGAGCCACGCCATAGGCAAGGGTCCGCCTTTACTACACCCAAGCGTTTTTTTTGTCCGCCCAGGGCAGCAGATAAAAGATCCCAGGCCGATTAAAGCGCCTGCTCAGGGACAAAAGCGTCCTTTGGTTTCGCAAGCCCAACAAGCCTGTGGACAAATCTACGTCCGCATGAATGTCTGCCCCCACCCATCTCTCGGGTGGGGGGACATCTTTGCGAATTCGCGACTCGTGGACATCTCTCATCTCTGACCGGTGGGTTTGCGAAGTAATCTCCTCAGGCTACAAGATAGTTTCTCTCTTGTCCGCCGAACAGATTTTTTTCCCTCCAGCCGACCCGTCGGGAGGCCTTGTATGGGGCGGTCCAGGATCTGCTGGTACGCGGGGTGATCATTCCTGTCCCAGTGCAGGAATGATTTCAGGGGTTTTACTCGAATCTGTTCGTAGTGCCAAAGGATGGGGCTCGTCCAATTCTGGATCTTAAGACCCTCAATTGCTTTGTAAAAGTACAAAGATTCCGGATGGAGTCGGTTCGATCTGCTGTCACTGCTCTCCATCCAGGGGACTTTCTGGCGTACTTGGACATCAAGGATGCATACCTGCATGTTCCCATATGCTCCAGGCATCAGAGGTTTCTGCGCTTCGCAGTCGGGGAGGACCACTATCAATTTGTGGCCCTCCCGTTTGGCCTGGCGTCGGCACCCAGGGTGTTCACCAAGGTGCTCGCCCCGATTCTGGCCCTTCTAAGACAGCGGGGCATCGCTATCGTGGGCTACTTGGACGACCTTCTTCTGAGGGCCGCTTCAAGCTCAGAATTAGAGGAGAGCGTGTCTATAACCTGTCAGACTCTCTGAGACATTGGTTGGGTGCTAAACACGCAAAAGTCAGTTTTGGTGCCGACTCAACGCCTAGTGTATCTGGGGTTGATTCTGGATTCCCCTGAGGCAAAGGTTTTCCCTCCTGTGGAAAAATTGCAGACCCTTCGGGCTGCGGTGCGGCAGCTGACATCCAAGAAATGGTCGTCACTCCGTTTTTTGCATGCGAGTCTTGGGCCTCATGGTAGCCTTCTTCGAGGCGGTTCCGTATGCTCAATATAACACTCGAGTATTGCAGAAGGAAATTCTGTCCAGATGGGACAAATGCCCATCATCCCTGGATTATCAAATCCGGGTAAGCCACCTAGTCAGGACCTCCCTGGTATGGTGGCTGACATCCCCGGCACTTCTGTCCGGGAAGTCAATTCCTTCCTGTTCACTGGATGGTGATCATGACGGACGCCAGCCTTACCGGTTGGGGGGGGGGGGTCTGGGGTGTCCAGTCGATGCAAGGTTGCTGGACCCCGGAGGAATCCCGCCTGCCGATCAATGTCCTGGAACTCCGGGCAATCAGGTAGTGCCTCTCCACGTGGTCTGAGGCTGCAAGAGCGTTTAGTCAGGATCCAATCAGACAACGCCACGGCAGTGGCATATGTCAATCATCAAGGAGGAACAGGAAGCTCAGCTGCAGCATCGGAGGTCGCTTGCATCCTGAGGTGGGCAGAAAGGAGCGTACCGGCACTGTCGGCCGTGTACGTTCCGGGTGTGGAGAACTGGCAGGCGGACTACCTGAGTCACCAAATGCTGGACCAAGGAGAATGGTCCTTACACCCGGATGTGTTCCAGCTCCTGTGCCAAAGATGGGGCACGCCAGACGTAGATTTCCTGGCATCCCGACTCAATCGGAAAGTATTGAGGTTTGTGGCCCTGTCAAAGGACCCATGGGTAGACGCAACGGACGCGTTGGTAGCATCGTGGGGTCAGTATCGGCTAATCTATGCCTTCCCTCCCATGAGGCTCCTTCCTCATCTGCTCTCCAGAGTGGAGGCAGAGGGAATTCCAATGATCCTGATCGCTCCAGATTGGCCTCAGCGTCCTTGGTACGTCTGGTAGTAGACGTCCCCTGGCGCCTACCACTACGAGAGGACCTTCTGTCGCAAGGTCCCATACTCCATGCTTTACAGTCACTGGCTTTAACAGCATGGCTATTGAGAACCAGGTTTTGAGAGACCGGGGCCTGTCAGATTCAGTAATCTCTACCATGAGAAGTGCTCGGAAGCTGTCCTCTAGGAGGGTTTACCATCGCACTTGGAAGGCCTACATTTCCATGTGTGAGGAAATGAAGTGGCACCCGCGTACTTATTTGGTCTTCAGAATCCTGCTTTTCCTACAGCGTGGGGTGGACCAAAGGCTTGCCTTAAGTACGATTTTAAGGGGCAGATATCTGCCCTGGCTGTCTTTTTTTTTTTTTTTTTTTTTTCAGCGACCCCTGGCGGCTCACTCTCTCGTGAGTACGTTTGTGCAGGGGGTTTGACATATGGCTCTTCCGGTCCGTCCCCCACTACCTCCGTGGGACTTGAACCTGGTCCTCTCGTTGCTTCAGAAGTCACCATTTGAGAACATTAGGAAAATTCCCTTGTTGACACTTTCTCAAAAAGTGGTCTCTTTGGTGGCTGTTACATCAGTTAGATGGGTTTCTGAGCTGGCAGCCTTGTCATGCAAGGCTTCCTATCTGATCTTCCACAAGGATAAGGTGGTGCTGTGTCCGCAGCCTTCCTTTCTTCCAAAAGTCGTTTCGGCTTTTCATCTCAATGAGGACATTGTACTTCCATCCTTGTGTCCTCATCCGTCGAATCCTAAGGAGTCTGCGTTGCATTCCCCCCCCCCCCCCCAAGGCCCTCAGAACTAGTGTCTCCACTGGAAAATTTTAGGGCAGGTCTTAAACAGGAAAGGGTGGCTCATATTTAAATTGGGGGGTGCACAAGTTTAGTCAGGCCTAGGGCAGCACAAAACCTTAATACACCACTGCCCAGGTCCCCCTACGTATAGATCATGGAACAAATGAAGATAGGCAGAGGGCTTCCCATCGCTCGTGTGCTCAGACATTTATTCCTATGTCCACCCTTTTGTCCAAGAAGCACATAAAAAAATATCCCTCTGTTTACTGCTGGCCCAATGCACATAATTTAATGAAAAGAAAAAGATGAGAATGGTGCGCTTATTCAATAATGTGCCATAAAGTAATATACTCAAAGAATGAATATGATGAGTATCCAAAACATACAAATAAATAAATGTGAATAAAAGTCCAACTAAAGCCCAATTGTAGGAGTTTTTTCATATAAAAAGGTAAAAATCTCATAGGGATAACTTGATAGAAGAAAAAAACAGATAAAACATCAATCCAAACATTGACTGTCAAATTTATGATTTTTTTTTGTGAATGCAAATTAACAAATCTTGGTTGCAATCAAATTAACCCCACGCCATTCTTTTCGCTCATTGGCTGTTAAGGACGCGGCGGCCGGCTTCCCCGGCCCCCTAATTAGCGACCGGCTATATACAGTGTTCCTGTTTGGCTATGGGGCAGGAAATAAAGAGAAATTAACGGATGGCAAAAAAAATTAGCAGGGGCTATAACCATCCCTTACTCTATCCAAAATGGGGGAAAAAAAATGTTGTCTATAGTTCTACTTTAAGCACAAATTTCTGATAATTTTATGGAGGACTAAGAGGATATAACCATGCCAGTGGTGCAGCAGAAAACATAAAGCACAGTGATGAAGGTATGTGGTCCAGGCAGTGAGCAAAGGAAGGATTGGGGGCAGGAACAAATCCATCTGTTTATTTTTCTCATCAGCAATCAACAGAAATAAAATAAGATTCCCTAATATGTACAACTGACACAGGCAAAGGATTGCAGGAGAGTCCTACTACCTAACTGATAGGTATAGGTGACCATGTCAGTGTCCCTTGTCCTGCGCCATCCCTATCATACCGGCAGCAGTGCGACTGCTTTATGGGGGCACCAGACCGATTTGTCTTGCGGCTCAGTCCACCTCATAAGATTGGCGCTGCACTAAAAGTGTAACGCAAACCGGCGGGGACTCTTTTCATGATGCCCCCCTGCAAAGTGCTGCCCTAGGCTTGGGCCTTGTTGGCCTAGGTCAAGATACAGCATTGGACCTGGGTGGAGCTGACTTTGCTGTACAGAGGTTTTGCAGTCTGCAGAGTCAGAAGTCATTCTTTTTTTTCCCCCCTAGTAGTAGCCCTAAACAGCCCACATCAGGCAGGCAATATAGGACACCCTCCAATAGTTACATGATATCACAATTTAAATGAAAAGGGCCGCATCTGGCCCCTTGAACACAAGTTTCTCTGCACACTCCGCAGCAAAATAAACTATGGGAAGGTGTCACTCAGCTCTAAAGTATATATTTTGCCCTGAAGATGCCTCCAAACCGAACTGCTGAGGTATTGAACTGGAAAGCACTCCTGTGGCTCTAAGTTTTTTATGTTCCAAAGCTATAGCTGAATTGGGTATTTTCTGAATGACCATGGTTTTCCTTGAGTGTTTTTTTTTCCAGGTCATGTTGTCACACTATGGGCAATTCCACATTAAGGTCACTGGTACACCACCACACCAATGGGGAAGATTTTCCTGGCAGAACAGACTTTGTATTGCTTGCTCTTTTCTGTCTCATCAAGGAATAGATGTTGTATAGTTTAAAAAAAAAAAAATAGGATTTTTTGTACTCACCGTAAAATCCTTTTCTCTGACATCCATGGACTGACACGGTGTCTCTTTACACTTTACACGTGGGTTATGTCCCTGCTTGCAGGAGAAGACCTAGGCAGAATGTGAGATGTTATACATACATTCTAAAAGCCAGAGCTGAACAGCCCCACCCAGGGGGCGGTCCCTCCGGACATAACCCTTCCACTACAGTCAGCAGACTTCAGTTCGTAGCAAAGCAGTACAAACTTAAAAAGGAAGGGTGGGTGCCGTGTCAGTCCATGGATGTCAGAGAAAAGGATTTTACGGTGAGTACAAAAAAATCCTATTTTCTCTTACCATCCATGGACTGACACGGTGTCTCTTTACACTTTACACTTTACACGTGGGATTTCCCAAAGCAGTGTCAAGAGGGATGGGAGCAGTATAAATGGAAAAACCAAAAACTTCACTCCAAGAAGGCAGAGCTCCTCAACGGAGGAGTTGCAACTTTAAACAGCGGCCTGCAGCACCCTGCGGCCAAAGGAAGCATCCG
Source organism: Rana muscosa (assembly GCA_029206835.1). Lineage (NCBI taxonomy): Eukaryota > Metazoa > Chordata > Amphibia > Anura > Ranidae > Rana > Rana muscosa. Next base: position 825,277,816 of record CM055122.1, on the reverse strand, counting down.
GAGATGCAGCCACATTAACCTTATAAAACTTAAAAGGCATGAACAGACGACCAGGTCGCCGCCTTGCACACTTGTGCAACCGACGCTTGATGTCGGAAAACCCAGGAAGCACCAATTGCCCTGGTGGAATGCGCCGTAACCGGAAAGGGAGGCGCCCGCCCTTTGAGAGCATAGGCTTGAATGACGGTTTGTCTGATTTCCCTAGAAATGATGGCAGACGAAACCGCTTGGCCCTGTTATGGACCAGAGACAGTCACAAACAGTGAGTCGGACTTTCGAATAGAAGCAGTAGCAGACAGGTACACCCGTAAGGCTTGTACCACCTCCAATATGTGCAGCGCAAACTCTCTGGGATGCGATGGGTGAGGACACAAGGACGGGAGGACAATGTCCTCATGTAGGTGAAAGGTCGACACCACCTTTGGCAAAAAGGAAGGTCACGGATGCAACACCGCCTTATCCTTATGGATGACTAAATATGGCGACTTGCAGGACAAAGCCGCCAACTCAGACACCCGTCAAACAGAAGTGATTGCCACTAAAAGGCCACCTTCTGAGACAAGACAAGAGGGGAATATCCCGGATATTCCCAAAAGAAGGTTCCTGGAGGACCGAGAGCACCAAATTCAGATCCCACGGTGGGAGAGGAGGCTTGACAGGAGGGAGCACATGGCGAACCCCCAACACAAGGTGCTAACTAAGAAATGACCCGCTAGAGGTCGCTGAAAGAAGACGGCCAAGGCCGAAATCTGATCCTTGATGGTACTCAAAGCGAGCTTTTGGGTCACTCCACACTGCAGAGGACGCAGGATTCTGGGGACGGAATACGTCCGAGGACGCCAGTCCAGCGCTTCGCATATGGCGATATAAGCTTTCCATGCACGGTGATAGATCTGCTTGGAGGAAGACTTCCGTGTCCTTAACATGGTCAAAATGACCGAGTCCGAGAGACCTCGGTCCCTTAACACCTGGCTTTCAACAGCCCTGCCCTTAAAGCCAGAGACTGTAAGCCTTGAGACTGAAGGTCCTCCCTCATCGGCAACCGCCAGGGAACGTCCGCGACGAGACGTACCAGATCAGCGTACCAGTGATGCTGAGGCCAATCCGGAACAATTAGGATCACCGGAGTTTATATCAGGCGATAAGGACCCTATGGGGCCACCAACGCATCCGAGGCATCGGCCAAGGATCCCTGGATCTGGCCACAACCTCGACCCTTGCGATTGAGTCGAGAGGCCATCAGGTCCACATCCGGCGTGCCCCACCGTCAGCAAAGGAGTTGAAATATGCAAGGACCACTCTTCTTGGTCCGGCGATTGGCGACTTAGATAGTCCGTCTGCCCATTGTCTATGCCCAGAATGTAAATGGCCTACAGAGCCGGCACGTTTCTTCCGGCCCACTTCAGGATACGGACTACCTCGGAAGCCGCAGCTGAGCTCCGAGTCCCCCCTTGATGGTTTACATATGCCACCGCCGTGGCGTTGTCCGACTGGCTCCTGATGGATCGACCCCGTACTCTCTCCGACCTGAGGAGAGACACAGTCCGATGGCCCGTATTTCCAGAACAGTGATTGGTAAATGGGCTCATCCAGGAGTCCAAGGCCTTGAGCCGACAGGACTCCCCAGACTCCACCCCAGCCCGTCAGGCTGGTGTCCGTCGTGAGTACCGTCCATTGGATGGGAGGGGAACGACTTTCCGGACCGAAGAGCCGAGGATCTCAACCACCATGTCAGGGGCGCCCTGACCAGGTGAATCACCTGGATCTGAAGATCCAAGGACAACGGGGATTTGTCCCAGGTGGACAAGATCTCCTTCTGCAATGCCCTGGTGTGTGATTGGGCATACGGAACGGCCGCAAAGGAGGCCACCACGAGTCCCGGGACTCTCATGACAACCATTTTCGGGATGTCAGCACCCACACCGCAGACTGAAGTGTCAGCAACTTCTCCAGAGGTAGGATACCTTTGCCTCCAAGGAGTCCAGAATCAGAACTAGATACTCCAGACACCGAGTCGGGACCAGGACTGACTCCTGAATGTTCAGGAACCACCCGAAGTCCCTGAGGGTCTAATTGACGATAGTCACCTTTCCTCTAAGTCTGAGCCACTTTCTGCTCTTAGCAGAAGAGCGTCCAGATAGCCCACGACAGCAATACCTCACTGTAACAGAAGGCTAGAACCGGAGCAAGCACCTTGGTGAACACCCTTGGTGCCGAGGCTAGGCCGAAAGGAAGAGCCACAATCGATAGTGGACTTCGCTGATCGCAAGCGCAGAAACTTCTGGTGACTTGCGCAGATCGGAACATGCAAGTAGGCGTCCTTGAAGTCCAAGGACGCCAGAAGAAAATCCCTTTGGAGTGTAGCGATCACCGTACGAATGGATTCCATGCGGAATTTCTGCACCTTCTCGAAGGCATTCAGGGCCTTGAGGTCCAGGATAGGTCGAATCACGTCCTATTTTTGGGACGACAAACAGATTTGAGTAGAATCCCTGAAAACTCTCCTGTGACGGAACCGGCACAATCACTCCGGACCTGATCAAATCCTGTACAGCCCCCAAGAGGGCTGCCCGACAGGTAGGAAGGAGAGGAAGATTCGAGGGAAAGAATCTGTCTGGGGGCCAGGATCGGAATACTATCCTGTATCCTGAGGTGACCACCTCGCACACCCACCAGTCGGAGATTCGGGAGGACCACCGATTCGTGACCTGCGAAGTCGTCCCCCCACCCCAGAGTCGGGCGGAGGCAAGACTTCACGCGGAGGCAGGCTTGGGAGCCGCTTGTTCGGCTTACGCACCCAGGGGCACTAGTGCCCACCAGCCGCACTGCCGTCAGTCTGAGAGGACCTACCCGTGGACTCTGACGAAAAAACCCCGTTTTGCTGGAAAGGAAGGCCCCTGTTTTCGGCGGGCCTCCTCACTCTTGCTAGTCTAAGGAAGAAGAGTGCTTTTACCTCCCATGACATCCATGACAATGTCATCCAGAGCAGCACCGAAAGGTCTACCACCTTTTAAATGGTAGATCCGTCAGGAGCTTCCTAAGGCTAGGTCAGCAGACCAGCACTTCAACCAGATAAGACGACGCAATACCACCGCCGAGACAGAGGCCCTGGATATTAAAGGGGCCGAGTCCAACGTGGCGTCGCACACATAAACCAGGCCCTGAACTAGTTGGTGGGCCAGAGCAACTGTGTCTGGAGGAAGATTATGCTCCTGTACAGCTAGGTGCAACATTTTTGCCCAACCTGTAAGTGTTTAAGACACAAGGGTCGCCGCTACGACAGGCCGCAGGGCGGATCCCAACAAGGCAAACATGGCTCTGCTCACCACTTCTGACCTCCTGTCAGTGGGGTCCTCAAATGCAGGAGTCCCCTCCATCGGGAGAGTGATGGCCTTGTTCAACCGGGCGACTGGAGGGTCGACCCTGGGGGAGAAGCCCACTTTTTAAGTAGGGCATCTTCAAGGGGTATCTGATAGACAAACGCCGCGGGACCATAAAAAAATTCTTCTGCGGCTTTTCCCAGACCATATCAATGAGCTGGTCAAAGAAAGTACATATGGAAAAACCTCTTTAGAAGGCCTGGCCTTAAAAGAACCAAAGGAGACTGTATCCGCCTGAGGTTCTGCATCCGCAGCATTTCAGCTTGAGAGTGTCCCTCACCGCAGTCATGAGTACACTAACAAGCGCCCTGTCATTTACTGACTCAGAACTGGAGTTTTCCTCATAAGGAATGTCCTGTTCAAAACCATCCAATACATTCAGAACTAGGGTCCTGAGCGGTAGTGGCTAGGCCCATATCTGAATCAGCGCACTGCCCTCATGAAGTAAAGTGGGGAGAGGGCGCTTTTTTGCTCCCTTGCGCTTGCACACAGCTCCCATCCTGGTCAGAAATGATTCCAGGACTGCCCACAACTGGTCCCTAGGGACCGCAGGTGCTGAAGCACTGCCTGTTGTCCACTGACATTTAGGGGAAGCTGGTGACAGAGACTCCATATTGCCCCCCTCTGAGACTCCTCAGATAAAAAGTCCACCCACAGGCTGTGCTGACTGAGGAGGGGGCGCCCAGGGGACTCACCAAACCGGACCAGGGACCGCTCAGTTCCGCTGTCTGTACCGCGCTGTGTCAGCGCTGGTGAGCTGTGAGGAGATTGTGAGGAGATTCGCGCTGTTACAGCAGCGCTAGAGGCCAAAACTAGTGCTGAAGAGCGCGAGGGCTACAAGAAAATGGCCGCCGCACTTCACTGAGGTGATCCGCGGCAAGATGGCTGCCATGACTCAGCAAAAGCGAAAAAACAGCACACACACACAGCGCCACTCGGCGCTCAGGCCCCAAAACACACAAAAAAAGGCCCCAAACATATCTGCAGACCAGCATTAGCCCCTCCAAGAACAGTGTGACCCCCAGGCACCCCACACAGCACAGCGCCAGCAATGGTGACAGAGAGTGACAATGAAATACAGGGGGAGACAGGGAAAATCCCCCACAGAGAAACACACAGCTTTTTGTACTCACCTGCAGGCAGGAGAGACTACTTACCCGTCCCCTGAGGGACCCACTGGTGTGTTTCTGACAGGACTATCACAGTGCAGTACTGAGTAGCTGTCGGCCCGGTCCACCGCGAAAGATACAGTCAGTCAGGAACTGTTCAGTCTTGAGAGGACCGTGGGAGCATGAAAGCAAACCCGGCCACCCCTGGAGTCATGGGGCCTGTCGTGAACTGAGTCTCACGCACACAAGGCGAGGATCAGCACGCTCGATGGTCGGACAGGGAAGACTACGAGGATATCTTGTACCCAACCTGTTGCCCAGCCGACAGTTGATAGAAGATTCTCAAAAATAAAATAAAAAAGAATTCCAGAAAAGGAATAAAAATAGGTCAGGAGACTGGCTCCTGAGAGAGCCACGTCTTCTCCTTCTGCTAGGCAGAAAAAAACTGAAGTCTGCTGACTGTAGTGGGAGGGTTATGTCCGGAGTGACCGCCCCCTGGGTGGGGCTGTTCAGCTCTGGCTTTTAGAATGTATGTATAACATCTCACATTCTGCCTAGGTCTTCTCCTGCAAGCAGGGACATAACCCACGTGTAAAGTGTAAAGAGACACCGTGTCAGTCCATGGATGGTAAGAGAACGTTTTTAATGCTTTTACCTCCTTTTTCTGTTCCAGATGTGTTGGAGCTCTTTTCTCTGCTCTGTACTGTCCATCCCTCTCTCAATATTTCCTACCGTTGAGGACACCAGGTAACACCAGACATACTTCTAATCATGCCGTGCTTCTGCTGCAAGTCTCTCTTATGGTAATTATGACTTTATATTCTGTGTCTGCAGCCACAGCTTTGGAGTGGTCAATCCCAGCATATTTGGAACGCCAATCCCCATACGGGCACTGGTGAGTGATTATAACTAGTTCTTAAACTAACAGTATTTCGGGGTACTCCGATGTCACTGATTTGTCATAAATGGTTAATACACCCATAAATCTTAGTAATTGCATCTTCTCTCCTGACAGGTGGCTGACCAGCAAGCTGCAATGTTTGGCCAGTGTTGCTTTGATGTAGGAGATGTAAAGCTGACAATGGGAACAGGAACATTTATGGCAATCAACACAGGGAACAATCTGCACACCTCTATAGCAGGTAGGTGGCGAGAACATAAACTAGCTTTTCTGCACCAGGTTATATAGGGCATGCTTTTATAAAAACAAAAAATAACTTCCACCTATACGGACTGACACTATAAGGTAGGTAAGGATTGAGTCCCACCTTCTCCTCATACACCTTTTTCCTTCCCCCTTTACCTCTTTTTGTTTTATTTTTTTGGGCATACCTCAGGATTTGGGACTGGGGAACATGATGTCCAATCAGGTGGTGTTCTCAGCTACTTGAGTACGGAAGCCTGTTATTTTATAGCTCTGTATGACACCTCCACCCATCCGGAGTTACGAAACATTTTTGTTCTGTTAAGGCACTTTGTTATCATGCCTATTCTTTGTTATCCTAAAGCCTAGTGCACACTATTCGTTTTTTTAATTTTTATTTTTCATTCAACCCAGCGGGCTGAACGAAAAAAAACGGAAGAGCTTGGACGGAGATCCTGTACCAACAATGCAATGTTAAAACAGTGATCTCCACTTGTGAGCTATTATGTTCTGACAGGGAGACACCCCGTCCCCCCACCAGAACACACCGGTCTAATTGGATGCCGATTCACCAACCTTTTTTTGACCATGCCCAATTGACAGAAGCGGGCCAAAAGGCCTGCTTCTGTTGGACTGGCTGCCGTGTACATGGGCCGAATGCCATCCGGTTTCAATTGAACCGGCCCATGCCACCTGATATTCGGCCCATCTGTACAGCCCTTAATACTACATTTACCTTGGTTGTGCTTTACTCAATCGTCAAGGAATATTGCATGTGCCTTTACCAAACCCGTTTTATTTGAAAAAATTTATAAAAATTCTTAGCAGTTGTATGTCGAACTTAAATTGCAAAGGGTCAAGAAGAAATCTTATTTATCCGTTTCCCATCTGACAGGTCTGTATCCCCTGGTTGGCTGGAAGATAGGCAACGAAGTGGTATGTTTAGCAGAGGGCAATGCTTCAGACACCGGAACTGCTATAAAGTGGGCACAAGAGCTTAGTAAGTGCTAAGTAAGTCATAAGTCACATAATATCGCAAGCCAAATGGAAAGGTTCAGACTGATCAAAACCACAAAGGGTGAATTTATACCTTAGGGTGTTCCACAAATGTTATATGGGCAGGGTTATTCATAGACTAAAACAGTCTTGCATGAAATAATATTTCTCATTTATGTAACACCCATACATTTTAGTATTTACCAGTTGTATAAAGCTGTTTTGCACTACATACTCATGACGTCATTGCGTATGGCCACTTCCTGCATTATTGGGTCAGCTGACCCACAGGTGAAGATGGCTCAGCTCACTTGGCACAACATGATTAAAGATCAGGAGGTGATCTTTTTACAGGTGGAGTCCTTCCTCCAGAAAATACTGCAGCCAGCTAAAGTATCTCTCCCGCCAGTACTTTTGGGGATCTTCCATATATATAATTATTTTTTTATATAGTTGTATCCTCTTGCATAGCTAGTTTTAGTCTACCTTGTGAATAAACCTCTGATCACTGCCATTCAAATATGTGGACATTTGTATTCTTTTTTCAGGCGTTTTCCCCTTCGTTTTTACTTGGTGATTCTGCCATTAACCTACTTCCTGTCATAGGGTGACAACACTCATAGACTGTAGCAGTGTTGTCACCATAGGACAGGAAGTGTTAGGACTACAGAACACTACCTACTCTCCTCATATGGGGGTTGTTCTGTCGTCCACATAGATAAGCTGGGCAGGAACATAAAGGCATACCCCACTTTTAAGTATACAATGGGGTTTATTTACTATCGCTGAAGAGTGCAAAATCAGGCTCACTTCTGCATAGAAACTAATGAGCTTCCAGGTTTTATTACCAAAGCTTTATTGAACAAGCTGAGGTTAGAAGCTCATTGGTTTCTATGCAGAAGTGAGCCTGATTTTGCACTTTCCAGCAATAGTAAATAAAAGTCCTTAAAAGGGGGGTATGCCTGTAATACTACCCGAGATAACACTGCACAATGTACAAGACATAGGACAGCATTGAGTTTTGGGCATGACCAAAAGATATATTTTGGCACTTATTAAAGAGTTCTAACAAAACATTTTCAATGGTATATTTAACAGGCCAAAAGAGAACAAGTAACAGCTATGGGTTATGGGTAGGCTTTACATACACTTTAAAGAAGAATTCCAGGTATGGATATTTTATACACTGTTAAGCCCCATACACACGGTCTGACTTTTTGACAACAAACTTCTAAATTCCCAGGTTTTCAAAAAAATCCGACCGTGTGTACGCTCCATCCGACAAACTTTTTTGGTTTTCATCGGACAAAAGTTCCCTCTGCAAACGGACAAACTTTTTGGCAACAAAGGTCCTACGGTGCAAAGTGCTGCCGTGTGTACAGAAATCTATTGGACTTTAGTCCGAAGTACGAATACGCATGCTCAGAACCAATGTTAAAATCAACCAACAATAGCAGAAGTTGACCAAAGGGTGGCGGTAAAGAGCAGAAAAACCACGTGATTTTGGGAAAGTTTGCTGAAAAAGTCCTGCCGTGTGTATGCTATGCAAGTTCACAGCCAACGCCCTTCAAACAAAAATCCACGGAAAAGTTTGAAGTCCGACTGTGTGTATGAGGTTTAACACTGGTCTAGCTTGGAACAATGTAACTATGTATATACCATACCTGGCCAATGCCACTGGAAGCTGGAAATCACTGAAGTTAGACGACCCCTAATTCAGTCATCTCCACTTGCTTCCAGGTCCTATGCTAAGCAGCTGCCCTGTTGCATTATGACCATAGGAGGTCGGCCCCTCGACACGGGCACCATTCAGAAAACGCTTTGCCTTTTCTGAATTAATGCAAATCATTCTTTGGATGAGATGGGGGGCAGTGACATCACCTGGAAACAAATGGAGATCACTGGGGTAGTGGTGATTTCCAACTTCCAGAGGGATCAGCCAGGTCTTAAAATGCACTTGACAGATTTAAACTATAGCTGGTGGCCCTGTAGCACCAGAGATCCTAACATTTAGAAATGGCACTCCCATATGACTTGTGTTATAACTGTGAACAGATGGCTTATTCAGTACTTTTCTGTCTCTTAAAGATCTCTACACAGATGTGGCAGACACAGAAGAAATGGCTAGAAGTGTCCCAGACTCTGGAGGAATTTACTTTGTACCCTCATTTACAGGTTTACAGGTATATTATGTGTCCAGTAATTCCAGCAGTGATGCTGCGTACACACAATCGTTTTTAATGACGAGAAGAATGTCATTTTTTAAAATGGTCATTAAAAATGATCGTGGGTAAAAATTAGAAAAAGTATGGAGAGCATGGTATGAGTCTGATCAAACAGTATAATGGGTTAATCTTAAGCTACAAGGATGGGAGGGTCCGGTGTATAGCCAACATGTAGTATACCCTGGAGGAGGAGTACTAAAGCATTATGGGTGATTAGAAATGTGATATGGCTTGCATCCCACAAATGAATCTAATTTTTGGTTGGAGGGAAGGGAACAGAGTAAGCGGAGGGGGGCAGGGGGGAGGTTATAATCGTTGTAGCTGTCGGTTAGATGGCATAGTTAATGTTGACTTACCGGCCATGTTGGCTGACTGGTTAGTTTGGTGTTGTACCAAGCTATGTATGTTATGTGTAAAAATGTTCAATAAAAAATAATAAAAAAAAAAAAAAAAAATGATCGTGGGTGGGCTTTCCAGCATTTTTCCCGACGAGAAAAACGCAGAGCATCACAACGAGAAAAATTGGAACATGCTCTAATTTTTCACGTCGTTTTTTACATCGTCGTTTTTCTCGTCATGAAAAAAGGCCGTGTGGGGGCTTTAACGACGTGAAAAAAAATGCGCATGCTCAGAATCAAGTATGAGACGGGAGCGCTCGTTCTGGAAAAAGTAGCGTTCATAATGGGGATAGCACATTCGTCACGCTGTAACGGACTGAAAAGCACAAGGCTGAAAAGCGCGAATCGTCTCTCAACAAACTTTACTAACATGAAGGGTGGCGCCATCCGAATGGAACTTCCCCTTTATAGTGCCGTCGTACGTGTTGTACGTCACCGCGCTTTACTCAAACATTTTTGTCCACGATGGTGTGTAGGCAAGGCAGGCTTGAGAGGAAACACGAAAAATCACGTCAAGAAAAATGCCGTTTTTTTTCTAATTACATTAAAAACGATCGTGTGTACGCAGCATTAGATGTGTTTGCTTTCAATCTTGATCAGCGGTGGCGCTGTAGCTCAGTGTCATGTGAGACAAACTACATATTGACCTTTCTTGCATTGTACTGTGGTTTATTTATTAGACATAGCTGTTTTGTTGTGTGGGCTTGCTCTTGCAGTGCAGAAATAATAGCTGATATGTGGCACATTCTTTCTAACACCCACACCTATAACAAATCTGGCTTGGCTGCATTGCATCCACACTGTAGGAGGTAATTCTTTCAGGTCCCGCTGAAGGGGTCAGTGCACAAGGAAAACAACAATTTCCTGTAACAAGCACAATCATTCTTAATTTTTTTTAGATCTGTCTCTGGCTACATTTGTTGCATTTGTAAATTTGTATTATATGCATGTACATCTCGCTCTAGGAGACAGAGATTATGCATATAGCTTGTGTTGTCTGCTTGTAACTTGTCTGTTTTCTCCCTTCCTGCTGCCGGTACATGTATGTAAGTGTTCATCTATTACTATAAAACATAAAAGGCAGGGGCAGGGAGTGGGTTCCCTTACTCAGCACTTTCTCTTTTAGGCTCCAGTGAACGATCCCTATGCGTGTGCGTCATTCATGGGACTAAAGCCTTCCACCAGCAAAAGCCACCTTGTCCGGGCTATACTGGAATCTGTGGCATTCAGGTATAGATTCATGGCATGCCCAAGTCATTGTGTGCATGTTTTTTAGCTAACCTATAAGGCCTTGTTCACTCGTCAGTTTTTTTGCATGCGTTCTGCAAGGGCACAACAAAAAACAATTGTTCTCTATGTGCCCTGTTCACACCACAACACTGGTATCGTGCAGATTTTTTTCTGCGCAGGAATCTGCAACGTTTATGCAGTTTTTTTTTCTACACTGGAAAAAGACTGACGTGACATTAACATTGATGTTAACAGAGCACATAACTGACGCGCATGAAAACTGATGTCAATGTGCATAACAACTCACTGAAATATGCATGTAAACTGATGTCTCTGCAAGTGAAATCTGCACGGTTTTCCCATCCGTGCCCATCAGTTTTCAAGCAGGTATGGTGTGAACAAGCCCTAAAGCAAAAATGAGTATATCAATCTGCAAGAAGTTGAATGTTTATATATTATATCAAATGACAACCTTTTATTGCATGTTTTCACCAGCACATTGTTGGTGAAAACTGTCAAGATTGCCTTATGTCAAGTCTTCAACGGGCTGGTGTCCTATCTCACATGTGCAGCACCATGGACATTGTAAATCAGCTTTTTTGGCTGTGGAAGATTGGAGGGTTTTATTTCTACTTTAAAGCCCAACTCCAGCCAAATTTATACTGTTTTGGATAAATGGGAAAAGGGTTATGCCCCGTACACACGATTTGGAATTTCCGAGGAAAAAAGTCTGACTGAGTTTTTTCATTGGATATTCTGAGCTTGTGTATGCCCCATCGGACTTTTTCTGTCGGAAATTCTGACGGAGTTGGAAAGAGAACATGTCAGAAAAAATTTCCATCGGAAATTCCGTTTCTTCTGTATGGAACTCCGACGGAGAAAAAAACACCCATGCTCAGAATCAAGTTGACACATGCTCGGAAGCATTGAACTTAATTTCTTTCTCGTACATCACGGGACACAGAGCGACATAGTCATTACTAATGGGTTATATAGTTACCGTCAGGTGCTGGCACTGGCAACTTCCAAAACCGGAAGTACCCTCCCCTATATAAGCCCCTCCCATCCGGGAGCACCTCAGTTTTTTGCCAGTGTCTAAGGTGTTGGCCAAGAAGAAACATGTGTTTTTCACTGAGCTTGCGTACAGGTTCTTTTGGGCCTCAGTAAGCTATTCCGGATCCGACCAAAAAAGCTTCATAGCTAAACGGTCGGTACCCGGGCCTTGCAGAGAAGAGCAAGGTTCTGCCTGTAATGCTTCTCTTAGGAGAGCTGGACCCTGGGATCCAGAGCTCTGGTCATACCCACGACCAAGATGTTTTCTGTGCAGGGTGCTATACAGGTCCAGGGGAGTGGAATCCTTGGGAACCCGGTCCCTGAAGGTTTGATTACAATGCCTGCCGTGATAGGTGAAGTTTGGGCTTTTGTGGACCAAACAAAGTCCTGCGGCGGGGAACAGGTAAGTGGGGGCCCCCAGGAACTTGGTTCTATTGGGGGACCCCCAAGCCTAATTTGTCTTTCTGTCTGTTACCTAACGGTATTCCCGCTAATATCTGTGCATGCCTGTAACTACTAAAAAAAATGTAATAATTTTTAATGGTGGTCAAGAAAAAAAAAAAAAAAAAAAAGAATGTTTTTTATATATGTTTAGTATATTAAACTGCGGTACCTGTGTTTGTCCACTAGAGGCCGCTGTGGAATGTTTTTCTTGTCATATGGACTAGTTTCTTCTCAGAGAGCAAAGTCCAGGCAGCTGGTGAGTTCTCCTACAGGAAACTGTTTCCTCTGCCATGTTGCAGTGTTCGTCTATCCCCCGGCCTGCGGCAAAGGGGGCCCTGGCTCCTGTCCCTGGTTTCCATGTTTGAAAATTAGCGCCGAGGCGCACGTGGCCGCGCGCGTGCGCGTGCACGCGCCTCTATATATAGAGGTGGCTGGAAAAAGGGGCGGGGCCTGGGGGATGACGCTCTGTGCGCACCGCAGCGCTTCTGCGCATGTGCGGGCGTCCCAGCAGGTTTTTAAAAAGCCACATTATTGCAGATAAACTGGTTATGAAGTACAGAGACAGAGCTGGCAACATTTAAAGGCATACAGCATAGCGGTTGATACAGGCATCCCCTAGAAAGGCACATTAGTAGACACCAACTGTGATATAGCAGCAATTGTGCTAGACTATTCTCAGTAAAAGTGGTGTATTACGGCTGGAATACCTCAGCTTTAGGCTTAGGAATATGCCGTCCAGTAGCTCCGGAACTGAATCTTCCAGGAAGCGAAGGGGGTCTCATCGGGCTCTGAGGATCTTGGGCATACTCCTGCTGCACCAGTCTCCCCTGAAGTTCAGAGGTAAGTGACCGTAGAGACCCCGCAGGGGTACTTGGTACTGTGGCTGTCCTCAGTCACCTGCTCCTGTGTATGTAACAGAGGAGGTTTTTTCCTCAGCTCTGGGAGGATTAGAGAGAGATTGTCAAAATTTATCACTGCCTCCCTGTCAGGGAAAGCACGCCCGATCTCCGTCTCCTCCTTCAGAGTGCCTGTTAGCAGAGCAACAGTCCCATACAGGGATCGACCTGCCTGAAGGGGATCAGGATAAGGTTGATTCTGTTATAGAGGAATCAACAGTGGGGGAACCTTTTCTCAGCATCTCAAGCTGAAAGATTATGGGTTCAGTCTCTGACTAACATGGTCCGATCAGCATTTAAAAATGCACCTTGCGGAACCATCAACCACTACTGTATCCTCGTTGGGGTCGCTAGAAGCCCCCAGACTGTTTGTTCTTTTCCACTTCACCCTTTACTGAAAGGGCTCATTTACCAGGATTGGGAACGTCCTGAGAAAATATGTATTCCCCCAAGAGATTTCCGGTGGTCTATCCCATGGAGGATAAGTTCATCAAAAAAAAAAAAAAAAAATGGAAGGTCCCTACAGTGGACGCAGCCATCTCTTGTATGTATAAATCACTGACATGTCCAGTGGATAATGTCCAAATGTTCAAGAACCCAATAGATAAAAGATTGGAGTCCTTATGAAAATCTGCTTGGTGATACAACCAGCAGTAGCAGCTATTGGGGTCTGCTAAGCAGTGAAGGATCAGTTGAAACAGGTCTTGAGGGACTTGACAGATCAGCAGGCTTTGCCCTAGCTGATCTACCTAGAGCCTTAGGCTTTGCGGTTGATGCCATAGAGGATTCAGTCCATCAGGCCTCCCGCCTTACGCTGTCTATAGTACATATGCGTAGGCTCCTATGGCTCAGAAACTGGTCTGCTGAAGCTCCCTGTAAAGAATGGCTGGTTAGCGTCCCATTTCATGGTGAACGCTTATTCAGGGAAAACCTGGACAAATATATCCAGAAAATTTCCAGCGGTAAAAATACGCTCTTGCCGGTTAAAAGCAGAGTTAGAGGTCCCTCTTTAAGAGGCCTGCTTCTCCAGTCCCTGGGGCATCGGCTGTGTAACAGTTCCGACGGCCTCCTCGGTCAAATCCCGGGGGTAAAAAACAGGGACAGTAGCAGGGTAATAACCCTGGGTCAGGGGAGGTACAAAACCTCCCCCAAAGTGAAATTCATTGAAGCCCCCACTCAGTCGGGTGGGGGGAGGACTCCAGTTGTTCGCAAGAGACCTGGCGGGACACGATCAAGACAGATAGGTGCTCTCTGCAGTAGGTTTGGGATACAGTTTGGAGTTAAAAGACTCTCCTCCTTCCCATTTTTGAGGTCAAACGTGCCAAGGGATCCCCGGAAGAGAGAGTCCCTCCTGTTGGCACTAGAACAACTATTGCTCCAAGGAGTAATTATGGAGGTTCCCCTGGAAGAATGAGGGTTCGAGTTTTACTCAAACCTCTTTACAGTCCCGAAGCAAACGCGGTCGGGAGGCCCATATTAATTCTAAAAGGGCTATACAAATTCCTGTATATCAGGACTTTCCGATGGAGTCGATCCGATCGGTGGCCACTGCCCTACAAGGGGAGGATTGGTTAGCCACGATCGACATCAAAGATGCTTATTTGCACATTCCCATCTTTCCAGTCCACCAAAAATTTCTACGCTTTGCAGTAGAAGGGCGCCATTTTCAGTTCAGAGCCTTACCCTTCGGTTTGGCCACAGCACCACGAGTGTTTACAAAAATTCTGGCCCTTTATTGGCCAATCTAAGAACACAAGGTGTAATGATAATGGCATATCTGGATGACTTGTTGCTGATAGACCACTCAGTGAAAAAACTAGACGTGGTCGTTCACAAGACGATCAAGTATCTGGAATCTCACGGTTGGATTATCAACCGAGACAAGTCAGCCCTAAAAACCAGTCAAAAGTCTGGAATACTTGGGGCTAAGGTTGGATTCAGGCCAGAGAAAAATATTCTTGCCTCGAGGAAAGGTGTTGTCTTTGAAAGATTTGATCCACTTAGTGGGTACAAAAAAGACAGCCGTCCATACGCCTGTATATGAGGCTGCTGGGAAAAATGGTGGCATCATTCGAAGCAGTACCCTACGGTCAATTCCATTCAAGGAATTTGCAAGGGGCCATACTGTCAGCCTGGAACAAAAAAGTTCAGGCCCTAGACTTACAATGTCCTTGTCCCCTTCCGTTCGCAAGAGCCTCCGTTGGTGGTTGGTTCCCCAGAATCTGGAAAAAAGGAAATCCTTCAGTCCGATTTCTTGGAAGGTGGTCACTACAGATGCCAGCCTTATAGGCTGGGGAGCAGTATTGGAGCAATAGTCTCTCCAGGGCAGATGGTCGGATGCAGAAAAGGCCCTGCCCATCAATCTCTTAGAGATACGAGCAGCCCGGTATGCCCTAGTAGCATGGACATCCAAACTCCAAGGGTCCCCTGTCAGAATTCAATCAGACAATGCCACAGCAGTGGCATATATCAATCATCAGGGGGGCACCAGGAGTCGTGCAGCCCAGAGGGAAGTAAATTACATCCTGAAATGGGCAGAAAAATATGTCCCAGCCATATCTGCGGTATTCATTCCAGGAGTGGAGAATTGGAAGGCGGACTTTCTAAGTCGCCAGCAATTAGGCCCAGAGGAAGGGTCCCTTCACCCCGAGGTTTTCTGGACAATATGTCAGCGGTGGGGAACATCGGATGTAGATCTTCTAGCATCCAGATTCAACGCAAAGGGGGACAGGTTTGTCTCTCGGACAAGGGATCCCCTAGCTTGCGGCTCGGATGCCCTAGTGTTCCCTTGGGATCAGTTCAAGCTGATATATGCATTCACACCGCCAATGGTTACCTCGATTACTCCGCAGAATCAGGGTAGAAAAGAAACCAGTGATTCCGGTGGCTCCAGCGTGGCCCCGAAGAGCGTGGTACGCGGAGATTGTAAAATTTCAGTGGGGAGTCCTTGGACTCTCCCACGTCGTCCGGCTTTCGCAAGGACCGATATACCACCCTTCCTTACCAGCCCTAGGTTTGACGGCCTGGCTATTGAAGCCCACATTCTAAAAAAGAGAGGGCTCTCTAATGCTGTGGTATCTACCATGATCAATGCCAGGAAGCCGGTATCCAGGCAGATCTACTATAGAATCTGGAAGGCGTACATCGCGTGGTGTGAGGCCAAGAAATGGCATCCACATAAGTACGTAATAGGTAGGATTCTGGACTTCCTACAATGGGCTGTAGATAGGAAGCTTGCCTTGAGTACTATCAAGGGTCAGATTTCGGCCTTGTCAATATTTTTTCAAAGGCCCTTGGCTTCGCATTCACTAGTCAAAGCCTTTATACAAGGAGTGATGCGTATTAGTCCTCCGGTTAATATTCCCATATGTCCATGGGATCTAAACTTGGTTCTGTCGGTTCTACAGAAACAACCATTTGAACCATTACAGCATATTTCCTTAGTGCTTCTCACCAGGAAATTGATTTTTCTAGTAGCCATTTGTTCGGCTAAAAGAGTATCGGAATTAGCAGCTATGTCCTGTAAGGAGCCATATCTGGTTATCCATAAGGACAGAGTAGTGTTACGTCCTCATCCAGCCTTTCTTCCTAAGGTGGTATCGAGGTTTCATTTGAACCAAGATGTGGTTCTTCCTTCTTTTTTCCCCAAGCCTACTTCGGTAGAGGAAAAGTTATTGCATTCTTTGGATGTAGTAAGAGCAGTTAAAGCTTATCTAAAAGCCACTGCTCAGATTCGCAGAACGGATACTTTGTTTATTCTGCCGGAAGGCCCCAGAAGGGGTCAGGCAGCGTCAAAATCTACTTTAGCCAAGTGGATTCGACAGGTCATAATACAAGCCTATAGCTTGAGAAGTAGACCGCCTCCGTTCAAAGTTAGGGCGCACTCCACGAGAGCAGTTGGAACTTCATGGGCAGTGCATCACCAGGCCTCCCTGGCTCAAATCTGTAAGGCCGCAACATGGTCTTCAGTACACACGTTTACTAGGTTCTACCAGGTGGACGTTAGAAGTCAGGAGGATGTCGCCTTTGGGCGCAGTGTGTTGCAGGCCGCAAAAGATCCTCATGTCTGATAGCGCTCAGCTTATATATGGTGTATCCCCCCCCCTCATTTGGCATTGCTTTAGGACATCCCATTAGTAATGACTATGTCGCTCTGTGTCCCGTGATGTACGAGAAAGAAAATAGGATTTTTATAACAGCTTACCTGTAAAATCCTTTTCTTGGAGTACATCACGGGACACAGAGCTCCCGCCCCTCTTTGGGGACACTTATTGCTTTGCTACAAAACTGAGGTGCTCCCGGATGGGAGGGGCTTATATAGGGGAGGGTACTTCCGGTTTTGGAAGTTGCCAGTGCCAGCACCTGACGGTAACTATATAACCCATTAGTAATGACTATGTCGCTCTGTGTCCCGTGATGTACTCCAAGAAAAGGATTTTACAGGTAAGCTGTTATAAAAATCCTATTTTTTCTCGGCTCGTCGTAGTGTTGTACGTCACTGCGTCCTTGAAGGTCGGAATTTGGTGTGACAGTGTGTATGCAAGACAGCTTGAACGAAACGAAATTCCGTCGGAAAAACCCGTCAGAGTTTGTACAAGGCATTAGAGTCTCTGTTATGTGTATATGGCTGTTTGTGTCCCTGTTGGGCAAAATTTCTCTTTACTTCCTGTTGGGACAGGAAGTGATGACTTAAGTCTCCACTAGAGATATTTCACAAGTAAAGAGTGGTTCTTGGCAATTTTAATTGGTTTACCGTAAATACTCGAGTATAAGCCGACCCGAATATAAGCCGAGGCACCTAATTTTACCACAAAAAAATAGGAAAAATTGACTCGAGTATAAGCCTAGGGTGTCCATCTGCATGCCTCACTGTGTCCATGAGTAGACTGACATTTAACATGGGAGTCTTGTAGAGGAGAAATGGGACTACATGTGTGCCAAGTTTCGGGTCGGTACCAGGTCCCCAAATTCACAGGAGAAATGATCATTTAACATGGCAGTCTATAGAAGGGGTGCCCGGCTTTGAAAAATCGGTGCTCCCTGGCCGTAGGTCCTCCGGACAACAAATTTACACTTTTATAGAGGAAGAGTGGGGCTACATGTGTGCCGAGTTTGGGGTCCAGGGGACCTACGGCCAGCCGGTACCGGGTCCCCAAAGTCCCGTAGATCGGCGCAAAAAGGTGACTCGAGTACAAGTATAAAAAATGTGCTGAAAAACTCGGCTTATACTTGAGTATATACAGTAACTGGTTAAGTTTTATTTATTTTTGTCTGCAAAGGTGACATCCACACCTTACTTTTAGAGCCATTCTTTTCCTGGTCATTTAGTGTTGCACTGGTACCTGTATCGGTGCCGATACTAAGCATCGGCGGTCCAAATTGCACTGATCTGTGGCTTTAAAATCGTGCTAAAGTAGCGCGATTTTCAAAGCCCTACTGGTGTGAACCAGGGCTTACAGTTCTTCATAATTCTAAAGAAATGGCAATACATTTTCATTAGTTTAAAAAAAACACTTGCATGACGCTAAAAATAGGTATCGGTAATTGGCATCAGCAAGTACTTGAGAAAAAGTATTGGAACTCATACTCAGTCCTAACTATAGGAGCAGATCAGTATAAGAGCTGGAGATGCATTTTACATACATTCTCATCCACTAGCATATGTGACATCAATGGTTACTGTAATTCTATTGTCATCTCTGGCTGAAAAAAATCTAGCACCGTGTAGAATCTCCAGCTTTAACAGCTCACTTTTTATAAAAAACCAGCATTATATGCAATTCCTAATGTCCATTCCAGTACAACCTAATACTACTAAATATGTACAGTATACAAACATATTCTGACCATGTTGGAGACTGTGGATGATTTATTAGTAAATGGAAAATGTTATAGGGTGATATGTCAGTAATGGAGGAATCTGAAAAATGCATAGCAACTTCAGCTACATCAGACATACCTCTGTCAGTTATTTTTACTTCTTCTTACTATGAAGTACTGTCAAAAACTGTTCCAGGTAACCAAAGAAATCCTTAAATGAACTGTTAATGGCGTTCGACATGGACACTATGTAAAAGAAATAAAGCCGGAGTATGGCCAAAAACAGTTTTTGTACATTTGCACAGGAAAAGTAAGCTACAGTACCTCTAATGAAGTGTGCCCCGTCTTTGGCTGCTGTAGTGTTTGTTAAATCTCTTCATTTTATTCAGCCCGCAGTCTCCTGTCGGTGATGAATGTCCGGCCCTGAGACTTCCAGTTCTGGCTGTAATACAGATGTCACAGTGGGTCGCTTGCTCAGCTCATCCTTCACTTAGAAA